>QVTF01019716.1:7580000-8267500 GCA_003573665.1 Oxygymnocypris stewartii | reverse complement strand
TTGTTAACAATGCTAAATCTGAATTTGTACTTTAAAACCCCCTCAATGATACTCATATTCAAAAAATAAAGCCTAAAATAATTTTGAGAAATATGACAGTTTACATATTTACTTGATGTTTATATAGGTTATGCGATGTAGGGTTTTAGAGTGTTGTGTACACTCAAAAAAATGTGGTTCTTTAAAGGTTCTTTACACGTAGTAATGGTTTTATTTAGAAACATAGCATTCTGAAAAACCCTTTTATGCCGAAATGTTTCTTTGTTAAAATTTAGGGTTCTTTGTTCCCGCCCTTTTGTTTTTCAAATCTGTAACTGTCAAAGCACTTCATTACTGATTTTCTGGAATTCAGTGATCCAACTACACAGACTTTCAACACACTCTCAACAGGTAAATTATTCCATTTTTAAATTTAAATACAAATTTAACTTTAAAATTGTAACCGGTTTCCAAATAAACATGTTATAAGTACGTGCAGCTCTGCTAAGCTTTGCAAACTTATCTCCTCTTCTCCACTATGTAAATAAAAGAGCAAATTAATTTATAATTCATATTGTTAGACTTAGACTAAATTATTATTTGAGTTTATGTATAAACATACCCATGCAGTCACAAAAAAATATAAAAACTATCCCATGAGCTTTTATCACTTTTCACTTTTCAGATTGTGAAGGGCTCACATACTGTCCATTTTTGCTTTTGGCCTTCATAAACATAATTGTTTTTACATAAACACATGGACACATTGTAACTCTAAACGCAATTGTGTATTTCAGATGTATCACATCCTACAACCTCATCATCTGCAGAGAAAAGTCACCACTTAATCACACCAAAAGGCATCATTTTGATAGGAATGTGATTGTTTCACTGAAACTTGGTTTTCATCACATCTATTTTTTGCTCTTATTTTGTGTTTTACTTCTTAATGTATTTATTCATGTTCATTGTCAACTGTCATTCATCAAAGTGTTGTTATGAGCACTGACAATTTTGCATGTCAATAAAACATCCTCCCTATGTGTTCCTTTGTGGCTCAGTGGTAGAGCATTGCGTCAGCAGCGCAAAAGGTTGTGGGTTCGATTCCCAGGGAACACATATAGTGATTAAAAATGTATAACCTGAATGCAATTGTAAGTCGCTTTGGATAAAAGCGTCTGCTAAATGCATAAATGTAAATGTATAAAAACATACTTAATTCACACAACATGCTGCAGTTGTGGATATTGTTGTTGTTGTTTTAATGTGAAACCCTAACCGAGGATACACTCTAAGATGCATCATTACTGATTTTCTGGAGCTCAGCCATCCAACTTCCATCATGCACAATCAAACCTTTACAGATGATTCAGAATGCAGCGGCACGACTGGTCTTCAGCGAACCCAAAAGGGCCCATGTCACACCTCTCTTTATCTCCCTGGACTGGCTCCCGGGTTGCAGCTTGCATCAAGTTCAAGACACTGATGCTTGCATATAGAACAGCCACAGGCTCAGCACCCTCCTACTTCCACTCACTTATGACAATCTACATCCCCTCAAGAAGTCTGAGATCTGCGGGCGAGCGTCACCTCGTGGTGCCATTACAGAGAGGCACAAAATCACTCTCCAGAACATTTTCATTCACAGTTCTTGGCTGGTGGAATGATCGTCCCACGACCGTCTGAAGTGTCTGGAGTGATTCTGGATGAAGGAATGGTCTCTGATCTCTTGTCAGATATTCTCTAACCTCATCAGGCATTATATGAGAAAATTTAGAGCTGTTAAACGGACAAATGGAGGTTTCAAAAAGTATTGAATAAAAGGGTGCCGTTAATTGTGGCCAATGTGTATTGGAGAAAAACATGTATTTCATAATGATATTTCCCCCTATTTTAAGTTCTAATTATCCAATAAAAGGTTAGATTTTTGTGAATGTTTTAAATAAAAGATCAAAAAGATTAATAATGCAGATTCATTTTCACAGCCTTCTTTGATCATATTCACTAAGGGTGCCGTATTTTTGGCCATGACTGTATATATATATATATATGTATATATATATATATATATGTATGTATATATATATTAAATTTATAAAACTAATCATTTATAAAATTAAATTAGCATTCAATGAAAAAAAATAATTATAAAAGTTATATTAGTTGTTTTTTAATAATCCATTTAAAATAAATGTATAATTATAAATAAAATATATAATGTCTTCTATATATATATAAATAAATGTCGATAAATAGTTCAGATAAATTAAATAATGAAAGAAAATGAATAAATGGTGCGATGTGTTTTGTTGATGGACTCACATATGGTTGGCATTTCATCAGAGCCGTCGGGGCAGTCGAGCTCCCCATCACACAGCCAGCTCTCAGAAACACAGCTGCGACCGTCAGCACACAGATATTCCTCCACGTCACACGCTTAAGCAGGGTGGAGAGATGAAAAATGAGACAGCATGAAGGAGATGTTATGACATGTTTGTGTTAAGTATGGACGTACTTAGAAAATGTTAATGCTGAATGTGGGTTGACAGTAAAATGGCAGATATAGTTTATGTAAGTGAGTGATACTCAACTGTTTTACACTGGATGTAAAGAGTAGACCCAAAACTACCAAAAATGTATATACAAAAAAATAAGAATATTAAAGTAAGAAAATAATAAAAAGTATTGAATTAATGTGTTTTAAATATTTTACATATATTGTTAATTAAAATAGTAATTCATTACTGTTATTTAGCTTTTATGAAGACCATGATGTCCACTTAAGACCCATTGCATTTAGATAAGACAGAACAATAGATAGATAGATAGATAGATAGATAGATAGATAGATAGATAGATAGATAGATAGATAGATAGATAGATAAATTGACAGACAGACAGACAGACTTTGACTGATTGATTGATTGATTGATTGATTGATTGATTAATTGATTGAGCATGATTATTCGCATCCAAAATAAAAGTTTTTGCGTACATAAGATTTGTGTGTGTGCTGTGTATATTTATTATGTATAAATATTAAGACACACACATGCATGCATATATTAAAGAAAATATGTTATGTGTATATATTCAATATATTTATATAGAAAATAAATAATATACAATATCATACAAAATCATATACAAAGGGATTTACATAATTGTAGCAGTAAAAAAACTAATCTTAAAGTGTATAAACAAACAAATAAATCAGTAAATAAAGAAATAAATAATGTAAGTAACCGTAAGAAAGAACTAATTTGTAATAATAAATCCATATACTGATTGTGAATGCACTTGCTCAGATTTAAGTGAGTGTGGTCTTGTCGTCTGCTCTCCTCTCGAGAGTTCAAAGAGAACACATGTTCTTTCATTCGCCCAAATGCTTAAAAACCAATAGCCTCAAGATAGCCTCAAGTAGCTTGCAATTTACTAAAAAGTGCTCGCTCTTTTTTTATCCATGATGCATTAGTGCTTCATAAATAACCAAATAACACGCGTACTGCATGAAACACTTCACAAGACGGTCCTCGGTCTAAACCCAAACAATCCCGACATCCATTTAAATTACTCTCTATCCTTATTTGCATTGCAGTAAACAATCCCAGAGAGAAGCAGCAGGGATGGACCCAACAAAGTGTAGAGAGGGGTTTGGTACATGAGACGGCGTTTTACTCGCATTAAAAGCAGTTGAAAAGCACAAAATGAGAAGCCAGGAGCTTTTCAAGCTGGGAAAATGTGCGCATTTCCATAACAGAACGACGTGAAGACTGGAGCATAATAGAGGCGCGTTTGCGGCCTCCTGCTGAGTGGATGGGCAGGACGGTTTGATGCGTGAAAGCAGCATGCGCTGTGATTACAGCGGCTCCCAACTCCAATTCCAAATCGCTCTCAAGGAGATGACAAGAAAGTGCAGAGTCGAGACAGGAAGTTCAAAGGAAATATCCTGTTCGTTTGGCCCTGAGTGCTGAGGTACACGGAAACATGTTTTGGACTCGATCTCTGGTAATGTGAAGAGTCAAAGCCAATATATGCAAAGACAGAACAGCCTTTAAACGGGAAACCTGTAACAGTCTGTTTGCGTTAAAACGCAGCTGAGAAACGAGTGTTTTGTTCATCAACATCTGCTGTACTGCATGAACACATTTAAAGCAGAATGTGATTCACTGGCAGTTCAGGGTGAGATAGGTTCAACATGTAGCACAGTCACATGTCTGCTTATTATATATACACAGTGAATAGAAATAGTCACAGTTGACTGCACAAATGCTACTGTTTACACCATATATATGCTACTGTAGTTACTTTTACATTATATTATATTTACATTTATGCATTTAGTATACGCTTAAAGGCGACTTGAACCCATAACCTTTTGTACTACTTACGCAATGCTCTACCACTGAGCCACAGGAACACTATCATAGTTAACAACGTAGGCATAGCCATTGCCTTCTTGCTTTACCCTGGATGAAATAATCTCTCTATAAAAATTAATGAACACTTTTTTTTATTGCAATACATTGTTTAAATTGTGATTCATTAAAAATAATAGAGTAGAAATAATGTCAATAAATATATTATACTTTATTGGTTTGTTTTTCAGTTTTAGTTTTTCTCTATTGTCCTATATATTTACACAACTTGGAGAGAGAGAGAGGGAGAGAGAGATAATAAAAGTCTTAAATTGGTGTATACATCAATTAAAACATGTGTGTGTGTGTGTGTGTGTGTGTGTGTGTGTGTGTGTGTGTGTGTGTGTGTGTATATTGAGTAATGTATGTATATAGAAAAATGTGTATGTATGTATATATATATATATATTAGTGCTGTCAAACGATTGATCGTGATTAATCGTATCTATTGTTTACATAATATACGTATGTGTACAGTGTATATTTATGTATATATATAAATACACACACATACAGTATATATTTTGAAAATATTTACATGTATATACAATTATTTATTTATACTCTTACATTTTATATATATTTATTTATATAATTATATAAATTATATTGTTTAGATAACTATTTATATAATTAATCCATACAAATTATTAAATGATATGCACTTTTATGTTTATCTTTTTAATATATCATAAGAAACTTTGTTTGCTTTTGAAACAACTTTACTTGATGCTGCTTTTATTTTAGCAAAAACAGTTGCCAATAATATCTAAGTAATATTTTATAATCTCATCAAATCCTAATTTCCAAAAAAAATAAAAATCCAATCCAAATTCCTAAACAGTTTTCCACTCTAAATCCCCCATGTACTGTAACTCAGAAAACATTGTTACTTTAAAGTTATATTGGATTGCGAATGCTATTTCTTTTTAAATATACTCATAGTATTGTGCAAATTCATCTATTCCTCTATATCTCCAACTAAGCTTCATTTATCCTCATTATATACTGCAACTAAAAACAATCTGCTCAATTCCCACTGAAAATCCCTGCATAATGAACCAGACCCATAATCCTGAAAAGCATTAATTCTGAAGCATGACGTAAAAAAATCACTGCCAACATATTAAGAGGCCTTCACTATTAATGCTGCCTCGATTTTAAACAAACTCTTCCATTTTTGTGCCAGATGCCAGATTATCAAGATAATCAACACAAATCAGGCTCTCTTACCTTAAACACAAGCCAACACACACACATGCACACACTCACAAAGAAAACATGAATAATTCATCAGTTTATCTTAAAATTCAGTGTGGCTTTCTCACACATCATGCCTAATGTGGTTCGGCTCATAGTCCTCCGTCACTCCGTGCCTGCTTGTTTTGTACCTGGGAAAATACGGCATGCTAAACGCATCCCTGACAGCGGCTTTGCAAATATATTTTATGGGAAAGTGTGAAATATGGATGCGAAAGCAGCTCGAATGATGCACATTCACACCGGCGGGTATCACAATGCAAATCTCGGCGTGCGTTTGTCAACAAATCGAGAGCATTTCTTGTTCGGATAAAGTGAAGAAGTCTTATTCAAGAGACTTTCTTGACATGTTAAGTATTGAGATCAGTCACACGTAGCGTTTTTAATGGATAAAGTATCAATGACTGATTGGAGTTTTCTGTGGTCATTCTATAAATAAAGTCGTCCGTATGGTGACCGTCCTTGTGAATCGAGTGCTTTAATGCGACGCTGTTGACCCACGACCAGACATATGGAGGTAGTTCTTCACTGCTGCTTGTGCCAAGAGTGACTGTCCTAAAGACTATTAGCTGCTAATAGCTGATTGAGGTGGAAGATATAGAGTCTATTATAATGCAACAATCCTAAAGTAAAAAGGCAAGGTCAAAGGTCACAGAAAATATATATTTACAAAGAATCTATAGGGTAAATAATAGGTTAATTTTTAAATATATCCATAGCTACTATGAGCAACATACTAAAAACCACTCTGAATTTCTTAGCAACTGCAAATGCCTTAGAAACTAGAAACGTCTTAACAGGACCGTTTTTGTGCAGGTACGTTTTTGAAATTTGTTTTAAAATAAATAGAAGATAAATCAATTATTGTACATTTAATTAAATGTATTATACATAATTAAACATATTCTAAATTAATGAAAATGTATTTTAAAATGTATTAATTTTAAATAAAGATACATATACAACTTTCTGTTGGTTTTTGTTGAGAAGACGACAAGGTTAAGACCACAATCACTTGTGACTTCTCATGCTCTTCCTAAAACAAATAGGTGCTCTTCTATTTGGAGCATGTTTGATTTAATTAGCATTCATACCTGCAAATATATTATTGATCATCTGAAACCGAATTTTTGTCCTTATGATAGTATTCCATCACACTTGTTTAAGCAAGTTGTCTATACCATAGGGCCTGATCTCCTGTTTTTTATTAACATGTGTTTGAGTACTGGTACTTGGCGCGGACAGGCCATTGGGAGCACCGGAACGTTTCCCGGTGGCTGATTTGGCCTGCTGCCCTTATTTTAATTTTTTTGATATTATTAATTTTTTGCCTTTAGTGCCAAAGTGATAATTTCCGACTGTAGCATTCCCTAATAAATTGATTGTAAATCATCGGTTAGTTTTGACTGGCAGCGCCGCGCTTCACATCTGTTCCTTGCCTCCGTCAAACAGTTTTGCATGGGACTTTCATGCAGTGCAGCTGTGTGGGACTCGACTCAAGAAAGGAAAGGAAAGGGCCAGAAGAATCAGTGAAACGTAACAAAATTACTTACCTGTTCAGGGCTTCAAGTGCAGGTCAGTTTCATCTGTAATACGCTACTGCAGTTTTGTCTTTATTAACCTAGTTGACTATTAAACTGCTAGCACCTGTTAAGCTGACAGTGGCACCCCGTTATCAACATCAGTCAGAATACTGTGCTAAAGGACATCATTATCGATTGGAAAGTTACATTAATACATTTAGCAGGCAGATATTATATATATAACACATTTTGGCTTTTAGGCACTTAAGAAAATTTGTTTTACTGTATTTGTATGAAATATAGCTTTGTTAAATATTTTAAGAGAAATAACAACCTTGTGTGCAAACAAATTGCATTGAGGTGGGTGTTTTGGAACAAGGTGGACACTGGACACAGTTCTGTTAATAACAGTAGACCTGCTGGTGAAGAAGTGACAGATACAAGAAAAAATGAAGTGACAGAGATATTGGAGAAAATTAGGAAATTAAAAGGGAAGTGAAGGTGCAGTTCAAAAGAAAACCTTTAATTATTTTCCACGGCCCCGACTAAAGACTTAGACCTTTTCATGTGATGGTCATACAAATAGGCTAATAGGGTTGTCCATGTTTCAGAATTTGTTGTGGGTGTATGGGATGGCCTGGATGAGTGTGAGATTTCCCGGACTGAAATTTTGTCCCAGTCCGCCCACGGTCCCTGACTGCCTAAAACATGCTTCAGTCACTCCTCTTTTGAAGAAATAAAATCTTGATGAGTCTGATTTAAGTAATTTCAGACAAATTTCTGATCTCCCTTTCATTTCAAACATTTTGGAAAAGATTGTATTTACTCAACTACATTCTTTTCTGGAATCTAATTAACTATATGATACATACATATACATACATATATGTATACATATATATATATATACATACATATATATATATATATATATATATATGTGTATGTGTGTGTGTGTGTGTGTATGTATATATATATATATATATATATATATACACACACATACGTTATATTCTTTAAATAAAGCATTGAAATAATCTGAACAAACAAATAAAAACAAACAAACAAATACTACATTACAATAATTATTTGACTAAAATCTGTCTGAAAAGTTAAACAGACAGACAAAAAAACACTGATTTAAATCAGTGAACTCTAGCTTTTGAGCAGGTTTTTTTGTCTTGTTTTTTGTAAATAACTAAGTAAATAAATAAATAGGTGACATAAAACAAAAGCTCTTTTTCATTCTAGATAACATGATCTGATTAAGCATACACAAAAACAAAAGAAACATTTAAGATTAAATAACATAAATAGTGTCAACATTAGTAGAATTTAACTGGTTGGTTTTCTAACTTAAGCGTTTCTTGATGGCACATTTCATGCGGCACAGCACAGTAAACCTGTCATTTCTTCACCTGCACAGCTGTAAAACATTCCTCATATAATCTGCAGCTTTTTTTACAAGGTGCGAGTGAGTGACATTTGATGAGCGCAGGCATATCCTCATCCAGATCTGGATATTTAATTACACCGCGCTGTTCCGTCTACCTGCCCTCACGCTCCAAACATTAACTCCGACTCCCGCCGCACGAGATGAGCGCCACGCGCCACGTCGCTGCCAGCTCTTAATTATGAAATATAATTTGCTGTTGCCATAGAGATGTGACACGGTAATGAGCAACGAGTCTTGAATGCCCAAAGTTCTGGCAGGAAAAAACTAATGATTTAAACTGACTTTAAAAACGGAGACCAAATAACATTAGGATGTAATAGCTTCTTATGTTATTGAACACCAAAGCATGTTTGCAAGGTTAATAATGCAAAACACAGTTTTAATGTGCAGTACCATGAACTCCAGCATACATAAACAAAGTTTTGTTTGCCTTATGTTTGTAGGCTAATAAATACAATTCCAAATTCAATTTTAATAAAGGGGGAAAACTAGGAAAAAGTGTGCAAACAAGCTAATAAAGAGCAGATAAAAAAAATTAAATAAAAATAGCTAGAGCAGTTAGACCAAGTTGGATACAAAAAAGTGATTGATTGATTGATTGATTGATTATTGAGCAAACAGGTCTGTGGATTATGCAGTCAAAATGGGACTGCACTTCATCCTGTAGCATCTGGACAGACCAGGGACTTATGAAAGGATCCTGTGTGTAGACTTCAGCTCCGCTTTTAACACCATTATCCCATCACTACTTCAGCACAAACTAACTCAGCTCTCTTTACCCACCTCCATCTGTCAGTGGATCGCCAGCTTCCTGACAGACAGGCAGCGGGTAGTGAGGCTGGGAAAATTCCTCAGGGCTGTGTTCTCTCCCCACTGCTCTTCTCCCTCTACACCAATGATTGCACATCTAAAGACCCCTCTGTCAAGCTCCTGAAGTTTGCAGATGACACCACAGTCGTCGGCCTGATTCAGGACAGTGATGAATCTGCTTACAGACAGGAGGTTAAGGAGCTGTCTGTCTGGTGCAGTCTTAACAACCTGGAGTTGAACACAGTCAAAACTGTGGAGATGATCGTGGACTTCAGGAGAAACCCCCCTGCACTCCCCCTCTCACATCATGAGCAGCACTGCAGTGGAGTTATTCAGATTCCTGGGCACCACAATTTCTCAGGATCTGAAGTGGGACAATCATATTGAGGCCCAGCAGAGGTTGTATTTTCAGTAAGAAAAAAGTGTTTTAAAGCTTGTTGTTTTGCAGAACGTCATGACATGAGAATAAGGCCTGAAGTTAGGAAGAACATTTAAGGAAAATATTATTACATTTTCATAATTATGTTTTTTTTCTTCACAAACCTTGTCTGTGGTGTAAAACCACCTCTGGCCAAATGTCACCAGAGGGCATCACTTCCCACTCTGATAATTACTGTAGCTACCATGTTCTGAACATCATATCCATTCTTTTTCCCTCAGATATAATCTATCTAGGTGGTTGAATAAAACATATTTGGACTTTATATCTAAAAATCCTTAACATAAAAATCCTCAACTTATCTAAAAGTCCTCAACTTAGCACCAGCAAGCTTGTTAGCTAGACAGTTAGCATCAGCTAACAATATTTACTTATTTTCAGTATGTTACATTACATTCATATATGTATATATTTACTCGGCCAGTTGATCCAAACAATATAAAACTGTATACTGTTGATAAACAATATGAAAACAGACGTCACATAGGGCTAAATGCATGGCATTTTAATAAAACTGCTAATGTTACAGCAGCGGGGAAGATGAACGTGCATGAGTTATTTTATTTAATCTGTGTTATTTTAATGTTTCGTTTTTTGACCTAAAAGGAGACACTGACATAGATGTGTCTGCATTCAAGCATTTCAGTGGGCTTAAATAGATCACCCTTTACAGCAGATTTAGTTCACAAACAACGGACAGTTTTGACCTAAATAGGATTTTCAGTTACAATAATTAATCATAAAATTCAACATTTGTAACTTACTTTTCGCAGCTTCAGACGCGCGCGCACTCGCTCACCAGATTTCCCGGTTCTTATGAGTTCAGTTCACTGGAGACTCGCTCTAAACAGATCATTTGAATCAGTGAGTTGAGGACTCGAGAACAGCTGCAATTGGATCATTCCAATTCATGAATTAATCGTTCGTTGCTATTTGCGAACCGATTTAATGGGTTCATTGAAAATAATCAGTTTGTTCATGAATCATACACCCAAGGGCGTCGCTAGGCCATTTTTAGGGGGGCTTTAGCACCCCTAAATTTCTGCTCAGCCCCCCTAAAAATCTTGTGATTCTTCCCCTTTAAATTTCAAATGAAAACGGCAGCAGACTTCGGCTCCTCCCCATCTTTCTGCGCGTTCTTCAATCCACAGACTGCGGTGACGCAGAGGAAAGGACAAGGTGTGTGTGTTTATCGATAGATTGTTATAATATCTACATCTATGCAGTTCTTTGTCATAAATACTGTTTACAAAAAGTCATGGGAGAGCAATCGGTTTCCAATCTACTGTAAAGTTTTCGCTGCATTCACCACTCATCACACCACAGCTGTTTCCTTCAGCGAAAGCCCTTAACGCATTCTTTATAAAACGATCACGTTATTGTTATTTGTAAATATTTTTATTTATTTATTATTATACCCTCATTGGGGGCTGAGCCCCCCTAAAATGAAAATCCTAGAATCACCCTGCATACACCGCTTCTGTGTCTCGGAGCACGTGATGTATTACAAGGATTAACGATATGTTTTATGAAATGCAGTGAAGTAAAAAGTATGATCTTATGCTTTGGAATGTAGTGAAGTAAAAGTAAAAGTTGCTCAAAATAAAACAACTCCAGTAAAGTACAGATACTTAAAAAATGTACTTAAGTACAGTAACGAAGTAAAGCTATTTCGTTACTGACCACCACTGCTGAGGAAGTTCAACCTGCCACAGGAGCTGCTGAAAAAGTTCTACTCTGCCATCATTGAATTAGTCCTCTGCATATCAATAACTGTCTGGTTAAGCTCAGCTACCAAATCTGACCTCAGAAGACTACGGAGGGTAGTACGGACTGCTGAGCGAATCATTGGTACAACTCTCCCCACCTGTACTGTACTTTTCCAGAGTGAGCAAAAGGGCTGGCAAAATAACTCTGAACCCCTCACATCCAGCACACTCGCTTTTTGAACTGTTGCCGTCTGGTCGACGCTACAGAGCTCTGAGTACCAGAACGACCAGACACAGGAACAGTTTCTTCCCTCAAGCAATCCATCTCATGAAGACTTGACAGTAACACAACACTATTATACATGTACTCATCATACATATTTATTTCAATTTCAAATTTGCACATATCATACCTGTACATACATAATTATCTATATTATATATTGTTTTGCTTTTTTTTTTACATTGCCTATTTTGTATATTTGTATTATTATTTTTATTATCTGTGTCCTGTCCTGTCTTTATGTTGCACTGGGGAGCTTCTGTCACTATAACAAATTCCTTGCATGTGTAAACATACCTGGCAATAAAGCTCATTCTCATTCTGTCATTCTCTCGATTATTTATTGATTGATTGATTAATTTTTAATTTTGCAACTACTTGAATTCAGCATAGTTTTTAACTAAATGTTTCAGATAAAGTAGAATAAATATTAATTACTATATATTATATAATTATACAACAAATAAACTATATTTATACACTACATATAGGCTAATCATAAGGTATAATCACCCATCGCAAAGTCATACCACCAGTTGAATTTAACTTTTAAATATTTAAGAACTGCTGATTGATAGATAAATAAATAAATACATACATACTGTGACAAGTCGGCTGCCTCCCCCCTTATCATCATCACCACCCTGTCCTTTAACGCCGCCCTTCACCAGGCTCCCGACGGGAGTGGGTTTATGAGATAGGAGGGGCGCTGAAACAGCCAGATCTGGCGGCGTGTGATGAGGCACACCTGACATGAATGAAGCCCCATCACCGCCGCTGTTAAACGCTGAGGGTGCCTCTCCTCGAGAAAGCGGTCTCGTTCCCGTGCATGCACGCTGGTGTCCACGTGGGTCCAAGAAGGGAGCGTTGTGGTGAGGGGGGCGTGGTTCAGCGAAGTCTGCAGCGGGAGAAAGACTCAGGAGACAGCGGTAAGTAAGTGGGTCAAGTGCAAAATGAGGAACACCTGTCTCTGATTGCAGTAATTGGCGTGGAGAGATCTATAAAGCATCCGCGGAGCGGGGATTCGAGGAGAGAGACGGAGTGAAGACTCTGGCGCATGGTCTGTGAGAGGGAGACAGCCAGAACGAATATAGAGAGTGAACGCTGAGACAACCGAGAGAGTTGATGTATCAAGTACGCGCAGAGTGCGCACCTGTTTAAGTTTATCTGTAAATAAAATTCACCCGAGTCTTCACGAGCCAACCCTGTCCGCTTCCTTCCTTCCTTACGAACTTTGTTACACTGGTTGCCGAAACCCGGGGAAGGAAGCCGGAACGCCGCTGCCATCATGTCCTCACCAACGGGATCGCCATTTGCGGATGTCATCCAGTCGCTCGCGGGACTCCACCAAGAACACCATAAAGCGCTGATGGACATGAGGGCAGACCAGGAGAGGAGATTCTGTGCCTTCGTCCAGGACCAGCGAGAAGACCGCGAGCTGTTCCGGAGCTGGATGGACCGGGAGGTTCGGGCCGGGGAGAGTCCAACAGCCCCGGCCCCGCCCACCCACATGCCGGTACAGAAGATGGGGCCGCAGGATGACCCAGAGGCATTCCTCGACCTCTTCGAGAAGACCGCGGCGGCATGTGGGTGGCCCCAGACGGACTGGCCAGTGCGCCTCATCCCCCTGCTAACCGGGGAGGCGCCAGTTGGCGGCGCAGCAGCTGCCAGTCCAGAACCTCCTGGTCTACGACGACCTAAAGCGAGCCATCTTTCAGCGGGTCGGCCGGAGCCCCGAGCAGCACCGCCAGCGCTTCCGTTCGCTGGAGCTCGGGGAGAACGGGCGGCCCTTCGTGATGGCTCACCAGCTCCGGGACGCCTGCCGCAGTTGGCTGTTGGCTGGGGAAGGCGGCGTCGAACAAATCATCGATGGTGGTGCTGGAGCAATTTATTGCGCGGCTCCCCACGAAGACCGCGCAGTGGGTCCAGTGCCACCGCCCGGTGTCGCTGGACCTGGCCATCCAACTCGCCGAGGACCAGATGGTGGCGTGCCACGGGGTTGGCGAAACCCTGCCGTCCGTCTCTCTCTCTCTCCCCTCCCCTTCTTTTTCTCCCCCTACCTTCTTGCCCAGGTCCCGTGCCGGCGTGGTTCCCCGAGCCCAGCCCCGATGGAGGGGAGGCCCGGCTCTGGAGTCGACGGCCGCAAGAGCCCACGCCAGGGAGGCGGGGTCGGCCAGCCCGAGCCCCGCTGCTAGTCCCGTTCCCCCGGTCTCTCCACGCCAATTCCTTGTCCCCCTTCCCGCCACTAGGGTGGCGGGGAAGCCTGGGCCGGCCTGCTGGCGTTGCGGGGACTCGGGCCACTTTATCGATCGTTGTCCGGTGATGGAGGTGGGGACATTGGTCCGGGATCCGGACGCCCCGCAGGCCGCCCCCGATCAGGCTGGCGGGTACCAGATACCTGTGAGTATTAAGGGGGGTACGTATTGGGCTTTGGTGGATTCGGGCTGTAACCAAACCTCGATCCATCAAAGCCTAGTTCAGCCTGAGGCATTGGATATGAGCTGCATGGTTCGGGTGAGGTGTGTGCACGGGGACGTGGCGGAATATCCAGTAGTGCGTTTAGCCATCCAATTTCGGGGACAAAAGCATAATGTGGAGGTGACAGTTAACCCCCACCTCTGGCATCCGCTGATTTTGGGAACCAATTGGCCCTCTTTTAAAGTTTTATTGGGAGTTTTGTGTGCGGGTGCCTCCTGGGGAAAAGAAAAGCCGGGGAGGGAGGCGGCCGTGCGCTCGGGGGAGGCTGAGCCTGGGCTCGCTGAGGCGGCACCGGGAGATCGGAACGCGATCGAGAGGTTAATCCTCACGGAGCGTGATGATTTCCCCCTGGAGCAGTCTCAGGACGAGTCCCTGAGAAATGCATTCGAGCAGGTCCGTTCCATTGACGGCCGGCCTCTCCAGACCGCACGGCCCCCTTCCTATCCCTATTTTGAAAGATAGGTTGTATCGAGTGACCCAGGACGCTCAATCAAAGCAAGATACAACCCAGTTGTTGGTACCCAAAAGCCGTCGGGAAATGCTTTTCCAGGCGGCTCATTGCAATCCTATGGCCGGGCACCTGGGGCAGACGACAACACTAAACCGTTTAATGGCCCGCTTCTTTTGGCCGGGCATTCACGAGAATGTACGCCGGTGGTGTGCGGCTTGTCGTGAATGTCAGCTAGTGAATCCCCCGGCCTCCCCAAAAGTGCCTTTGCGCCCCCTTCCGCTAATGCAGGTCCCCTTCGAGCGAATTGGTATGGACCTCATCGGGCCATTAGAGCGGTCGGCACGAGGGCATCGATTTGCATTAGTTCTGGTGGATTATGCAACCCGATACCCGGAGGCAGTAGCGCTCCGCAACATTTCCGCAAAAAGTGTGGCGGAGGCTCTGTTCAGTATGATCTCCCGGGTGGGAATCCCGAAAGAGATTCTCACCGACCAGGGCACGGCGTTCATGTCACAGGCCATTCGCGAACTTTACGGATTATTGGGAATTAAATCGGTTCGCACCAGCGTCTACCACCCACAAACGGACGGCCTGGTGGAACGGTTTAATCGTACATTGAAGACAATGATTCGAAAGTTCGTTCACGAGGACGCAAAAAATTGGGACAAGTGGCTGGAACCCCTTTTGTTCGCTGTGCGCGAGGTCCCGCAAGCCTCGACGGGGTTTTCCCCCTTTGAGCTCCTGTACGGCCGCCAGCCCCACGGGGTTTTGGACGTCCTGAGGGAGACTTGGGAGGAGGGACCTGCGGAGAGTAAAAATGAAATTCAGCATGTGCTGGACCTGAGAACAAAACTCCACACTCTGGGGCAGCTCTCCATGGAGAATTTGTTACAGGCCCAGGACAAGCAAAGCCGGCTATACAATCGGGGGGCCAGATTACGCAATTTCACACCGGGAGATAAAGTGCTTGTGTTACTCCCCACCTCTAGCTCTAAATTACTCGCCAAGTGGCAAGGGCCGTTCGAGGTCACACGGCGGGTAGGCGATCTCAATTATGAGGTGGTTCGAACGGACCGGAGCGGGGCACTTCAAATTTACCACCTCAACCTCCTTAAAAAATGGAACGAGGTCGAGCCGGTGATGTTGGCGATGGTGGTAGATAGTGAGGAAGATCTCGGGCCAGAGGTGAACTCCAAAATTCCATCACTCACTCTGGCCCCTGGGGGGATCACCTCTCGCCCTCCCAGCTCACCGATGTAGCCCGGTTGCAGAGAGAGTTTGCGGACGTGTTCTCGCCCCGGCCCGGTCGAACCAACCTTATCCAGCACCATATTGAGACCGAGCCGGGCATGGTAGTGCGCAGCCGGCCGTATCGTTTACCGGAGCACAAGAAAAAGGTGGTCCAGTCGGAATTAGAGGCGATGCTAGAGATGGGAGTGATAGAAGAGTCCCGCAGTGACTGGGCAAGCCCGATCGTTTTGGTTCCGAAAACAGACGGCTCGGTCCGGTTCTGCGTGGATTATCGCAAGGTGAATGCGGTGTCGAAGTTCGACGCCTATCCAATGCCGCGGGTTGACGAGTTGCTTGATCGGCTGGGTACCGCTCGTTTTTATTCGACACTGGACTTAACCAAAGGATATTGGCAGCTCCCCTTATCGCCCTTATCCAAAGAAAAGTCAGCCTTCACAACGCCGTTTGGATTGCACCAATTCGTCACACTTCCGTTTGGGTTGTTCGGGGTGCCCGCTACCTTTCAGCGCCTCATGGACAAAATCCTCCGACCGCACACCTCATATGCCGCTGCCTATCTAGATGACATTATCATCTACAGTCAGGACTGGCAGCGGCATATGGTGCACCTGCGTGAGGTTCTGAGAGTGCTGAGGGGAGCGGGGCTAACGGCCAACCCAAAGAAGTGTGCGATTGGGCGGGTGGAGGTTCGTTATCTGGGTTTCCACTTGGGCCACGGGCAGGTGCGTCCCCAAATTGATAAGACGGCAGCTATTGCGGCCTGCCCGAGACCCAAGACCAAAAAGGAGGTGAGGCAGTTACTGGGGCTGGCGGGATATTACAGGAGGTTTATTCCTGACTATTCGGAGCTCACCAGCCCGCTGACTGACCTCAACTAAAAAGGAGGTCCCAGATACGATCCCGTGGACGGAGCGGTGCCAGCAGGCTTTCACCCAAGTGAAAGCTGCTCTGTGTGGCAGGCCGCTATTGCACTTTCCTGACTTTTTCCCGGCCTGAGTCGGGCGGTGGGGGTATGTGGCGAGGGGGGCGTGGTTCAGCGAAGTCTGCAGCGGGAGAAAGACTCAGGAGACAGCGGTAAGTAAGTGGGTCAAGTGCAAAATGAGGAACACCTGTCTCTGATTGCAGTAATTGGCGTGGAGAGATCTATAAAGCATCCGTGGAGCGGGGATTCGAGGAGAGAGACGGAGTGAAGACTCGGGCACATGGTCTGTGAGAGGGAGACAGCCAGAACGAATATAGAGAGTGAACGCTGAGACAACCGGGAGAGTTGATGTATCAAGTACGCGCAGAGTGCGCACCTGTTTAAGTTTATCTGTAAATAAAATTCAGCCGAGTCTTCACGAGCCAACCCTGTCCGCTTCCTTCCTTCCTTACGAACTTTGTTACAAGCGTATTGGGATTTCCGTGCCCCCAGAGACGTGAGCCGCCGGACTCGTAGTCCAGACGAAACCGCACCCTTGATACGGCCGTCGGGTCAGGATGCCGGGCCGACCAGTCCCGTCGAGCGCCGTGGGCCAAGAGGTAGACTAAGCCGCTGGAGAAGCCACCGCCCCTCGCGCCCCGGACATCAGAGGGGAGTGTGTGCGCCCCGCCAGACTTTGCCCTTTGCCTGGACCCTTACTTCCAGAACACTACCCCTCCTTCACAAAACCGGCAGCACGACGATGACATCAGATCCCATGTTTATTTTGGACACTTTTCCCCTTTGGAAACTTATTTTTTGTATTTCTGTTGAAGAAAAACCTCTCCAAGGCCTGATGCCACGCCCTCTGTGTCTGTCGTTTGATCTTTCTGACACACTGGTAGAGAATGCGGCAGGCGGTGCCTAAACAGCGCAGTTGGGCAACACCTGATGACGTCATCCCCGCTCGCTCGCAAAAGTTTGTGAAAACCCACACTGGGACGGAGGAACGACGGAGACTGCCTCCCGGCCACAAAAGGGGTAAGTGACTTTTCGTCTATGGTCATTTATAACCCGTTTTTCTCTGTCCCGGTTCTGACGCGGTGCGAGAGGGAGAGTTGCCCACAGAGGAATCCCCTCCCCGCCCACTCCGACCGCTCGAGCCTGGTTGAGGAAGGTAGCACACTCCTATGTGGGCGGCGGCCGTATGTCGCTTGGGGGGGGGATGTGACGATTCGGCTGCCTCCCCCCTTATCATCATCATCACCTCGTCCTTTAATGCCGCCCTTCACTAGTCCAGACGAAACCGCACCCGTGATACGGCCGTCGGGCCAGGATGCCGGACTGACCAGTCCCGTCGAGCGCCGTGGGCCAAGAGGTAGAAGAAGCCGCTGGAAAAGCCACCACCCCTCGTGAGTGTGGCCGCCAGACTCTGCCCCTTACCTGGACCCTTCCTTCCAGAACACTGCCCCTCTTTCACAAACCCTGCAGCACGACGAGGACACTAGATCCCCTGTTTATTTAGGACACCTTTCCCCTTTGGACACTTTTTTTATTATTTCTGTTGAATTAAAAACCTATCCAAGGCCTGACGTGACGCCCCCTGTGTCTGTCGTTTGCTCTTCCCACTAGAATACATACATATGTTTGCTTGTGTGTGTGTGTGTGTGTGTGTGTGTGTGTGTGTGTTTGTGTGTGTGTGTGTGTGTGATGCTTGTAACGTCTGGTTACAGCAAACAAACAAACAAACATGTAACTTTAAACATTTAATAACATAAAAAGAAGAGATATATAATGTATAAATAAGTAATATGAAAAAGTTTCAGAAAGGTGGAGCATAGAAGAGCAACAATAATGTACGGTATGTGGAAAATAATCTGTTGTTTTTTTACCTTAAACCGCATAAACACATTGCATTACACCAAATACACAAAATAATGTTATTTTTTGAAAAGTAATTTGACCCCTTTAATCAAACCATTGCAGTCTGTCAGTCATATAATGGCAGTCAATGGGACTCACGGCTTTGAGAAGAAAATAAACATACATAGACAAAACCAAATTAAACCATGCAGTTTATAAGTGCATTGCTGCCACCTATCTCTCAAGTGGACCATTGACAATCCTAATTGAGATTGTAGATAGAGTATCAATGGTCCAGTTGAGGGATAGGTAGTGGTAATATACTTATAAATCTGCGATCCGTGTAAAGCAAGAAGAAGAAAAAGACGCATCACGTGCCGGCTGTAGTGTGAACACACTCAGGACAGTCGGACCTGGCAGCGGATAAGAGGTAAAAATTGATATAAATACTGTTCAGTGTCTTACAAAGACTGATCGTTTCGTGTCTTTAGACCTCAGTGTAATGTTACAAGCCGCAGGGTTTCATTTGGTTTTGTCTGTGTAAGGATTTTTTTTTTTTTTCAAAGCCGTGAGTCCCATTTACTGCCATTATATAACTGACAAACTGCAAACTGCCATTATATGACTGACTAACTGCAACGGTTTAAGTTAAACATCTTTGTTTGTGTTCTACCGAGGAAACAAAGTCACCTACATATTGGATGCCCTTGGGGTAAGCAGATAAAAATCAGATTTAAATTTTAGGGTGAACTATCCCTTTAATATATACATTTTATTTTCAATTCACTTCATGTTAACATTTTTTTTTATATTTAATATGAAGTTAAATAAATAAACCAACAAACATGTAAACATACATACAAACATAACACTCGCCTAAAAAATAACTGAATTTCATTGATGATTCAAAACAATTTTTCTTGAAATGTTGTGTTTTGGGGAGTCTCTGTATATTACTACTTCTGTTCACCCAGATTGAAAATAATTTCAGGAATTTTCTCTACATTTTTCCTTCCATCTAAAATCTGTTTTCATGCTAAAAAGTTTTGAAGGTAAAAAAAAAGTTGTATTTATATAAACTAAGCCTGTGCTTCAAGAGTCGTTTGGATGTCGAAAGTCGTCATGAGCTTCACAAACATTCTCCCACAATAACCTGCAACAGCTTTTAGCTGGAATGATGTGGAATGAGACGACGAGTCCTTGGACTCTCTTTTATCATTACAATCTACATCACAGGACATTCTGGCTTTGTGAAATGACAAGATCCAGCCTCGCCAGCTGTCTTCATTCTGCAAGCCGCCATTTTAAAGTCTGAAACGCTCTTCTCTTATCGCAGATGTCACCACAAAAAAGTTAAATGCAGCGATTTTTCATCCGTTGTCCAGATTTTATCTGTTTCATCAGATATCTTATTTTATCTTTGCAAAGTCAGATTTGCAAATGAAACCATATTTTTATTTGCCGTTTATTAGATAAGTACATCCTGCGCCTTTCTGTTCGCTTTATTAAGAGTTTGGCTGTAGCTTTTACTTGGATTCTGATTGGCTCTTAGAAGAGAGACCGTCTTTCTTCAGTTTCCAAAACGTTTCAGAATCGTTCTGTTTCATAATGAGGCTAGATTAGCATAACAGAGCAGCGCTTCACAGTGCGTACAGTTTTTCACTCTCACTGGGACATCCTGAGTGGAATGATTCAGCTGGAATAGAAAACAATTATTTCATTTAAAATCACATTCAACTGGCCTTTTTAAAAGAATCGCACAAAGGAGCTCAGCTGTATTGTGAACAGCATTTCTGTTGCTAAGGCTAAGTATTAAAGTGTGGTTGAATGAATGCAACATTAAACTGTCAGTTGTTGAGAATCTTTTGAGAATATATGATTTTCATATAAAGCTGGCAAGAAGACGAGGCGACAGTTATATCTAGAGAATTTTGGGGGTGAAACGTGGGCCAGTAAGCCAGAATACCTTAGAAACCAAATACTGTAGAAACATGCAAAACATCCCAGAACACCTTAATAATAATAATAATAATTTGTTACATTTATATAGCGCTTTTCTAGACACTCAAAGCACTTTACATAGTAAGGGGGCTATCTCCTTATCCACCACCAATAACAACCTAATAGCAACATGCTAAAAACCACTCAGAACACCACCCAAAATCCACTTGATCATAGCAACATACTAAAAACAACCCAGAATACCACACAAAAAAACACCTTAACCAAAGCAAGATGCTAAAAACAACCCTTAACACCAACCAAAAAACACCTTTACGACAGCAGCATGATAAAAACATCACAGAACACCACCCAAAAACACCTTTACCACAGTAACATGCTAAAAACAACCATAAACACCAACCAAAAAACACCTTAACCACAGCAACATGTAAAAACCACTCAAAACATCACCCAAAAATACCTTAACCACAGCAACATGCTAAAAACCACTCAGAACACCACCCAAAAACACCTTAACCACAGCAACATGCTAAAAACCCCTCAGAACACCACCTAAAAAACACCTAAACCACAGCAACATGCTAAAAACCCCTCAGAACACCACCTAAAAAACACCTTAACCACAGCAACATGCTAAAAACAACCCTAAACACCAACCAAAAAACACCTTTACGACAGCAGCATGATAAAAACCTCACATAACACCACCCAAAAATACCTTTACCACAGTAACATGCTAAAAACAACCCTAAACACCAACCAAAAAAACACCTTAACCACAGCAACATGCTAAAAACCACTCAGAACTCCACCCAAAAACACCTTAACCACAGCAACATGCTAAAAACCCCTCAGAACACCACCTAAAAAACACCTTAACCACAGCAACATGCTAAAAAACACTCAGAACACCACCTAAAAAACACCTTAACCACAGCAGCATGCTAAAAAACACTCAGAACACCACCCAAATACACCTTAACCACAGCAACATGCTGAAAACACCCAGAAAAAGCCACAGTAGCAACTAACTGGAAATGTGCTAAAAACAACCCAGAAGACCTTAGCAACTCCACAGCAACATACTACTCTGATGAAAACAACAAAGTACCCCATCACATAAATTGTAATGGTTTCCACAACAAATAACATTAAAACAATTACAAATCGTTAACTATTAACCATTAAAACCATTTAAAAATAGTTTCCTGTAGTGTGTTTAGGGACATATTAGGATTTAATGGTGTTAAAAAGCCACCAAGAGAAGGCAACCAATTACTAGTAGATCCCCCATATGTAGTAAGTGCCAGTGACACATCAAACACACCAGACATGTAGATATGTCTGCTTGAAATATGCAATTTCTAGAATGTTGCATCTTTACGATGTCACTAACTTATTTAAGTCCCCCAAAAAGACTGGTTGTCCAAGAAAGACAAATGCACGAGAGGACATTATAATGTTGTGAATCTCAGTGAGCAATCGGTTCAACACTGCAACTGGAATTGTTCGCCAGTTCAGCGCTGAACAGGATCTGTCTCGGCACACAGTGTCTCGACATTTAACAGAATTTGGACTGAAAGCCTGCAGTGACCAAACCTCTCATCGGCAGAAAAAAATCAAAAGGCTACACTAACCTTTATGTGGATTGAAAAGAACTGCTTCAAAGTTCACTCATTGCACAGTCTCTGGCTGTAAAGCACCAAAGATTTTAAGAAACTAGATAAACTTTCACAGGTAAGAATGTGTTTGTTTGCATTTTTAGTAACTCAATATTCCAGGTTTTTAAACAATAGTACCTTTTAAATGTCATGTTAGCTAACAGCTGTCTTGTTGTATTGTGTTAGTTTTGCAAACTCATCTGCTGAAATCTGTCAAATTTAAATGGACAAATGTACCTTTTCTGCAAAATACCTCTTTTTTCAGTAGAAGAAAACAAGTGAGATGGGTTTGGAATAACATTACATCACTTTTTGCTTTTTTCACGCATCCTCGCCCTTCTAATCTGTCCATACATTCACTGCAGTATTGTACAGGCTACAGGAGAAACTCCAGATAAGAGAGGATTAGGAGAGAGAGGGGGGAGGAGGAGAGAAAAAAAGGAAGGAGAGAAAGAGGAGAAAGTGCAATTACGTTGCTCTCTCAGTTGTGTAATATAGAACATGACTTTTCATCTATCAATACACGATCAACTTAATTGTGGAGTAAAAATGAGCATGCATTTGCATATTCACACCTCTGTCATCAGGCACGTGCCAATGCACATTTGCTATCATAAACAAAAATCTATAATTTCCCTTTAGTAGAGAATGTAGCACCAAATTGTAATACAATGAAAGCATTGTCATATAAATTACATTTACATAAAAAACATGTTATGAAAAACACACACTTATAATTTTCCTTTAAATATTCATTTAAAAAAATATTAATTTGCTTAATTAAAAATTTAATTAATTAAAATAAATTAATAAATACATTTAAATTAAATGAATAATACATATTTAACTACGCATTTATAAATAAGTAATATTTATAAATTAAGTAGGTTGATAAAAAATAAGTTATGGATAATCTAAAAGCTGTCATTTGCCTTTAGAGTACTTAAATACCTGATTAGTTATATTAATAGTTACAAAATATATAATAAAATACTTTTGTCCTGATAAATTAGGAAACAACATCTATCTATCTATCTATCTATCTATCTATCTATCTATCTATCTATCTATCTATCTATCTATCTATCTATCTATCTATCTATCTATCTATCTATCTATATCTATCTATCTATTTATCTATCTATCTATGCTGTCTGTCTCTCAGGGTCCGTCTTTCCAGTCGCGTCTCCCAAGCGAGCAAAAGCAAGAGACAGCCCTCACTAACTGACCTCCTTCATCCGGCCTCTCCATCAAAGAAAGATGCGGTTGAGAGGAAACTGAAACGTCAGAAGATTTCTGGCTTAAAACGCTTGTCTTGAGCGCTCTGCAGACAGTCCTGCGTGTTACATTACTCATACCGGCTGACTACTCATAAATGAGCTCCACTTTCTGTCAACTCTGGTTCCTCACCGGCTCCTCGGCTGCTTTAATGGCATTGCGCTGCCAGAAGAGCAATTGTGTCCACATTCAGACGGGCGGATAAAGGGCTACGGAA
The DNA here is from genome assembly GCA_003573665.1 of Oxygymnocypris stewartii. Classification (NCBI taxonomy): domain Eukaryota; kingdom Metazoa; phylum Chordata; class Actinopteri; order Cypriniformes; family Cyprinidae; genus Oxygymnocypris; species Oxygymnocypris stewartii. The sequence goes on along the minus strand of QVTF01019716.1, from coordinate 8,243,558 downwards.
GGGCACACAGAGAAAAGACCTGAGAACTGGACACGTCCGAGAGGAAATATTCCTCTACTGTTCTAAACTGCACTGAAGACAATGAACACAGCTAAAACACACTCTGCTCAAATGAGGCCAAATCTGTGACTGTGAGTACTCATCTTCTCTGAGAAAAAATAAATAAATCTGCACACCAGAATCCAAGCTAACTTTTTGTTGCAGAACTTAAAATAATGGGATGATGCACTTATTTTTGCATGTCAAACTGTCTTATTATATTTGTAATATTCATATATAGTGTTATATGTATTACATTATATATATATAGAGTTAACTCATATATCAAAATATATACACGTCATTATAAATATGTTAACTGTAATGTTTAATTACTATATGTGATTGTATTTATATTTATATTATGAAAGTTAAAATGTTAATAATTAAAAAGGCATTATATTTTAAAATTACATTTACAAATATTTACAAATACTCACAAATAATTATTTACATATTTAATTGTAGTAAAAATCAAAAATCAGAATTTTTGATTAGTAATATGCATCGCAAAGGACTTCATTTGGACAACTTTAAAGGCGATTTTCACAATATGTATACAAAAAGTTTGCACCCTCAGATTCCAGATTTTCAAATAGTTGTATCTCAGTCAAATATTGTCCTATACAAACCATACATAAATGGAAAGCTTATTAGTTCAGCTTTCATATGATGCATAAATCTCAATAATAAGAGAAACTGACCCTTATGACTGATTTTGTGGTCCAGGATCACATAAAGAAAAATATAACATGCACTATATCATATTTAAAATTGTATTTACAATAACATTTTTTATGTAATTAATATATTAATGTGATCATTTATAGATGTATATATAAATAAGTCAGCTAAATTATTTAATTTGTTTTAATTATAATTACAGGTGCATCTCAATAAATTAGAGAATCGTGGAAAAGTTCATTTATTTCAGTAATTTATTTCAACTCGTGTATTAAATAAATTCAATTCACACAGACTGAAGTAGTTTAAGTCTTTGGTTATTTTAATTGTGATGATTTTGGCTCACATTTAACAAAAACCCACCAATTCACTCTCAACAAATTAAAACACTTCGTAAGAAAATTATATTCTATCTATCTATCTATCTATCTATCTATCTATCTATCTATCTATCTATCTATCTATCTATCTATCTATATCTATCTATCTATCTATCTATCTATCTATCTATCTATCTATCTATCTATCTATCTATCTATCTATCTATCTATCTATCTATCTATCTATCTATCTATCTGTACACACACAATTTGTAATATATTACAAATTATTAAAAATAAACAACAAATATGTAAAGAGTTATTATTTGATATATATATATATATATATATATATATGTGTGTGTATATATAATATATATATAATACAATTATAATAGAATTAAAAAAAGGTTTATGAATGCTAACCATAATTTATACAATAGCATTTACAAACTACTCCAAAAAATACCATGGTATTTCCATGATGCATGTTTAAAAACCATTTTATAATTATTGCAATTTTTTCGTACTTTTTTGGTTCAAGACCAAGTTAAAATGTTTCTTAAAAACTAGAGTTAATGGGTTTAGTCAAAAAATGTATTTGCAATTAATTTGGAAAACTTTATTGTGAGTGAGTGAGTGAATTAATGAATACATACATACATGCATTCTTTATATGGCTTGGGTGTCCAGATATGTTGCATTGCAACATGTAATGTTAGCATTTACATTTGCAAATTACCTCTAAAACTCACAAACACGCATTTCCATGTATACATGAGCCTAAATATCTATTTTTTGCATCCATTGCATTTGCATCCCATTTAGAGCTGTAACTCAGTCATGGTTCTAAGATTTAATCATGATTTGAGTGTGTGTGTAAATGCGACACCGCATGGAACATTACGACACGACTGCGCCAATCGCTTTCACCAGCTGTAGTGCACAAAAAGTGAGTGGTTTTTGGGTCATTGCACATGATGGAATCCGCCTCATTCCCGGCAGAACGCCATAAATGCTAAACGAGACACAGAAATAAAAAAACATCTACAGAACACCAATGATCTCGCACAGCAGTGTCGCCCATTTGCTGCCCTATTATGGCGGAGTGTTCTGCTCGAACAAAAGTCTTGAAAGTCACTTCCCCTGTTTTTCGCTGCGAGGAAGGACAAACATGCAGCGTTTTTCCACTAGGCCTGATAAAACCGTGAACACATGGTGCCCTCTGTTCGACATCCCGATCATACAAAGCCGTTTTGAGAGATCCTCCGCCAATATGCCGGAATGGATTTTCGTCACCACCTGCGAGCTTTGTGGCGTTTGGCCTTTATGTCGCCCGGACCGAGATGAGGGGCATGCTTTCTGACGGGACTGGCTCGGCCGTTTGGCGGGCAGGGATTCAGACGGGCCCAGATAATGTCAGCGATGGTGAATGTGGCTCGAACGCTCGTATTCTTTAGCAAACGGCCATCTGCTCCGGGGGAGATTCATGTTGAAAATGCAAATCAGGGGAAAGCAGGAAGTTTTCTTGTATTCACACACTGTGTCATCATTTTTTAACAGACTAAGAAGTTGCAGGCCAATGAAAAAATGTATGTGTGTAAAAAAAGAAGAAGAATATACATATGGCATGATATTCCAAGTTACTTAAATGCATACCAGGATTTTACCATGCATACAAATTAATTTGATATTGTATTATGGTTAAATATGATAAACTATATATATGTATATATAAATATATATATTTTTTTTTTTTGCGGTGGCACGGTACACAGATGTCATGGTTCGGTACGTACCTCGGTTCGGGGGTCACGGTTCGATACAAAATCGGTATAACAGGAAAAAAAAAAGAAATATACTATGCTCAGTTCCTTTTCATTTATTTTAAACACAATCGTGCAAATAAAATAAAAATTCCACCTAGATGTGAAAATACTAATTATTATTAATAATACTTTTAATACATTGTTATATTATGTATAAAATCTGTTTTGTTTTCGTTGTGAGTGTACACAAATAAAAGCAGACCTTTATCCAGGGATTATTAATGAGACAATAAGTGTTTAAAGTTAATTCTGCAGCTGGTATAAGGGAAGAGTTGAAGTATCGCGCTGGAGCACTTACGCACAAAAATACGCATAAACTTTTATTGTAGGCTATATATTGAACATTTAACATTTAAAATTATTATAAAATGTTACAAACATGATCACATTTCCTAACACACACAAACACAAACACAAAATCAGTTTCAGCATTGCTAAAGTTGGTAGGCTACTTTAGGCTACATAATAAATTATAGTTTAGCATTCAGATAAGTTACATCACAAACATAGAATTATTATGGAATATTTGGATTCGTGCTGAATGAGAGAGGTAGGATACATGAGCACAAATCTCTTGTCAGTCCATGTGAGAGAAGCGTTTAGAATTAGCACACGGTCACTGTCTAGGGGGCTTTGTTTTCAAGCGCACAACTCACTGCATTCGCTGTTCTTCTGCTGGCTCTGGCGGTGATCAAACAACGTTGCATTACTGCGAATGCCCTCTTCTGGATTTGGGGTGAATTGCCTGTATTCGTCGTAAGGCCTCATGCACCAAACCGAGAGCTCCGTGCCGTGATGAATACATGTACCGTGCCACCCCTAATATATTTATATATATATATACACTCACCGGCCACTTTATTAGGTACACCTGTTAAATTTCTTGGTAACACAAATTGCTTAAATTGCTTGGTAACACATAGCCAACGGGGAAGAAAGATTTTGAACGTGGAATGGTTGTTGGTGGCAGACGGGCTGGTCTGATTATTTAAAAAACTGCTGATCTACTGGGATTTTCACTCACAACCGTCTCTAGGGTTTACAGAGAATGGTCTGAAAAAGAGAAAAAAATCCAGTTGTGTGGATGAAAATGCCTTGTTGATGTCAGAGGTCAGAGGAGAATGGGCAGACTGGTTATAGATTATAGAAAGACAACAGTAACTCAAATAACCACTCGTTACAACCAAGGTATGCAGAATACCATCTCTGAACGCACAACACGTCGAACCCTGAAGCTGATGGGCTACAGCAGCAGAGGACAACACCGGGTGCCGCTCCTGTCAGCTAAGAACAGGAAACAGAGACTACAATTCACACAGACTCACCAATATTGGACAATAGAAGATTGGAAAACGATTTGCCTGGTCTGATGAGTCTCGATTTCTGCTGCGACATTCAGATGGTAGGGTCAGAATTTGGCGTAAAGAACATGAAAGCATGGATCCATCCTGCCTTGTCTCAACGGTTCAGGCTGGTGGTGATGGTGTAACGGTGTGGGGGATATTTTCTTGGCACACTTTGGGCCCCTTAGTACCAATTGAGCATCGTTAAAACGCCACAGTCTACCTGAGTATTGTTGCTGACCATGTCCATCCCTTTATGACTACAGTGTACCCATCTTCTGATGCTACTTCCAGCAGGATAATGCACCATGTCTCAAAGATCAAATCATCTCAGACTGGTTTCTTGAACATGACAATGAGTTCACTTTACTCAAATAGCCTACATAATCACCAGATCTCAATCCAATAGAGCAGCTTTGTGATGTGGTGGAACGGGAGATTCGTATCATGGATGTGCAGCCGACAAATCTGCAGCAACTGCGTGATGCTATCATGTCAATATGGACCAAAATCTCTGAGGAATGTTTCCAACACCGTGTTGAATCTATGCCACGAAGAATCAAGGCAGTTCTGAAGGCAAAACGGGGTCCAACCCGGAACTAGCAAGGTGTACCTAATAAAGTGGCCTATGAGTGTATATATTCCCATTCTTGATAAATCATAAATGTTGGTAAATTACTGGTTAATTATTCAATATAGTATGTCATGGTACATGTGCAAAATTAGAATAATAACAATAATTATAATAGGGCATATTTAAAAATATTTAATAATAATAATAATAATAGAAGGTAGGTCTACATATAAAGTACATAATTAATAAAATATTTTAGTATAATTATTATTCAAATAATGTGATAAAATAATTAAGAATATATTTAGTAATTTTAACAATAATAACTATAATTGAGAAAAAATGCTAATCTTTTCTTTTAAAAAAAACTAAAGATTTTCAGTACAGTACATCTTCCTGTTTTCTCTGGATAATTATTTCCAGCACCCAAAAGCATTTCACAGCGCATTTTTATCAGAATCTCCAACTCAAAACGTACAGCCACATGCCTAAAATACCTGAAAACCAATCATCCATTCAAATAGACAGTTTTATGATTTGCACAAGACACTCGAGTAGCTACTCCATCTGCAAAACCCATTCCAGTCCCCCGAGACGTCAATAAAAGCCTGTCCTTATTTACACAGCCAAGAAGTGAACCTCATCCGCCTCCCATGGGAAACCGCCGTACCTTTACCGGACATAATTCCTGTGATCATAATATCTACAACCATTATGAATGACTGGAGTAGAAGCCTTTTCAACATCGCCGGGCCGCAGTCACTTAACCATCCGCGGGATCAGCGGGTCAGTGATGATATGGCCCCGCTGGGTGGCACTCAGCTCGCTAATGCACACGTTAAGGGCCATGAATGGACTGAGAGTCGTTGTGTAAGACCCATAACAGTGCTCTCGAGTGTTCTTGGGAACACACGGATCCATTATCTCCCATACTTTTATTACGCCTAATTAAAACGTAAGGACAATAGGGTCGTTTCATCTTTTTGAGGCCTACGGCGGTGGACAAAATCTGTTGCTCAAACACCAGACGACTCACTTCTTATTCAACGTGTGTCGTGGGATAACATATGACCCTACAACTTCGGAAGGTCTGATAACGAATTGCTACCCGACTGCATTGTTTAAAAGCTCCAAAAGGGTCTTAATAGCACAGGAACAAGAGTTTATGTCCATCTATTAGCTCAAGAGTCAGCCTATCGGACACGGACCTGGGACGCACCTGCGAACGGGTTGCAAAAATAGCCCAACTGCGCACTTGGACGTCCCACATTGGTTCAGGTGCACTTAGAGCTCTTAAGTGAACTTACTTTTGCTGCATTGTGCATTTCGGGAGCCAATTATTGTCTAGAGACGTGCTCCGTGAGACTAGTGTGCTAGTTCCAGCCGTCTGTAAATATGCAGGTTGCGAACTATAGTTAAAGAGGACGACTGTGGTGGAAAAACTGAGGTGAAATTGGTTTGGGAGAGTAGGAGCGTCCTTCACACGGCCCGGTAACTTTGAACCCCCTCTGAGCAACAATAACCCACAGCAACATGCAGGCATCGGACAGAATCGTGTGTGTGTGACCCCGGACCAAAAAGAAATACGGTCCAGCACTAGTGCATTGTAGGGGTTTAGCATTCTTCAAAGGAATATTATGGGTTCAGTATAAGTACATTGCAAATAATGTATTCACATCACAGATTAACATTTGAGATCCAAATATTCCTATGTCATGTATTTACAAGATTCTCGAAGTAGATTTTTTAGAGAAATCTTTTTTATTAGCAAAATAATTAAATAATAATAATATACACAAATAGTACTATATAGTAATATACTAATATAATACATAACCTTATTATTATTAAATTAATAATATTAATATAATAATAATAATTTTAATAAATAACATACAATCATATATGAAGTCATATAATACGCACACAAACACATTTGTACATTATATTAGATAGCTAGAATTTTAGATATTAGATGAGTGTTATATAATATTATCATGTTATGATAAATGTACACGTCACTATACATAAATATATTTTACAAAAAATCACTGTTTCATTAGTATGATAATTAGCATGATTTTAAAGTGGAAACAAATCACTTTTGTGTGAAGTTATATCCAATTTTACTTCATTAACATGACAACATAACACAGTAAACCTTAAAACCACTGTAAAGAATTATGATTTAAAAAGCTTTACAGCTTACATAATGCAAGATAATTATTCTAAGTGCTTTCAGAAAATTATAAGCTTCACATTTTGCATTTAAATCTGTCCCCATTCACTTCTATTGTAAGAGCCTCACCAGACACAATTAGGGAAGTCAGGTCCAGTCCAGTCAGGCACTTACAACCAAAGTCAATTGCACCTAGTTTGATGCGCTTACAATGAAAGTGAATGGGGCTCATTTTTGTAGGATTTGAATGCAGAATTGAGCCTCAATTTGCCGTTTTTAGTTTTTCGAATGCTAGCACTAATTCTAACCTGACAGGAGCATAAAGTGACCCACATGCAGGGGAATTTGAAATGGGTCGAGCTGACAAGATCATTTGTTCTCATTTAATTTAGCTGGGATGCAAATGATGTGTGAGATAAACAGCCTGAGGCAATGTCAATACTATCACCATCAGCTAGCAGAAAAACTAGAGCTGAGCACAAACCCAGACTATAAACAAGCTGCAGTGAATGTGTCTTGTAAACACGCGGCTGACATGTGGATATCAGAGACGTTATAGTTGGGAAGGATCTTTCAGTACCACGGACAGCGTCTGATTCTGCTGACAGAGACAGAAATACAGCCGTCCGTTCTTGGGGGACGCTCAGAATAAAATGAATGGATAAATAAGTAAACAGGAGGCTTTCAGCAGCGACTCTGGTTTTGAAGTGTAACACACACATAACTCTGACACATAACTCTAGTTTAGTTTGCTGCCAGCAGTCGGCTTGGAAACGCTCTCGGTCATTCGTCTTCATTAACGCTTACAGTGAGCAACACAAATATGCAAACATTCATGCCAAACTTCGTGTTCGGTTAATCATCCTAACTAGACACTGGAAAAAAACTGGAAAATACTGGCCAGGAATAACAAGGAAACAGTGCTCCAGCTATGTTTATCCATGCGCCAAAAGTTTTCTATATTATTATAAATTAAATAATAATTTAAAAGTATAACAAATTAATAATTAAAAATTCTATTTTTTGTTAAATACGATGATGCAGTACAATATTAAAGTAATTAAATGTGTAGTAAAAATACCAGTTTAATATAGAGCTATTGTTTCAGCTCCGGGAATTAGTTATTAAATATTTAATATGCTCGATTAAGCCCTATTAATATTTCTTTACAGTTTACACCTTATTAAGTGCTTGTCCAGCAATCACTAAAAAGTACATTCTGTTAATCTCAATTAAAATCTCGCTTACATTCCCCGTGGCCCCAGGTAACGATAAACGAGATTAATAATTTCTCGTTTTTGAGCTAGGTTGCGTTATCTTTAGGGCAAATAAGGATAAAAACACTTAAAATCACATTCCAGAGACACTTGTTTATAAAATGGAAAAGGTTTATTCGTGATATTGCTATTCTAACATAAATGGATTATTTAATAAAAGCACAAACATACACACATACGAGAGTTGAGGTTAAGGTTTAAAGAATGACATTCTTTCCTATTTCATAACTTAGCCAACCAGCAAAGATCACGAACAAATACGTATGTTTTGTTACTGCATTCAGATCATATTTTAACCAGTTCAGTCAGGATTAGGAATTCAGTTTGTACTTGCTTGGATTGGTATAAAGCAGGCTCGAAGTTGGTTCGTTTTCCCGCGTGAGTTCTTTGTTTCGGGCGTCACGTGTTCAGCTCGGGCTCCTTCGGTTGCTCTCGTGTGGAGACTTGAGACGGCTGCGTGACGTCACCGGGAAAGCTCTCCTCCGCAATCGTTGAATTCGTGGCTCCGTTACGGCTTTGGCACAGTCTTAGACCCCCTCCGATGGTTGGTTTCGTTGTGAGAGTCCAGCGGGCCGGCTTCCAGGTCAGCCTTGCGCGCGTTTGAGCGCGCCGTTACGAGTTCAGGAGCACCAGAGAGTTGCAAGAGGGAAGAGAGAGAGGCGCGCCGCTCGCGCGTCGTTTTAAACAGTCCGTTTTTTTTGGACATCCCCAAAGGCGGCTGGTCCAATCAGAGCGTCGGTACGGGGCGGAGCCCCGCCTGCACGGCTGGTTTTTGCAAGGCATTTTCATGGAGAAAAGAATAACTTTTGATCCCTGTATTAAAACTTTTATCAAGTTTACACATTTATAATATCACCACATTCGTTATCGTACTGATTCATGAAATTTTGCAACCATTCATAAAAGTCTAAACACTACCTAAACATTCCAGCTTAAAGTATGATTAGAAATCAGCCCACGTTTTCCTAAATTAATATTCATATTCCACAAGCATATGAGAGAAAGAGTACACATTAATATCCATATATTTCTTTGTGGATGCTTTGAAAGTCATGAAATGAACGAATGTCTTTAGGAAACGTTCTCGCTACATTCCTTTGTTCCATAACAGGAAGAAAACGCGCGCTTTTGCGCTGAGGCGGAGGAGGGGCTTTTAGAGGGCTGCGGATTCTTTAGCTGCCCCCCTTCTGGTGACTTGTAGAGTTGAATTCCTGCCGATATACGTTACAAATGACTAAAATATAACTAAATATTAATAATTAATAGCTATTAAACTCAAAAAGTAATAACCAACTAATTCCAATTTCTGTTATGTCAGATCCATAATCTCCATAATTAAATATTAAACATAAACTAAATTTAATTACAATAAGTGAAATTCGTAATTCACATTTTTATAAATCATTTAAATCAAACTATTAAATAAATGTAATACTATATTCAGTATTTTATAATTAAAGAGTACAAAAACAATTATGCAATTAAAATGTAATATTACATTTACAGTTTTCCATTTTCTAAATTACGAACAAACTGTTTAATTATAATAATGTTTTACTTTATTATAGTACAGTATTATAATATTGATATATATATATAACATATAAAATAGTAATTAAACAGTGTAATTAACATACTTTTAAATAAATAAAAGCATTACTAATTATACAATTAGTGTAATATTACTATAGTGTCAAACAATACAAAATACAAAAAATTGTTTGCATAATATATGTGTGTGTCACATTCGGCTGGAGCAGAGGGACGAGGATTCGAGGACCACAATTAATGCTTCCTTTATTTGAAGGCACGGCGAAACATATATAATAGGGGTAAGACAAATAATACCAGACCTGGGAGACAGGGAAACACAGGGCTAAAGTACACTAGGAAATCAAACGAGGAGAAGAACTGAAACAGCTGAGGAGTAATTAAACACAGACAGAGACTAATGAACTGATAACGAAAACAGGAACAGGAAACAGGAATGACCACATATGGACACAAGAGGGTTTGTTTACTATATATGTTATTATAAAAAAATAATAAAGCCTAATAGAGTGCTGATTGGGAGCTATACCAGATTACACAAGTACAACTTTATGCAAATTAGCAATGTGGAAACAACCAATGGGAGTGCAGAGTAATGCTGGTACATTTGAACATTTCAGTGGAGTAGGAACACCGTCAGTCTAACGAACTTTAAATGTTGCTATAGCGACTATTCCTTTTGAGTCAGACAGACAAACAGACAGATAGAGGGACAGGCAGGCAAACAGACGGAGACAGCATATAAATATCTGTCAAAAGCAGACAGCAAACTTGATTAAACTGCACATAGATATTAATACAGTCATTATTATTCAAGGAGAACAAGCCCATATGGTAATCTGTGCCTCAATATGCAAACTCAAAACTCAAACTCACTTCCTAAACCTAGAGAATCTGCTGCCTTTCACATCAAATAAAAAAGAAGCAATGAGCAATGAGACCGTTCCTTCAGGAGAAAATGTTCAAGTCCAAGAGCAGGCGAAAAAAATTAGCCACAATGCTATTACTAAAAGTACTGTATCCTAACATGACATAAAGGATACAATATTTAAAAATGGTAAATACTGTATCTAATATTTAAATAAATAATCTGTATATTTTTTTAATTAACTAAAAATGGAATAATACATTTTAGATCCATCAAATTTCACATCGTACATACATACATAGCATGATGTGCATTATGTTGCATAAAAATCATATCAAAATTTAAGTTACTGAGAAAAGTAGAAAAGTTTGAATCAGGATCAAAGCAGAATCAGAAAACTCAAACTTTAGGAATGTTTCTTGTATTTTGGATGCATTATTTACTATATATAATTTTCTATATTTAATTAATGTGTTATAAATATTAAAATATGTTAATTATAATGTTTAACTACTATTTTACATCTAATTACTTTGTGTTACACATAATATAGTACTGCAGTACATTATTGCAAATTATAATATTTAAATATTAAACTATCATATATGGAATATTTATATATATTCAAGTCTTATACACTTATTACAATTATAAACGCAACACTTTATGTGGCCTTTTATTGCGGCCAGCCTAAGGCACACCTGTGCAATAATCATGCTGTCTAATCAGCATCTTGATGTGCCACACCTGTGAGGAGGATGGATTATCTCGGCAAAGGAGAAGTGCTCACTAACACAGATTTAGACAGATTTGTGAACAATATTTGAGAGAAATAGGGCTTTTGTGTACATAGAAAAAGTCTTAGATCTTTGAGTTCAGCTCATGAAAAATGGGGGCAAAAACTAAAATGTTGTGTTTATAATTTTGTTCAGTGTACATTTAATAAATAATATTTAAGATAATTAAATAGTTTTACAATATTCCCATAAATTATATATATATATATATATAATACAGTACATATTATATATTATATTTATATAGTATATACATTTGTATAAATATTTATATTTTAACTATACATTTGTCAAAGCTATTGCATGAGTTCAGACATGTGTATTATACTGCTTTTACAATTGTTTTATTCTATTCTTTTATCTTTATATTTTATGAATTTACAGTGTTTTTCTATTCATTACACCATATAAAAGAGCAACCTGCGCATTCTTCAAAATATCTCCTTTTGTGTTCAACACAAGAAAGTCATACTTTTTGGCTTACTGTGCTTTAAAAAGCAAAGACAGTCCTCATTATTCCAGTAGGAATGAGAAAGAATTTGATCTTGGAGTCATTCTAATGTGATCTGAACAAAAATAAGCCGACACGTTTACTTAACGGTGAAAGGTTTGGCTAAAAGCGAGCTTGGATGTGACAAATTAATTGGAGTCATGCTAGGCATTCAGTAATATAGCAATTAACATTTTTACAACACCATTAAGAAAGTTGTCTATCAATAAACTGGCTAAATAAATGTGCACCGACACATCGTTTATACATTTACATTGAGCAATAAAACAGAAACATTAGCCTTAAATCAAACCAAACATGCATAATTAAAAATACTTCAAGCTCCAAATCCAATTATCACTCAGGCATTGTGGGAAAACCGGCCAGGAGCTGTTTATTCCTGCAATAATTCAGTCAATACTCCTGTGATTATAAGGCATCATCCTAGACACGCATAGCATTTTTTTTTATCACCGATGATAAATCGCTAAAATAAGCATATTTTGTTTCTCGAAAGCTTCAAGGTCTGACCTCCGAGAGCTTCGACAAACACGGAGGAAAGCGTCGTGCCGCCGTCTTGTCACTTCACAAGGACATTAGCGCGAAGCTCTCCCGCATTGATTCTGCGCTCCTGCCAGCGTAAACAGTCGATCGATGGTGTGTTATGAATGTGCTATGTATCAGATTAAGCCTAAAGGGAGTTTTAAGATGATAATATCTATCATTTTGTCTCTAAACCCCCTCGAGATGGATTACGGCTCTTAACTTAGCGGAACAAAACGACAATACATGCAGACCGAATGGTAGGGGAGAGTGGGGACGGGGACAGTTGCAACATGGCTTATTTCTTCAGGAATCAGGAATTGTCTACGGTGATGATATTCATACTGCACATGCTAAATCAGCCCCCCATCCTTCCTGGATGAAATCAGGCACGTGACCAATCCTTTTACAAAAAATCATGGTCCATTTTCATATGATTTATATCAGTTTTTTTTCTTAGCTTCTAATAGGCATAGCTAGCATGTGTAAAAGTTATTGTGTCAAGTCATTATACCAAGTTTTATCACCGTTGTCAAGATGTTGCTGTTGCTGCAACCGTCCCAACATGCTGTCCCTCACCACAACATTGGTTGGTTAACTGCTAGTTGGTCGAACTAGTTCTTAAGACAGTGACGATGTTCATGCAACTGGCCTTAGTTCAGTAACCTTTCACAGATGCTAACAGAAGTAGGCTATTGTTAAGTTTTAGTGTCTTGATTCTGATTAAATTAATATTGTGTAGTTCAAATGTATTGAAATAATTAACCAAGACAAGGTTGTTACTTGTTACTTGATTTTTTTCCCATTTACTATTCTTTGTTTTTAGCCAATTCAACTTATTAAAGACCATGTCTATTCACAAATAAAATGAAGAAACTGCTCAATGATATTTATGAATGGTTTCAATTACATTTTAATGAATGTTGCAACTGCCCCTGTGGACTGTTGCAACCGTCCCCATTTGTGGGGTCAGTTGCAACATTTGACTTTGTCTATTCAAGTATAAATTGTGTATATAATCATGTGTTCATGTGTTACAGCAATGTGGGTGAGTAGCCGACTGATGTGGCTTTATTTAATTAAAATACTGGCTTTCTTATGCAAACAGTCTCTGAAAAACTAAAGGGAATGCAAAATGTGTCGCAACCGTCCCCACTTTGAACAACAAGTAGGGGAGAGTGGGGACGGTTGCGACACATTTTGCATTCCCTTTAGTTTTTCAGAGACTGTTTGCATAAGAAAGCCAGTCTGGTGGTTTAGGCTGGAAACGCAAAGGTCAGAGACTAGAAATTATGCTACTGAGAGAAGCTTCCAACACATGTAGCTTTGAGCCGGACACTTCACTTCAGGGCCTTTTCTGTGGATTTTGGGGTATGTTGTGTTCAAGTCAACAGTATAGCAACAGTATTTTTAGTCTATATTAAGGTCTAGTTGAATTGACTTATTATTTGTATGTATCAGACAGCACAGACACAGAGACTAGCAACAACCCATTGCAATAGGACTCACTAATGTTATGCAATGTCTATGCATGTGAGAAATAAAATAATAAAGTATCAATCAGCATGTAAGTGCAAGACACAATAACATTTAAATATAACAATAAAATAAAATACTTGTCCACGGCATTAAGTAACTCAAAATATATAAATTAATTAATTGATTTCTGAAATAAATAAATTGATAGATAAATAAAAAAATAAAAAAACAGTATTTAAGATCAAGACCAATTTAAAATAAAAAAAACTAAATAGGTTAAAACAAAATAACTAAAATAAAACAGCATACAAATGCATGACAGTACATTGCTAAACAAACAAATAAACACTGTGAATAAATCATATTAAATCATTAAAATAAAACTTTTTGACAATAAATTGCTATAAATTAATAATAATAACACAATTGTGTGAGTGCATATTACACATTAAAAATTATATAATAAATTCAAGTAAAATAAATAATATACAATATCACGACAAGGTATTGCTAAAATTAACTAAATAAAATATTAAAATAACATTACATGTGTATATTTGTATGTACTGTATATAATCAAATAACACATTCAATTAAAATAAAATGTAAATAGGTATATAAAATAATATACATCAAATAAATGAAATAGTATACTATATGCAAGTACGTGATATAATCACTCAAAATACTAAGTAATTAACTAACTAGCAAAAATAAATTCAAGTACATCTGAATAAAATAAAAAAAATAAAAATTAATAAACAATCAAATAGTGTTCAAGTGCTTGTCATTAAATTGCTATAAATAAATAAATAAATAAATAAATAAATTAGTATGTAAGTACATGACATATTAAAAAATAAATAAATCAAACAAATAAGTTGTAACAAAATACAAAACGGTGCATGACATACACAATCAAATAAAATAAGAAAGCAAATAAGTTTATGTAACAAACATAGTATGTGTGACAAAATAATACAATAAAATAATATAAAATAAACAATTAAATGAAAGGAGACAATAATTCAAGAACTGGCTGCAGATGAGTAGCGACTAGCAAATTTGTTGCAGTGCCAGGTGATTATTTGCATAATTAGCCCACATAAAGAATTACGATGCTATCGTTTCTTTATATAAGCTACTTAAATACACAGTTTCTGTGAAACTACCCAAATACTGCTATAATAGGAAATGGCTTGAAACATATTTCTAAAAGCTCAAGTTCAAAGTACAGTGATTTTATGTTCTGATATTGAACTGAAGGAGTCCAGAGGGTCAAACATGTCCAGTAAGCTTGTTAGAGGATCAGCAAAGGTAATATAAGCGTAGCATGGGGGCGTAGAGTGAGATTTTGTGTTCAGTTTCCCCTGGTCTTGTTACGCAATGCTACTGTAAGTGGCCTTGCTATTGCTAGAGGTGACAAGGCCTGTCTGTTCCCGCGCTGCAAAGGTAAAAACAATGCCTCGTTTGTCACAGCAATACAGTCACAGGAGAAAATCCAGCACGCAAACGCCATCAGCTGATCGTCCTGCAATTCTGAACGCTGTACCGATTTTGACACGAATGAAACAGATTCTCAGGTCATCCACTTGTTTCTTTTAACGTAATAACAGTTCAGGGAAAAGCATCATGCGCTAATGTGCAGAAAATACAGTAATACATCACTGTCATAATTTTGCACGTCAGTGAGTAGAAGCTGAACGGCACAGGGAAGTAATTATTGAGCGTAATGGTTTTTCAAGGCACCTGATTCAAACTCTAAACAGTCTGTCACCAAACAAGTCAACACAAATTCATCCTAAACTCAAGTAGAAAACTAAACGAACATGGAGGAATTCAATATATAAAAGTTAGCAAAAGTTTAATACAAAAAAGTGTGTGTAAGTACACCCTAATTAAATTGTTACAAACAAAATAATTAATTAATAACAGTATATACATGCATATCAATTTTCTTTATAAATAAAACAAGTACTTATTTTACTTTACTTAATTAAAGTATCAATACAGTAAAATACAATTCTAAAACTCTAAAATTAAATAGTATAAGTGCATGGCATTCAATTTATATTCCCATGCACATGCAGGACACATTCAATTAGAATTATTAAAATGAGATCAAAAATAAAAACTTGCATTAAATAGTATAAAATCCATGATATTAAATTGTTGTAAATACAATTTAAAAAAAAATAATGTATTACATAAATTGCATTACATAAAATAAAGCAAATAAGTAAGTTTATGTAACAATAGTTAATAAAAAATAATTTAGTAAATTATAAGAATTAGTAAAAATGTGTAAAAATAACAAATACAAATAATTAGTATGTACTGTATGTGAATGATGATAAAAATTAAAATAAAATAAAATGAGTAGCAAGTAGTGTCAGGTGATTATTTGCATAAGTAGCCCACATAAAGAATTACGATTTAATCGTTTATATATATATATATATATATATATATATATTTAACAGACGCTTTTATCCAAAGCGACTTACAGGCTATATTCAGGCTATACATTTGTTTTGTCAGTATGTGTGTTCCCTGGGAATCGAACTCACAACCTTTGCGCTGCTAACGCAATGTTCTACCACTGAGCCACAGGAACATATATATATATACACACACACACACACACATACACACACACACACACACACACACACACACACACACACACACACACACACACACACACACACACACACACACACACACACACACACACACACACACACACACACACACACACACACACACACACACACACACACACTTGTGTGGATCAAAGTTCTCCTAAGACAAGAACGCATTTTAGTTTTAGGACAACTTTGATAAAAGGTTTTGATCCACTTCAAATGTTTACTAGTATATATACTCACTAAATAATGATATTTAATCATGTATCGATTATTGGTAAAGTTATGTAGAGTAAAGAAGTATATAAATAAGTATATATTTATTTATATAGGCCCATATAAGTTAACATTATTTAATAAGAAGCTGTATTTTACACACACACACACACACACACACACACACACACACACACACACACACACACACACACACACACACACAGTCATGGCCAAAAATATCGGCACCCTTGGAAAATACAGTATGATCAAAGAAGGCTGTGAAAAGATCCTTTTGATCAATTATTTAAAAAAAAATCACAAAATTCAACCTTTCATTGGATAATAAGATTTTAAAATGGGGGGGAAATTATTGTGAAATAAATGTTTTTCTCTAATACACGTTGGACACAATTATTGGCACCCATAGAAATTCTTATGAGTAAAATATCTCTGAAGTATATTCCCATTCATATTCACAATTTTGAGCACTCCAGGGTGATTATGAACATGAAATTATCCAGGCCATGACTTCCTGTTTCCCAGAAAATATAAATAGGAGGGAAAACAAAGCCCAAATTCCCTTAATCATCCATCACAATGAGAAAAAAAAATCTAAGAATATATTTCTGATGTGCAACAAAAGATAATTGAGCTTCACAAATTAGTGAAGTGGCTTTAAGAAAAGAGCTAGAGCATTGAAAATTCCCATTTCCACAATCAGGACAATAATGAAGAATTTTCAATCAACATAAAATGTTACGAAACTGTCTGGAAGAGGACGTGTGTCTATATCATCCTAATGCACGTGAGAAGGAGAGTTTGAGGGGCTAAAGACTCTCCAAGGACCACAGCTGGAGAATTGCAGAAAATAGTTGAGTCTCGGGGTCAGAAAACCTTTAAAACAAATGGTCAAACAGCACTATCACCACATGTTGTTTGGGAGGGTCTCAAGAAAAATTATCCTAGCTCATCCAAAAACAAACTCCAGCATATTCAGTTATCAGACACGACTGGAACTTCAAATGGGACTGGCTTCTATGGTCAGAAGAAACCAAAAAATTAGCTTTTAGCAGCAAACACTCAAGAAGGGTTTGATGAACACAGGGATAAAACATATTTTTTATGTTGTGGGCCTATATTTCAGCTGGAGGTCCTGTAACTCTTGTTTAGACACATGACATCATGGATTCTATCAAATACCAACAGATAAAAAATAATAATAAGTGACTGACTGAAATCTTATTATAGGCCACGTTTTGATCTTCCAACCGTACAATAATCCAAACCTAAAAAAACAACCTAAAAATGGGTCACTGAGCACAAAACTAAGCTTCTGCTATGGTCTGCTGTGAATCTAAAGGAACTGGAGTGATTCTGGATGAAGGGATGGTCTCTGTCAGATGTTCCCATTCAGTCGGTCACGTTCGACATACGTCGGACTGACCGACGAATAGGAATCTCGCTAGAGAGGCCAATCTACTTCGAGTGTAACTAAACGAGCCAATGCACATTGGCATGCAATCATATGCAGCAGCTGCTCACCTCGCAGTGCGGGTATATAATGAGCAGCAGGTGCGTTGCATCTTCAGCTTTTCGCTTCGGAGCCGAACAAATTGTTCTCTACTAGAAGTGTTCAAAAAGAGTCTCTGCAGGACGTTCTCTTTGTGAAGAAGTGCGGGCGTACAGCACAGCAGCGGGGTCGAATCTCTCTGTTCCTTCTTCTCTCAGAAAAGCTGTTTTTACAGCTGGTAAGAGTGCGGCGAGAGAGAGAGAGCACACTTCAGGCTGCACAAATCCCTGTTTGTGTTGCTGCGGCCGTTCCCCTGCGTGCTTCAGCACTGATTAAGAGAGCAAGTCCCTAAAAGAGCTTACACAAGTAGAGCTTGCGTCTTTTTAAAGATGACATTTTACTTGTGCGTTTCTGGATGCGGTCGTTACCTGGCGCCGAGAGATGGTCACGAGCGCTGCATCGCGTGTCTGGGCTTAACGCACGCTGAGGCAGCGTTTGTGGATGAGTCATGTACCCATTGTGGTAAGATGACCATCTCGGAGTTGCGATCTAGACTCCAGCTCCTGCAAAGGGGCGGAGTCCCAGTGCCGCTGCCTCGTTCCGGCCCCCCTTAGAGGATTGCTGCGAGCGGTGACACTGGTGATCTGAGGATCACAGTGAGTGCGTTTCCTTCGGGGAACCAACCCCCTAGGAACCCTTACTCCTCCTGCACTCCGCAGCCAGCAGAGCTGCCGGAGGAGCGCGGTGGGCCATCTCAAAGGTGTGCACCATCTGTGTCCTTCGGCGCTCCTCTCGATGACCGGATGTCGATAGCTGTATCGGAGGGTGAGTCAGATTTTTCCGGAGATGACGCGTCGGCACAATTACCTCCTTCGGGTACGGTGGCTGTGCCCGATACGGATCCGGAAATGATGGCTATGCTTTCCCGGGCCGCCAACAGGGTCGGGCTCGTGTGGAATCCTCCACCGTGTCCTGAACCCTCAAGGCTGGACGAGCTGGTTCTCAGCCACCCACCCCGGTTCCTTTCTTCCCGGAGGTGCATGAAGAGCTCACTGGTACGTGGAAGGCACCTTTTACTGCCCGAAACCGCACCAGTGGACTCTCCTCCCTCACCACCCTTGATGGCGGTGCGGCTAAAGGTTACACGCGCATCCCCCCTGTGGAGCGGGCCGTGGCTATGCAGCTGTGCCCTAACTCCACCTGGCGCGGGGAGCCATCTCTCCCTTCCCGGGCCTGTAAGCACTCATCGGACCTTACCGGCAGGGCTTACCAGGCCTGTGGGGAAGCCGCTTCCGCCTTACACGCTATGGCGTTGTTGCAGGTCCATCAGGCCAAGGCACTGAGAGACCTGCACGAGGGTGGTCATGACCCACAAGTTCATCACGAACTTCGTGCTGCGACGGACCTCGCGCTTTGGGCGACGAAGGTTACGGCGCGGGCAGTGGGCCGTGCGATGTCCCCTCTGGTGGTCCAGGAACGCCATCTCTGGCTGTGTCTGGCCGACATGAGGGATACAGACAAAGTCAGGTTCCTTAATTCCCCCGTGTCCCAGACCGGCCTCTTTGGCAACGCGGTCGAGAACTTCGCCCAGCAGTTCTCGGCTGTACAGAAGCAGTCTGAGGCGATTAGCCACATCCTGCCCCGGCGGTCCGCTGTTGCATCCACTCTGCTGCCGACAGCACCTCAGCCTGCTCGTCGCCGAGGGCGACCCCCTGCGACTGCCCCCGCTCCCGCGCCGCAGCAACAGCCTCCACCCAAGCGGCGCCGTGGAGCCAGTCGTAAGCGGGGTCCCCAGCCCGTCCAGGCCCTCGCCAAGAGGGGCGGCAAAGCCAAGAGCAAGAGGCCCTAGGACGGGCGACCCAGAGATGATTGGGACTGCTCTTCAGGAGATGGTGACTGCACCGCTCCTTCCCCCGCTCCTTTGTTTTTTCCTTCTGTTCCTGGTACCCAAATTTTCAATAAAAGAGCAGTTTCTGTCATCTCCGGGTCCGAAGAGGGCTCGGAGAGTAGTGGGAGGAGCAAAACCTCTCCACTCTCATCCACCTCTTCTGTCGCCAGCGGACAGCAGCGCGCAGTTCGAGATGGGCACCCAAGCCTCTCCTGCACCCCCTGTCCGACCGTGGAACCGGGTAAGTGATGCACAGCACACCGCCTCCCAAAGAGAGCCCCCCGAGCTGCGTCCCTGCGTTCCACCTCGCTGCCCCACTGCGGGTACGCCGGTGGTCCCCTTGGTCCCACTTGTGCGGTCTCTGCGAGCCTGGTTAGCGCTCCCCAGTCCGTCTCGCTGGAGGTGAGCAGCTACTGCATATGATTGCATGCCAATGTGCATTGGCTCGTTTAGTTACACTCGAAGTAGATTGGCCTCTCTAGTGAGATTCCTATTCGTCGGTCAGTCCGACGTACGTCTCCGTTCCCTCCTTCAGGGAACGAGGGTTACCTATGTAACCGAGACGTTCTCTAACCTCATCAGGCATTATAGGAGAACATTTAGAGCTGTTAAACTGGCAAATGGAGGTTTACAAAAATATTGAATAAAAGGGTGCCGTTAATTGTGTCTAATGTGTATTAGAGAAAAACATATATTTCATAATTATATTTCTTATTATCCAATTAATGTTTTAAAATAAAAAAATTTAAAGAATTTACAATACAAATTAATTTTCACAGCCTTCTTTGATCATATTTACCAAGGGTATTTCATGGCCGATATTTTTGGCCATGACTGCATATATATAGATTAAATTGCATTTAATATATAAATAACCATATGTACATGCATGACTCATTAAAAGTAAAATAGAACAAAATAAAACAAAAGTGTGAAAGTGCATGATTATTGAGATTGCTCTAAACAAATCAATACACTATTCATTTAATGTTAGTATTCAAATTATTTCACAATAAATAAATAACTAACATTGTAGTGCATATGACAAATTAAATACCAAAATAAAATAAAATGATAGCAATGACTTTTTTACTGTAAATATTGATCTTGCAGTGGTGTTTTGGCATATTTAAAGCATGGTTGAACTATAGATTGCAATAGTTTGTAAGTAATACAGATTGTTGTATCACTGTGGCAAAATGGAATTCACTCCTAAATTAACTACTGATTCCTGAAAGATTTGCCTTTTAGTTTTTTGAGTTTGAGATATTCACCTGTACAAAGTATTGTTTTGTCATTTGGCAGGAGCGAGCGCTGCAGACATGGTTGGGGATCTATAAAGGAGTCTATTAAGTGTTTATAGAATTTATAGACCCATGGTTTATATTCAATATAGCTGTGTCTTTATTAGTCAGGCTGAGTTGTTGTTTTGGCCTCTGCTACGTGAAAGACTTACGACAAGAAACCACCGAAGCGCATTCAGAGAGCCGAGCATGGGACTGTCAGGCCATTTTAACCTGCTGTATACAGATTCCTTCACACCTACTCGCATAAAAACATTTGAAGTTATTAAATGCATGCTGGGCTTTTCTTCTCTCTAATTTCCATAATGCGAAACGTGCTTCTTGCTGAATATTGAATGTGTAATTCGTCAATAAATTATGTCTAAATAAAGGCTGAAATCTGCTCCATTGTGATCTGCTACACTGTACTGATTGTGAGTCAATAAATCAATGTTAATTTTGTGATTCTTCTTATTTAACCAGCCACCAGCTCTCCCTGAAGACTTTTGAATCTCATAATCTGCGTGCCTTCATATGAACATCCTCGAGATCTAGATTTACGGTAATATTGGAACATGAACTAAAACCTCACTTGACCACATCGCTCTGACATGGTAAAACAAAGGATAAACCCTCAAGAAAAATTGTGGCATGTATAAATGTATGCTAAAATGCATTCTTATTTTGTAGTATTTGTAAGTATAAAATCCGTACGTAATTCGACTCAAAGGGATAGTTCACCCAAAAATTCTAAATCTGTCATTAATTACTCACCCCCATGCCGTTCCAAACCCATAAGACCTTCGTTCATTTCGGAACACAAATTTAAGATATGTTTGATTAAATCCAAGAGCTTTCTGACCCTGCAATGCAACTAACACTTTCAAGGCCAAGAAAGGTCATAAAGACATTGTTAAAATTGTCCATGTGACATCAGTAGTTCAACCGCAATGCTATGAAACTACGATATCACTTTTTTGTGCAAATAAAACAAAAATAACGACTTTATTCAACAATTTCTTCTGGCTGTGTCAGTCTTCGACACACATTCACGAGTAAACTATCTTTATAATGAAAGAAAAACTTTTCAAAATGCTGTTTGATCAATCAAAAATCTTAATTTCAGACTAAAAACGAATATTATGTATGATAAAAACCGCAATGGAAAAGACACCCCAATTCACAATTCTACACATTTGAATTGCCATGTAATGTTCACTCACAAACCATTTGGGAACCAAGGACATTTTGGCAAAATGGGCGTTTATATGCATAAAATATGCATATAATAATGTAAATAATTACATTTCTCCTTCAGTTCTAAGGTCAAAACATTGCAAAATTACATTGTTTGTAAAGATGTGTGAGCATTTGCCAAAAAAAAAAAAAACTGAAATTGTCTAGCACATTTGTTAACATCACTATAAAAACGAATGATCTGTATGATAAAGTATACTATGATAAAAAGCAGAGCATGCAACATATGCACTACATTTCAAGCTTGCAAGTCTCAAATCTGATTCTTAATTCTACACATGTGAACTGGAGTGTAGAGTTCACTCAAATACCAAATGAAAACCAATGGGCACATTTACATGTGCAATGAAACTCTATTAATTACGATAAAAATAAGGTAAAAACCATACGTACAATATGTACTCTATTTTTCGCGCTGAAAGTCTTGAAACTCATTCTACACATCTCAACTACCATTTAGTGTTCACTAACAAACCAACTGAAAACCAATGGTGTCTTGGCGTCAATGACGATGTGTACATGAACAATAATACGCAAACTATCAAAAATACTCAAAACTCAACTATACAATAAAAACATGCTCATCACTTACAAATTACATCACAATTAATGAGTCTCTCTTTCAGTTTTGATATCAAAACGTCCACAAATATGCACACAAGACATGCAGACACTGGAAAAGACGTTAGATTGTCAGATTTGTGAGCAATAGGGAAAAATCTCTAGCAGCAGTTACTTGTTAACTTTTTAATATTGAATTCCTCCATGTTCGTTTAACTAGTTTTTCAGTTTAAAAAAATGTGTATGATTTAAAAAAAATATGATAAATGTAGTCTGTGCACTGTATTTCGAGTTGTGGGTCTCAAATCTCATTCTTGACTACTTATTTGAATTTGTAGCATTGAAGCATTCACTCACAAACCAGCTACACCAGCATACCGCAATACAAGGAAATAATAAATTACTTTCAGTTTTGATGTGAAAACAGATACTGTAGGTGCACAAGATATGCGTACACTGAAAAAGTTGGGAGCAATTGCAAAAAAAATAAAAAATAGTTGCTCAGTTTTGTGTAAACTGCTAATTATCTTGCCCTTGACTGAAAAAAATATATTGTTGCGTTAAACATAATTGGTGCACAAATCAATCAATGCAATCAAACCTGGTGAACACACACACACACACACACACACACACACACACACACACAAACATAAGTTGCATAAGCTATCAAATATTGCCTTCAAAACTCCTCCAGACTACAAAAGAGCAGCGTGAACATTGTTCAAACGTTCTCAATTTTTATTCTACAGACAAATACAACGACACACAGGTTTGGAATGACATGAAATTAAATAAATAGTAAAAGAAACTGATTTTTTGCCTGAACTAATTCTTTGATGTTAATGATGACATTTGAACAAAACAAAACCAAGCGCACAACAAAACCGGTGAGTGTCTGTGCGCATTAACCGCTGCTTTTGATTGTGTTTGTGCATATTTGTGTCTGTGCAGAAGTAGTGACTGCACTGATCTGAATTTAAAAGACCCCCTGCTGTTCTTCTCCGAGTTAAAAGCGTCACATCACAGTGCTTTCGCTTTTGAGAAACATCCAGCCTATGTTGCTTCATACGGGTACGGACCACGCTGTCTCTCCTCCAAACATCTGCTTTCGTTTCATCACTCGATATTTATGGCATACTTGACAGCCAAAGTTATCAGACCAGTGAAAGCAAGGAATGTTATCAAGAGTAAGTGAACGCGTCGGAGTTGTGCGTGAGTGTGGGAGTCAAGTGTAAATGCAGGTATGGAAGTAGGACTCTGTGTCCTTTGCATTTTTCAGCTCTTGTAGTCTCTGGCCTGCTTTGCTTTCTACACATTTTATCCTACAGAAGCAGTACGTCCAAAGGGCACAAACAAAGGCAGAAATGCTTTCATAGGAATGCAACAACAACAAATGCACTCTGATAAACACTGGTCTGTATCTCTGTCATCAACAACAAGCTCAAAGTGCCTCACTGAAAACAACAAATTCAAGTGCAATATGTCAGGTGCAACACTGTGACTCGAAAGCCACCTGGCGCCCAATATAGGGCTCAAACTTTCAGAGTAATAATTGATTTGTCAGACAAAAGATCATTTCAGCACATAAGAGACCAGAAAACACAAAAGTGTTCTTTTATATCTTGATATATCCCACAAAACAAAAATGTTGACAATTACATTTTTTTTTTGCGTTATGATATTATTTGCATAATTTTTGCATCCTATTGTCATTATTAGTAAAATGCAACTTTAATTCTCATTACAGCATTTATTATCTAAAACTTTTAATATATTAAAGTTTTTCATCTTATCTTTTATTTTTTTTATTGGATGACATTACAAGGAAGCTTTTAAGCGAATAATGTCACACATTTAATACATTTCACCATGTGACTTTAAAAGACTTGGAATATTGCACAAAATTGGTACGGATCACTTTTTAAGTACATTTTATGGAGCTTGATGGTCATGATCACTATGAAGACATTATTTTCATTATAATTGCATCCTATTTTCATAATCTGTACATTTACAAATTTGAAATACTGAATTAGTTTTAGTAATTTTTCTTTCTTGTTGTACTGAGAATTAAAGTAGCATTTTAATAATAATGACAATAGGATGCAAAAATAACGCAAAATGTGCAAAAAAATAACAATGGTTAATATGACAGGTTTTGTGGAATATATAAAGATATAAAAGAAAAATATATAAATGTAACTATAAAATTACTATAAAAATATATAAAATCTAACTATAAAAATTTTATAAACTCTATTTAAAAATTATACATTTAAAAATAATTTGTGTAAACTTATAAATATTGAATTAGTTTTTTAAATAGTATTTGTTTTGTTCTTGCTGTAATGAGAATTAGTTTAGCATTTTAATAATAAAATAACAGGAAGCAAAAGCAATACTATATTATTTTTAAATATATATTTATTTATATATAAACAAAGAATCAAAGACGAGATTTTGGTGTCTACATCAAAATAAACAAATTGTATATACACATAAAGCATATTAAATGCAAGTGTCTTCTTTAATGTTTAATTAACTTTTGTGAAAATTAAATGTGAAAATATGGGCGAAATAAAGTTCCATCTTCATTCTGAGTTATATATATACATATATGTAAAAATGAAACAATATACTTATTCTGATCTGTACTTAATCAAATATATAAAATAAAATGTGATCATATTAAATTTTATTATATTATAAATAATTGAAAACGTATTACTGACAAATGGGTAAAACCTATGATTTGAAGGATAGTGGTACAGATCAGAATCAAAATTACAATTACATTATTTCTTTCTTCCTTTCTTTTTTTCAAGAAATATCACATATATGAATCCAAATATAGACTCTGGATTTTGAGATTTTGAGTAATTAGCCATGACTTTCTCGGACATCCGTACCAGTGAATTTCTAAATACAGCATGCAGCTTTAAAGGATCCAGAAATATGACGGACATAAATTAGGTGCCAGAAATATGACCATAAATATCAATTAGGCAATAGCAGTGAAAACTTACTGAAGTACATAATCCTCTGATGCATGAAGACGCCCATGAACTCCTTACTGAAGTCTGTCTCCATAAATCTCAAGGATCAAAGACACTCTCTGTGATAGAGACAGATTTTTTTTTACTCTCGCTAATGGGTTAGAAACACAACTGCAACCATCTCCAAGACTACAATCATCCCTTAGCATTGAAACCAAAGGTTTTCGTACGCCAGTCACGTGCTAAGTAATGATTCCCTTGCAAACAGAAACATCTGAGCGTTTGCAGTAATATATTGGCACTTTGCACAAGAATGGAACTAAAATAAAAATCTGTCAACAAACAGACTGTGAAAGGAGGTGCTTAGGCTTGACTTGAGAGGTCAAGTTAAAATGATTTAGTATTAATGTTATTAATATTGAGTTGTTGTATTCATTTTATATGGAGATTTGTATTTATTTTCAACCCTGTTACCAAAGTTTCAAACATTTGTGATCTTGGAATATTCTAAAATTACACATTAAATAAATATAATATTTCGAATTTTTCATGGATAATATTTCATGGATTTATTCAACTGCATTGTTTTGCAAATTGTTCAACCCTGTAACCAAATTTTCAGACATGTCTAAATACAGTTTAAAATATATCTGTGATTTTGCAATTGTCTAGCATGACAAATTAAATAATAATCAAATGTAGATGTGTATAAATTATTTATTCCAATGATTAAAAAAACTTTTTTTTTCATTATTGTTACTAAAGTTTCAGACAAATACATTATAAACACAGTTTAAAATATATTTGTGATTGTGCAATTTTCTAGCATTAAACATTTTATAAATATAAAATGTAGATTTTTTTACAAAATAATTTAACAGGTTTATGTCAATGGTATTTACTTAGAACAAACACAAAGACAAAAATGAACAGATTTTTCAACACCGTAACTAAAGTTTCAGGCAAATACAGTGTAAATACAGTTTAAAATGTATTTGTGATTTTCAATTTTTCAAAAATGAAACAAAATGTATATCAAATTTAGATATTTTATAATTATTTTACGGCTTTCCAATGTAAATTAATACATGTTAAATTAAAACAAATCAACAGAAAGTGTAACAAGGTCATGCATTTGCCTTAATCTGTCACTTAGTAAATAGCTACAAAAGTTGGGAAAGTTTTATTAATTAATGATTTATTTGAATTCTCTCTCTCTCTCTCCCTCTCTCTCTCTCTCTTTCTCTCTCTCTCTCTCTCTCTCTCTCTCTCTCTCTTTCTCTCTCTCTCTCTCTCTCTCTCTCTCTCTCTCTCTCTCTCTCTCAAATGCTATTAAGTACATTCAATGCAATTTGTTCAAGGCCTTAGTTGAATCTAGGATTCCACAGAATTTGAATATTATCGAGTAAACAATGATTAACAAATGTTTGAGAGTAAGTGGTGTTTAAATAAGGCTTTGGTTTCTGTAGAGGATGAAAACATATTTTTTAACTGGTAGTGAGTTATAAAATGTGTTTTTGTTTGTGAAAATGTTTTTAATGGTAAAATAAATTGCTTTTAAAAAGTCAAAAGTCTCTCTCTCTCTCTCTCTCAATTAGCTATTTTTCATACTAAGTAAAGGTTATGCCAAAGAACACTGCAATGATATAAATCTCAATGGTTTATACTCGATGTGCCTTAAATGCTTTAGAATTAAAAAAAAAAAACATATAGGTACCAATGCTTTATTAGTTATTACATTTAATGTTTGATTTGCTAGTAAACATATAGCCTAGAACTTGTAACTAAAGTGATTCAAAGAAAAAGAGACACATGTGGTTCTTGGCAGAGGAGTTCACGGCGAGGTTTGTACTCCTTTAACATCGGAATGATTTTTATGTCAGTCTGAGGTGAAAAACTGGAGGTCAAGGATTGCATCATCGACCGGTGAGCCTGGCGTTTGTTCATCTGTCCTACACATAAGCGATACTGTGAAATTATGCATGACCGTTCGAGGAATTGGAGATGCATTTCTATATCACGCTGTACAGATCTATGGCTTCGCACCTGATTTAAAATCTCAATCTGCGAGAAACACAATAACAGACTCGACAGAAAGAGAGAAGACGGAATAAACATCAGTGCATGAGCGCCGGCTGAAGAGGATCCTTGAAGAGTTGGCAGCTGAATTGACTGACAGTACTGTAGGAGACCCTCAGGCTGCACAACTCAGATACATAAGATGACCATGAACAAAACACACACACTAAAGCTGGACGATATATTGAATATTTGCAATATACATTTGATCCTGTCTATACCTTATATTTATTTTATTTTAATATTTGATTTATTATTTGTTTTAAGAGCGTCTCTTCTCCAGTAGCAAAAATAGTTTTAGATTATATTTTTCTGTGAATCGGTACTAATTATGATTCATTAGATTATTGGAATTTTGATTAGCCATATTATGTAATTTGCCAGAAACTATTAAATTAATAAATACAATTTAGTGAACAAATACCTTTTATACTGTACTTTACTTATTGAATGAAATAATTTGAGATCACACACGCACACACACACACACACTTGTTGGTTTTTATGGTTTACGGGGACTTTCCATAGGCGTAATGGTTTTCATACTGTACAAGCTGTATGTGCTATTGCCCTACACCTACCCTACACCTAAACTTAGCCCTCACAGGAGACGGTGCATTTCTACTTTTCCCCCCAAAAAACTTACTCTGTATGATTTATAAGCATTTTGAATTATGGGGACACTGAAAATGTCCTCATAAATCACCTTCTCCTTGTAATACCTGTGTCGTACCCATGTCATTATACACATTTGTGTCCTCATAAACCACATAAACATGCACAAACACACACACACACACACACTAATGTGTAGGTGTGTGTGTGTGTGTGTGTGTGTGTGTGTGTGTGTGTGTAGGTGTGTGTGTGTGTGTGTGTGTGTGTGTGTGTGTGTGTGTGTGTGTGTGTGTGTGTGTGTGTGTGTGTGTGTGTGTGTGTGTGTGTGTGTGTGTGTGTGTGTGTAAAATACAGCTTCTTATTAAATAATGTTAACTTATATGGGCCTATATAAATAAATATATACTTATTTATATACTTCTTTACTCTACATAACTTTACCAATAATCGATACATGATTAAATATCATTATTTAGTGAGTATATATACTAGTAAACATTTGAAGTGGATCAAAACCTTTTATCAAAGTTGTCCTAAAACTAAAATGCGTTCTTGTCTTAGGAGAACTTTGATCCACACAAGTGTGTGTGTGTGTGTGTGTGTGTGTGTGTGTGTGTGTGTGTGTGTGTGTGTGTGTGTGTGTGTGTGTGTGTGTGTGTGTGTGTGTGTATATATATATATATATATATATATATTAGTGCTATCAAACGATTAATCACGATTAATTGCATACAGAATAAATGTTTTTGTTTGCGTAATATGTGTTCTGTGTATATTTATTATGTATAAATAAATACACACACACACAGTATTATTTGTATATATATATATATATATATATGCATATACTAGTGCTGTCAAACAATTAATCACATCCAAAATAAAAACTGTGTTTATTTATTATGTATTATGTACACACTCATATATTTTGAAAATATTTACATGTATATACATGTATAGTATTATCATTTATAATATATATAAATATATTTAATATATAAACATAACTATACATTTAGATTTATATATGTGTGTTGTGTGTGATCTTTGATTTATATATGCACACAAACATATGCCTGCCTGTCTATCTTTCTATCTTATTGGCTGAATATATTACAGACACTTTGAAGCTACATTTAATAGACCAGATGCTTTATTAGCAAAATATTTACTTTTTTTGTTTATTTAAACAATCTTTTGTTTACCACATTCAGTGCCATCTAATACTGCAGCAAGTTATGAATCATCTATTTTGAAAAACTTTAAACGCTACGTCCTGACGATATGATAAATATTCAGTCCTGACCCAAAAGCACATGTGCTAGCAATGTGTTCTCAAAAACAATTCCTTCAACTTCACATTAAACTGTGGTCATTTAAAAATCTGTTAAATGAAGCTAAATACCCAAACCCTAATGAACATTGCTAAAAATAAAGATAATTTCACTTCAGTAATGGAATATAAAACCAAGAACAAACTGCAGTAAATAGTTCCACGCTGCCAAAACAGAAACCAAGCACAAGAGGAGAACATTTCTCAAGCCAACATGTCTTTTACAGCTGAGTCATGAGTCAAGTCTTGAACCAATACGAAACAATTTATGCAGCACTGACATTCAACAAAGGCCTATCCCAGGAAAACAGCATGCATAACCAACCTAGTGGTCCAGATTGCCATCACCCGCTAACATGATTCCAAAATCCCCATTCTTTAAATTTAGACCTGTTTTTTTTTTTTTTTACAAGGAATTGTTTCCAGAATCAAGCAGACAGAAGTCGAAGCCAAAATTATCACCTGAACCACAACACCACCTGATTCCATTTATAACAAAACTAGTTCATGTCAGCCATGTAGCGAAATTGCATCCAAACAATAAAGCGGTTTGGCTGAAGATAAACTCTTACAAAACAAGCACAATGATATGAAGGTCAAAATCACCTTATGTATCGAAAATGGAACGCAAACATCATTCGGTTTTTGCATTCAAGTGGAAATTCTGCTGTAGTGCTAATAACATGACATATTTCCATCCGACATAATGATATATCACCCGAAAGGAAACACCTAGCCGACATTACATTGACAGAGACACATTTACCACACTAAGTATTCAGTCTATAGACCATTAGTGTTTTCGGTCCGCGGTAATGGTGCCCTTAGGGAGCTGCACTTGTTGTGATGCTTGATTTGTTTAGGGTAACCACTTTTGTCAACGGTTTATTGAATGCCTGTTCGATAAACTTGGTAACACACCATCCCTTTGTAAGAAACCCCACATGAAATGTTCCTTTCAACATGGACTGTAAATCTATTTTCATTACAAACCAATCCTCGTGGTCTGTTAAGCGTTTTATGTACCCAGTCCAATTCCATTACTCGGATTTAGCATTTTAGCCCACAAATTAGGCAAAAACACTTTTTTGGAAGATGTTTGATGGATATCAAGCATAAATTTGCGCCATTAAAATAGTCATCTGGTCTGTCCAGCTAAACATGAGGCTACATAAAGTGTCTAGGCAAGGTAATGTTGGCAGTTTTAGGTATCCACGAATCCATTAAATGATGAATCATTCAGTTGCATTTGCTATTAACCTAATAAACCGTTCATGGTTGTGCTGTAAGTGCAACCCTGGCATTTATACAGAGTTAAACTAAGTCGCATCTGATGGATCAGTGTAACACATACTCACTGCATTATTCCTAATAACACACAAAGATGATACTGCATTTAAAAGCCATCAGGGAGTCAGCAGTAGATGATTTTATGAAAAATGACACTCATACCCAGGGCCGTTTCTAGACATTAGGCAAAAGTAATGTTGGAGGCCCCCCACCCCTAATAAAAAGCACATGAAACAAATATGATTCCTCACCTTTTTATGCAACATTTAACATTACATTTTGTATATTTGTACTTATTACAGTACAACAATTAGGAAACATTGTGTTTTTGAAAGAAGTCTCTTATGCTCATCAAGCGTGGCTTTAGCATATTTGATCAAAAATAAAGTAAAAATACACTAATATTGAAATGTTACAACATAATGGCTTTCTATTTTACCGTACTTTAAAATATAGGCCTATTTGTGTGATGCAAAGCTGAATTTTTTTCAGCCATTACTCCAGTCTTCAGTGTCGCATGATCCTACATAAATCATACCATTTCAGTGAGTGCTTTTATCATTTTTTCCCCTATCAGGGTATGGGCAAGATTCCCCCCTCCCATTTAATGAATATTGACTACAAATATTGTCATATTATTAATATCAATAATATGATATTATGTATTGCGTTGTTAAATGTGAAATATACACAAATCAAGTCGAACAGAAAGACACGGTCGCAAAGCAGAAACAAAATATTTAGTTAGTTGAAACTGAGTTAGAGCAGTAATCCCAATCATCAGCCGAATTTAGATGACACCAATGTTATTGAACCATAAAAAAGTTCTAGTGTGCTTGCTTTTTAACTTAGGATACAAACTTCTCTGCTTTTTTTATAGCTTATTTGCTAGTCAGCTCCCAACGCGATGTCATTCATGTCATTCAGCTATATCCAATGAACAATGAGGCTAGTATTTATGTCCTTCTTGACTGGTGGAGTGGCATATAGGGGACGTGTTACGGTTATGGGGGCCCCTCCTCAAAGTCCGAGTCCCTAGGCAATCGCCTGCTCTTGCCCCAGCTAAACCATCTACTGTTACAAATAAAGGTGACTGAAAAATGTGTTTACAGCCTCTAAGTTCCACAAATAACTTTATCTTCTTTAGTACATAAACATCTAGTCTTACAACTTGAGGTTTCCTTGATCCGACACACCCAATTCAGTTCTTGAAGCCTATATTTATGATCTGATGAAGCGAATCAAGTGTTTTAAATAAGATAGACATCAAAAATGTGCATGTCTGGAGATCTCCAGAAACCTGAAACCAAAAAAAATCAATTGTATAATGCAGCCGCAAGCACTTTCTTCATCTCCAAAGAATCATACGGTCCTCAAGAGCACGGAAATAGGTTCTTGATTAAAAGAGGGTGTAGAAACCATCAACACCCTTTATGTTAAGTTTGAAAGGGTACAGCAACATAACTTTAACAAATGGTTAAATGCTGTTTTCTTCAACTTCAACAAATAAAGAAGTCACTTAAGTGGTTATTGATTTGTCAGTCAGCCAGGAACTCTCTGTTACATGTCAAGTTATATAATAAGTAAAAAATATTTTTTTATAGATAGATAGATAGATAGATAGATAGATATAGATAGATAGATAGATAGATAGATAGATAGATAGATAGATAGATAGATAGATAGATAGATAGATAGATAGATAGATAGATAGATAGATAGATAGATAGATAGAGACTTGCCGGCATACAGAAAAAGTTTTCATATTTAACATTAATACAATATTTATTAACACCTTAAGAAGAACATATGCCAATACATGTAAATAAATAATAAATATACGTTAATAAGCGGAGTTGGGCATGTCTTACCTTGCTCAGCCCCTGCCACTGTCAGCGTTTTAACCAGCAGAATTAATCCCGACATGCTCAGAAATGCCAAAATAAAGTCGGACATCGTGGCTGGATGTAGTCCCGAGCAGATCCGTTATCCGCCAGCGCCGATGATGATGCCCAAGTTGAGTGTGAGCGAAGCCGGTCTCACGCCCCGCAGCGCTCCGCTCAGCAGCGCAGCTCCTTCCGCAGGTGTGTGTGTGTGTGTGTGTGTGTGTGTGTGAGAGAGAGAGTGTTGTACGGACAGAGCGGACTGCGTGCGCCTCAGTTTGAGGATAACGAGGTAGGATGGGAGGGAGAGAGCGAAAGAAGGGCGATAGGACGACGAGAGAGAGAGAGAGAGAGAGAGAGAGAGAGAGAGAGAGAGAGAGAGAGAGCAGAACTATCACAACACCGAATAATGTGAAATTACATTATGCATGTGGTGAACACACTCACGTGAGTGATAAAAAAGAGAGACAGAGAGACAGACTAGACAGATAGATAGATAGATAGATAGATAGATAGATAGATAGATAGATAGATAGATAGATAGATAGATAGATAGATAGATAGATAGATAGATAGATAGATAGATAGATAGATAGATAGATAGATAGATAGATAGATAGATAGATAGATAAACTGGTGTGTGTGTGTGAATGAGAGAAGGACAGTACAGAAATTATTATTTTAAATTTCTCATTACATAAATATCTAGCTTAAGAGTTAACAGCTAGCTTAATGTACATAAAACCCGAACAAATCCAAACGCTCTTCCAGCGGTCATAAAAGCAGCCCACCTCCATCTGTCTCTCTCTGTGAGGGTCTCTGGGGCCAATTTGGGTGTATCAATTTTAAACTCAAAGTGCAGAAAACAATTCTTGGGAAAATATAAAAGTCCAGCACCAAGAAAACATTGAATGTCGCGGTAAGACGTCGCCTGTTGCTTTATTTCCATGCGAGGATCAGTTGGGACTAGAGAAAGCAAAGATAATGCGATTCGATGGAATCTAATTCTATCAATTTGATTCAGGAACATGTTTCTGGCAGCTAGTTAAGCTGCCGGCGGTTTTTTGATGCCTTTATATTGGTTTCACGAGATGGAACAAAAGTACAGGCACTAAAACATTTTGATTGTTAGTTTCTTGCACCACTGTGCTTAGACAAAAGAAACGGAGGCCAAGTCCGCTGCCTTTAAAAGTGGATGAATTCATTAGCTCCACTCAAACGCCAGCAGACACGCAATGATGCTATAAACTCGTCATTTAATGCATTTCGCCACGTTTGTCCTCAAATCTAAGCAGGTGTCCTTGGCACCAGGGAACGTGTGGAAGCTCCAGATCTCACACGTCTTGTTCTTGCGCGAAATTATCTGCAATTCATGAGATTTCAGACGTAGAAAAGCACTAAACTTTGGTTTTCCGTTTCTAAATATTTGAAGATTTTAGGAAACCAGCGGTCGTGACTGTGCAACACTCTTTGTCGTGATTTTTGAAGGCAGCCTGGCGATAATTCCAGACTTTCCCATGATGCTTCAGGTTTTTTTTCCCCCACAATTTTCCTGGAATCAAAAAGTGTTTGGATGACATTTTTGCTTCATTAAGACAATGTGTGAAGCTGCTAACCAGATGTAAACAGGTAAAATAACTACTTTAACACTTACAACTGCATCTGTTTTGCCAAGATGTATACAGAGGAGCTGCCAAATATAAATATGAATACATACATATTAGCTTTAAATGTTTGTTTGTTTTTTTCAACAGCAACACAAGCATTTGTCAGCTTCTAGTGTTCTTTTACAGATGTTCCTGTGGCTCAGTGGTTAGAGCATTGCGTTAGCAGCGCAAAGGTTGTGGGTTCGATTCCCAGGGAACACATGTACTGACAAAAATATGTATAACCTGAATGCACTGTAAGTCGCTTTGGATAAAAGCGTCTGCTAAATGCATAAATGTAAATGATGAGTGCAATATTTTCAATTTGTTTAAAATTCCAAATCAATGTTACATTAAAACTGACCTTATTTACTTTAATACTTTAACACACTCGTTGTCTTATTTTGAAATGCCACATGTTACTTCACATAAAAACATGAAAATAAAATTGGGTTTGTAATATTTTATCAAATGTAATTATTGGCTCCGCCTCTCAAACGAATTTGACGTTTTGATGACATCATCAAGCACTCTTATTTTTCAGCCCCTCCCCTCCAACTCCCGGTTATATAGAGACAACCCTAAACCCAACAAGTTAAACAAATCTAAATGTTTGCTTGTATTTTCCATCATTTTAGCTTCTAACTCAACCAATGGTGGAGAGATGAGACCACATGCTTGACAAAAAAAATAATAATAATAAAAATAAAAGCTCATTAAACAAATGCAAATAAAATATTAATATAAAATAATAATAATGTATTATATTTAATATATATTATTTTATTAGATTATTTCATATTATTATTTGAAATAAAAATAATAATAAACCAAAGAAATGAATATTAGAAATTCTCATTTGAACTACTACTAATAATTATCTTAACAAAAAAGAAAATAGTAAAAACATTAGCTAAATAATAATAATAATAATATATTGCATATAGTATTTTATTACATTATTAAAATGTTATTAGTTGAAAAAATATAAAATAAAAAACTAAAGAAATTAAGATAAATTGTAATTAGAGCTGCTACTATTATTATTACCTTAAAAATAACAAATAGTAAAATTATTAATAATATTAGCTAAAAATGTGTAATATCACATCAATAAAAATATACATATATTATATTTAGTAATATTATTTTATAAAATTATTTAGATTAGATTAAAGAAATGAATACTAGAAATTCTAAATAAAACTACTAATAACTATATATATATATAATAACTACTACTTATTATATATCTTAACAATAAATAAAATAATAAAA
The DNA here is from genome assembly GCA_003573665.1 of Oxygymnocypris stewartii. Classification (NCBI taxonomy): domain Eukaryota; kingdom Metazoa; phylum Chordata; class Actinopteri; order Cypriniformes; family Cyprinidae; genus Oxygymnocypris; species Oxygymnocypris stewartii. Next base: position 8,207,096 of record QVTF01019716.1, on the reverse strand, counting down.
TATATATTAATAATATTAGCCAAACAGTTAATACTAACAAAAACAACAACACAGCTTTATTATTATTCTGTAAAATAAATACAATTTTAAAAATGAATGAATAACAACAACAACATGTTATTATTAATGTTTAACTATTTCTGTAGCACATACTGCAGAGCTACAAACAACTTTCTCAGCAAGTGTGTCCTTAAGTGTCAAGGCAGCTGTCAAAGCCATATATTTTCTGTGTACAAAGTCATTTCCACACACATTCAGTGTGTAGCAATAATGTGGGCCTCGATTTTAAAGCACAGATTACAGCACACACAAGCCATACGGATGCGCGTAAGCAACCGCATCCTTCACAATTTTCACGTCTCAATATAAGAGAGAAGAACAGAGTGTCTTTATTACCCAGTTATCATAAATAAAACCCATACACAAGCCCAGCAGAGAGTGATAGACAGCGTGAGTGTATAAAACACATCCATCCAGCTGCGAGAGTGTTTTACTGCCATCTACAGAACGTCAATCAAACTGCCGTACAAAGACCGAGAGGTTATTAATATAAAGCTTGAAAGTAGAAAACAAAAACATTTTGGGAGGTGCAACATTTTTTCTTTTCAGTGTTTTGAGTCAGTCGGTCGAAATGGTTTATTCTGGCTGGGTTGGGCCCGTTAAAAACCTGAGGACACTTAAGGATATGTCACTCAGCTGTGTTTGAGTGCTCTCTCATGGCTTTCTCACACTTTTTCTTTAGCTCAACCAGACACAGACCCCTGGTTTCCTAACTTCCTAATTGGCCACAGCTCTAGAATGGCCTGTGACTCCACAAGCCGCAGAATTTCAATCAAGCTGCACAAAAGAGGCCTGTGTTTCCGCGCGAGGAGCGAATCTGGTCCCGTCTCTCCATTCAGCCCTGTGTTTGTCTGTCTGTCTCACTCTGCTGCCGTCTTACTCACACTGATGGACAGGTACTGAGGTCAGAGAGTCATCTTCTACCTCTGGCATGAGGTAAAATCTGTCCGTGATGCGGTTAATAATTGAAACAGGCCAGAGGTTTGTTAGTGAACAGGGAATGATCTGGTCTCACTTATCTGTACTGAATTATAGATGACTGAACTGTTATTTATGGCATTACCCAATAATCTGTGCTATTAATACTTTTTAAATACTCCAAGATAACAAAACAATAGAAAAAAAAGAATGTTTAAATATTATTATATAAAATACGCATGCCAATTGACAATCTATTTGTATTTAACAATAATAATTTGCTAAAAATAATGTGAAATTTAACAAACAAATACTAATATCGTGTTGCTTTTTTATTATTATCATCATCAAAATGTAATAAAAGTACTTTAGAATTTATAGACTTATTTTGATGATTGCTATTGTTGTTGTCATTATTATTATTAAACAAACACACATACACACATACACACACACACACACACACACAACTGCCAAAATATTAGTATACTAAACTATTATTTAAATCATTACCAATAACATGTAATATTAGTTACAAACTCTTACATGAATGATAAATAAAAAAATCATAACTACAAATATTATTACGCTATATATACACTACATTTATTTAGTTATTTTGTTATAATAAATAAATAAATAAATAAACACCAATTTATAACATATATGCATATGGTAATCTATGCAATATTTTATTGTATTGTTTATTATTCATAACTACATTATTACTAAATCATAACTAAATTGTTTTTAAATCATTACCTGATAATATGTACTATTAGTAAAAACTCTTACTTAAATAATGAATTAATACAAATGTATAACCAAAAACAATTTATTGTTGTTTTTAATTGTACGAATACCAATATATATATATATATATATGTATATATATATATACACACACAAGTCTATATACATTATTATTAGTAGTAGTAGTAGGCTAGTAGTGGTAGTATTAGTAATACACACACACACACAAATAATGACATTGTAATCTACTGGATATGATTTTGTTATTGTATTTAATAATACTACTACTACTACTACTAATAATAATAATACTAAATGCAATCACTCTTCTGCCCAAAAGCAGATGACGTCGTGCTAAAATAGAAATATTTGCAGTTTTAATTTTTTTTAATCCAGAGTTGATCATTTTCGTTTGTTGTGAAATGCTTCCCTCTACAGGAATTCATCGACACTCACTGACATCCGTGCTTAACCATGCTCTGAATAACATATTATTACACTGTCACTGCAGTGTGTTAGAATTATATTAGACATAGTCTGAAAATGCACTTATTATCTGAATTACTGTCTGATCAGACTGCCAAAAGATTGGATTATGTTTGGAACAGCAGACTGTTGATTATTTCTGTGTGGATTAAACATGCAGGCAATCATAATATAGTATGCATTCCGAACTAGTATTTTTGGTTTCTATTTTTGCACTCTTTTTTTGAGCTTGTTTCCGAGTTCCAATTGTTCAGGTTTCACTGTTGTGCACTTGATTGTTGCCTGCGGACACAAATGACCAATCCTGTACAGCACACAGACTCAAAAACAGACTCATGAAACCAATTTACACTCAATTTCGCCTCCTGAAACAAAGAGTTTGCCAGGAGGAGGTTCCAGACACTTCCAGGCATCTGTAACAGCACAGCCTTTGCTTTAAAGGCCAACGCTTGTGCGGTTTGCATTAGAAATGAACACAGTGCACTGCAAAACAAAAACTGGCAGTGAAACAAAACTGGATCAGTTGCCAAGGAAACATATGCACAGCACAGTAATTACTAATATCTTCACCTTGTTAAAACAAACACAAATGTCATGGGTTCGTTCTGAACTTTTCCTGGTATTTTTATAATTTGAAGTTAATTTAATGAGTTTGTCCTCAGCATATGCAACGACCGCAAGAAAAGACACAAAATATTTGTTTAATTTTTTTTTCAATCGGCCTCGGTCTGGGGCTCCATGCAAGATCTCACATAATGGGGTAAGGATGATTATGAGAAAGGTGAGGGATCAGCCCAGAACTACAGGGGATGGGCTTGTTAATGATCTCAAGGCAGCTGGGACCATAGTCACCAAGAAAACTATTGGTAACACACTACGCCGTGAATGACTGAAATCCTGCAGCGTCCCCGCAAGGGCAAGAAAGCACATGTACAGGCCCGTCTGAAGTTTGCCAATGATTCAGAGGAGAACTGGGTGAAAGTGTTGTGGTCAGATGAGACCAAAATTAAGCTCTTTGGCATCAACTCAACTCGCCATGTTTGTAGGAGGAGGAATTCTGCCTATTACCCTAAGAACACCATCCCCACCGTCAAACAAGGAGGTGGAAACATTATGCTTTGGGGCTGTTTCTCTGCTAAGGGTACAGGACGACTTGAGAGGCCACATTGATGGGGCAATGGGCGGGGCTATGTACCGTAAAATATTAGATGAGATCCTCCTTCCCTCAGCCAGGGCATTGAAAATGGGTCGTGGATGGGTACTCCAGGATGTCAATGACCCAAAACACACTGCCAAGGCAACAAAGGAGTGGCTCAAGAAGCAGCACATTAAGGTCCTGGAGTGGCCTAGCCAGTCTCCAGACCTTAATCCCCAAAAAAATATGTGGAGGGAGATGAAGGTTCGAGTTCTCAAACGTCAGCCTCGAAAACATTAATGACTTGGAGAGGATCTGCAAAGAGGAGTGGGAGAAAACCTATTTTACATGATACATTCTATATATATATATATATATATATTTTCATAAAATAAGTTTATACAGTTGATAATAAAATAGTTTTTAAATTAATGAATCTAACAAGTCAAATATAATATAAATTATAATATGTACCAAGATACTTCCAGTGCAGTAACTTATATATTATATACATATATTGTTTAAAAGTATATTAAGGTATAATTCATACACTCTATATACATATGTTGATAAAATAATAGTTCATGTTACTTTATACATTTTACATTACATTGTTATATTATATTATATTATATTATGTAACAAAACACTTCCAAACCATGGCACAACACTGCCACCCAGTGTTCATACTTTCCAGAACCTCCTAGAGGCCTTTTTTCAATAGAAATATTTATGCAAAAGGAAAAATAATAACTTAGCTTCTTAAAATATGCGTGTTATTCCAATCTTTTGTCTTGATTAATTATATGTCTATCGATAGGGTGAAGTCAGCTAAAATGGGCCACATTTTGGTAAATGACCCATCAAATAAGCTATGCATGAGATCTAATTATATTCTTATAAATTAGCATGGGTCTCTTAAATATATTTAGATTTTTTAAATGTGAAAAAGTATAAAAGTTGTAAAATTAGGAGAGTTAGAGTATCAGCAGGTACCTTCTTGAGCCAAGGCACAACATTCAGGTAAAATGGGCCAATATAAAAAAAGAGAACCACACAGGTAATTTCACCTTAAATCATTTTATATATAACAGTAAATTGACACTATTGTCTTTAGCGTGCCATAGCAAACACCATAAATGTATTTCATTAAAAGTTGAATAAACATTTAATTTAGCAACGCAATTAAAAATGAACTGATCATGCTGTATAGGTGTGTGTTTCTGTGCATTGGTGTCTTTTGTGTGCATGTATGTGTGTATGCTTGTATTTTTTTAAAGTTAATATTTTGTATGGGTACATATCTACATTAGGCCTATTAACCTATTTTCATCCTCAATTTCTGTGTAAAAGTGTGTGTGTGTATGCAGCCCATTTTACTGACATCTTCCTTTCTTTCCCTTTCTCTTCTCGTCTCTCTGTTTCCTTTCTTTGCATGTCCTCCTGCCATACTGTCTGCAATGCATTTTTTTTAAAGACTGTTAAGATTTTGTATGGATACATATCTAGGCCCATAAACCTATTTTCAGCCTCGATTTATGTGTGAAAGTATGTGTGTGTGTGTGTGTGTGTGTATACACAGCCCATCTTAGCTGAAAATGGTGGCCCATTTTAGCTTAACTAGCCATTTCTACCTAAAATGAACGTTTTCACAAAAATCTAAGTTTCTTTTATAAATTAAACTTTTTATTTTATTTAAAAGAGCATGTTAAAACATTGTTCATAAACCTTTGCTTTGTTTGTAAGCTTACTTATAACTTCTTTACATTTACATTTATGCATTTAACAGACGCTTTTATCCAAAGCGATTTTCAGGTTATAATTTTTTTTTTGTCAGTATGTGTTCCCTGGGAATCGAACCCATTGTGTTAGCGCTGCTAACACAATGCTCTACCACTGAGCCACAGTAACACTTCTTTAATACTCTTATTAGTGATTAATGAAATGTTCTATGTCAGGCTCAATTACCTTACAATTTCTCTAAGAAGCTTCATGTAACACTCTGCCCTACCGCCTTAAAAAAACTCAGACCAATACAATTATTGTTACATGCCAACAAGTGTTGAAGCAACAATGTAATATCAGTTATTGTAATTTTTTTGTAAAAAAAGCTGACTTTACCCTACATATCGCAATCATATATAACATTTAAAAATGTTAATGTAAGGCTTCTAGAGAGGCTTGTTCAGACTTGCCTGCATGCTTGCACTTTTATGTAAATGATTATTACCAAGTAGGCGTGTCTTGATGGATGTCCTGTTCTGGCGTCGACACAAGTACGAGTTGAGTTTTAAAGATCAGCGCATTACACTTTCTTTTCTTTTAATTTAATTTAATTTAGAAGTAGTTTTCAGACTTGCTTTGTTATTTATTCATGAGTAGGCGTCTCTCTTCATAGCTCGTTTACAAATGCATAAATTACGCAAGTGAAAACATGCATACAAAACAATCTTCTTTCAAAGGCAGACTTATTAAAAATAAATACATAAAATAAACTTTAAAGTTTAAAAAGTTTTTTTCAGACGTGTCTGTAAATAACGAATTAATTATTCACCAGTAGGCGTGTCTCCCAGAGGCCCCTTAAACTATGCTAAACGGGTTAGTATGACCAAGTTGAGAGTTGAAACGAAACTTACTCTAGTTTTAGAACCAAAAAAACTAAACTTCTCTGGATCAATCTCTTTTCCAGACGCAGGCTGGAGGAGCACATGGCGGCGACGGAGAGCAGCTTAAGCCCGGCGGTGGAGTCGATTGTGCCGGCATGTATGTTCGCACCTGACCCGGGCTGCGCGGAGGATTCGCCCGGCGCTGAGCTCAGCGACGCCGGCGACAACCAGAACGGGGAAGCCGAGGATCATTTAGACATCACCAGCAAGGTGGCTCTCAGGCCTATTCGTTCTTTTGAACGCTTCTATATGCGCATGAACCATTACAAGAGTTTATTTGACAAATGCGTGATGTTTAAACACATTTAATATCTTTGAATTGAAAGAAAACGCGCTGCGTTAGTGACACGTTGGCTGTGCACGTGAACGCCTGCTGGCACTGTCTGCAACAACTACTGACCACAGACTTACGTGACTGTTTGCGAACGAACCTGAACATGAGTAACATTATGATAGAGTGAATTTAAGGTTTTAGTAACATTGTGATAGAGTGAATTTAAGGTTTTTCTTTTGTTAACGCATGTAAAACTGCAATATAATGTGCAACATGGAAAAATAATAGTTTTTGCTACAAATACAGATTTTTAAGTGACCAAAAAATGCTTTTGACACTCTTAAGTCATACTTAAAACTATTTAAGCATATTATTAAAATTAGATTTGATTATATTGAGAATTATACGATTTTTTTTCAAATTATAAAATGTATTTTAAAATGAATTTGCCAATTTTCAAGGTAAACGTTTTATAGATGTTTTATGTTTGTAATAATGAAAATAAATTCTTATTTAATTAAATAAAATTGAATTATTAAATTACAGATAGACTGTTTGAAAATAGGTTTACTTTCAAAAATGGTTCAGAAAATTTAAGTTATAGCTTGTTGTCTAAAGCAGTAGAATTAATTTTATTTAAATACTTTTTTTTATAGTTTTAATAATTAAAAACTAACCAAACTACTTTTTATAAAATAATTTTTTATTAATTTATTAATTCCAAATATTTTTTTGGAGTTACTCTATATATAGATACAGAATATATGGAATGCATACCGATATTTTGGTATCTTAAAGTTAGTCAAAGCCTGCTGTCTAAAGCAGTGACATTTATTTTATTTAAATAGATTTTTGTTTTAATAATTTAAAAGTTAAACATTTTGCAAATAAATAAAAGTTTAAAAAGCACGCTTGTGCTATCATTAAAATAGAATAGATTAATATTTTTAAATCCAATTTAAGGGCATTCATACACTTTTGAGTTTTGCTTAAGTGTCCAAATAATTTTTGGAGTCACCGTAAAGAGATATTCAATATATGGAATGCATACCAACATTTTTAAATTTTAATATATTAAAATACATGCTCAACAAATATCTTGTTTTTCTTCTAATAGTACTTTGATTACTTTTGTTGATTGTCGGCAGATTGCACTGGTCAGCCCTACAGGAGAGCAGTATGAGTGTTTACAAAAGCAGCTGCGAGAACGAATAAAGGAAGGATGTGGAGAAACCATCTATGTGGTCGGAATGGGAACAGGTGAGATTAGAAAACAATGGTTTTAAATTTAAATAATATTTCAATATATTAGTATTTTTACTATATTACATAAATGCAACCTTTGAGCATGAGAGAGTTCTTTCAAAAACATTTTAAAACATCTTACAAAACATTTGACATTTTGTATTCAATAGACAAAAACACTGCCTTAACAAAATACACCCTGCAATAGTGACCTTGTGACCTCTAAGGTCAAAGGTTGTTGATGTGTCTTGGTTTGTCCATCTGTCATAGTTATTCTTGTATTTTCAAGCCATTTTTGCAATCATTTCAGAAATTGATTTTGACTTTCCAAGACGTAAATGTCCTTTAAAGAAGTGTTGATAAGTCTCTGTCTCTCAGATGGTGGTGATTATGGTCTGGATGAGCAGGATATGGAAGCATCTGTCGCTACAGTGCAGTCACTTTGTGAACAGGTTGATGCTGACCTGATTCTGCTGAGAGAGAGGACAGAAACAGCAGGACATGTCCGTGATTATCTCATCCGTCGTCGAGTAGGAGAGGCAGACTTCCTGGAAGTCAGGTTTGAAGATGTGTTACAAAGAAATTATGTTAAAAATAATCAATTATTTGCTTAAAATCATTTATTTTTGCAGAGTGGCAGTCGTAGGCAATGTAGACGCTGGTAAAAGCACACTTTTGGGTGTCCTAACCCACGGCGAACTCGACAACGGTCGTGGATTCGCTCGCCAGAAGCTGTTCCGCCACAAACATGAGATGGAGAGCGGCCGGACGAGTAGCGTCGGCAATGACATTCTGGGTTTCGACCAGGAGGGGCAGGTGGTCAACAAACCGGACAGCCATGGAGGCAGCCTGGACTGGACCACAATCTGTGAGAGATCATCAAAGGTCATCACTTTCATCGATTTGGCAGGCCACGAGAAGTACCTGAAGACCACCGTATTTGGCATGACTGGCCACATGCCGGATTTCTGCATGCTAATGGTGAGAGTAGGTGTGCCACAGGTGTATGTACTCGGCGATTTCAAGTTTTATGAATTCTGTTTTTTTCTGTCTTGCAAAGGTGGGAAGTAATGCAGGTATCATTGGCATGACTAAAGAGCACCTCGGTCTCGCTCTGGCCCTCAACGTTCCTGTTTTTGTAGTTGTAACAAAGATAGACATGTGTCCTGCTAACATCTTACAAGGTAATGCGACTCTCAGTTTACTACAGAAGTTTTATCACCAGCATTTGTGGCATAATGTTAAACAATAATAATTAATATAATTTTGAATGTATACAAATTTTGTAAGATACCAGGTGCCCACAATTAAAGTTAAAATTATTTCCTGGTTGAATCAACAATATCCTGCAAATGCTGTCGAAAATTAATGTGAAATACAAATCCAGGCATTCAACCCTACAGTGTGTGTTTTTATAGACAAATTTGTGTGTGGTTTTACGTTGCAGAGACGCTAAAGTTATTACAAAGGTTACTCAAGTCTCCAGGATGCAGAAAGATTCCAGTTTTGGTGCAAAACAAGGATGACGTCATTGTTACTGCCTCAAACTTTAGCTCAGAAAGGTAATTTTACTAAATTTTTGCCTGTAGAATGATAAAAAAGGGCAACAAAAACAATAAACTTAAGGCGATTGTACACAGAGTCCGAAATTTTCGTCTGAATTTTTTGCACGTTGAAAAATAAATATGACCTCACGCTGTGTATATCATGTTTACAGACTGCCTCCAAAACTTCCGGCTATTATTAAAACATTTGGATCAGGTTGGATTTTTTGCATTTTTCGCATCTGTAGTAAGCATTTTGAGAGGTGTTTGACAATTCAGAACCACCGTTCATGTGAACGCCAAAACCCAGAATGCCGATTGTCGAGATCATCCACTTCGTCTCGCAGCACAAAGCACTGTCTATAGATCCTTGCACACTGAATTCACAGAAACTGGTGTTCTTCTTTTTAATATGTGGCCCTAGTATTGCTAGCAAAGCATCAAACTGAGCCACTGACATCCTGAAGTAAACTTTGAATCGCCCGTGATAATCCCGCTGCTCCTCAATAATGAGGGGGAACTCTCCTTCCTCGCTATATCTCAGGATTGGATGTACCCAATATTTCCTGTCCCTTTATCTTTTTTTTAGAAGCGAGAGAACAACAAAATCATCACTGCTTGAAGACTCCATTTAGTAATGTTTTGAGAACATTTTGGAATAGATTAATTAATATGCATTGGACTCTGTGGTCCAACCTTGCGTCTCTGTGGACGCAAGGTTTCTGTGCGTGACACATTTTTAGGATAACGAATACGAAAAAACACATATGAACATTTTGGACTCGGTGTGCAATGATCCTTACACTTAGGGTTAATCTCACACTTTTTTGACTTCGGCCTCTCAATTTTTTGGCATAAAAAGCCAACAAAAAAACTAAATAACAATACAAAAACTGTAAAAGTTTTATTTTTAGTCACTCCTCTGACTACAATTAAATTGTTTGCATGAAAGAATGTTGGAAATCAAAATGCTTTTTTGCCCAAAATAATTTTTGTATTTATACATTTCAAACAAGGCATTAACATCATCTGCAATAATGAGAGAATATTACACAAACGCATTGTTTTTGTGTGTAGGATGTGTCCGATTTTCCAGATCTCAAATGTGACGGGTGAAAACATGGACTTGTTGAAAATGTTCCTGAACCTGCTTTCTCCCAGAACGATGTTTAAAGACGACGAGCCGCCAGAATTTCAAATTGATGACACATATTCAGTGCCGGTACTACACATACTGTCTTTGTACTTCTGTCTACCTTTTTCTCAATCGTTTGAACCTCTCGTATGTTCCTCAGGGTGTAGGTACCGTAGTATCAGGGACTACTTTATGCGGATTAATACAGCTGAACGACACGCTGCTCCTCGGTCCAGATCCTCTGGGCGTCTTCATCCCCATTGCCGTCAAATCCATCCATCGCAAGCGCATGTCTGTTAAAGAAGTGCGCGGCGGGCAGACGGCCTCGTTCGCTTTGAAGAAGATCAAGCGTTCATCGATCAGGAAGGGGATGGTGATGGTGTCGCCCCGCCTCAACCCACAGGCATGCTGGGAGTTTGAGGCAGAGATTCTCGTATTGCACCATCCAACAACGATAGCGCCGAGATACCAAGCTATGGGTGAGTAGGCAAGACAAATGTTATATATTTGACAGAATTTATGTTACTCATGATATTAAATACTTAACAGACTATTTTAAAACATAATTGTAAACATTTAATAAAAAGATTACTATAAATATTTGATGGAATTTTTTATTCTTATGAAATTGAAACGTAACTTTTTATATAGTTTAAAAGATTTAATCAAAAGATTCAGAATAAATTTTAGACTGGATATTTGTTTATTGTGATGAAAGTTAATTAATATGTTTTTATGTCATCTATATTAAACATTATTTAAAAAAATATTTAAAATTATTTTTTGTTTCTTGTAATATTTAAAACATGTACTTGTTGTATAATATATATATTACATATAAACTATTGAAATAAAAAATATTTTAAAAAAATAAACTTTAAAACTTTTTAAAACTTTATTTAACATTTTATTTATAAATCCAAATATCTGAATATTATATAACTATATAATATACAAATGTTTACTTAAATATGTGAACAAATATATATATATATTAACACATTCAGCAATTACACTTTACTTATATGACATGTTAGGGTTATTTGGGGATATAATGTTCCAACAAGCCTGCTTGATAAATTACCAAAGAAGAATGTCAAAATTATTATAATTAATAATAAGATTTTCTTATCAAAGTGATAAAATTGTTGCAAAAATTTGTACACCCTCCTAAAAGTTACTAAAGAAAACGTGTATAGGTTTAAGGCTATTTTTTATCAACGGGTAAGTATATTGAACCAAAACCTTTAAAGACAAGTAATTTCCTGACAATTAAAAGTGTTATATAGCCCATTGAATCATACTCAGGCTTAATGCTGGCAGCAGTGGAACCACTTGGGAGAGAACTGCCAGGTGACTTATTTCTTAGCATAAAAGAGGACAATATTACAAGAGGAATACCAAATTATTGTTTTAAGTGTGAAAATATAGCAGAAGTAGCACCGACATGCAAAAACAATGGATTTGTGACAAGGCTCCTGAAATAATCAGGTCTTCGCTTTGTTTTCATTTAGTGATGAGTGAATTTTTGATAGAAAAAATGTAGGAGAAATAACATGCAAGTGTCTCAGAGCCGGCAAAAGCTATGAAAAGAGTGAGACTTTATCTCACAGAAGTATGACGCATCCTGCAGAAGTTACCTACTGCATCCAAAGCAAAATAAACAAATTTAATCTCTTCCAATGCCCTTATTTACAAAATAGAGACTTCTGGGAATCCATACTCTGGTCTCAAGAGACCAAGTCAAGCATTTAGGATCCAAAAGCATCCAAAATGTCCTGGTGTTGCTAGAAGAGGCGTGCAGTGAAAAGTGCTTGGTACCCACAGTGATGTTCAGTGGTAGTGAAACTCTTATGAATGAGTGCTGAGGAGTTGTGCTTTATCAACGCTGTCATGAATTCACACACCACTGTGTGATGGAATACATAAACTTGAAACAGAAGATTCCTGATGATTCATTCCCTGCATTATAGGGCATTTTTCCAGCATGACGATAAAGATAATCATTCTCCCAAGGTGAAAATCCTTCAGTGGACATGTATTTCACTCAATCATAGAACATTTGAGCAGCTGTGGTGGATTCTGTAGAGACGAGTTGAGCAAAACTCCCAATTAAAGACCAGAGCATTCAAGGTGGTCGTCCTCCAGGAGTTAAATGGGACAGATGTGAAAATTTGTCATGAACTTGTACACTCAGTGCCAAGAAGTGTCAGAGCAGCATACTTAAAGTTCTGGAGGACATATTAAGTACTAAAATATTATACATTTGCTGAATTAAATCTAGTGTGTACTCATTTCTGCAATCCTTCATCTAAACAAAATTGGCTAATTTACTTACAGAAAATATTGGCATTTATGTTGTTGTTTTTATTAAGTATGTTTAATACGTTTCAATTCTGCCATATTTCCATTAATTATATTAGTAATCATTAAGAAAATACATGTTTTATATTTATTCAGAGGGGGTGTACTCATTTATGCTGTGTACACTGTATATACTAATTTTAAATTAAATAATTTCACTAATACAGTTTACAATTAAAAAAATGTAATAGTAAAACAAATCTATACAAATATATGATTTTTTTTTATATAAATTAAAAATTATTTATTTTTTATTAATAAATATCATTATGATATTAATGTTTTTTCTCAAATACACATTGGACACAATTATTGGCACCCCTAGCAATGTTTATGAGTAAAATATCTCTGAAGTATATTCCCATTCATATTCACAGTTTTGAGCACTCCAGAGTGATTATGAACATGAAATTATCCAGTCATGGCGTCCTGTTTCACAGAAATATAAATAGAAGGGAAAACAAAGCCCATATTCCCTTAATCATCCATCACTATGAGAAAAAAATATTATATTTCTGATGTGCAGCAAAAGATAATTGAGCTTTACAAATTAGTGAATTGGCTTTAAGAAAAGAGCTAGAGCAGTGAAAATTCATATTTCCACAATCAGGACAATAATTAAGAATTTTCAATCAACATAAAATGCTACGAAACTGCCTTGAAGTGGACGTGTGTCTATATCGTCCTAATACACGGTGAGAAGGAGAGTTTGAGTGGCTAAAGACTCTCCAAGGACCACAGCTGGAGTATTGCAGAAAATAGTTGAGTCTCGGGTCAGAAAACCTTTAAAAAAAAAGTAAACAGCATCTACATCATCACATGTTGTTTGGGAGGGTTTCAAGAAAAAATATTCTAGCTCATCCAAAAACAAACTCCAGCATATTCAGTTATCAGACACGACTGGAACTTCAAATGGGACTGGCTTCTGTGGTCAGATGAAACAAAAAAAATAGCTTTTTAGCAGCAAACACTCAAGATGCAGACCTGCCAACCTGTATGCATTTTGCGTAATGGATACGCACTTTGACCTCAAAGTACATTGGTACGATTTCTCACTCTGAACTACGCAAAACCCTGGTTACGCCTCTGTCCACACGCAGTACTCAAATCAAGCAACTGAAAAAGAAGAGGAGTTCGACCAATCATTTTTTTCGGATTTGCATTTAAATAATTTCCGAGCGTTTTATTTCTCTCCAAACTGGCTTTGTTTCCGTGAGTCTACGCGCTCCCCCAGCTTATAATGTGCATTCAAAAAAAGCAGCACATGCGGAACATCTTCCCTAATGAGAAGCGTTTGTAAACCTGCTTTCCCAACAAAAGAGAACATTATAACATACTAAACTGCATCAGTCGAATGTTAGAAATAACTTACTTTGGTGATCTTTTGTGACTTCTTATCACAGACTGAGGCAGAAATATATATCCTCTACTGTAATAAAGCTTATGTCGATTAGCGATGGATTATAAATATACTTATAATATAATTATGAAAATACCCGAGGTGGTTTTAAGAACACAGACAAAGTATACATTGCCACAGTCGAAGGGTCTGTAGTGATTCTGGATGAAGGAGTGGTTTCTGATCTCTTGTCAGGTGTACTCTAACCTCATCAAGGCTGTTAAACTGGCAAATGGAGGTTTCAAAAAGTATTGAATAAAAGGGTGTCGTTAATTGTGGCCAATGTGTATTAGAGAAAAACATTTATTTCATAATTATATTTCCCCCCATTTTAAATACTTATTATCCAATGAAAGGTTAGATTTTAGTGATTTAAAAAAAAGATCAAAAGGATTAACGATGCAGATTAATTTTCACAGCCTTCTTTGATCATATTTACCAAGGGTGGCGATATTTTGGGCCATGACTGTATATAAATGGGTCATTGACGTATAAGGATTTTCAACAGGCCAATTTTAAAATACAAAAAATTATATTTACTGTAATTGTTCAAACATTAAGAATGTTGTACACATAAATTCATATTATAATGTAACATTAAGTTTTTTCATCTAGATGAATTGGCCATAGCCTTAAAAAATGTCATGTGGTGCGACCATGATTTATATAAAAATGAAATACTTTCCTTAACATGTTTAACATTTTTTTTTAAATGTTCTCAGTAATTAAAGTGTTTGGAAACAAAGTATTTGCATTTAATTTGAGTTTTCGTAAATCATGGTCTCTTATTTTAGTTCTATAATTTCAAAGTTGCCTTCTTAAATTAAAAAAATAACGTCTTATTTTTCCTGCAAATTGCATAAAACTGACAAAACTGTTTTAAAAATACCATTCACTTAAGCATACTGTAGCAGTGATTCATATTTCAACCACATAACTTAGATATTTTATTTTTATTTTAATACAGTTATTGCTATTATTGGTCGCACCACATGACGAGTGGTCGCTCCAAATGACAAAATACCTTATATCATTAAAAATCTATTTAAAAAGACATGTGTGAATTAACTGCAGGCATTTCTTTAGCCCCAGTTATTTTTGTACTTTGTCCAATATTGGCAGCTCAATTGACCCTTTCACCAGGAGTTTAATAGGCAGTCTGACATATTACAATGCCAAAAAACAAAACAGACAGGAGAGTAAATTAACGTTGGTGGGTTTGAACTTGAAAAATGGTGTGTACTGACATCTTTTCACAGTTGAAACAAGATACCTTCTGATGTTCATTCATGTTTATTTTTTGTACTATGACTAGTAAAGATGAAGAGATGATTGGTTCATGTGCCGCTTGGAATGAGGCGTAACAGCGATCTGTCACTACATGTTAAAGAGCTACAAAACAGTGTTTGTTGTTAGAATTTCTTTTAAATTTGAACACTGAAGCTTTGTTTCATACTAAAAGTAACCAGCTCTGTCTTGTCTGTCAGTGTCCTCTTTCCACTGTGATGTATTTTCCAATGCATGAGAACATAATGTTTGATGTTTGGCATAAAAGTGCCATGGTTTGTTGGATGTAGCAATAGTAACTAAGGGGGGTGGGTCTTTGCAAAAGGTCAATTTAGAGTAGGGGGAGGTTGCTGGGTCAGGTTCTGACATGACAACATTGACATCTTTCTTATAGTAGAAAATGACTTCTGGAGGGTCAGAATTAACATGCTGCCTATGGTGAGCGTTTATTTTACTTTGATTGGCAGTATAATCTGGTAGAATGGATTAAAAATAGTTATTAATAAATTTAAAAAAATGACTAATACATGCATAATTACCAAACTAAAATTACATGCTCTGAATTATGTTATTTGTATTTTTTTTGTACAATATTGTGCAAAGATTAAACATAAACAGTCTGAAATTAACCAAATTGCATAAAAAATATATTCCAAATTATACTAAAATAAAGTATTCTATGTAAATAAACCATCAATTGAATATAAAAGCAAACAAACTGCCAATATGGGACATAAATCTATAATGTAAAACACTCTGCAGTGGTCGCACCACATTATATTTGGTTGCACCATATGATATTTTCAAATTCAAGCAAAATTTACAAGCACATAATTTGTCACCTAAACAAAACAAGCTAGCTTCCCACAAAAGGTCACTGCAATTTATAATGGAAATAAATAATAGCTGGAATAACTTATTATTCATAGTTTTTTTTTTTAGGTCATATCACATGATATCCAAATGTGGTAACTACATACCAGCCTTTAAAAATATATATTTTTTCCAAGTTTGAAAGAGACTTACAAACCTGCTTGATGCTTCCATGGGTCCCTGGCGAATTGTTATATGATGCAAAGGCTTATCTTTGAATGGATTTCAACATAAAAGTACCAAAATTTTAGTTTTTTGATGGTCGCACCACATTATATTTCATAAAATAGAAATCGTCGGACAAAGTTTGTTTGTATATTATGACAGAAATATAAATACAAATGCTTGACAATTTTATACAGTATTACAAAACACTTTGGAAATTATGCCAAATAGGGCAGAAAATTAATCTGAATAAATTTAGGGTAATTTCAAAGATGTTTACAAAAAAAAGTTATGGCCAGACAGTCGCACCACATGACATTTTGACACTTTGAATAACAGAACAATTACAAATAACTAATGTATTTTGAAAAGTTAAAGTGAGTTCATACATGGGAGAGGCCCTTCATATATATGGCATCTTTTTATGCATTTAAGCCTATTTTTAACTGAGAAAACGCAATCGGACAGAACATTTTGGCGTCACATCATTGACCCAAATACAGACACATAACAGTATATATTTTGAAAATGTTTACATGTATATATTTATATAATTTGTATTACATATAAATATACTTTATATACAAACCCGATTCCAAAAAAGTTGGGACACTGTACAAATTGTGAATAAAAAAGGAATGCAATAATTTACAAATGAGAGCTACACATTCCAAAAAAGTTGGGACAGGTAGCAATAAGAGGCCGGAAAAGTTAAATGTACATATAAGGAACAGCTGGAGGACCAATTTGAAACTTATTAGGTCAATTTTGGCAACATGATTGGGTATAAAAAAACCTCTCAGAGTGGCAGTGTCTCTCAGAAGTCAAGATGGGAAGAGGATCACCAATTCCCCCAATGTGGGGCGAAAAATAGTGGAGCAATATCAGAAAGGAGTTTCTCAGAGAAAAATTGCAAAGAGTTTGAAGTTATCATCATCTACAGTGCATAATATCATCCAAAGATTCAGAGAATCTGGAACAATCTCTGTGCGTAAGGGTCAAGGCCGGAAAACCATACTGGATGCCTGTGATCTTCGGGCCCTTAGACGGCACTGCATCACATACAAGAATGCTACTGTAATGGAAATCACAACATGGGCTCAGGAATACTTCCAGAAAACATTGTCGGTGAACACAATCCACCGTGCCATTCGCCGTTGCCGGCTAAAACTCTATAGGTCAAAAAAGAAGCCATATCTAAACATGATCCAGAAGCGCAGGCGTTTTCTCTGGGCCAAGGCTCATTTAAAATGGACTGTGGCAAAGTGGAAAACTGTTCTGTGGTCAGACGAATCAAAATTTGAAGTTATTTTTGGAAAACTGGGACGCCATGTCATCCGGACTAAAGAGGACAAGGACAACCCAAGTTGTTATCAGCGCTCAGTTCAGAAGCCTGCATCTCTGATGGTATGGGGTTGCATGAGTGCGTGTGGCATGGGCAGCTTACACATCTGGAAAGGCACCATCAATGCTGAAAGGTATATCCAAGTTCTAGAACAACATATGCTCCCATCCAGATGTCGTCTCTTTCAGGGAAGACCTTGCATTTTCCAACATGACAATGCCAGACCACATACTGCATCAATTACAACATCATGGCTGCGTAGAAGAAGGATCCGGGTACTGAAATGGCCAGCCTGCAGTCCAGATCTTTCACCCATAGAAAACATTTGGCCCATCATAAAGAGGAAGATGCGACAAAGAAGACCTAAGACAGTTGAGCAACTAGAAGCCTGTATTAGACAAGAATGGGACAACATTCCTATTCCTAAATTTGAGCAACTTGTCTCCTCAGTCCCCAGATTTTTGCAGACTGTTATAAAAAGAAGAGGGGATGCCACACAGTGGTAAACATGGCCTTGTCTCAACTTTTTTGAGATGTGTTGATGCCGTGAAATTTAAAATCAACTTATTTTTCCCTTAAAATTATACATTTTCTCAGTTTAAACATTTGATGTCATCTATGTTGTATTCTGAATAAAATATTGAAATGTGAAACTTTCACATCATTGCATTCTGTTTTTATTCACAATTTGTACAGTGTCCCAACTTTTTTGGAATCGGGTTTGTATAAACGTAACATTTATGTACATGCATGGGTGTGTATTTATATATATACATAATAAATATACACAGTACACACCCATATACTATGTAAACAAAAACTTTTATTTTGAATGTGATTAATCGTGATTAATCGTTTGACAGCACTAATCTAAACAGATATTGTATCTATTCGGCACTTAGTCGTAAGTTTCTCTATATCATAGTTCACTGTGGCAGTATCAGACAGACGGCCACCATCATCGGCATGAACAAAGACTGTTTACGGACGGGGGACAAAGCCACCGTATACTTCCGCTTCATCAAGACCCCCGAGTACCTTCACACGGACCAGAGACTCGTCTTCAGAGAGGGCAGGACCAAGGCCGTGGGTACCATCACTAAGGTCAGAGGTTACAAATACATTCATCCTATATACATATATATGGTTTCTTGAGATTCATCCAACTGGAAATTGTTATTGAATTGGTTTAACTTAGTGATCTCAATCATGCATATTTCAAAATGTGTTACCTTTCAGCAGGAGTCATAAAAACTGGCGATGCATTTCCTTTTAAACTCCTGTCTGTTGTCTTTGCTTGTACGACAGCTGCTTCAAAGCAAGCCTCAGGCCAAGATGCAGTCTACCAAGAAAACCTTGTCACAGGTGGAAGGCTCTTCGTCAGCCTGCGAGGAAAGCACACAGATGGGAGGAAGCCCTCAAATGGGACAACTGGTGAGAGTCAGCAATACATTCATAAATAATGGATAAAATAATTGTACAAACTATGTACAGATATTTTATTATATATTGTAAAAACTAAAACATTAAGTCAATAATAATAGTAATAACAATACTAAGATTGTATTATATTTTAATTTTAAACATTTTGTATTATATTTTAATTATATGTAATATTTTTTCTAATAACTGTATTGTATATACAGTGCCTATAAAAAGTCTTCATACCCCTTTATTTTTTTCAAGTTTTGTTATGTTGCAGCCTTATGTTAAACTGCTTTGAATTACTTTTTTTCCCCACATTAATCTACACTCCATACACAATAATGACAATGCAAAAACAGAATTGTCACAACTTCGTGAATGAATTGAAAAAAACAACAACTGATATAAGTACATTCCATAAGTCTTCATACCCTCCACTCAGTACTTAGCTGAAGCATCTTTACAGCCTTTTTGGGTATGATATGACAAGCTTTGCATTTCAGAATTTGGCAATTATCTGCCATTTTTCTCCTCATCTCTTTATGTCTCAAGCTCTGTCAGGTTGGATGGGGGCAGATACACTTTTTAGGTTTTTCCAAAAATATTTGATTGCATTCAAGCCCAGGCTGTGGCTGGTCCACTCAAGGACATTCACAGAGTTGTCTATAAGCCACTCTTGCTGTGTGCTTAGGGTCATCGTCCTGTTGGAAGGTGAAGCTTCTGTCCAGTTTGAGGTTTCAGTCAATCTCAATATTTTGGTGCATTGAGCTTTTCTGAGTCCCTCAGTCCCTGCCACTAAAAACAGCCCCACAGCATGAGGCTGCTACCAGCACACTTTACTTTTGGGATGGTGCTCTGCAGGTGATGAGCAGTGCCTGGTTTCCTTCAAAGATGATGATTGGAATTGAGATTCATCAAATCAGGGAATCTCGTTTCTCACAGTCTGAGGGTCCTTTAGGTGCTTGTTTACAAATTCCAAGTGTGTTTTCATGTGTCTTCATTGAGGAGAGAATTGCATCTGGCCACATCAGCATAAAGCACAGATTGGTGGATCTCCACATATGAGCTCAACTAGAGTGACCATCAGGTTCTTGGTCACCACTCTAAACAAAGCCCTTCTCCATCAATTGCTCAGTTTGGCCAGGAGGCCAGCTCTATGCAAAGTACTGGTTGTTCCAAACTTATTAAGGGTAATAGAGACTACATGCTTCTGTGAAACTTCAATGCAGCATAATTTTTTTCTGAACTCTTCCCCATATGTGTGGTTTGATTCAATCCTGTCTCTGAGCTTATACAGGCAGTTTGTTTGACCTCAAGGCTTGGTTTTTGCTCTGATATGCATTTTCAGCTGTTAGACCTTTTATTAAGATGCGTGTACCTTTTCAAATCCAAACCCATTCAATTAAATTTGCCACAGGATAACTTCACTCAAAGTGCAATAACAAATACAAAGCAATATGAACGCTCCAGAGCTAAATTTCAACTGTCCCAGATAAGGGTATGATTACTTATGCAATGGAATCATTTTAGTTTTTTAGTTTTAATACATTTGCAAAGATGTTAAAAACCTGCTTTGCCATTATGGTGTATAGCGTGTAGATTGATGTGAAAAAAAAGTAATTTAAAGCAGTTTAACATAAGGCAGCAACATTACAAAATGGGAAAAAATTAAGGTGTATGAAGATTTTTTTATAGGCACTGTGTATATATATACAGTGCTGCTTGAAAGTTTGTGAACCCTTTAGAATTGTCTATATTTCTGCATAAATATGACACAAAACAAACAAGTAAAAGAAAAATATTTTCTTTTTCATCTATTTATTGAGAAAAATGATCCAGTTTTACATATTTGTGCGTTGCAAAAGTATGTGAATATTTGCTTTCAGTATCTGGTGTGACCCTTTTTTGCAGCAGTAACTAAAGGTAAAGTTTCTTGTAAATGCTGATCAGTCCGGCACAATAACATGTAGGAGTTTTAGCCCATTCTTTGTGTAGAACCACTTAAAGGGGTCATATGACGTGGCTAAAAAGAACATTATTTGGTGTATTTGGTTGAAATAAAACCAAAATTCGGTGTGTATAAAAATAACAATAAATAATTAATAAAACATATAAAATGAAAGAAATAAAATAACAATAAAACATAAGAAAAGAGATAAAAAGAAAAATAATAACAATAAATAAAATAAGAGAGAAAAATAATAACAATAAATACAAAATAAGAAAAGAGAGAAAAAGAAAAATAATAACAATAAATAATAAAAGAGAGAAAGAAAGAAAAAGAATTACAAGGCAGTGATACAATCCATATAAATTATGGCTGCGTTTATAATTATTGTTTGGGACTGACAGCAGTTGCTTACAGGTGAGAGACTTGAAAGATTTGTATATATTCAGCTGACAGCCGTGTTTAGATTAATGAGCCCAGTCGAGGCTTGTCCTGTCATCACAGTTTAGTCTGCTAAATGCAAATACAGTTAAACAACTAACAATGATTTTAAATGCTTTGTTAGCGCGTGTCGATTGCGAGAGCTCTGAGACACGCACCAAACGCGCTCTCTGGGTGCCAGGGCTCTGACAGCAGCTCCGGTGGATCTTAAGATGAATGAGAATCATTTCTCCTTCTCCATCTCTGTGAGTGCATTAAACCCGGCATGATTATATCGGCAACTCAATGTCCCGTGCTGTTTCGTTCATTCAGCGCAGCTTTGAATGCGGTTGTGAATCCTGACCATGTAAAGGCATCAGTGCAGATATATATATGCGGTTCTGACAGTCCTATAATAATAGAATGCTCTAAGAACGCTCTGTGAAGTGAAGTGATGCCATACTAGCATTTACCTTCTGCTCTAGAGTCTAGTTTGTGTTAAACATGGCAGAAAAACAGTCTTAAGTAGGGATAACGTACTCGGTTACTATCGTAACCTCGGTTCCCTGAGATACGGAACGAGTACTGCATCTTGTAAAGACGCATATGGGAAAATGCCTTTTTTTCTCCTGAACTGAAGTCTTATTTAATCACGCAGTGAAACTGCACGACTATTGGTTCGTGCAGGTGTAGAAAAACGAACCAATGGGTCGGCAGCGGAGCTGCACGAACCTATGGCGACGATACCCGCCAATATTCCCGCCGAAACGGGCGGGGCATCTGGCTATATAAGCGGTCGTTTCGCCATAGGATCCTCAGGTTTACTTCGACTGAAGCGACGACTGAGTCGTGCAGCTACCTGGCATGGCAAAGTACGCAGTACTCGTTCCGTATCTCAGGGAACCGAGGTTACGATAGTAACGGAGTACGTTCCCTATCGATACTCCACTCGTACTGCGTCTTGTAAAGACGCATATGGGAACTGAATTTAATCATGCCGTGCTAGGGTAGATGAACGACTGTATATACTTCCATAAACATAAATGCCCATAGGGAAGTAAGTAGTATACTTCAGGCTAAAGCGAGCTAAACTCATAGAGGTCATGCTCGGCCTGGATAATCGTTCCACTTCTGTATACTCAGTTAACCGGAGTATGCAGGGTGCCAATCAGAGAGCCTGAGCGCATTGCGGTCAAGAAATCTCTGACAGGATTGTTCCCACAGTGTATGTGTACAAGCTCATCTAAGCAGAGAGGACTCTGGCCTGTAAGGCCGGTATATAAAACCTAGCAAATGTGGATGGAGTGGCCCAGCCAGCCGCCGTACAAATCTCTGTAATGGATACACCGCTAGACCACGCCCATGACGAGGCGATGCCTCTAGTCGAATGGGCTCGTACTCCAATGGGGCATTGCAGGCCCAAAGAAGAGTATGCCAGCATGACAGCATCCACTATCCACTTAGAGAGTCTCTGCTTCGTGACCGGATGTCCTTTGGTGCGGTTACCGAAGCTAACAAAGAGCTGTTCCGTATGCCTAAAAGGGGCGGAACGCTCAAAGTAGATTCTCAGAGCTCTGACAGGGCATAACAAAGATAACTCCCGGTCCTCCTCAGACGGAGGAAGCACGGAGAGCGTGATGACCTGAGCTCTGAACGGGGTTGAAAGTACCTTAGGTACGTAACCATGCCTTGGTTTCAGGACGACCTTGGAGTCGTTAGGCCCGAATTCCAGGCAGGCAGGGCTAGTAGAGAGCGCCTGCAGGTCTCCAACTCGCTTAACTGACGCTAGTGCTAGTAGCAGAGCAGTTTTCAGCGAAAGTGCCCGGAGGTCCGTAGACTGTAGCGGCTCAAAGGGAGGGCCTTTCAAGGCCCTCAGTACAGTGGGCAGATCCCATGTAGGGACAGTAAGGGGCCGAGGTGGATTCAACCTCCTGGCTCCCTTCAGAAAACGGACAACTGAGTTGTCTCTGCCTACCGACTGGCCCACTATAGGGGCATGAAAGGCCGCTATAGCTGCTACGAACACCTTGTTTTCGGGGTTTTCACCACAGTTGAGGCACCAAGTGGAAAAAACAGACCACTTAAGGGCATAGAGGCGTCTCGTAGACGGGGCTCTAGCCTCAGAAATGGTGTTTAACACTCGCTCTGGGAGGCCAGTAGGCTCCCATTGAGCGGCCAAACGTAGAGAGCCCACAGCTCGGGTCGAGGGTGCCATATTGTTCCGTTCGCCTGAGAGAGGAGATCCCGTCTCAGGGGCACGGGCCAGGGGGCTGCTGTCAGTAGCTGAGTCAGCTCTGACAACCAAGGTTGCCACCAATAGCACCTTGTGACCCTGTTCCCTGATACGCCTGACAACCTGTGGAAGCAGGGCGATCGGGGGGAATGCATAAAGGAGGAGGTTGGGCCAGTCGTGGGCCAACGCGTCCCTGTCCTTCGAATAATAAGTTGGGCAGTGAGAGTTGTCTTTGGAGGCGAAAAGGTCTACTTCTGCCTTGCCAAAGGTCTTCCAGATCTTCTGAACCACCTGCGGATGGAGCATCCACTCCTCTGAGGGGACATTGCTCCGAGATAACATATCCGCTCCTTGGTTCAGTCTGCCCGGCAGGTGTGCTGCCCTCAGCGAGCGCAGGTTGAGCTGAGCCCATTCCAGAAGGCGCTCTGCCAGAATAAAGAGGCGCTTCGAGGAGACACCTCCCTGGTGATTTATATAGGACACCACGGACATGTTGTCTGAGCGAATCAGCACATGGCGTCCTATTAGGTCCGGCAGGAAAAACTGGCAGGCTCGACAAACTGCTTGCATTTCCAAGCAGTTGATGTGGAAGCCGCTCTCCGTCTTCGACCAATGGCCGAAGGTCGGTTTGCCTTCGCACAGCGCCCCCCAACCTGTGTTGGAGGCGTCTGTCGTGACAACTTTCCTGGTGTGGACCAACCCCATGGCCACTCCCTTCTCCATCCACCGTGGGTTCTTCCAGGGGGTCAGGGCTGTTACACAGGCCTGATTCACCCTGATATGCAAGCGTCCGTGACGCCATGCGTTGTGTGGAACCCGTGGTTTCAACCAGCGTTGAAGGGGGCGCATGCGGAGCAGGCCCAGCTGTAACACTGGCGATGCTGCGGCCATAAGGCCCAGCATTCTCTGAAACACTTTGAGTGGGCGAGCAGTGTCGCTCTTGAAGGTGGCCGCGAGTTTCTGAATGGCCAGAGCGCGTTCTGGTGCTATCACCGCTCTCATGTGAGCTGAGTCCAGAACTGTACCCAGGAACGATATTCGTTGGCTGGGAGACAGTGCGCTTTTGGCGAAATTGACCCTGAGCCCCAGGCGCTCTAAATGGCTGAGGATGAGGGTTCTGTGTGAAAGTAGTTCCACCTCTGACTGGGCCAGAATGAGCCAGTCGTCGAGGTAGTTGAGAATGCGGATTCCCATCTGTCTCAGAGGGGAAAGAGCCGCGTCCATGCACTTCGTAAAAGTACGGGGGGCCAGAGACAGCCCAAAGGGTAGGACCGTGTACTGGTAAGCCACTCCCTCGAAGGCGAATCGTCTGTGATGGGGGGCTATCTGGATGTGAAAGTATGCGTCTTTCAGGTCCAGAGAACAGAACCAGTCCTCTGTGCAAATCTGCGAGAGGATCTGCTTCAGCGTGATCATCCTGAACGGCCGTCTCATGAGGGCGTGATTCAGGCGTCTGAGATCGAGGATGGGCCGGAGGCCGCCATCCTTTTTGGGGACGAGGAAGTAACGGCTGTAAAGGCCTGACTCGCTCAAAGCTGGAGGAACCATTTCTATGGCTCCTTTTTCCAGAAGCGTCATCACCTCTGAGCGCAGAACGCGAGCGTTCTCGCCCTGCACCGAGGTGGAGACCACGCCGCTGAAGCGCGGGGGTCTTCGAGCGAATTGGAGTGAATAACCTCGTTTTATTATCCCCATCACCCACTCTGACACTCCGGGGATGGCCTGCCAGGCCTCGGCCCGCGTGGCAAGGGGTTGGATAAACTCGAGTGGCCGGCTGCACGGGGGCAGGGCACTCGTGAGGGACGGAAGAGGAAAATTGCTCTCTTTTTGAGAATGTTTGTGTTTTATTTTTTCCACTATCACAGCGGACAGTTGCATGGTCGCTTGTACGGACCCTGTAGCAACAGACACAATTCCCTCTGCACCCGGAAAAGAACGGGGTGCCAAGAGGTTTCTCATGAGAGGCCTTTTGGTGGGCAGTCCGGCCGTGGCGGGACTCGACCCTCTCCTCTTCCTGTCCTGCAGATCAGGAGGACGCCGGGCGCACAGGGTCCAACGCTATCTTGAGTCGGGGGCCCTGGCGCGTCGGAGGGGGGTTGCGTCTGGCTGAGCGTGAACGCCCTCGCGGCTGCTGAGTTCTAGCAGGCTGAGGGGCGTAAACGGCAGGTGCAGGTTTCGCAGACTGCTGAGTCGGCGCAGTCCTGGGGCGACTCTGAGCAGCTGCTGGGCTGGAGCGCTTGGGCAGGAAGTGTCGCATAGCCTGTGACGCCTTCTGTGCTTCTGTGAAGCGCTCAGCGAATCCTTTCACCGCAGGTCCAAAGAGGCCGCTGGGGGAAATTGGAGCATCAAGGAAGGAGACCCTGTCCACATCCTTGATCTCCGTCAGCGTGAGCCACAGGTGGCGCTCGAGCACTACCAGGCTGGCCATAGACCTTCCTATGGCTTGGGCGGTAGTCTTGGTGGCTCGCAAAGCTAGGTCTGTTGCGCTTCTCAGCTCCCTGAGAGTCGCAGGATCAGGCTCAGACTCGTCTAAGGCAGAGAGGAGCTTGGCCTGATAGACCTGAAGAACCACCATAGAGTGGAGCGCCGAAGCCGCCTGTCCAGCTGAAGCATAGGAGCGTCCAGCGAACGCTGAAGTAGTCCTGCATGGCTTGGACGGGTGACTGGCTTTCGCCTTCCAGCCAATGGCAGTGGGTGGGCAGAGATGTGCTGCCACTGACTCATCCAGTTGAGGCATCCTCTCATATCCCTTTTCTTCAGCGCCGTCAACCGTAGTGAGGGCAGATGAAGCGGAAGTACGGAGGCGGGCAGAGTAAGGAGAGCGCCAAGATCTCGTGAGCTCGTTGTGTACTTCAGGGAAGAACGGCGATGGTCGTTGTTGAGGGGCCTGACGGCGCCCCGGCAGAAACCACTCATCCAGACGGCTGCGAGAGGGCTCCTCTGGTGGAGACCACTCCAAACCCAGCTCTTCAACCGCTTTGGAGAGGACACGGAAAAGTTCGGCATCCATCCCGGCTTTGGCGGCGCTGGGCGCTGGCAAACCTGAGGGGGCGGGGTCAGTCACTGAGCCCCACAGCTCCTCAGCATCTGAAGCTACCAGTGACATGCTGTCATCGGCCAGCTCATCGTCACTTCCCCCAAACGAGACCAGATCGCTCACGCTTGCGGAGGGACGCTGGTCAGGTTGGACAAAAAGGACGGGAGAAATCTCTCTGTGTGGTGAAAACGAGGCACGCGGGATCTGAGCCGGCGTGAGCTCGCTCTCAACCAGGCGCTGAGAACCTCTGCCCCGCTGTTTTTTCCTCACAGGTCCCTGAGAGGAAGAAAACGGGAGGGCGCGAGGGGCGGGATCGCTCTCTGAAAAGAAAGCGATGCGCGTGCGCAGAGAGGCGAGACTGATGCTCTCGCAGTGAGAGCAATCAGAACCAGCGAGCGCGGCATCCGCATGGGATTTCCCCAGGCAGGAAACACACTCGCTGTGACCGTCATCGGCGCGCAGGTCTCCCCTGCACGAGCCGCAGTAACGGCGCGGCATTAGAACGCCGATTTGCTCTTTTAGAAACTTACGTGATCGCCGGATAGCGGCAGCGAACGGGACCGGAACTGCTGCGATGCTGGGGCGCGTTGCGGATCAGCCGAGCAGATCGAGGTCGCTGGGTCCTACTGCGAGGCGTGTCAACGGCGAGTAGGCTTCTCTGGATCAGTGTAGACGAAGTCGTCGTCGCTGAAGGAGAAAAAATCTGAGGATCCTATGGCGAAACGACCGCTTATATAGCCAGATGCCCGCCCGTTTCGGCGGGAATATTGGCGGGTATCGTCGCCATAGGTTCGTGCAGCTCCGCTGCCGACCCATTGGTTCGTTTTTCTACACCTGCACGAACCAATAGTCGTGCAGTTTCACTGCGTGATTAAATAAGACTTCAGTTCAGGAGAAAAAAAGGCATTTTCCCATATGCGTCTTTACAAGACGCAGTACGAGTGGAGTATCGATAGGGAACTGCAGGCTCGCGCAATGGGCGTGGCTAAAGGTGCAACACGCCGACGCATTCCATGCTAATCGACGTATTTTTATAGTCGACGTAATCGATGACGTCGACGAATCGCTGCATCCCTATAATATTAATCTCCAAACATTCACAGACACTTACAGCCCTTGCAGCTCTTTTCATCCCCTATACACCAAAAATAGCCTTTCCTTTCCTCTTCTGTCCATGGCTCAGTGCGTTAGACAGCAGGGGACGAGGAGACTCTTTTTACAGATCGAAACAAAGAGAATAAAGTAAAAAAAGCAGTGAAGTGAAGGGGAAACAGTTTAAAGCACATTAAGGTCAAACTCTTTAAGCTTCTTAATTTTTATTTGCTGTAGTGTAAATCGCAGAGGTATTAAGAGCATTACTTTCATGATTATAAAAGACATTAGAGTCTTAATGTAACAAATTAGGCTGATTTATTTCCTGAACAGTATTTGAATAAGACAAATTTTCTCTGAAAAGGACACGACTCTTTCATTTAGACTTAACGGTTAATTGATTTTTCCATTAATGGTCATTTACAGACCAAATTCTGTGTTTTGTTTCTTTGTAAGTTGTGTTCAAATAGTAAAGCTGTCCTTATTAACCATTATTGAGATATTAAATTACAGGTTTACAAACATAATCTATAGAAATGTACTCAGTCAGTTATGTTTTATATTGCCATTAACTAAATGATTGACAAAAAAAGATATCTACCAATTTAAAAAAAAAAGTTTTCGCTGATAAACATAAAAGATAATTGTATTACATTTTCTGAATTTGAGTCCACGTTTAAATGTTTTGATGAGGAGACAATTACAAAAAAGAGAAATACATAAATAAATAAATAATAATAATAATATTTCAGTATTTATTTATTTAATTTATATATTTAACTTTTACTGTTATTCAAAAGTATACAATTTTATAATATTAAATATATTTGGTTCGTCGTATCTTTCAGTTGAATTTATTAAAATGTGCTTAGTGAAGTATTTAATTGCCAAGAATTTATTAAAATTTAATAGTAAAATAAATTATTCCAATGTAAGGAAGTTTAATTTATTTTGCTGAGGAGAAAAAAAAGAGTATTTATTTATTAAATACTTCATTAACAGTTTGTTACAACAGCACAATTTTGTTGAGGAAAAAAGCTTTTCAAACAACGGTATTTTTATAGTGAGATTTGTATTTGATTTTGATTTGTATGAGTTTTTAAAATTAACTTTAATGACAATTCTAATGTGCTTTTAACACAAAATTGGTAAAATAATTGACACTTAGAATTTATTGTATCAGTAATGTTTATTTCCTACTCATGGAAATGTCATGATTTTAACAAAAACTGATAAAAACACAATTAAAATATTTCGAATTAACATTGTGACTGTTGCTTTTTAATTTTTTTATTTGGGGTCAAATAAAAAAAAAAATAACTTTTGAGGAACCAAAATCAGTTTTTTATCCCTGTTTTTAATTAAAATAAATAAAAACAACTATTGTTTTAACGTCTCTTTCAGTTGAAGTCTGGTGGAAGTGGTCGACGGCGTGGTGGCCAAAGGCACAAAGGCAAATCAGCACCGAGCAGCTCTGGAACAACTACTTCAGCAGCTGGAGTGGGTGGCAACTGAGCTTCCTCCAGCTCTCTCACTTGCTACTGGTCAGCTGCCTTTAACGTTTTAAGTGAACACCAGAGGGCAGTAAAGCCTTTTTTCTCTTTCTCTCTGCCCTTTTTTCTCTCTCACTAAACAGGATTGAACTATTTCTCCCTAATTAGAAACGTTCATCTCCACTGACACAATCGTGCCAAAACCCTGACTGACAAGCAGCTGTTGTGTTCCTTGTCCACCGGCCCTTTTTTTTTCTCACCCTTATCAAACCCTTTTACTTAATATTCTGGAGTCTCAACATCCTGTAATAAACACCACGAAATCCCTGATTGTTTCCCCAAGGACCCAATTAAGGAGCCTACGACTGAATCCCTGTTTGTGTTCAGCAATTTTGCTATTTTTCATGTCATTTTCCTCCTTCAATTGAATTTGGCAAATGCTAATGCAGATGAAAGGGAGAAATCTGTTCTGCTTGTCAATCTCTCATGCCCCCTCATCCTCTTCTGATTTTAATGAGCGTCTAGCTGCCGGATGCACAAAATCACGGCAGATAAAACCGGTCCCTCTTGAAACATCACAAATTAGGTGGCTTTCTGCTCTCCCGTGTTGCTTTTTCATTTCGTGACCTGGCATTACTTACAAAAGGTCTCACCTTTTCAACAGAGAAGTGGTTTTTTAGCTTCGAACAGGAAGCTAACTGAGATGACATGTGGCATTTAGTTCGGATTTCTGTTGTCATTTGCTTATTAAACCTTATTTTCTTTATTTTAAACCTTATTTATTCTAGACTCTTTTCATTGAATTGAGAATAGACCTTGAATAAATTCAAACAATATTACAAAATCACCCAAAAATCACAATTCAGTCATCATGTTGCTCTTTTCTGTGAAATTATAATAAATAGACTTGTATTTTTTTTGCCTCACAAAAGTGGTTTATAAATCTGAAAGCTCATTTCCAGCACAGGATAAAAAAAATAAAACAAAAGTAATTTCGACTTTTTATCTCATGCTTGGAATTGCGAGGGAAAAAAACTGAATTGGCAGATTTGCAAGATATAAACTCAGAATTCGGAAGGGAGAAAAGTCTGAATTGCAATATGTAAAGAGTTTCGATTTTGCGAATTTTGAAAATGTTTTTCTGAATTTACATCATGCAATTCTGACTTGTTTCTCTGATTTCTGATTATACATAAAGCAATTCTCTTTTTTTGTTCAAACATAAATTAAAACATACTATAAAAAGGTAATTGTGACTTTATCTCACAAGTCTGCCTTTTTTGCTATTCTGAAATGATATCGCAATTGCGAGGAAAAAAAATAAATTGCCAGATTTGCGAGATATAAACTCAAAATTGTGAAGGGGAAAAAAAGTCTGAATTGCAATATATAAAGTTTAGATTTTGTGAATTTCGAAAAATTTTCTCTGAACTTGCATCATGCCATTTTTACTTTTTACTCTGATTTCTGACGTTATATATCGCAATTCTCGTTTTTTGTTCCAATATAAAATAAAACATACTATAAAAATATAATTGTGACTTTTTATCTCACAAATCTGCCTTTTTTTGCTATTCTGAATTTATATTCGGAAAAAAAAAACTGAATTGTCAGATTCGCAAGATATAAACTCTGAATTCTCAAAAAAAGTATAAATTGTGATATATAAACTGAGTTCAGATTTTGCAAATTTTTTTTCCAAACCCTGAATTTACATCACGCAATTTTGAGTTTTTTTTTCTCAGAATTCTGAGTTTACATATTGCAATTTGGTTTTTGGTTTCCACCATGCAATAAATCATATTGTAAAAAAAGATAATTGTGACTTTTCATCTCACAAGTCTGCCTTTTGTTTCTCGCAATTGCTAGTTATAGACTTCTTGTAATGCAGTTTTTTTTTTCTCAAAATTTGATTCGATAAACGATTCTATATCTCACAAGTTTATATCTCACAAATCTGGGTTTATCTCTAAAAAAAAAATCTCAAATGTCATACAAAAACTCAGAATTGTGAGAAAGAAGGTCTGATAACTTCCACATACATATAATGCTTTTGTGCTATATTTGAAGTCTTCTCAATTCGTAGAGTAGCTTCATTTGAGAAACAACTGATATTTAAGCAGTTGTTTACTGATATTCTTCTACAACTGTTCAGGAGTTTTGTTATTCAAGAATGATTTGTATACAAATTATAAGTTCATGTCTTATTAACTTTACAAGGGGATCTAAGATGGACATCAAGATTTTATAAAACTTTGGTTTGTTTCTTACCAAATGACTTCAAAAGACTAGGGATGTTATCTATAAATGTCATATAGACCACATTTATTGTGCTTTTGAAGCTTGAAAGCTTCAGTTCCCAGTGCAATTGTGAAAAGAGCAACTATTGCACAAGGGAAAGAATGTCATATTGGTGTGGAAAGACATTAGTGTGAGTAAATGAGTGAATTTTCATTTTTCGGGTGAACTATTCCTATAAATATGAACCTAAATTGGGGTTATTCTTCTGTGGATCTATTATATATTCACATATGTGTGTGATGCCAGCTTGGGATTGCATTCGATATGAAATTCATCAGGAAAAGCTGTGATGAAATGTTGTAAAGGTCTTGAAGTTCCCTGTTAAAAAAAAGAAAGTTCAACAATTAGCCATTAAGTGGACAATTTGAAGTCCATTATATACTGTAATACAAATTCAGACCAACGTAATGAGTTGATGAACGAAATGAACGATATTCAGAGTTCAACATAAGAAATTCCAAATCTTGTCTATCAAGATGTGGTTTCATAATTGCAATTTTAAAACAAAAGAAAAACTCAGTGCCCACACAGTAGCTTTTATTTACATAGTTTTCATGATCCCAAAGGGCAGCATTCACACAAGCTATCGTTCAAGGGAGTTCTGGTTCTTGTACTTGGATTTGATCTGCTGTTCTTGTCTTTTGAATCAATAAAGGTGAACCACAAGGTCTGTACTATCAGGAAGATCTTTAGACATTGATTTTATTTTTATCCGAGGCAGCCAAGTAGATTTGAACCTCTTCAAAAAAATATTTTTTTTTATCAGAATGGCTTAAGAAGACCACATGGAAGCCCTTGAGTTATACAAAATAAATTTTTTATACATTTTTTATCTTTAGTAACCTGAAGGATAATAATATAATTTTTTTAATTTTACTTCTTTATATTTTTCCCCTCCCCCCAGGGTTGGTACGTGATTTGATTTTTAGGAAAAATACAAGACATAGTTTTAGAGCGTTCAGTGCATTGATTATGATTATGATTTGTTTTTTTCCAGACATTTTCTTTTGGATTCAGTCCCCTTTTAGTGCATGATTTTGTTTTAAACAAATGTACATTATGTAGAAAAAAAAGGAATTTCTGTTTCTGTAAATCCTTTAAATAAAATAAATATAGAAAAACTCTTAATGCGGTTATCACAGTTGCTTTCCTGTATTTTGACAAAACAAATGTAAATATTTTATTTGAATTGCCTTTAGTAGGCACTGTTATGTCTCTGGTTTGTATAATGTGAAACAACTCTTCCTCTGAGGAACTATTGAACTGAATTATTTGTAAACATTTGGCTTATTCGCCCTCAGACACTCATTTCTAATTTTTTATTTGCTCTTCTCTCAACATGCTGAACAAATATGCCATAAAATAATAAAATTACTTACTGTCCCACTGCTGTGTAATAAGATATGAAACACTCTCAGCCAACAAAACTGAGGCATTTAGGTAATTTCGTCAAAACTCATTGAAGTGGCGGCATTAAAACGCCAACCAAACATCAAGCCACATGGTCAAACAGAGTCCTGCGGCGCCCCTAATCACCTAATTTCCAGCCCTTTATGTCCCTGATCCCCTGGAGGGGACAGATGCGAGTCTTGTCACTGAGATCCCAATAAACGTGTTATTCAAAAAACCAATTCCAGTCCATGGCATGTGTCGGCTTGGCACGTTCAATTGGTTTTTGATGCGCTAGTATGTGGATGACTAAATGTTTTGACTTTTGGTCAATTTTGGTCTGTGTCTTACGTAAATCTTTGAAAGACTACCTTCAAAAGTCAAATTTGGTCAAACCAATCATTTGGTTATTCTGATGAAAAATGTCACTTTTGTCAAATTTTGAGTTACACAAAACTAGTTCCATATCCTTTTTTTCAGTATTTTTAAAGTATAGGCCTGTACAGTTTATAGATGCACAAGAGTTGCACAAAAACATCACTAATTTCAATTGGGATGTTTGTTGCATAAATAAATCATATATATGCACATGGTGAGCAGATGTGAAAAAAAAAGCTGGGTTATATAAAAAATATCCCTGGTTGCGGGTTGCGTTTTTTTGGTTTTATTTAAAAAAATTATGGTTGCTTGTTAGGGAAATCTGACAAGCAACTTAGTTTCTTTATTTATGTTTGCCATATTCTCCAATGCTTTGATTGACACTCTGTATTCTTGCAGTCAATAGTAAACCAGTGCAATAATATAAGTGCTGTAGCGTAATTTTCCAAATGTTCTGCCCCCTCATTAGAGAAAAATCACATTCAGAAAGAAGGCGTGACGCTGACGCTGTAATCATGACGCAGCATGATGCCGTAATCCAAGCGATGATAGAAGTAGACTTAAAGGAGTGGTATGTCTTTCTTTTAACCAAAGTTTTACAATGTTTTTGTAATGTATGTATAATTGATCACGGGCTGTAATAAAAAATCTATAATAAATAAATGTTTTGACTTTTGGTCAATTTTGGTCTGTGTCTTACGTAAATCTTTGAAAGACTACCTTCAAAAGTCAAATTATAAAACTGAACAAAAAGCACAATTTGTAAACATAATAGATTTAACAAGAAAGGTCTACAATTCTGTGAAGCATTGCAAAAGACAATCAAATGCTGACAATCAAAAACCATAAATATAAAACTTGATTTAAAGATGTTGATTGTGTATATAATATAATCATATTTTAAGTTTATTGCAAAATATGCATCTACGTAAATACAAATATTTAAGCAGTTTGAGAGCCTGCTTCATAAGATGTTAGAGTGTTTGATGCCGTTCGCTGATTTCTTTGGTGAATTATTGGTAATGTAGTTTTTCACCTGGAATTACACACAATTATTTAAAATCTAAATAATGACCACCGATTGCTTCAACAAAAGCACATACCATCAGTTAACCACATCATAGCTCAGGTCTGTATTTAATGGCTTATTAGTTATTTTTAAAAATAAAAACCCACTTATGGAAACAATTTATGGAATGTCTACTTCCAGAACCTGACTGTTATGCACTATTCAAACCCTCAATGTAAGGTCTATAGGCAGCAAAATGTCAGCATAGTGCAATTCATATTAGTGGCACAAGAGCTAAAACTGTCAGTTGTCATTGCTAACAATTAGCAAGCCTGCTAACACTGGGCAAAACATCATATTAGACTTAGTTTATCGGTTTCTTTAATGCACCTGATGTTATGGTTACGACTTTCCAACTTGTTTAAATAACTTCACAGAAACTTCACATATTGTTGGCTTTTTTTCCTACCATGGGTAGTTTTGTTCATGGCTAACGAAGATGGGGGAAGTCAATGTCAGTGTTAGCCTCTGGCTCCAATCAAAATTAATTTGAGTCGTGACACATCTTCACCTTTCGCTTCTATGTGCACAAAATATTGGCCTTCACTTTCAAGGTAATGTGCAGAAACTGGAACGTTTTGTAAATTTGCTGTCCTCCGAAGCATTGATTATATTTCAGTATCTAAGGCAGCTTAGCATTTATTAATTAGAGCTCTGCCACTCATTTAAAGCATGACTGGTTAATTAGCTGTGCATTATTTTTCCGTATTGGCAGTATATAACCACGGGCTGATTAACAGAAACCATGTTTGGACAAAGCAAAGAGGATTGAAGCTTCCTCATTCAAATCAATGTCATTCTTTGACTTTGTTTAGTCTGCCTTTCTAAGATGAAAGGCTTCATATTTTGGGGGTTTTCTTTGTATTTTCTTTGTTCAATCAAGCCTAGTATGTAACCAATTTTCAAACATACTTTGATAGCCGTCTCCCTGTCAGGCGCCCCTACGTCAACTACAGTTCTGTTTATTTGGCTGATGATAAATACTTCAACCAGATTATGTTTTCCTTACATGACTACAACTACAAACAATAATTTGGTTATTCTGATGAAAAATGTCACTTTTGTCAACTTTTGAGTTACACAAAACTAGTTCCATATACTTTTTTTCAGTATTTTTAAAGTATAGGCCTGTACAGTTTATAGATACACAAGAGTTGCACAAAAAACATCACTGATTTCAATTGGGATGGTTTGTTGCATAAAGAAATCATATATATGCACATGGTGAGCAGATAATTAACTAAAAACAAATTCTGACACATTGATGGCTCAAGAAGGTGAATTGTTCAAATAACACATTGTTTTATTTTAAAATATATATACAAAAATGTAACCAAGTGTTTTTCAAGTGTAATATTTCTGTTAAGGCTAGGGACAGAAAACTTGAAATTTCCATAGAATGACCCCTATATATTTTAGGCTATACATATGTGGCTATGTTACTGCTCCCCTTTGAGGCTCTTGTGCTTTTCTGCTTTTCCATCTCTCCAATCATATACTGCTCACAGGTGATTGGAGATGAGTTTTGTTACCACTTTTGTTGCAGGTTGCTAATTTTTGTAAAATAGCTTCTGTTTTTGCTTTTCAGATAAAAGAGTGGTTTCAGTTTAATATGTTGCAGGCTCATTTATTGGTAATAAATAATTAATAATACATAATATTGATGATGATAAATCATCAAAAAAAAAAACATTGGGCTTGTTTTTGAAGCTGCGGTTGCTTATTTGTCTCGCGAGAGTTGGCAACTGTGGACACAGCATACCTTACAAGTTGTATTTTTTTCCCCCACTTGAGTCGCTTCTCTTTCAGTTGATAACAAACATCCTAAAATATAATTAGGCCTATTAGTTTTATTTTATTGCATAGAGGACAGCCTAAAGAATATTTGCACAGCTTACCTCATTCTCCCCAGTGTGCCACTCATGTAAGTCTCTTGCGTACGTCCACAAGGCCTCTTATTATACCAGCAATCCACTGCAGTCACAGTCGTAAGCCATTTATAAATAAATGATCAGCTCTCTGGTGCTCATTGAGTCATTGTCTGTATCTCTGACTCACTCGCTGTCTATCTTTCCATCTCGTCACAGATTTCTTCTGGAAGCGATTTTCAGGGAGAGCAAATGTTGCTGTTGTTCAGACTGAGAAGCATGTATAAATAAATACGTAATCCCACCGACAGGAGATGCAGTGATAAGCTGTGTTTCTGTGATGAATGTGAATGATTTGAAAAGGCAACATTTCAAAATACTTCAGCAAGAAATTGGTGCTTCATCCAGTCAGACGTTAATCTCTAAGTAAATAGTGCAACTTCCAATCCCATAGGAGAAAGTAGTTCAATTTTACTCTTTACATTGAATTTCTGTGTCGCTATTTTAGCTCATCAGTAATCAGTTTTCTCAGCATTAGTCGGTCAGTGGCAGATGTTTGGAAATGACGCAGCTCAAGTCTCTGTGGTGAGAGATAAGCATTTTGCCTTTGATGAAAAAACTAAGCCTTTAGCTCTCAGTTCTCAGCTTTGGTTGCTGACGTGGCTTGGCACGGAGGGGGGCACTTGGGATTGCCATCGTCTAGAGGGTGCCATGGCCCTTTGTTGATTGACACTGTTTTAGTAGGCCCGTTGCTGGTGGCTTAGATGGGCCAGTGACAGATCTGCCATGTCCAGAATGGTCCACATGCCGAATGCCCTGGTGCATCTTGGGTCCACTGAAAAGCAGCAAAAGCTTTTAAATGGGCATGACTGTAATTTAAATTGCACTAATGCAGTGGCTGCCCAGTGTACTCCAAAATTATCTATCATACAAAATAAAAAATAATCTTGTTAATGCATTACTGGTGGGAAGTTTTTCTGACTCCTTTTCCAATTACTTTATGGCAGTAGATGACTGTCCATATAATTGAGTCAATTAATTATTTATTCAACACACAACAAAATTTTGTTATTGTTAATTATAACAAAATATCACAAATCAAATATATAAAACAAATAAATAAACTTTCATTTAAATTATTACAATAAATAAAACTAAAATACAATTATTCAATCTACATAAAAATGAATAGCGCATAACCAAAATTTGTAAAAACTAAAAAAATACATTCAACAATTTCAACTAAATTAATTTAAAAATATTGCGTTAAACAAAGCCAATTCATTCAGCAATATTCAACAGTCTTTATGAATGGGTGAATTAATCTTTTATGTAACTGATTCAATCAACACATTGTTATTGTTAATTAAAACTAAACAAAAACTATTAATAATCGTTTTCAACGATTGAAGTAAAACTTCTATAAATGTTAGATTAAAAACAACTGATATAGGTATAGGTATAATAAACTGATATAGGTGTGGCTTCGAGTGCTTAAATGACAAACTATATGTGACATTTTGAAAAATAATTAAATCTATATAGAAATGCTATATAGAAACGCACATACAATTAATCAAGTACCAATACATAATTTTTGGACCAATTTGTAAAAAAAATTAAGAAAATGAATAAAAAGACTGTATTCATGAATGACTGAATTATTTCACTTCTATTCCTTCTAAAATATTGTTTAATTGTAATGGAATGCAATGGAATCCAACAGTGACCTTGTTTGGACATTTTTCAAAAACAAAGTAGCTAGCAGTAAGTGTTTAAAGTTGTGCTGTTGGTCTGAATTTGGAACAATATCGTGATTGCGAGAGTCATATTAACTTAATACATTGGTCTGAAATACTGGATTCTGATTGGCCAATGACAGCATTTAGCGTTCAGATGCTTCCACATACTCACCGTTGTCTAGCTGAAAATATCATATTGCTATATATAACATTGGTTAATGGAGACGTAATGTTGCTGTAAATTACAGATTGCTGTACTGGTTCATCAAAACATGACACAGATGTTTCCCGACTGTGTTTTTGCTGTTTGCTGTCAGGTACAGAGTCAGACTGAGACTAAGTGCAGTAAGAGGAGCTGCGGCAGTAATTTATGAACCAAGTAAGTCTCTTTTTTTCTTGTTGTTTATCCACCTGCTTGCCATCTTGAGCACCCTTGCCCTTTTATTCACATTTTTCTCAAGTGTGAAAAACAACATTAGAGGTTCAGCACAGCCAAAATGAAACCGTAGTTGAAGGGTGCATTCTTTCTTATGAGTTTTATTGTTGATGTCATGCTTTGCCAGACCATTATTAATGTATCCAAAGTCTGTTTTATCACTACATTTTGTCAGATAGTACATACATCCATTGTGACATGTTGTTCTGTTCAGTTATAGCTTGAAGAAAAAAAATTGGGTTGGATTTACTTTGAACTTTTTTTTTTAAAGTTATTAAATTTAGGATGTTAATCTTAGGTTAAGAACCAGACAGTCACAAAGGAAAACCTTTCAATTTTAGAAAATAAAATGTAATTACACTGCTAAAACAGAATGTGATTTAAAAAAAGATTCAGTTTACCTGGGACTAAAATAAATGTATATACCTCCAAATCTCCAAAGATAATATACATAAATATAGGTATGAATAAATTATGTAAACAATTATAAATAAAATGTGCAGGACAGTATAGTAGCAATTAAGTCAATAAGTTATTGACTTAATAAATAATAATATAAGCAGGAATGTGCAAGAAGAATGTGCAAACTTGTTGTATAGGGTATATACATAGCAGAAATATGAATGTAAGAGAATAATGAATATCTTACTGATTATTAAATGTAGTCATGTTGATGTTATGAGACTGAGTTTATGAGACTGATGGCCTGAGCGAAGAAGCTCCTCAGTTTTGCCATCATGCTCCTGAAGCGCTTGCCAGATGACAGTAGAATGAAAAGAGTGTTACCAGGGTGATTTGAGACCTTGATGATTTTAGCAGCTCTGCTTTTACAGCGTTTGAAATAGATGACCTGCAGAGAGGGGAGAGCAGACCCTGAGATGCACTCAGTTAAGCACACAACTCTCTGCAGAGCTTTGCAGTCAATACACTTTTTATGGCCCCTGAGTAGAAAGTTTTCACGATTGCTAGCGAGACCCTGAATTTCCTCAGCTGTCACAGATGGTACAGTCTTTGCCTGGCTTTCTTAACCTGAGTTTGAATGTGTGCAGTCAAGTCCCCTGAGATGTTTACACCAAGGTACTTGAAGCTGCTCACTCTCTCCACATGGGTCCACATGGGTTTACTGTTAGCTGCTCTCACAGCAGCAAAATAATTGCTAGTCAACCGTTGGAATCCTCCTCACACAATTGACAGATGAACCTAGATTGTGTATTTGTTGGACATTATCTTGATGGAGATCAACTTCTCGTATACATGGATCTAATGTGAAAACTGTAAATGTATGGCATTCAGCTGTTAATGTTGTCATCTTTTCTAAAATATTTGTAAAAACTTATTTTATTGTTATTTTTTTATCTATTAAAAATAATTTATTGTATTATTATTTTTTATTCAATAAACAGCTGTTAACAAAAAACAAAACAAAAACCGCTGCAGTGCTAAAATGTGGTGCTAAAAGTTTTTGGAAAATACTTGTTTGCTCACGTCATTAAATATTGTTTTTGCACTGTTGCAATACGCTGAATTTCAGCACTTGGAGAAAAACTGTTCAAAAAGTTACATTTCTTTGTTTTGTAGTTTGTTTCAGAAAATGTGAGAGAACCAAGAATGATTTACTTGGACATTTCTACAGATGCAGAGTTATTTAATCAAATCTTGTATTAAATATGCAATATGAATGAATTTGAAGAGCATTATACTAGGGAAGGAACAATAGTTAGATCTGACATTTTTTATTTATTTATGCCAATCCATACCATGCTAATAAACAATTATCTTACCAACATAAGATACCAATATAATCAAACCTTTTCAGTGGATCAGCAGAAAAGCCACAATATATGACCAATATGTGGCTTTGTAAGGATTTTAATGTGTCAAACACTATTCGGTCAGAATTAAACAAAATCGCTTAATTGGTTGATTCAAGAAGCCTTTGTTAGAGAGGCTAATCTCTAGCAACTATCTGATAATGTTTCTGAGTGAAATGGCTTGGAATTCATTATGCACATAGATGGTTAATACAAATTTCTTTGTATATCAGCCCATGTCGGCTAGTTATTATTTTTCACACGCAGAGAGATTCTCTCTCACTTTCGGTGGCCATTACATTCTCTCTGAATCAAATATAAGCCTCAGATCTGATCTGAGGCACAAGTCACTAGGGAACTAATCTGAGCTGTGTGATTACTAGACGGAGACAGCAAGAGAGAAGCCAATGTAGCCATACTGAGAACATGAAGAAAAATACCCAGAATACTCTAGATAGTCAGAGGAGAGAGACAAACATGGAGAGAGATGAGACTGGAGAACATCAGAATAAAAGGTTAGAAGACAGATGCTGGAAGAGAAAAACAAGACAGGAGTTAAAAGGTTCAATTATAATTGGTACCAGCAGTTCTTAAAGGGACGGTTCACCTAAAAATGAAAACACTGCCATTGTTTACTCACTTTCATGCCCTTCCAAAGCTGTTTTACTTTCAAGTTGGTGTTGCTGTTCATTAGTCATGTTGAGACTGTTAGCTTTTGAAAATCATTTAAAGTGGCCATCAAGTCACAATCCATGAACATGTTCAACCTGGTTTAGGTGGTTGCTAAGTTGAGCTGGCAGCTGGTGGGATCGAGGTCAACCTGGCAGACCACATTGCAGAGGACTGGTTGAGCTGGTTAACAGTGTTCCAACGTTAGTTAACCAACTTGAACACCTGGTATGACCTGGTTATCAGAAAGCATTGATGGAAATTCTCCTGAAATCCTCTTGAAATGTATCTCTATCATTAAATTCCAGATTTAATTGTCCAATTTATGTAGTTCAAAATAAGTGTAAAATGAGCAAATAGCATACTATAATATAAAATAAGTATATTGTATACCTCTGATTACAGGCCCATCAAGAGTAAAATCGAAATCTGAATGGTGATTCAAAGACTCTTCACATTCCTGCTGATGCACACAAAAAGTTTAGTATCTTTCCCATCAGCATTTAAAGGTTCTGATAAGTGCAATGATAATGCCAATGAAAAGAAAAACCTCAGCAAAAGATGGCTAATACTTAAGCCCAAGGACAAACGTAGAGAGATAGAAAGAGAAGTAGAGAGCAAGCATGCTTTGGATAAAAACTACATAGAACCAGGCACAAGGGAATAACATTGAGATCTGATGTATTAATTATTCTATTTCGGGAGGTAAATTTAGAGCAGGACATTTTTTATAGACAAGATAAAGGAATTATTCAGATTACATATATTTGTTCGCCCCTATCTTTTTCTGACTTTCTTTGGTCATATGTTATCTCTTAATACTTCTCTATCTCAGGTAAGCTAACTTATTCACATAATAACCTGTGATAAAATCATTAAAAAAAAATGATGACAGACTAAGTTGGTTTCTCTCAACAAGCTTTTAAAGGAAAACTTATGGCACTTTTGAATACTGCAATTCAATCGAAATCCTTTGGCTTTTAGTCCATGTCTATAAGTTTTACCACTAAATGATAAAAACACTTGTAACTGATTAGCAATAGCAAGTAGCAGAATGGTTTGTGAGCCCGTCTTTCATTTTTGTTCATGTTTCTACTAAAGTTCCTAACCAGTGTTTGAAAGAAAGTGTCTGGAACGGGTTCGTTTTGAAATCATCTTCATGTCTGGTACAAAGGGTTTAGTGTAGTTTTGTTGGCATGCAAGCTGGTCTACAACACCTGCTGAAAGCTAGCTGTTAGCATTACCATTCATCTCAATGGCAGTAACTTCACTCCTAAAAAGTACACAAAGATTAGCGCTGGTAAAACATCTACTGTGATAAAAAGTATTTGTGATCATTATGTTGCTTTCAGGAAAAAAAATGCTGCCAAAATGAATGCCCACTTGTGGTCACCTGTTAAAAGGCAGGGGTTACAAAGGTCCAAATTTTGGGGGTTTTGCCGGATAAGTTGTTCCATATGTCCCGTCCCAACTCACTGTTTCAGTGAGAAATTAAATGTCAACTCAGTAAAACAAAAATGCTCATCAAAACCCTTCATGGAGCCTTTAAGGGCTGGTATTGGCTCCTGTGGCTTTTTAATCAAACTGTGCAATAACACAAACATCAAGATCCGGAGCCAAACCACAAAGACCTCCGGCAAGCTGGCAATTTTCTCACATGCACTGAGAACACCAAGTACTAAACCTTTGTACATTACGCCATATCACTGTGACGAGATCTGCAACACGCCATGAAATTCGGAAGATCACAGCAACACGAACCCTGTGAAATGGAGACATGGGGGAGTTGCGGAAGATGAAAACGAGAGGGTTGCTCAGTGTTATCTGTCTCGCGCCCCTCTGGGAATGTTTTTGTCAAGAAGGGAGGTTTGACAGCAGGAGAAATGGTAAACGATTTGATGCTTTTCACCGTAGACCTTTGATTCACAAATTCTTGAAGAGGTCTAAGCATGCATAATAACTGACGGAGGTCATTTTAGTCAAAGGGAACTTAAAACCAGAATGGACAAGCCTTTAAAAACTTGCAGCATCAGGTCTGGAGATATATTACGGTCATTTGGACCGAACAATATATGAATGTATTTTTTTAAACACATTTTGGATGCATTTCTAATGCACTTTGCGGTTTTCTCTACTAAGCCACTGCTTTATTCTCATGCCCATCTCACATATGTCTTCCCGCTGTTCTCTCCATCTGAATATCTGTCTGTTTTATTTATTCATTATGGATCTGTGCACTGTACTCTCTTAATAACCAAAGCATTTTTTGTACTTCGCAATCGATCTAGCCCCACATCGAATAGAACATCTCTGTACAATCTATATGCTATTGTTCTCTCAGACATAGTTGATGGGTTTTGGCCTTGTGGTTCTGTTGCAGACAGACTATGACCCTGCTTCTGCAAGTGCATGATGATAATGTTCCCTGTTATTTCTCCTATCCTCGGACCAATCATCGGAAAATGCAGTGCATGAACAACTTCTATACTTCCTCAGTTTCCTTGCTCTTCCTTCTCTATCGGGTTGTCTACTTTGATAGCATTTTTCCATTTACCTGTTGGAAAAAAGCAGTGGTTGTGCTGATGATAAATGCTAGCGGGTTGGTTGCTAGTTCAAGGTGGTCTACCAAGTCAACCTTTGGCCCCACAAGCTGGTAGTCCATCTGTTTACAGCCCAGTTTACACCTGAATTGAATATTTACATTGTTAGAGAACTGTTTGTACCAGATGTAGTCAGGACACCTTGATGGTTTTATAGCCATCATTTCCAGCAGGGTTGACTGAAAGCTATGGAAAGAACTTTCTCAGTCTCTTTCTTATTAACTGTCTCTTTGCACTTGCAACGTGAATCACATTCTCAATGCTCTTTGAGAGACTCAGCCCCATGCATGTTACAAAAACACAGCAGTGTTTTCTGATAAAGGATGACCCCTGTGGGTTGAGTGGGAGGGGAGTGTTTGTTTGTGTGTGAGAGTTTTGGGGGTGGATTAAGAACCCGCTACTCGCAGGTCAATTACCCTATTAGCTCCCTGTCGGCATGCCCAGTTGCCATAACAACACACTCTTACATCAGTATCTCAGATTCCATGCAAGCCAGTTCTGAGTTAGAGTTCTAGAACACTTGTTGGATCTTTTATCACTGTCACATGTTGATGGAATAACTGGCAAATTCTCCTCAGATTTGTTGTCCATCCTCAAAATGCAGAATAGCTCCAAAACTGCTCTATGTTTGGAATTGTTGTTGATGACTTCAAAATGCTACGTAAGCTACTACCATTATCTAACAACCAACTTTAGAGGATCTTAGCCTTTAACAGAAAGGGTATCTAGAGTCATTCCCACGTGATTTGACATTCCGGGACACAAGCATGAGGGTAAGTTTTGTGGAAGCTCTATGGATGTTTACTGACCCCAGTCCTTGTA
Organism: Oxygymnocypris stewartii; assembly: GCA_003573665.1. Taxonomy (NCBI): domain Eukaryota; kingdom Metazoa; phylum Chordata; class Actinopteri; order Cypriniformes; family Cyprinidae; genus Oxygymnocypris; species Oxygymnocypris stewartii. The sequence goes on along the minus strand of QVTF01019716.1, from coordinate 8,162,714 downwards.
CTCCAGATTCAACGCATTCACTTCTTAGTATAGACTCCAAGCCCTGTAATGGTATCAGATAAGGGACCCATCCCAAATTCATACGGGCAACAATGCTCTGAACTGCTTCATGCTGGGAAGAAAGTGTGGTTGCTGCTGGATACCAATTGTCATGAATGAGACCTCAAACCATGTGGTTTGTTGAGAAAAGGTATTTTTACTTTTCTAAATCAGTCAGACTCTCCCGGTCAACGTCAAAATGGATGAAACAATCCTACACTCCAAAGTACAAAACCTGTCACCTGACAGTAACTTTTCAAAATGTTGTACCTTATTTACCCCTAAAAGGTTAAATTTTGTACATTACAAGGTACATATTAGCACCTAAAGTATGCATATCAGTACCATAAAGGTACATATCGGTACCTAAATAGTGTGTATTAGTACCTTACATTTACATATTAGTAGCTAAACTGTATAATATGTACACTTTCAATACATCTTTATTAGTCAAAACAGCTTGTCCTTTGGGATCAGTGCCCTTGAAGGGACAATTTTGTCTGTTATCAACCTCTAAGCGGTGCATATTAGTAATTTAAATCAGTAAAATATACCCTTAAGGTACAAATAAGAACCTTGTAGTGGTCAGTAATGCACAAAGATGTTCCTTGCACATTTTTCTGACAGTATGTAGGCTTGCGCTGAAAAAGGTTGTGCAAGTTCAACACTCTCCAGCAGGGGACAGTATAATAAAAACCCCAATGCAACTGCCTGTTTCCTTGCTGCTGCACATGTGCACACATATTTGAGAGTGAATGTGTTGACAGTCTCAAGACAGGACAGTTCAGCTGTTAGCATTCTGGAATCTCCAGGGTCTTGTGTGCATAAAACAGATCTCTTCTCATTGACTAACATACATCAGAGTACTAGCTCAACCCCTACTGAACTCACCTGCTACAAATCTGATGTCATTATGTGTGTAGAAACTATAGTGCACATGCCTTCAAGTAGAGAAAGGCTCACAGGACCTTGTTTATTCCACTCCTCTTCGAGTTCTGCAGCTCCCACAAGGCCTTCTCTCGTTACTGGAAGTCAACTTGTGAGAGATGAAATATTTTATAGCTCCAGTTGTTCCACTGAGCAAACGTAAAGTGAGCTGAAATATTATTTGGATATATTTCCAATAAACCTCAGAGCTAGAGCCTAGTATTTAGAAATTAAATAAAGGAAGAGTCTCTTTCTTTCTTCCATGCTACTACTCTTCTCCCCTATATTTTAATTTATTTTCTTTCTCTCCTTCCATCCATCTATCTTTTCTCCTCCGCCATATTTTTTCCTTCTATTCTATAATTCCTTTCTTTCCCCATCCACTCTTGATTTTTTACCTTGCTTCCATTCCTTTTATCAACCCACCTTTTTTTTCTTTCTTTCATCCCTCCTTCCATTTTTCCCTAACTTCCCTAACTACCTAACTTCCCTAACTACCTAACTTCCCTACCCTAACTTCCCTAATTTACGTTCCTTAATTTCCATCCATTCTGCTGCCTCTTATCTTAATTTATTTTTTTCAATTTCTTTCCTTCCTGCGACCATTTTTTCTGTTCTTCCTTCCGCATTCATCTTCTAGCTTTTTCCATTTCATCCTTTGTCCCTCTTCTATCTTGTATTCCGTCATCCCTGCCTCCATCGTTTTTCCTTGGTTGGTTTGTTCATTCCTTAATTTTCCTTCATTTTTGCCATCTCCCTTGAAACGTTATCTTCATTTTATCCCTTATTTCAGTAATGCTTTTTCCTTTATTTAGTGTTCTACTCCATTTTCCTTCCTTTCTTAATTCATTGTTCTCTTCATTTCTTCTGAATGTTTGTTCTGTTTATTTTATCCTCAATTTTCTCATTCTTTCCTTCTTTCATTTTTCCATTCCCTTCTATTTTCCCACCCTCAATTTTTCCTTTCCTGCTTTCCTTTGCTCACTCGTTCCATCTTTAATTTTCCTTCCTTCCATCATTTGTGTTTGTTCATTCCTTTTTACTTTCGTAATCAAATTTTCTTTCTTCTGTCCTTTCATGTATCCTTTAATTCACCCATGCTTCCTCACTCCCTTCTTTTTATTTCTTTCTTTTCTCCTTACTTTCTTCCATAAAACCTTCGTTTTCATTCTTGCTTCCTCTTTTTTTCTTTTCCTACCCTCTCTCTTTGTTATTTTTCTTTTCCTATAAACGCCACCACGTTTTCCTCGCTCTTTTCTTAATGCTCTTGCTCTTCTTTATATCTTTCTACTGAGTAATGGAAAATTAATAGATGTACACTTAGCAGTACTGGCATATTACAATATAGGCGGGGCTTATTGAGAACACTGACCAATGAAATGAGAGCACAAGGATTTCTATTAGTAATGCAGTCATGGTAAATATGATGTGTTCTTTTCAAGTGCTTCTCTAAGTAACAGTTATCTTTCTCTCTGTCTTATTTACTCATGTACTCGTAACCTCATTCTTTCAAAGAGCAGCTATCACTCAGACTGTGACAGTCTGTGGTAAAGTGTGTGTCGTATTCACATTAATACTATTTAAATAGCTTTTAGAGAAGAGAGGTGAATCAAGCCTGACACTTTTCTCTCCATAAACTACTTTCTTTCATCTGTCCTTCACCCTTTCTTTACCATGATTATTTCACTATATTTTCTTTCTCACTCATTATTATCTCTTTTACCAAAGGTGTGTTTTTTTTTTTAAAGCTTTTTGCTATTTTATTAAAAGTAGAACCGTTACTCATTTTGTGACTTGCTTTATCTCATTTTTTTCCCCTTCTATTTTCCTACTGTGAATTTATCTATCTCCCTGTATCAGGCTTTTATTTATAAAAGTCTTCCTCTAAACCATCTCAATTCCCATCATGCCCCTGTCCTCTCACCCTTGATTTCAGGGACTTTCCACTCTGAAGCTGTCTGGTCCTTTCACTCCTTTAGTCCCTCTCTTTCTCTCAGTCCCTCGTTCTTCTTTAGTTCATGCCTTCTGTGTGTTTAATCAGTCCGTCAGTCGGCCTACTCTGCAGGGGGAAGCTGAATTATTGATTGATAAGTCAAGATGAAAAAGAGGTGAGGTAACAGAGGGAGGGGAGAGACAGATACAGAGGCAGCTGCAAACATGGGGACTGAGAGGAGGAGAATGTGTTTGAAGGTTTGGAGATTTTTATCATTTATATAAATTATATGTGAGTGTATGTATGGGGTGGCCTTATCAAAACAAGCTGAGTAAATTATACCATTTAATACACATTATTGGCCAAGTGTGTGTATATAACAGGAAAACATAACATTAATTGCAATTACATTAACGGATTTAGTATATTATTTGATCTAAAGTGATTTATAAAAGAGGAACAATTTGTCAGGTGTTGAATTTTAGTCTTTTTTAAGTATAAACAATTAAGTATAATATATTTTGTAATTAGATATTTGATTAAAATATACAAAATCTAGAAAATGTTCAAATATTTTATAATTACATATATTTTAAATGTCTATTTTCTGGATTATTATTTTTTATTGTACAATATATTAATACAGCCCCAAACATATTACAATAAAATAGTATAAAGTTATTATTATAATATATTTCCTCAAAATATCTTTCAAATATATTTAACGTAAGAACATGCTTCCTCAAGTGAAGTTTGGTATTACGTATAAGATAATGAACATCAAGAGGATGGACTGTCTCAGTTTCCCGACGCAACATGTTTCGCATTGTGCATCTGCCAGTCTTTTTTAATTAAATGATACGCCTATTGGAGGAGAGGCAAGAGAAAACTAAAATAGAAACAACCGGTGCTGCTTTGCATAAATATGCATAACGTCCTCTAAAAGCAGACTGAAAGAAGCCCTAATTTGCATGTAATCCATAACCAGATTTTGAATTCGGGAAAGGGATTCGGCTGTCGTTGATACAACAGAAAACCAGCGGATTAGGTAATTAGGAAAGCTAAAACGGCTTTCCGCTGAGAGGAGGTGAGGAATCTAGAGGCTGTCCATCAAGCTCATATGATTCCCACCATTGACCTCAGGATAATCTCTCTCTGAGCTTCTGTTCCAAAATGCTGAGAATGGCTTAATGTCTTTCCCATGATTCCAACAGTGAGGCTCAGGTATGCCTAAGTACGCAAGCTCCTTGAGGAAAACATAATGTAGAAACAAAGATGTATTCATTTCTTTGATTTGCTACAAGCATTTTTCTAGTTTTAATGTGATTGCAAAAATCACAGCATTAGTTGAGCCAGAAGTTCCATGGTGATAGTTTTACATTTTTTTAAAGAGATTAGACCAAAAAAAGTCAGTGCTTTTGTCTTGCGAAACATTTGCATTCCCAGAGAAACCTTGAGTTTGCTGGCCTCCAAAAAACTTCCCATTTGCTAAATGTCATGGACTCCCAATGAAACTTTGTGTTTGCTTGCGTCTGTGATGGAAATAATATCTGGTGGGTATGCAAAGTTTTTGGACGGAACAATAGTTTGTGAGAGACCAGAAATGTTTTGTGATAGAACACAAATTTTCTTAGAGGAATGATCAAGTTTTACAAGAGAACATATATGATTTGTGAGAAATTTCAAACATTTCGGTGGAATGTAATACTCTGAGAGAACACAAACTTTCTCAAGGGGAAATTAATAGTTTTGCAAGACAGCATACATGTTTCGCGAGCGATTACAAACTTATTGGGCAAATGTAACTGCAATGTTTTGCTAGGGAGTTCACATATTTTGCAAGCAAACTTTCATTGGGGAACACCGTAGTTTAGAGAGAGAATGCTAATTTTTTAAAAGAGTATTTTTTTTTTTGCCAAGTTTCTCGGAGGAATGTAATTTTCGTGAGTGAGCGCAAACATAATAGTTTTGCGAGAGAGTTCAAATGTTTTGCAAGCAAACGTTCACTGGGGAACACTGTAGTTTAGCGAGAGAATGCAAATATTTAGCAAGTTTGTTTGCCAAGCAAATGCCACGTTTCTCGGGGGAACGTACTAGTTCTGCAAGAGTATGCAAATGTTTTGTGAGTGGTTGCAAACATATTTTTTAAAGTAGTAATTTTGTGAGAGAGTGCAAATGTTTTGTGAGAAACTGCAATTTTATTTTTTTGCAAGCGAATGCCAAGTTTCTCGGGCAACATTATAGTTTTGCGAGGGAATGCAAATGTTTTGTAAACAAATTCAAAGGTTCCCTGGGGAAGCACAACCATTTTGTGAGAGAACTCGAATGGATTGTGAGAGAGTGCAAATGTTTTCTGAGAAAAAACAATGTTTCTCAGGGGAACACAATAGTTTGCCATAGAATGCAAATATTTTGCGAGACGGCAAACATTGCAATATTTTTCTGACATACTTTTTTTTGAGATGCAAGTTTTCCTATCATCTATGTTTTTTTCCATCTCTGTGTCCCCTTTGCAGCTCTGTAAATAGTTGATGTGTCAGACCCGTAAAAACAAATATGTTTGAAACTGCATTAGTTAGTACATGATGACAGAATTTTTATTTGTGGGTTAACTATTCCTCCCACTAGGCTAAACAACTCCTATACAAAATTCAAATGCCCAGAGTGAGTTTTAGCCATGTTATTCTCCAACATCCACACTTGGACTCCGGATCAGAGCTGACCCGTTTAAACTGTGACCCATTTCAATCCATCGGAGAGTTCCTGTCATGGACTTACTGTTTCAAAGCCGAGAGTCAGAACTTAGACCCTTTGATTCAGCGACTCTGTCACATTCCCAAAAACCTTTTTAATGTTTTATGTACCATGATTTCAAAACCGATGCTGCTCGGCGTCCCATGAGCTGTCTAAAATATGAAAATGCACTCATTAAAATTACCTTGCCCTCAACAACTCACAGTAAAAACGTGATGATACAAACAAAGATGCTTGTCGATGAGGTTTTGCATGCATGGCTCATAAATCATAAATTAATACTGCATAATCACAATATTATTACAATGACTCATAGCTCTTTAGCTGCTCTTAAAGTCTCATTTGGTCTCAAAAGTGCAGTAGGGTCCCTTTCGTGATTAAATTAGACTGCAGTAGATGGTTTGTCCATGTTTTATGAAGCTGCAGCAGGGAGTTGGTAGGCACAGACCATTAAAGTCTGTTTACAAGACTCAGAGAACACACTAAATTAGCGAAGTGTTTGAAAGGCAATAAAACGGCACTTTCAAAAGGATCCCAATTCCTAAGCAGCTTTCACAATGGTGAAGAAATGACAAAAGAAACGCTGCAATAAATGCTTAATTTGAAGTTTTGAGAAGTAATTACGTTTCTCCGCTATCAGTTGGAAATGTGCAAAACACATTTATAAAACTTTTAAAAGTGGACTACAAGAGAAAAAAATGTGAAGGAAAGAACAAAGACTTTAAAGCAAAAAATGCATTGCAATAAGATTAGTGAAAAAATATTCAGTCAGAACTGTGGACAAAGTAGAAGAAATACTACAACTAAAATATACTGTATTGGAAAAATGTGAACAGATTTTATATATATATCACCATTTTACAGCCAACTAGGATTTATAGTCTAATGGGATTTAGAGTTAAAGTATGTTCAGAATGTTCAAAAACCTGTACCCTGAGGCTGCATTGGACTTCCCAGGTAACAAGCTTCTGAAGTCCCATGTTCTGGGGTTTCAAGCGACCAATATCTGCCACTTTCAGGCTAAACCATTTTCCGCTACACCAAATAGTGTCATAAAAATCATTTCCTAAAGAAAAGACGTTGTAGAAAGTCTGTACTGGAAGCCAAGGTGAATCCCATCAGTCAAACAGCTGTTTAATTGTGATAAAATACGAAATAACGAGGAGGCCAAGGAAAGCAAAAAAGATAAGACAGTGTAATTGAATCAGTTAAAGAGATTCTCCTCAAAGATTCATATTTGTTTTCATTAATGGCAGTTTCTGCTTTCACAAAGCGTCTACTCTAAACGATACTAATCCATAATTGTTGTATAAAATATACATAACAGGATTTGTGGTTCATCAATACCCTTTTTATTCAAATATGCTTTTGTCTTGAGACCGTAAGATGCAACCTTTTCATAAACATATGTTCATCTTAGATCTGATGCAACACATGTGCAATGCTTGTGTGCTCACTCAGCTCACAGCATCATCATAAAATACCCCTGAAACTGCATGGAAACTCACTAAATCCACACAGAAACACATTGGACACTACATACAACACCCTAGCGTAGCTAGGTACAGATAGCTTACTCATTAACAAATATAATGTTAGCTCTAGCAATCACGCAAAACACACATAAAACTACTGTACATAGCAACTCACAAAATTAAATCAGAACACTTTAGTAACCACATCAAAATGCTTTAGAAAAACGTACACTTACTACAACACCCCAACATGGCTACAGGTAGCTTAAAAACGAGTTAGCGTTCTTTAGCAACCACACATAACACCCTTAACTGCACAGTAATTTGCTAAATCCACTCTGAACGCATGGCAACTGCCCTGAAGACTACCCAAAAACATGCTAGAATTGTGGCTAGGTACAGATAGCACTGTCATGTCTAATGTTATCATACACCCTTGAAACATAGCATATCATTTCATTCAATCCACTTAGAACACACACCAGAAACTGTGCACACGACACATTAGGATTGTGGCTAGCTACAGATTGTTTAGCTATTACCATGTTTAGTGTTAGAACACCCTCATAATTACACAAAACACCTTTAAACTTTATAGCATTTCACTAAATTCATTCAGAACACTAACACTTGCTTGAAATGTGGCTTAATACTAATACTTACTAATGAAAATGTATAACCTGAATGCAACTGTAAGTCGCTTTGGATAAAAGCGTCTGCTAAATGCATAAATGTAAATGTAATACAAATAGCTTGGCCATGAAAATGTCTTATACAATCTAACAACCACACAGAACACCTTTAAATCTGCATACAAAATTACTAAATCCACTCCGTATATGCTTTCACTGCATAGCAAACAACTTGGAATTAACATGTTGAAATTGTGGCTAACTACAGATAGCTTAGCAATTCACATGTCAAATGTTAACATGCCTGAGCAGCCACAAATGCAAAGCAATTTGCTATTTACACTCAGAAAACTTTCCTAATGAAAATTAACAATGGTTTTACTATAGTAAAAGTGTAGTAGCCATGTTTGTTTTTGAACATATTGATTACTGTTTGTATAATTGTTTCACTACAAATACCATGGTTAAACTATGGTTAGCACAGCAAAGCCATGCTTAATTTTTGTAAGGGTTTAACTGCATATGAAATGCTCTCACAACACAATAAAATAGTTTCTAGCTACAGATAGCTTATGCATTAACATTTCTAATGCTAGCACACCCTGGGAACCATACATAACACCCTAGGAGTTGTATAGCAATTTGCTAAATACAACCAAAAAAACTGATGGCTAGTGCAGATAGCTTACCTATTAACATTTCAGCAGAGGTGGGTATTAACGAGTTAATAATAATAATAATCTGTTACATTTATATAGCGCTTTTCTGGGTACTCAAAGCGGTTTACATAGAAGGGGGGAATCTCCTCATCCACCACCAATGTGCAGCATCCACCTTCAATGGGCAGCCATATTGCACCAGAACGCCCACCACACACCAGCTTATTGGTGGAGAGGAGAAAGAGTGATGAAGCCAATCAGTGTATGGGGATGATTAGGAGATCATGATGGTCAGAGAACAATGGGGAAATTTGGCCAGGATGATTTTTTGTGAAAAATCTGTACTTTTACTTCATTACCGTGGGCGATACTTTCCTCTCGATACTTTCTTAATGCAATACAAGTTAAAAATGCTTGAATTTATTCTAAACACGCCGTCTACTTTTCTCTGGGCAACGAGTGATGCCCGTTCGCAAATTAATAATTCTTTCTAGTCAATTATGTTCAAAGGCTTGATCAAACCAGTTATCAAACAAGTGAATTGATTCGCAAATCAGTTTGAATGATTTGTTCAGTTCTCTGCCACACACGCTGAGTCGTCTGAACTCTGAAGCAGTTGTACTCAGAGCTGTAACAATAGGCACGTAAACTACACTTCGAATGTTTAGATAACTATATAAGAATTCACGTTCAAGTTTTAAAAAAATATTTAGCTTGCAGATCTCGGTTTAAATGCTTCAGTTTGTTTTGATATTATGTTAGGCCTAATTATTATGATAATAAATAATTGACCTTGTTTTTTTAATGGATGCTCTTCTGCTCATCAAGGCTGTATATATTTGATCAAAAAAACAGAAATAACAGTAAATATTATTGCAATTTCTAATATTGGTTTCCTATTTTATATAGTTTAAAATACAATTTATTCCTGTGAAGCAAAGCTGTATTTTCAGCATCATTACTCCAGTCTTCAGTGTCACAGTGCATATTGAAACACAAAATTTATATTTTGAACAAACACTGTTCTTTTAAACTTTTTATTTATCAAAGAATCCTGAAAAAATTATCACAGGTCCCAAACAATATGAAGCAGCACAACAGTTTCAACACTGATAATAAATCAGCATATTAGAATGATTTCTGAAGATCATGTGACACTGAATACTGAAGTGGAAAATACAGCTTTGCTTCACAGGAATAAATTATATAATTGTAATGAGTCAACAGAATGGGGATCCATTTGCAGCTTTAATAAGAGTTAACACAGTCGTACAGGCAGTGGTCGATAACAGGAATATCAGAGGAGAGACAGTATCAAGGCAGGCAAGAGGGTCAAAAGGCAGGCAGATATCAATCAAAAACAAGAGAAACAGTTCAGAGTCAAAACACAATGATCAAACAAAGAAAGATGAGAACGCTGAGAAATGTCAGCCGGGGAAATACAAGACTTCGCAATGAGTGTGTATGTGAGTGTGGCTTAAGTAGTCCTATAGATGAGCATCAGGTGAACTAGCAATCAGAGTCCTGGTACAGGATGATGGGAAATGGAGTTTGGAGAGAGAAGTCAATACTCGGGTGATGATAACCTCTAGTGACAATCAGGGGGAACCACAGAGGCCGGATTCGTTACAATAATATATTTATAATTATATACATGCAATACTATTTCAAATAGATACAGCATTGATGAGCATAAGAAACTTCTTAAAAAAAACTTAAATCCCAAACTTCTGAACTGCAGTGTATTATATTGTAAAAAAAAAACGTGTTTTCTCAGGTAACCTAAAATGTACATAATTTAGTTCAAATCAAGGGTAAAATCGAATACAAATAGCACAAAGTTAAAATGTTCACATTTTTTGTGCGCACGCTGTACAGGTCTGGTATAAAGAATATTTTTGCTCAGGTGACCGAAATGTCTGCCCAATAGAGAAAAGTTTTGCTCAGCAAGAAAAAAAAATTAGAGGGAACATTGGCTCTCGTGGTACTTTGTCATACACTGACCATTCTGTGCAGCGCCGCTCAAAATCGGAACACTTCTAAATCAAGAGCGTGGAGCACAGCGGCTCGTAACCTATTCCAGGAGGAATTCCTTTGCCTTGACACAATTGATATTGATATTTGCACAATATTTACGCTCGCAGAAATATAGGCTACATTTGTACATTGTGCAGAACAGACGGAAGAAAATCCGTCAATGTGCATTTGTTTCGTTATGTTCAGATGTTCGGTAGCGGTCATGCGAAGAGTTTTTCTTCTCCGTATCAGAGGTTATACATATACACATATAGGCTATAATAATTAATATACTTTGAAATATAATTTAATTCAGTGATGAAAATCAGAAATTTCATCAGCTGTTACTCCAGTTTTCAGAGTCATATGGTCCTTCAGAAATCCTTCTAATGCTGATTTATTACCAGTGTAGGAAACAGTTTGCTGTTTAATATTTTTTGGAACCTGTGACATTTTGTTCAGGATTCGTTGATGAACAGAAAGCTAAAAAGAGCAGCATTGATAATAAATTAACATATTTGAATGATTTGTGAAGGATTATGTGACACTGAAGACTGGTTTAAAGGCCGATGAAAATTCTGATTTGCATCACTGAAAAAAAAAAATATATATATATTTTGAACGACAGTGTATGTTTATACACACACACACACACACACACACATATATATACACACACACATACATACACATATATTTATTTATTTATTTAGTCATTTAGCAGACGCTTTTATCCAAAGCAAGGACAATATAGAACCAATCAAAACCAACAAAAGAGCAACAGTAACCTATTGCAGAACACGTAGGAAGGTTTTTTTTTTTTTTTAAGAACACAAGTATATAGAATATAGAAAAAAGAAACCTAGTGTTAGTTTTACAAGAAAAGCTAGCAGTTAGAGAATAATTATGCAATTGATAGAGGGTAAAATGTGTGTGTGTTTTTAAATCAAATGTGTGTGTATGTTTTTATAAAATAAAACTAGAATAGAGAGTGCTAGAGTTAGAGGGTCAAATAAAGGTGGACGAGATGTGTTTTTAGCTGTTTCTTGAAGATGGGTAAGGATTCAGCTGCATAGATAGATAGATAGATAGATAGATAGATAGACAGACACATTAAATACATTTATGTATATAAATAAATAAAAACAGACTATAAATATAAAGTATATGATCCCAAGTAACTAGTAAATAACTACTTGAGTAGTTTTTTGATCCGATACTTTTTTACTCTTACTCAAGTAACTATTCAGACTATTACTTTAAATTTTACTTGAGTACAGTTTTTGGGTACACTACCCACCTCTGCATTTCAGCTAACTTTAGCATGCTAACTTGCTATTTATTTAAATAAGGTTAAAGCTAACTTTAGGGTTAATTTAAATTGACAAAACTGTATTTGTGTGTTGCTGAAATATACTAAAATCATTGTCAAAACGTTTCTCCAATGTCTGGGTGGTGAGGCTAATCGAATTTAACATTGTGAACCTGCTGTTCAATCTCTAGGCATGAAAGGAACATTGTGTGCACATTCAACTCTGCCCTGTGGGGACAGCGTAAAAGAATCAAAATAACAACTGATATAAGATTTCATGTTTAGGTGTCATAACAGATATCTTGTAATGGTTGAACCAGTGTCACATGCTAAGGCTAATATGTTCCTTTCCTAGTGAATGACAAAATTATTCATGAAATGATAATATATTTCATTGTCATCATTCAGAGTTAATGGGTTATGTCAGGCTCGAGATCTGTCAGCGGCCTCTTATGGAAACAAAGCGATGTATGTACATACATTGGCACGGTCAACGGTCCTTGGCATTGTCGGATGATTTGGAGATGGGTCATTTTGGGTGTCCCTTACAAAAATTAACCATGGTTTGATTATAGCAAAAGTTAATGTTATATTTTGGGCATTGATTACCATTATCACAGTTTTACTACAAATACTATGGTTAAGCGTGGTTTAGCATAGCGAAACCAGTTAATTTGTGGTTACCATGGTTTAACTGTATTAACCATGGTTTTTTTGGTTTTATTTGTAGCAAAACCATGGTGAACTTTTGTTATCAGGTAGGTTTTCTGCTGCTCCTAACTTCTCCATAATTGGGAACCATCATTTTCACACCAAGATTAAAAGTTAGCCTAAGTTTAATATAGAAATCTAAACAGCATTACCATTTGCAACTTCTGCAATTACCACAAATGTGAATTGAAATACATTTATAGTTTTGCATGCACCAAAAGTAGCTTCTAAACCCAAATCTCTTGAATCACAGAAAATAGCATAGCAGCTGTCAATAATTCAAGTCAATAAATTGAATGTACTAAAAATAATTATAAAAAACAATGTATTTAATATGTATTTAATTCCTAATGTAACTATTTTGTAAAGTTTATATTGCTGTAGATTTTATTTAATGTACTTCTTTTTATAAACTAGTTTAAATATAATTGCTAACTAGCAAAGCCAATTTATATTTAAACCTCTACATATGAAAATATAAAATATATAAAATAAATTATTTGCTATGTATTACTAGGAGCAAGAGTCTACCCAAGGTAAAGGGCCCTATGTACACTAAATATCTGCAAAAATGTGTGCCTTTGGTTTAGACCGTACCGGAAGCATTTAGCCCACCTTAACCCCTCAGGCCACTAGGGAGAATGCAGTTGATGCTATTACCAAGTGTGCATGTAGTAAGAAAAACTGTGATTTGGAGGATTTTGTTCACGCTCCACACTCCTACGTCCAGCCATATCGCAATCAATGATTATGTTCTCGTAAAAAAACATGCTATTAATGTTCAAGAGTACTGGCCATCCAGCTGATGAAAGCAAATCATGGTGGATGCGCGTAGAAGGTTTCACAGTTTAACAATCAATTAACTGATTCTCTTTAAACACTCACGCGCTAATGTTTAAAACAAATTGTCTGTGAGCCTCCAAGCGCTCTGAAGATAGCATAAGCCTCCATTGATTACTTTCAGTCTGACTTCCATCCAATTAATTCCCCACCTGCTGAAATAGAAGCCACGACATCCCTTCCCTGCTTTAAAGAAACGCCTCGATGCTTTAAAAGCTTTCAACTCCGCTATCGTGAAGAAGGCTGCGCTCTCTCTTTCACTCTCTGAAGAGAATGCGATTTTTTCCTCATCCTAATTGGTGCACAAAAAATCCACCCACCAGCTGTCAGGGGTCCTTAAGGAGAGCACAGGCATGAGCCAATTACTGTCGGATCTGGAGTGTTCTGGACGGGGCCAGTCTGTCACCCTCGACTCTTTCCAGCCAGACTCGGAGCCGTGCGGCTCCCGTTGACGGGGGGTCAGATGCAGTCAAACGGCCAAGCACACTACCATAACAGTGCTGATAAATGTGGACAGCCCCATGATAAAGGCTTCTAGGAGTGAAAAGGAGGGAGAGATAAAAGCAAAAATGAAAAGGCGGTACTTCTAAATACGGGGATAACCGTATTTAAAGAACCTTCACTGAAGGACCTCCTTGGTAAAGAAGGGAGTGCAATAGTTCTGCTCCAAAATCTAGTGAGCTGCCCATGTGGGCGGCACTTCAAGGCATTATAGGCAAACTACCAGAAAGTAAGATGCCTTCTAAGAAGCCCCGCTATGTGGATTCCAAATATTACTATATATATAAAAAATATAATTTAGAAATGATCACAGAACAAAAGTCTGTGAATATTGAATTCAGTGAATACTGTATTCACTGAAAACAATTTTTTATATATATAATTATAATTAATGTTAATATAACAAAAAAAATATTCTCCCATTTGTGTGTGTGATATTTAGCTTTAAAATAAAACAGCTTATTTTTTATAATTAATTGTATTTGAGAAGAAGTTCTTGGAAAACCTGAATACTGAATATGAGGGAATTTCAAAAGGGTGATTTCCAGACCTAGAGAAGTAAAATGTCTAGAATCATTGTGAATGTTCTGGAATGAGTGTGAATCGTCAAGCTCTAAAATGTTTTATTAGGCAATTGCCAATCGCTATTTGTGAATTGAAAATTTTGGTAACACTTTACAATAAGATTTCATGTGATAACATGAACAAATAATGAAAATTAATCTTAAATTTCAACATGTACTAAATTATTAAAATCATTCTTAAAATCAAAAGTTGTATTTGTTTACATTTATTAATGTACATTTACGCATTTAGCAGACGCTTTTATCTAAAGTGACTTACAATTGCATTATACATTTTTTATCATTACATGTGTTCCCTGGGAATCGAACCCACAACCTTTGCGCTGCTAACGCAATGTTCTAACCACTGAGCCACAGGAACAATGTAGTGTGAACTAACAAGAACAAATGATCAACAATTATCCAACCATTGTTAGTTTATGTTAGCTAATGCATTATCTAATGTTAACGAATGCATATTAGCATATTGCAAACAAATACTGCAAAAGCATATTTGTTTGGAGGCCCTTCAGCAGTAGTTGAAAGCCCCTGTAGTAGGGTATTACACTTTGAAGGACCATAACGCATATATTTGAGCAGTAAAATGAAATTACATATGCTGAAATATGTCTAGTGGTGTGGAATTTGCAAGTGATGAATACAAGACAGCAAAAAGAGAGCAAATCATGTGACAGTCATTTCAGAGAATGACAGGAAATGAATATATATATGGACAGCGCAAAACCATGTTCATCTCTCAACGCTGACAGCTTGAGATTAACCCCGAACACAGAGTCCAAAAGGCCAATGCATGTCGGAGAGAGAGAAAGCGAGGAAGTGAGACACATGACAAGGAAGATATTATAGGAAAAGCAATTCAGAATTAGCAACATGGTGAGTCAGAAAAAGAAAGCAGAGTCAGTTAGCAGTTTGATTCACGCCGTTGTACGGCATTTAAAAAAAATTAAAATAATAATGAAAATGGATGAGTTTGCTTCAGATTTGAAAAACAAAAAAATTGCGTTACATCACTTGATCCTCTGCAGTGAATGGGTGCCGTCAGAATGAGAGTCCAAACTGCTGATAAAAACATCACAATAATCCACCAAAAAAATTATGACTCGTCCATCGATTAAAATCTTGTGAAGAGAAAAGTTGCACATTTGTAAGAAGCAATTTAATAGTTTTTACCATCAAACTGTTGCTTCCAGCTAAAATACGAGTCCTCTTAATATAACATTGCTTTCTCCAGTGAACAAGTAGTCTTGTCTGAATCAGGAGAGAAATATGCACAGATAAAGCACTGTTCGCACCCAAAACAATTCCAAATAATTATGTCAGTAGACTTTTTAAACTGGAGGTAGTGTTGAGTAGTATTTTGGCCAGAAGCAACCATTGAAAATTTAAATTACATAATTATGAATTTGTTTTTTTCAAACAAATAGCTTTTTTCTTCACAAGATGTTAATTAATGAACTGGATTACTGTGATGTTTTTATCAGCTGTTTGGACTCTCATTCTGACGGTACCCATTTACTGCAGAGGATCCATTGGTGAGCAAGTGATGTAATGCTACATTTCTCCAAATCGGTGAAGATGAAGTAACAAACTCATCTACATCTTTCAGCAAATTTAAATTTTTGGGTGAACTGTTATTTTAAAATACTCAAATCACTTATTGGACTGCAGAAAAAAAATCTATTCCATTACAGCTGATGGTGGTTTATAAAGGTGAACGTTCTGCAGGTGTGTTCACTTTCTACCCAAAACTGCTAAATGGGCCCATCTGTTGAGAAACTGTGTTATGCAGAGCTAAAAATAGACGTCTGACTCTCTTTAGGAGAGCTAAAGGTTGAGTGGATGCCGGACAGACAGGTAAGGACGTGAGACGTGATACACATCACAGGGAATATGTGAATGCAAATATCCATTTGTAGTCATTGCTCAGCACAATATATGTGCAAAGGCACAAACATTTTTGCTGCTTCTAGCACATGTAGGAGACAATGGAAGCCAATGTTGAATTTGAGATAACCATTACAGGTGGTTTTAATTTGAACAAGCTTCTCTATGAAAACACCTACATTAGCATTTTCTGAAATAGCACAATTGCATGTTCTGCCTGACTCAAGTTTTTGTCATATTATTTGCGCAAGTCTTGCAAAATTCTTGTATTAATGAAAGTGTAACATTAATTCATTACAATTGATTTAGTAAAATGTTTGGTAGTCATGATAAATTGACTGACAGGAAGTAAACTGATTTAACTAATTTCTCTATCTTTCTTCTAGCCTTTCTTCTCCTTCCCATTTTGCAGATTGAAACAGTCCCTAAGATGAGGAGTTTAAGATTCAGAGAGAATAGATACAGTGCTAAAAGACTAGCTTTTCCAACAAACTCTAAATGATCTTTGTGTGCCAAGCAAAACATCTTCTCTCTTCGCCATCAAATAACTGTCACTGTTTCTCTGAAAAAAATCGTTGCACCTTTCAGAATTACTTACCCCATTTGTCTTCATTACGCATCTTATTTAGAAATTGTTTTTCAAAAGTTGTCTGGCCTGGAGAGCCGCCCAATTCTTGAAATTGGATGCGTTTTGGCTCTGAAAACAGCAGAAATTGAATTAATTTGTGAAGCAACACACCAGAGTCCAGAGAAATGGTCCATTGAGAAGATAAACTACACTCTGCAAATAGTGAATTATGGATGTCTAATCTAAAATTTACTGAAAATCTAATCAATCATTTTTTTTATCAAACTTTGTTAGAGCCTATTAACCAAAGGTAAATATTAATAAAAGCCATGAACTATAGTTGGGACATTGTCTAAATCACTTGGTGCTCCAAACCAGTGTAATGAGAATTTGTAAAAATACTTGGTGTCAACGTTAACGTGTTATTGCATGTGATTAATAAAAAAACATTTACGCGTACATTTTTTTATGCAAATTAATCGCATTATAAGGTTTGACCCCAACTTCTTGCCGTCATTGCAGCGCAGAAGGTTATCTTTCATGTGTGATGAGGGTACAGCGAACCGGTGTTGTCTATTTTGAAAATACAGTCCCAGGAAATATTACAGAGCCGTCGGTTGTGTTTTTTTGGGCTACTTTTATAATGTGCCGTGGCCACACAAAGTGTGTATAGACAAATAAACCTGAAAATAGATAATTTTACTAATGTGTATTATACTTGAAATATACCTGGCAACTTAAGAAAGGAGAGGCGGTTGTAACACAAACAATGTGAGTTTACATGAGTGTACATCTGAAATGCTAATTTGTGCAGCGATATAAAAGGCTATAAATAGCATATTTTAACAACAGTAAACGAACAAATTCCACATGTGATCTCAAAATGAAGTTATTACAAACACTCGATGGTGGTTTGAAGTGAGTTCTGAGTAAATATGTACTATTAATCTCATAACTTTTCTTATGAAGCATGATGCTAATGTTAGCTCCAATGCAGCTGCAGAACAGGTACAATTCTTCTTCATTATGCATTTTGTCGTAATACTTCACGTAAAGTTGCAAGAAAATGTTTTGTTGTATTTATTAAGAAATACTTTTGATAATAGTTGGGTAAATGTATACTGGGTTTGAAGCAATGTGGCTTGGTAAATGTTTTATTGTCAGTAAAAAGACTGATAATGGCTGAATAAAAACAAAATAATAATTATAAAATAATAAGGAGTTTCACACTTCTGCCAGGTATGAGACATAATTATAAGACTCCTTATTATAAAATAATAATAAGGAGATTCACACTTCTGCCAGGTATGAGACATAATTCTAAGACTCCTTATTATAAAATAATAATAAGGAGTCTTATAATTATGTCTCATACCTGGCAGAAGTGTGAAAGGTTCTGTTTCGTTAAACTAGTTTTTCATGTATTTCTTTATTTCAACACATTTACGGGTAAATTCTAGTATTTCAAATGTGTGATTAATCATGATTAATCACAGTCCATGACTGTTATTAACGCGATTCATTTTTTTAATCGATTGACAGCAATAAAAAAATACATATAAAAACGTATGAACCATACCTAAACGTAATCCTAAATCCAAACTCCTCATACAGGAAAACCTGTAAGTTCTCATACAATGTAAGTCAAACAACATTGTGTGATTTTGCCATATTGTTTGAATTATAATGAGTACGTTGGATGCTCTGGACTCAGCATTGTTCATTTAAAACGAAGTACACTCTACATTTCTAATTTAAAACTTAGCGAAGACACAGTTCAACATTTTGGATCAAAACTCGATAGTGCCTATAAACAAAAGGTAAATGTTAGTCAAAGTCATGAATTAGCAGTTAGAACATGTGATGCGAGTTCAAGTCAAAATCAATGGGTGCTCCAACCCAGTGTCTTGAGTCGAAAAGAATAAAACTAAAATATATAATCCACACCTAACCATAATCTTAAATACAAGTGTCTTACCAATACCTAAAACAAACCATGTAACAAAAAAAAAAACATTTTTTTAATACAATTTAAGTTGTACAACACTGAGAATATGCCATATTGTACAAGTTATTATGAGTGTGCTGGATGCTCTGGACACCATTTTCCAATCAAGTTCTCTCTTTTTTCCATTAATTTGAGGTCAAAAACCTTTGAGATGTTGACCTAAAGTAAACAAAGCGGCATTAGGACTCTACTTTTACTTTAGGACTTTTTTTCTTGTTCAAGAACGCAGTCAAGTCAACTAACCTTTGCAGGTCTCATGCATTATCACAGTGGTTGAATTTAGCGTGGGCGGCTGGCTGCTGGCCACCGGTAGCGCAACAGGAGAATGATGGAGGTGTAAACATCTGTGCACGTCTGAGAAAGTGCAAAGTCTGCATCTCTCGGCGGCACTTGTTAATGCTTTATTTACCACAATATGTGTTCCCTTTGAGTTTAATGACCACCGATGCAGCATGGCCTCTCTTTCTATCCTCCTATAAAGGCAGTTTAATGGTGGGGAGGGGAGAGAGACTCCAATCTGCCAGTTTTTCCCATTCATCATAAAATCGAACAGCTCTCGCCACACTTGCTAGCTTTCAAAAAGCACTTTGTGAATGTCCACTGCTTTTAAATCAGTTAGCCAAGTGTGTTTTGTTTACAAAGACCATGTGTTATTCGCAACAGCTATTCATTGTAATTCTCTTTGGATTCGGTACATTAACAATTTCTCACCGTCAGCACTTAGGTTTGGTGAAATTATATGGTCAGGCCAGAAGATACCTGGAAATGAGATGAACGGAACTGTTGAGCAGAAGACAGCGGGGAAAGGGAAGGAGAGAAATTGTGGTGCTTAAAAGAAAATGAACAATGATAGATCAGCAAATGACAGTGCAAGATTAGAGACGAAGGGCGGGAGAGGAAGAAAATATAATTATAGCTGAAAGACATTACAGGACAAGCACATCAGTGGAATATATACCTTAATGCGTTTTAAAACAAAGTTTAATATAATTAGATTCTATTAGAT
The DNA here is from genome assembly GCA_003573665.1 of Oxygymnocypris stewartii. Taxonomy (NCBI): domain Eukaryota; kingdom Metazoa; phylum Chordata; class Actinopteri; order Cypriniformes; family Cyprinidae; genus Oxygymnocypris; species Oxygymnocypris stewartii. The sequence goes on along the minus strand of QVTF01019716.1, from coordinate 8,142,865 downwards.
TCTAGAATTAGATACAGTGCTTAGAACTTTTGGCCAATAGGTATTTTTGGGTACTTTGCATGGTTCAAATTTGTCAAATTTGTTACTATCAACAGATCTGAAAAACTTGCAGTAGCAAGGAAAAATTAAAACAATAATAAGGAAATATAGCTATAGAGTGGATTGTTTTTTAACAAATTTTCTGACAAAGAAACAGTGAGAGACAAAATAACAACAATAACAAAAAAATCCAGAAAAACGCTTTTAAAAACAGTTATAAATTGATTTGCATTTTAATGAGTGAAATAAGAATTTGATCCCCTATAAATCAGCAAGATTTCTGGCACCCAGGTGTCTTTTATACAGGTTAGGAGCTGAGATTAGGAGCACTCTTATAGCGATTGCTCCTAATTTCAGCTTGTTACCTGTATAAAAGACAACCTGTCCAAAGAAGAAATCAATTAATCAGATTCCAAACTCCATGTCCAAGACCAAAGAGCTGTCCAAGGATGTCAGGGACAAGATTGTATGGGGGGGTATGAATATACAGTTTATAAATGTTTGCATACAGTCAAAGTCATAAAACATTTTGCGATTTTTCTATCTTGTATCAATTATGTTTTTGTTGGGAGCTCTGGAATAAACTTGACCAAAGGAATAAAAAAAGACCAGAAATATGTTTCTACACCATTCGGTTCAAAATGTATAAGCTTACAATACTCTCAATGAATATTGACACACTAGATGGCACCAAAAATATTGAGACCCAAGTGCATCAGTGTGCCAAATTTCTATTTTTTTTTTTTTAGAAGTTTTCAGAAACTCCCAGCCAGAAGATAACAAACGATAAGAAAACTGAATGATACAATAGACGGCGCCACACTTTTGCTGTTTAGTCCCTATTTAAACAGTACCTAGTGGAGACATGTTGAGATGAGAGAAAGGAATAAATAAAATTAAAAAACATACAAATGCAAAGGGAGGTAGAGGGGTAATACATGAATGTGGAAGTCATACGACAGCCATGGTGAGAATGGATATGCAACACAAACCCTGGGAGAATGACATAAGCAAGTGTTTCCATCGGGAGGGTAATTAAGGTTTGCAGAATGTTGACTCCTAACAGCCTGTGGCAAAGAAAAAGAAAGAAAGAAAGACAACTGTTCCCTAAGCAACTAAGATCTTTCTACATTGCTCAGTGCTTTAGTAAAGCGAATGCTAATATTTATATTAATACTAGTACTACTAATTTAAAACGTATTATTATACATTTATTTAACAGTGTGTTAGAAGAAGATAAATCAAATCTGGGCAATCTGAAAATGCACTTATTTTGCTCTTTTGAAGTAACACCAGTGGCAGTCCTGAATAATTTGGTAGCCAATGGGTTAAATACGTTTTCTAAACATTACATTTACATTTATGCATTTAGCATTCGCTTTTATCCAAAGCGATTTACTGTGCATTCAGGCTATACATTTTTGTCAGTATGTGTGTTCCCTGGGTATTTAACACACAACCTTTTGCGCTGCTAATGCAATGCTCTACCACTGAGCCACAGGAACATATGATGGTAAACATATAATTGCAAGTAAAATGTATGTGAAACCTTGATATTCTGTATTAATTTTGTTATACATTTTAATTTGATATACAGCCAAAATAAGAAAGACAGGCTAAAGAAATAAAGAAAAGAAAGAAAGGAATTGCTATTCAGAAAACCTAGTTATAATAGCTGCTTTAATCCTGAATCCAAAATAATAATAATAATACAAAAAATATTTCTATGTAAGGCATAAAAGTTGGTAGCAAAATACTCATAAAATGTTGAAAAAGATGTACTGTGTAAAACTAAGTGTGAAAAATGAAATAGGAAGTTTTATTGTCCGACTAAAACTCCAATGACATTACGGTTCTGTGATCTGGAAAACAGTTTGTCAGACATTCAGATGTGTGAAACCCCACCGAGAGCTTTTAAAACCAGGTGGGGACACTAAAATGAATCTTAAAATGTGCAGGTAGCCAGAACAACTGCAATTTGCTTGACAATGGTGGGTCTTTTATTATTTTTAGTATCATTTTTGCACAGCAGGCCAGTCTGAACAAAGGATAATTCTTTCTGCGAATATTGTTTTGAAAAGCCATTTAACGCTCTAAAAGCTTAAAAGGTACCAAATGCAGATTTACAGATTGTTCTAGTAGAGAAGTTTTGAAATCAGAAGAGTGAATTATAGATACCGATAAATGACATTCATACTGTGATTAATTATTCCCCATCTCTCTAATAAACCTGTATTTTCCACATATTTTATAATTATACAAATATTTTAATGCATTTTTTTGTAAATATTTATATATATATATATATATATATATATATATATATACATACATACATACATACATACAAGTACATCTACAAATAAATTGAATATCGTGAAAAAGTAAAGTAAAACATTTCAAAAGTTTTTTTTGTTTTAATTTTGATGATTAGAGCTTACAGCTCATGCAAGTAAAAAATCCAGTATCTCAAAATATTTGAATATTTACATTTGGATTTCAATAAATGACCATCCGTACAGTATAAATGTTGGGTATCTCTTGTTATTTGAAACCACTATAATGGGGAAGACTGCTGACTTGGCAGTGGTACAGAAGACAATCATTGACACCTTCCACAAAGAGGGTAAGACACAGAGGGTCATTACTGAAAGGGGTGGCTGTTCACAGAGTGCTGTATTAAAGCATATTACATGTAAAGTTGACTGGAAGGAAGACATTGGATATGAAAAGGTGCAAAAGCAACAGGGATGACCTCAAGGTTGAGAAAACTGTCAAGCAAAGCTGATTCAAACACTTGGGAGAGCTTCACAAGAAGTGGACTGAAGCTGGAGTGAGTGCATCAAGAGTCACCACGCTCAGATGTCTTCAGGAAAAGGGTAACCAAGCCATTTCTGAAACAGAAACAACGTCAGAAGCATCTTACCTGGGCTAAATAGAAAAAATAACTGGACTGTTGCTCAGTGGTCCAAAGTCTTCTTTTCAGATGAAAGTAAATGTTGCAATTAATTTGGAAATCAAGGTCCCAGGATCTGGAGGAAGAGTGGAGAGGCACAGAATCCATGTTGCTTGATTGGCCAGCAGACTCAACTGACCTGAACCCCATAGAGAATCTATGGGGTATTGTCAAGAGGAAGATGTGAGACACCAGACCCAACAATGCAGATGACCTGAAGGCCGCTATCAAAGCAACCTGGGCTTCCATTACACCTGAGCAGTGCCACAGACTGATTGCCTCCATGCCACACCGCATTGATGCAGTAATTCATGCAAAAGGAGGCCCAACCAAGTATTGAGTGCATAGAAATGAATGCACTTTTCAGAAGCCTGACATTTCTGTTTAAAATATCTTTTTTTTCTCGGCAGGCAGCTACTTGCCACCGATTGGAGGAGTGCCCCTGGAACAGGTCTCCAGGCATGTTGTGGTTTTCGGGCTGCGGGGCCACGTTCAACGGCTTTACAGTGACGGGGGTTTGGACGGGTCCCCAACTGCACTGGCACATCAACTGCCTAGAGTCGCTGGCAGTACGCCTGGCTTTGAACCGTCTCAAGAGGCGCTTACGAGGCAAGCACATACTGGTCCGCACCCCTAGAGACTTATCATTTCCAGTTGTTTTAATCCCTGACTGAGGGAACACTCGGTACAGACACACTGGCACACGGCTGGCAAGTATGCATTTCCCCCAGTGAGCCTTATCGCACAGACACTGTGCGAGATCAGGGAGGACAGGGAGCAGGTCCTGCTCGTGGCACCATACTGGCCCACTCGGACCTAATTCCCGGAGCTGTTGCTCCTTGTGACAGCCCCTCCTTTGCAGATTCCTCTGAGGAAGGATCTACTGATTCAGAGATGGGGCACCTTGTGGTGTACTTCTTGCAGCAAAGGTTGGATCGAGGGCTGTCTCCCTCCACCCTTAATATCTATGTGGCCACGATTTCTGCCAACCACAACCACTGGAAGGGAAGTCGGTGGGGAAGCATGACTTGGTCATCAGGTTCCTTAGAGTGACAAGAGGTTATATCCTCCACGGCCCCCCTCTTACTCTCTTGGAACCTGTCTCTAGTGCTCAGAGCACTACAGCAGGGCCCATTTGAGCCTTTGCAGACAGTTGAGCCGAAGTTTCTCTCAATGAAGACTCTGCTCCTGCTTGTATTGGCCCCCATAAAAAGGGTTGGGGGCCTGTACGCATTTTCAGTCGACGATTCATGTCTAGAGTTTGGGCTGGCGGATTACAATGCAACCCTGAGGACCGGCCCGGCTATGTGCCCAAGGTTCCCACTACTCCTTCAGGGACCAGGTGGTGAGCTTGCAAGCGCTGTCCCCGGAGGAGGCAGACCCAGCCCTAGCTTTGCTTGTCCCGTCCGAGAATTGAGATGCTACGTTGACAGGTCGCGAAGCATCAGGAACTCAGACCAGCTCTTGTCTGTCACGGAGGCCGGCAGAAGGGGAATGCCATCTCCAAGCAGAGGATGGCCCACTGGATATTGGATGCCATCACCCTGGCTTATCAGGCACAGGGTGTACCTTGCCCGCTCAGGTTGAGAGCTCACTCTACAAGAAGTGTGGCGTCCTCCTGGGCGCTGGCTCGTGGCACCACGCAGGCAGATATTCGGTTTCAGGTCGGCTTGCTAAAACTGTTCCAGAGAGTCCGTACTGTAGACCCTGTTGAGCTCCACCATCCTCTCGGCAGCCGGATGTGGCGGAGCGTCCGGAGCCAGGCCCTCACTCAATGAATCAGTGAGAACCGGTAGAGGGCTGGGTTCCATATGTAGAGACCTATTGGATCCCATATGTGTAATTCCATGGTATAGCCTTAGAGTCTGTGTTTTCCCGGCAAACATCCTGCTACTTCCAAGAGGGTTACAATCACCTCAAATGACCTCAGAAAACCTGACAGTTGTCCATATGTGTAAGTGCTTCTGAACCTCCTTCCAGAAGGTCGGGGCTTCCGCAGCGTTCCTTTTCTAAGCTGAACGGGTACAGTTTCCCAGTGTTATCCAGTCCTACTGAGTGGGTAGTGCCATAGCAACAGCAACTGGTCTTATTGTGGGAGCCCTAACCTGAACCAAAAAATAGGGGTGCAGGAGGCTTCCACGGGACACTGGAAGGGGCAGTATCCGTGGCCTTTTGGTAGGGATCCCATTTCATCGGTCATCCGACGTGACGCCACGTTCCGTCGCCACAGCTGCTGTACCACCGCTGCTGTACCACCGCTGAGTGGCCGGATCCCGGCTCGGCTCCTCAGCGAAAACCTGAATATGCTATGCACCTGCTGCTTACTTATACTCACGCTGTGATCAGCGGCAGCTGGATGCAATAATCGCATGCCAATGTGCATTGGCTTGTTTAGTTTACACTCGAAGCGGATTGGTCTCTCGCTAAGCAAGATGCCAATTCGTCGGTCATCCGACGGGACGTCTCCGTTCCCTCCTTCAGGGAACGAGGGTTACATACGTAACAGAGACGTTATACAACTTTGATTTGAAGTGAATACATGCAAACAGTTGCCTTCATTTTTTTTTATTCTATTTTACCACGCATGGACAACATTATTAATTCATTCTCCCCAGTATGCAACAGAAATAGATGTAGGATCAGAACGAGCCAGACAAATTAATATTCGATCAGAACATCGAATCATCAGGAGCCAAAATTCCAGAGAGGCAACAAGAAAACAGGACGTCGTAAATCAGATCCCTAGCTCCAGCCTGTCTGAAGAAAGCCTAACCAACAAGCATCTTTCACAGAACAGCTTGCAACATTAAAACAAAAGGAACAAATTAATAATTCCAACTCAGGAAGGAGACTGTCAAATTTGGGGCAAGTAATCAAAACTGATGGTCAAAGAGATGACCACCACATGTGTTCCACAATAGTAATCACGAGCTACAGACTTTCTTAGATTGACTTCCCCCAACCAGCTAGCAAGACACAGACAAGACAGAAATTCCTTTGTTCACAGAACATGTCCTTATGTCCTACACATAACTTCCCAGAGACTGTCGTTTCCATATGCATATAAAATCATTTTAAAAGGACTTATGAGCAACTAATCATTTCTATGCAAAACTCCATATCATGTATGGAACCCACACAATAGACTATCATGTTTTAATCACATATTATGTATGTATTTTTAATAACTAGGGAATAGCTTAAGGGTTTAATATTCATGTATGATATGTATGTGTGTGACAATTCTAGCTTGAAACTATTTCTTCCAATTGATTATTTGTCAAATGTATCATATTCTGGTTATAGAAATCACATCCATATGTATACTTTGCAAGAGTGTGTAAAATTCGGACCATGTGACTGATACATGATTTATGGATGGGGAGGAGAAACGAGCTAAGATCACATCTAATTGGTTAAGACATCCATTGGGACGGGTCTAAAAGCCGAGTTTAAAAACTAAGGACATCAGCTTCTTCTCCCTCTTCTTTTTTTGTTGCTTTTGCCTTTTGCCACAGCATTTTGACGCTGCTTTTAGCACTCTTTGAGTGTGCTCTGGCCTACATGCCAGCTGCTACTTAACACCACGAAGAGAAGAAAAACCACCTAGTCTTGTTACATCCTTTTATTCTTTTACTTTAGTTTCTTTTCTTTCCATTGAGTTTCGTGTTCAAAAGTTGAGTTTGCCGCAAAGTCCAGCTTGACTGCACCGCTTCAAACTTCAACTAGCAACGGACTCTGAAACCATTCTTCAGCCAACGCCCAACCATTGGCTTCCCAAGACATCACTTCAAGGACCACTGAACTGTCAGCCAATCAGCAACCTTGGGAAACCCCCTTTCTGCAACAATGACAAAGGGGAATCCCTTAACACAAAGGCAACGCAAGCAAGTAACTCCAGATTTGTACTAAACTGGAAACACTTAATAGTATTTTCACTTTATTTTGGATTTTAATATTCAGTGTAGAGTTGATGTTATACGGCTCGTTCTGTGAATCGCTGGACGACTCAGTGATCAGCCGTGAACCAGTGAGTCTGTTCAAATTCCCTATAAAATCATAAATGTTTCCCTTTGAGCTAAATTGACCCGTTTCCCTTACATTACATATTACGTTACATAGATATAGAGATAAAATGAATGAGGGAATGAAATAAAGATAGTGTGGATAGAGCGAACACACTGTGATACTGAAGAAAGCGGTTGAAAAATTGTCACATACAGTTCTGGCCGTTCAGGTGACTAATGCTAGCGATTACAGCACGAGTGATAAATGACTCTGATTAACCTGCAGTCAACGTGAACCCACAGCTGTGTGTGTATCTCTTTCTCTCTCTCAGGTGCTTGATTGCTATAGTAGTTGGCTGTGCGGGACCTGGTTATATGGGGCTGCTCAAGGGACTGCAGTAATTAAATTCATACCCGTGGAGTCATTGCTCTGTAGAGCAGAGCCCACAGAGGAGCTCAAATGTCGGTGTTCATGACATTTTAGTCCAACAAGTCTATTAATTAAAGTGCTTTTTGGATGCTTCCTATAAAGAAACAAGATGCAAGTCAGATACTACTTCTGTTTATTTCTTCTGAAAGTTGAGTTTCACAAGGAAATGTCACCAAAGCAGAATTTCAGATATTTTAACTAACTTTTTAGAGATTTGGTAAAGATTTGGTTGTGTTTGGACCTGGTCCCAAGGATTAAGTAAAGCATAGGTTAATTTGGGATGTTTTGTGTGGCTTTTCACTTTAAAAAATAAATTTAAATGAAAGAAATACTACTTTTTCAGTATTAAATTAAGTTACATACACAATCAAAGCTAAATTTAAAATAAACTAAATTGTATTAAAGTGTTTCTACAAAATGAAAAAAACAAGTTAGTAAAGATTAAGTACAACACTTCACCATACACAGTAAAAATTACATTATTTACAGCAAATTATATGTAATAATACTGTTCAATAGTAAAATGGGTTAAGCATCATTTCTGGGAAAAATGGCAATTTACAACTTTCTAAAAAAAATATTCAGTGCAGTAAACAAATATCTTTTTGTGACCATTTTTTTCATTTTCATAAAGTGAACTGCCATTAAAATATCTAGCAATTGTTTTTTTTACTTATTTACATTCAGTATTAATCCTTCAAATGCATGCTAACATCCCAAGAAAAGACCATTTGCTAGAGGAAACTGGTCACTTAGGAACTTTTGTAAAACACACTAAACTGATATTTCCATTTTAAGAATGAGCTGCAAAAAAGCACATCCCATGATAAGGTCAAACAAAAAAAATATTTTTGCTTCTGACCTCGGTTTTGACCCTACTTCTCCATCAAGAGATAGTTTGAGCTTTTACCGTGTTCAGAATAAACTAGAGACGTTACCATCACAAATCCCTCAGGGTTTTACTAAATGATACCTATACAAGTATCAAACACTGTCCATCTGTGCTTTGTAAGAGTTTGGTCTTAAGAAGATCTAATTTTAGTGGTGACACCAAACTGCCACTGGATTTTGCGATTGGACTGAAATTATAAGAGGCTTGAGTGTTATCTTTCTCTCTTTTCCTTTATCTCTGGATCCGTCCATTTGTGATGGGCAGCCAAGCAGCAAATTGTCTGTCAACCAACAAGTTACTTTAAGAAGCTGAAGAGCGACTTCAAAAGATGCTGGGAAAAAAAACAGATGGTAGAGAGGGAGACGGACACAAAGATGGATAATTAAAGTCTGCTTACAGAGTGCTTTGATTGGATAGAGGCACTATAAAGAAACACGAGAGCACTTCACACACACACACACACACACGCACGCACGCACGCACACATACACACTAAATTTAGTGAGAAGCACAAACCACACATCTTTGCTTAAAAAAATAAATAAATAAAGGAATAAAAAGGTCATGACTGAGTGTTAAAATGAAGCAATAAGCCAAGAAACCCCACGTAGCATAAAACATTTACTACATTTAAGGGGCAAAAAATGAAACAGAGCCATCTTTGCTCTAGTAAACTCAATACATTTACAATATAACTACAGTGACTTAGCTGATAAATTACAATAACTATGCTTGGCAGAGAAATAGTGTCAATATGTGTATTTATTGTACATTGAATAGTATATTATATATATTATATTGTTCACACTTTACAACCCGAATTCCGGAAATGTTGGGACGTTTTTTGGAACGTTGAGCCAATATTTTATTCACAATAGAATACAGAGAACTGTTTAAACGGAAATGTTTAAATGGATAAATTTTACACTTTTATCAACCAAATAGATCTTTGTTGGATGCCGTGGTCTTCGGGCCCTCAGACAACACTGCATCACTCATCGGCATGATTCTGTCATTGACATTACTCAAGGGGCCCAGGAATACTTTCAAAAACCACTGTCGGTAAACACAATCCGCCGTGCCATCTGTAGATGCCAACTAAAGCTCTATCATGCAAAAAGGATATATCATACGTGCCATACGTGAACATGGTCCAGAAGCACCGCCGTGTCCTGTTGGCTAAGGCTCATTTAAAATGGACTGTTTCTAAGTGGAAAAGTGTTCTATGGTCAGACGAGTCCAAATTTGACATTCTTGTTGGAAATCACGGACGCCGTGTCCTCCGGGCTAAAGAGGAGTGAGATCTTCCAGCGTGTTATCAGCGTTCAGTTGAAAAGCCAGTATTTCTGATGGTATGGGAGTGCATAAGTGCATACAGTATGGGCAGCTTGCATGTTTTAGAAGGTACTATGAATGCTGAAAGGTATATAAAGCTTTTAGGGAAACATATGCTCCCCTCCAGACAACGTCTATTTCAGCATGACTATTCAAAACCACATACTGCAGCTATTATAACAGCATATCTTCATAGTAGAAGAGTCCGGGTGCTGAATTGGCCTGTCTGCAGTCCAGATCTTACAGCTATAGAGAACATTTGGCGCATCATTAAACGAAAAATGTGTCAAAGACAACCACAAACTCTTCAGCAGCTGGAAACCAGGCAAGAATGGGACCAAATAACAACACCAAAACTCCAGAAACTCATAACCTCGATGCCCATCATTCTTCAAACTGTTTTGAAAAACAGAGGAGATGCTACACCAAGGTAAACATGTCCCTGTCCCAAATATTTTGAGACCTGTAGCAGGCATCACATTTGAAACGAGCTCATTTTGTGCATACAATTTTAAAATGTACCACTTTAAACATTTGTTGTGTTATCTATGTTCTATTGTGAATCAAATATTGGCTCATGTGATTTGAAATTATTTTAGTTTTCATTTTATTCAAATTTAAAAAACATCCCAGCATTTCCCGAATTCATTTTGACCATGTTTGTTTTGTGCTAAATAAATAAATAAAATAAAATAAATATACACCCTTGTTTGCAAGTATGGTACAGTACATTGCAAGCCTTCTAAAGTCATGTGAAATTTAAGTGGTTGTGTACTATAAATCTTGAACCCTTGAAATTAATCTCTTCAGTGAACTGATATATTTGGTTTGCCAGTTGGACAGAATGATTTGTTCCGATACGGTCATTGGATATTTCATGGATTTTGAATATCCAATCAGCTTTAGAGCTCAAGAAGTCTTGTTTATGATTATTTTCCTAGGTGCCCTGGTTCGCTCCTCTAAAAATAAAATCTATTTTTAAACAATTTGCTACAAGTTTGTTTTGCTATAAACATTTTTGAACAACATTCCAGAGTTTGTAAATGACAGACTGATTTTAAATTACTGAACAATGTGAGTTGAAACACAAGCTCACAGTAGTGTGTCAAACAAACATGAAAGGCAAACAAGATTTTCCATGCAACAGCCTTGAAAAAAATTACAGTGTGATTGTGTGTGCATCGTGTTTTGCATCGGTGTGAATGTCAGAGCTTTCAGGAAAGAGGAAAAATCAACGAAGTCTTCATCTCAAATGAAGCAAGCTTTCATGGGACTGATGTCTCACCTCTGTACCTGATAATCTGGGAAATTAGCCGTATTCACACTTCAGTAAATTACTGCACAAACATGTCAGAATACAAATCATTTGCATCTTTAAGATTCTTTTTTTGCTTCCTTGCACTGTAAAAAAATCTAAATGTGAATATACCAACCAATTTAAATTACCTAAAAATACTGGTTTGTTAAAATAATTATCAAAACATTATTAAATGCTACTTTAGAAATACACTGAACAAAATATACCCGGGGGGAAATATAATATTAAATATAATTAAAATAATTAATAATATTACAATTTAATATTGTTACATATAATTAATAATATGTTTATATATATATATATATATATATATATTCACACTAACATAACATAATTTAATATACATTAGACTGATTAGATAGATTTTTATTTTAAGGTTAGACACATTGTCTTATTAATCTGTTTGTTTTTAATTGTATATGGCAACATAACTTTTTTAGCTTTAAATTTTGCAGTTTTAACTTTATATTTAATTTATTTCTCCTTAAAATTACAATTTTTTTATTTGTTATTGTGTTTATGGAAAGAGTTCTGAATGAATATTAACTTAATCAATTAACTTACAGAAAATATAATTAGTATACATAACATGCATAGTAGTTTACAGTAAAAGTAACTGAATTGGTTTGCTATACTACATATAATAATATTTCAATTCGCATATCAAGCTTATATAATAATAATTACAATTCAAAATATAATATATTTAAAAACATCAGAGTGATTCACATTTGTAATTTTCTTTCCAAAAATGTTTACAGTATTATTGTATACTTAAGAAATCAATTACTAATATTTAAATTACCAATATACAATAAAATGCCAATAATTTAACAGGTCTCTTAAAATCTAATACATTTGATTAATGTAATTATTATAAAAAATAATTATATAAAATAAATATATCATGAATTTGACAAATTACCAGGTATTTTTTTAAATGTCCAATAAAGTATTTATGGTAAAGTTAGACATATTGTCCATGCATGTAATTTTTCATTGTGTAGGGCATTATATATTAAGCAGATTATGCTTTTTTCAGCATGATTCAAGAAAGTCTACAAATTAATCTACAAACTTTAAGAAACAAGATTCACAGTTAACATATTGATAAGCGCCTGTTCAATAGTTCAAGTTCAAATCCATATCAGCTTATTACACTCAACAGCATTAGCCATCTCTCTCTCACACACACACACACACACACACACACACAGACACACACACACACACACACACACACACACACAGAGAGAGAGAGAGACATGTGAGAGTGTAAACACAATCTATTCAGCAGCATACAGATGCACCCGAGTGTGACTGTTCACACACACAAACACTACAAGAGGAATGTTTGTAACCTCTTCACCTGAAGCATGTCAGCCTTTCTTCTGCCCCTCTTCTACCTGCCATGCTAGTCATCATTTCTTTATCATTCCCTCCCGCCTTCAGTGCATTTCTTCCCCCTGGTAAGGAATGATAATTATTTAAACTGTCTGGATGACAGTGGAGAGTCTTTGCTGGTGGCAATAACTCAGCATCTCTGCCGGAGGATCCAAACACATCTTATCAACTGGCTGTATTTACAAAAAGAGTATGATTTTAGTATCAGATCACTATGTGAAAGTTAATAAGACGATTGGGTTAAAATAATATAATATGATATATGATATAATATAATTACAATACGACATTTAACTATGAAGTTATTATATTATATGGTAATTCATACTGTTTAAATTATATTTAAATGTAATATTTCAATAGGCTAATACATTTTACTTTAAATTGTATGATAATTCATATTGTTACAACTATCATTTCACATATAATGTGAAAGCTACCAGGTTTATTGACTTTACATAATCATATTATATTATATTTTATTATAAAATAAATTTTTAAACATGATATATTTAAAATGTAATATTTTAATAATATAATAATCAATAATCAAATAATCATGTGAAAGTTACCAGGTTTACTGGCTTTAAATAGATATAATATAATATAATAAAATATAATATGAAATAATATAATAGTTTTAAGATTATTGTTTTATACTGAAATATATTTCACTGTAAATTATATGATAATTTAGATTGTAACAGTCATGAAACAAATTTTACAATATTTTACAGTAATGTCACACATATTATTCTGTTAACCTAATATATTGTTTATCAGTTAACATGTTTAATTTGCAGTTAATTTTATAATTATAACATGAATGTTAATTAACAGGTTTAATTCGATTTTAATTAAATTAACCGCCTCCAACATTACTGCGGCTTGAATGCAATGTGGCTTACTTTAGACAAAACCATCTGCCAAATGTAAAATTACAATAATTTTTACAGTGTAGATAAATCTTCACACTGAAGGCTAGTATGATTATTATTTTGTCCCATATGCATCATTTTAAGTAAAATACTCCAAACACGTTTTATTTTTTACAAACTCCTGCACAAATAAAAATCATTTTCCGTGAAAATCAACAGCATTCAAGAACAGCTATTTAATACATATCAAAGTGCAGTGAAAATCAACATACTGTACACTAATTAGATCATTATTACAGCAAGAGATTGTGTTATGTATATGGGTGAATACAATGATGCTTATGAGTCATTTTTTGTCCGTTTATACCTGCTGCTGGTTGCTTTAGGGGACCAATTAGTGTACTGTAGATTTACAGGAGAAGCGCCTGATGAATGGCGGCTGAATAACAATGGACCTGTGTAAAAAAACAACAGCTACAAATGAGATAATTTAGCTGAATGTGAATGTACAGAAACACAGTCTGTTGAGGATTCATCTATAAAAACAATCCTTCAGATGCTCTCCCTGAAGCAGCTGCAACACCATATAAACATCTAATTAATTCTGAAGCAATAATTATGAAACATTCCTTTTTCAAAAAAAAAAAAAAAGCGTAGCGTTTGGCTGGATATTGGAATATCGAAACTTTGATTTGCACTCTAAAAAACGCTGGGTTGTTTTTTCAACCCAAATGCTGGGTTGAGGCCGCTGGGTAAGGGCGTTGGGTTGTTTTAACCCAATTTTGGGTTGAAAATTGGTCTAGATCATAACCCAGCGGCGCTGGGTTGGGAACGCGGACGTGAAGGAGAGCACGCACGTCACGTCAACATCCGACGGCACACCAGTGCGAGAAGCCGCCATTTTCTCAGCCTGAAAGAAGCGAGAAGCGAGTGAAAGACGTTATGGTAAGTGAAGATTAAAAATGTAAAGTTATCATTCATTGTTTGTGTCTGGGAGTATTTTGAGGTTTTATGGAAGGCAGAAATAGTCCGAAAATAGCTTATATTTAAAAATACGCGGACGTGGTTTTCGCCTCAGAAACAGAGATCATAACGGCCTCTTTTACTGAACAGAAGAGGTAGCTTAACGTACATTTATAACGTCCGTGAGTATCTTGTGTCATATTTAAATACGATTTTACAATATTTGCTCTTTTTGAGGTGTTAATAGACGGTTATTAACATGTTAATTCGTTATCTTATTGTTCGCGGTTAAACTGAATGTACGTTAATTTCCTAAAGGAAACGGTGTTATGTAATAAAGACTAGCATATATATTTTGAGGCTAATTAAGTGATAATTGTTAACAGTAATGTCTTGCATGTAATATTTCAGACTTGCTGAGCATGTGTCTTCATTGTGCCGGCGCCGGGAGTTAAGGACAGCAGCCTGCGTGTGTGAGGAGGATGCTTCTCGGCTTCTTCAGAAGAGAGGGAACGACCGTTTAAGGCAAGTAAACTTCATAATTTCATGTTATGATTTTTTTTTACTAAAATTAAAGAATGTTTCTTTGTTTTTATAGATGTTGATTGCCAGATACATAGGAGAGCATCATTCTTTTGAGATTGATGTAAGTTATTATTAGAAAATAAATGTTTCTGTTGTCTCCTGCTTGTTTACTTCACATTTTAATGCAACAACAGTATGATTACGTGTTCATATGTTATGTAAACCATTGATGTCTGTGTTTTTCATTGCAGAACCCAAACCAACTTTGGTGTTGTCTGATTTTGAGAGTCATCATTCGTAGTCTTCCTTTCTTAAAGGAATAGTTCACACAATTTTTTTTTTACTTGCCCTCATGTCATTCCAAACCTATAAGACTTGTCTTTCTTTAGAACACAAATTAATATATTTTACATTTTCTTAATTTTTTCTTAATCCATTGATAGTCTAGATAATCAGTATTTTCAAGCTTCATAAATAGAGTTATTGTAGAAGTAATACATTCCAATATTTATATATGTATACATCTTAAATTACATGATAGCGAACATGTCTGTTCAGAAGAAAATATTGGTCTCCCAGATTGGCAATGGAGGACAAAAATTAAGACAATATTAAATATATTTATTTTTGTTCCAGAAATTAGGAGAGTTTGTATGGGTCTGGAACAACATGGGGGAGTAAATTATGACCATTTTCATTTTTTGGTGAACTAACCCATTAAAGAGCAGCCCTCCACGTACATCGACATTTGTGAGGTGAATGTCATGTCTGTTTTAATGTTTCAGTAAAGAAGAAACTTTCTGAAAGCAATATATTTACTTAAACAATATCACATGCCCTCACACTAGTGCTGCCATTATAGAATTCTAGAGCGCTGTTAATGTGCCTACAGACATTAAACAAACACACAAAGTGACAGAATATTTACCTGTCCTTATGATGTGGATGCACCTCTATCTGAAAATGGATAGTTTCATTAAATGTTTTTATCTTTTTTAGGCCACTGATGAAGAACAGGCGGTGACTGGGATGAATGCTGGTCAAAGAGGAGAATTTCCCCCAAACTGATACAACAGTAGTTTTAAAGGACAGGGTTCGTACGGTCATGAAAAACCTGGAAAAGTCATGGAATTTTAAAACCGCATTTTCTAGGCCTGGAAAAGTTTTGGAAAAGTCATGGAAATCTATTTTACAAATCTCTGTATAATACAATTATGTTTACTCAGGTCCTGAATTTCGGTACGGGATTGCGCATGGGCTATATCGCATATTTCTACTCTTTCCCGCAGCTTTCGACTTTAAAATGATGGATATTCACACATTTATTCAATAGCCTATAGCTTGTAGGCTGATGAGTAAATAGATCCACACAGAATATCAAATCGGTCATTTGAAAACGGATTCATCAGCTGTGTTTCCTCTCTTTGACTTTCTCTGAAAACACGTAATCAGCGCATCTCGTCTGCACTAAAGAGCTGCACGGTGCGATACAAGTCTTTCTCTGGCATTTTGGTACAGCTGACAGAATTGTCACCTGCCTAATCGGGTCATTGTTGCATTGTGACTAAAATGTAGCCTATTATTTATTTGCACGTCTTTTTAAGCCGTTCTGTACTCGCGCGCTCCAGAAGCGGTTTCCGCTGCACTCAGTCATGTCCAAATGGCGTTCGTATAAAGCCGCCTTGCGAGTACCAAATTGACTTTGGTACCAAACAAGCTCAGTAGAATCCTGCACGGGCCTCAAACATACACCTCAGTCCAATCCTTGTCCAGCAGATGATCAGAATTACCTTCCTGAGTCCGACTGGAGCCCATGTCTTTCTTTCTCTCTTCCCCATTACACAGCTGCTGTTCTAGCCATTAAAATAGTTCAGTTTCGTTTTTAATGGCAAAGCGTATTTCGTTTCTTTATTAAGTTAATTTAGAAATATGTTTGGAAAATGTATTTGTTTATTAAATTCAAGTTTTTGTTTTTAAAGTAGCTTTTGAGCAATCGGCCAGCTGCAGACAGTGAGTTTGCCTCAGGGGCGTAGCCACGGGTGTGCCAGGGTGTGCCGGTGCCACCCAAAGTGGCAGCTGGCACACCTAAAAATAGATGCAGAATTTTTTTTTTTTTTATCGTAATAAACATGGGCAGCGCAAAGGAGGGGCTAGCAGATGCTTCAGCACCCCCAAGAAAGACCAAAGCACCGCCATTGCACCCATAAGAAATTAAATAAATTAAAAACATTTTACTTATTATTACGCATTCATAACTCTGCATTGCAATATAACGTGACGTGATTAGCAGGCGCACTTTTCGAATTGACAGCATTTTATTTAAAAAATTGATCGGTTCCTTGTGGCAAGAAGGCCAGTCCCCGACTAAAGATTTCACTAGTCACACATAAACTGATTAATATAATAACTTAGGCTACTAATTATCCTTTAATATATCCGCGCCCAAGCGCACGTCTAAAGCTTGCAACGGCAAAAGTAGGCTAATGATTATGAATGTTGGGGGAAAGGCAAAATAAAACATTTTAATTATTCGTTAATAAACTAGTGATTTCTTCTCAGTCAGTGTCGGCTGAAAAGATAAAGTTGCAGAATGCGACGCTGACTTTAATATAGAAATGTACCTTTTCATTCCATACCTTTTCACCCTGGAAATGCGGTGTTATAATTAGAAACTTAAAATGTATTTTTATTAAACCTGTGATCATCAGGTTAAATAGGAGTTTAGTCTTATTAAAATATGTGACATAAATTGTACTTGGCTAAAAGGGGTTTATGATGTGTGTAGTTAATGATTAGGCTACAGTGAGCGCGTTTGACTAGAGCGCAGTTAAAGAGCTGTTGTAGGTTATACTGTATGTGATTGTCGGTGACCCTCTTGAGCGAGAAAGCTTCGGAAAATGGAAAAACACAACAACAACAAAAATATAGCTGCATGCAAGCAGCGATAACCAGGGTTCAAAAATGTTAAGCCCTATATGCTTTTAGGGTCTAGGCCAACATAGCTGGATGCATAGCTGACAGTGAAACTCATTGAAAATGGACAATAGGCTCACAGAAAGAAACACACACACAAATATAAATGAAAGGGTTAAGCTATCATATTAATAATCATTAAACTTGCTTACACAGATACACACAGAGAATAGGTTTACAGACACATATAGCCTACACAAAAATTAAATGGTTAAACTAAGATATTAATACCCAATAAGCATGCTTTTTTTTAGCATTCATCTGAGAATAAATGTGGCACACCCAGTTTTTCTGATGCACACCCAGAGTCTCCTTTCTGGCTACACTCCTGGTTTGCCTATTGTGTTTGATCAATTTAGCCTTCTTAAATCACCACGACTAAAATAAAATCTATATATAAAATACTTAAAAAAGCATATCACAATGTTAGTTTAAACGTTTAACCTAGACAAATGTGTGCTCTTAGACAGGTCGAGCTGCTCTTGTCAGTCGCGGTATTGTTTCCACGAGCGGCTTAATCCTTTTCATCACCATAATAATTTATGGATTTCTAAAATACAAAAATAAGGAGGAATCCCAAAACAAGCCGGATGCCCGGCCCGCGTCTGATGTGAAAATTGTCCCGAAGCCATAAACTAAAAGTCGAGGCTGAAATATGGGGCTCTAAAAGTGCAGCTTGTTGCGTTTAAGCGGCAAAATTACACACAAAATGACGTTAAAATGGCCAACCTGGTGAGCAGGGTGCGAACTATGGACTCCCCTTAATAATACATGGGCTCCCCTGAAAACATGATTTGAAAAATCAAAAAATATTGACTGTGTTATTTTGACGTGCAATTTCAGTTTTGTGTAGATCTTTCTACACAAAACTGTAGATCAAAATCTTCAGTTTTGTCTTCATCTTTCTCTCCTTCCCTTGCTAGCTTGTACTTATTTGAACAATGCCTGAGACTTGGTGTTATTGGCACTTCCTCTGTATGTTTGCCTCTTCAAGATTAATCGCTTTATGTACTCCCCAATTGTAAGTCGCTTTGGATAAAAGCGTCTGCTAAATGACTAAATGTAAATGTAAATGTGTAGGCTACTGTGATCATCGTGGATTATTATGTGTAAAATTGCAACAACAAAAATCGTTAATTAATGCTTGACGGCGATTTAAACCTAACTCCCTTCAATAAAGATAATTATAGGCCTACATGAGCATCTGCTGTCCTCGATTACGCAGCGCTCTTGTCTTGTTAGGATGACAAAAAAGCTTTAAAAGCCTGCTCTGCCTCAGCGGCAAACAGCGCTCGTCAATGTCAACTCAAAGTAGGCGGAGTTTAGCGTTCACAGATGCTGAGCGCGCGACGAAGCGTCAGATTAATAAAAGAGAGCGAGGTAAGATGTTTAGTCAACTGTTTTACGAAAGAAATGTTAAATGACCGACAATTATATTCAGTGAAGCAAACTACTGGACTTGTTTCTCAAATATGCCCATTTTGAGAGTGACAGAGAAAGAGAAGAAATGTGCATGTTTTAATTATCTGCATCTGTTTGTCCCTACAAACAATGAAACTGAATTTAGTTCTACTTCAAAAACACGTCAACTACTACTGTTGAAAAATAATACAACTTTATTTTATTAAGACATAATCACAAAATATTTTATTTTTAATAGTAGGCTAAATCCCCTTTATTTTTCAACATGTAAATGTTTAATTTGCATTCATTATAATATAAATTAAATCGATGTTTCATGCCTTAATCTGATAACCAGTCAAATTGAAATACACAACACAGAATTTCTGAGGAAAAAAAAACAATTCATAACTGTTAAGCTTCATAAGCTACTGTAAGAGTAAAAAAACAATGTGTGTATGCATTCAAATAATCAGAGCTAAAACAGAATTTGGCAACAATAAAACATAAGGTGAGAAAAAAAAATTACATTTCATACGGTCATTTTTGTTACACTTTTAATAAATGAGTGTTAAATTGTATAAGTGTCATGATTTTAATTAATTAGACATGCTTTTTGATAAATACAATTTAATTTGATCATTACAAAGGAGTCCATAAAATGAAAACGGGAAAAAACAGAATCTAGAAAAATGTAAACGAAAAAAATGAATTTTGAAAAAATAAAAATGGAATTTGGGAAAAATTAAAACGTAGGGCCCTACATATATATATATATATAATTGCACCCCCTCCCCCCATAGCTTTTATGTATCTTTTTAAGCCTATCGCAAGCGCACAAAATCCCCCCGTTATAAAAAAAGAAAGAAATGGGCTCCCCAAAGTCCACGGTATAATTCGAACACTGCTGGCGAGTATCCTTGTAAGCATTGTAATTTTTTGCACTTGCGAAAGAGAAACGTTTCCAAAACGAAATTCTGGCCCAGCGTTTAACTGAGTTAAATGATAATATTGATGTGATATGTTCTCTGTGTGGAGTAAAGGTCCTTACACACCAAGTCAGACATGTTTGTATGCGTTTTTGCGTGCGAAATTTCGGACTGCAAGGACCTTCACATCTGGCGCAGTTTAAGCTTGTACTAAAACAAAAAAGCAAACAATAGTATTAATAGTCATTCATTTTAGTTAAAATGCTATGATAATTTGAACAGATTTTTATATTTATTCTTATTTTATTCTTAAAATAATGTAAAATTAGGTCATGAATATTGTCTCAAAAGTCATGGAAAAGTCATGGAAATTTGTTGGTAAAAATGTGTACGAACCCTGAAAGGAGGACGCTGCCCTGGATGCTGTAAAAGATGTCACATGATGTGCTGATGGGGCTTCTTCATGACTACATCAATTATGATAAAGAGATCATGAAAATTGGCAGTGATGCGTGATCTGTATTCATGGACTATGAAACAAACTGTAAGTGTATAATTTGTAAAAAGCAAATGTTAAATGCTTGTCCTGTGTTTAGTAGAAATGGAGTTTACACTCAGTCATTCACGCACATGCTCACATTCTTTCACACACACAAATGTTTCTGGTAAATGTAATAATATCAGTGCTGATGTTGTGGTTTATTTGTGTACTCTCATGCCAGACTAGTTTGTAAAGAATTTCACTATTAACTAATTGTACAAGTATTGTATAATAGTGTTTTTGTATATTTTTATATACAATTTACCAAAAAAGTCTTGATTTTAAGTTATATTCAACAAATGTTCATTTATAAACTCTGTAGCTGTTAATGCCATACTTTTCTGCATTTCTTCTTAACATGCATGCTACTTTTTGACTGTTTTCTCTTGTTTTTAATAAATATTTACCTTTTGATAGTCATTCTTTGTGTGTAAAAGTTATTTTAAAATGAACAAGATTTGTAGGTTTAATATCTAGCTCGATTTGGGTTCATTTTAGCCTAGCAATGTAGTAATTTTAAACCATGAAAAAGCAACCCAGCCTGCTGGGTTAAACATAATAACCCAAATGGTTGGGTTAAAATAACCCAGCGTTGGGTTCGTCCCTTTTTGACCCAGGATGGTTTACCAAAATAACCCAAATTGGGTTGTTTTCAACCCAGCAGTTTTTAGAGTGAAGTTAAAAATCATTAATTATCATGAACTCATTAATTAATTTGAATCAGGATTATTATAGTTGATTTTTTTATGTTCCACATTTGTTTTTTAAATCATATATTAGTTATTGTTAGATTTAAATGCACATAAATATTTTATTTAATTTAGTGTTGTTTTTGTTTTCATTCCTAATATCATAGCAGAACAATTTATTTATTGCTTACACTACAGGGCCGTTTAGTGCTTGAATCTGATTGGCTGACGAACGTACTAAGGTGTGCAATTATTTTCAGGGAAACGCACTACGAATGTAGTTCCAGGTAGCACTTGACCGCATTACGCGTAAATATCACTTCGCCAAATGATTTTGGTTATTTCAAAGGTTCTTACAGCTTACAACCGCAAAATAACCAAAACCCACAATCACCCTGGCCAAACACATATATACAGAAAGCAACAGGATAAAAATGACAGATCATTTCCATGTTTTGCCACAAAATTACATTTTATTATGTACATAAAGCACAATACATACTCCATTTCTCCTGCTCTCTCCCTTACAGGCACACACAGTTTACACACATGGAAACATACGCGCTAATGTTGTTAGCGGGGTCATTCTTTAATTGGGGTGGCAAATGAGAGGCAGAATTTGTAAAAAAAAAAAATGTTTTATTCTAATAAATCCAAAAACGTATTTAAAATTAGTTTAATATGCTATATCCATTAAAATGAACGCTTAATATAATTTAGAATTTTAAATGATTTCAACCAAACACTGGTGACACAGCCACTTATGTAATTTTGAAGTTACACCGCAGACGTAATACAACACCACAGACTTTATATTGCAAGTTACTATAGGCTCTGTGGTGTTACCAGGAAAGACAGTAACATCACAGACAGTAAAACCACAGACAAATCAGCCTAAATCCA
Source organism: Oxygymnocypris stewartii (assembly GCA_003573665.1). NCBI lineage: Eukaryota > Metazoa > Chordata > Actinopteri > Cypriniformes > Cyprinidae > Oxygymnocypris > Oxygymnocypris stewartii. Next base: position 8,120,679 of record QVTF01019716.1, on the reverse strand, counting down.
GACTTTTCTAAAATGGAGACTGCCATCATGATTATTTCAAGATCAGGGAACATTTTGGAAATATTAATAAGCATGTATTTACAAAAATTTTGATGAAAATATGTCAGATCTGCAAGTTATCCGCATAACACACATTATGTGAATACTGTCACTGATCATTAATATTTATTAAGATAAATTACAAAACAATACAGACAGACAGACCGACACACACACACACACACACACAAGAAGAGAGAGAGAGAAGAAGAACTTGGTGTGCTTATGTTTGGGTGCGCACACTGTAGCACTTGAGTGGACAGGCCCACATTACTATGGACTCTCACACATCAAAGGAACACAATAAGATTATTTTGTTGGACATTTGCAAGTTGTAAATGTCTACCAACTCCAATAATGACGCCGCTCCGTCTGGAGGACCCCTTTGCTAATCTCTGAAAAAGACACAGGAAGGGAGAGATTTATAGAACCACATCCTGCATCTGGGCGTATTTATGAACAGAACTTCAATGTTGTTCCTGACTGGCTCGCCATAAATAACGTTAGAGTAAGCAACAGTACAAAGAACGGTGCATCTGGAAAATGTTCCAGCGACAGACACTCCCGGGATCCCCTGATCGTTTAACGCCTAAATTTATGATTTAATCAAAAATGAGGGATATACGTTGATGAAGACTCTCAACAGATCTCCACAGAAATGACATTCCCATGACCTTAGGACACCTCCCGTTTCTCGGTTGTATTCCAGGGGAAGGCGCGCTCTCTCCCGTTCTTGTGCAGACAGGGAACGAACAAACTGTTGTGGACTTTATGCTAAAATACAGTTAATGGTTCCTGCTGCTATTGAAGCAGTATGCTCGAGAGACAATATATATTAAGGTTGTATTTTATGTCTTCTATAAGCATGATGTGTTGTTTCTAATCTTTAATCTGAACCCTTTTTAGCAGGAAAAGCTATGAACGTGTGTGAAATATATGTTGAATTTTATTTCTCATGAATGGTCATGATAAATGCAACAATTGGCGTGAACTATATGTCGATTCTCTGCATCATACGAATGATGAATACTTTTATAAGTTATTAGAGTTATTTTCCTTCATGTGATAAATTGACTATCAGATAATGTAGGCGCGACAAGTTCGCGTTCACGTAATCCATTGACTAATATTTCTCGTTCACTGAAATCCCTCCCTCCACAGCAGCATGGCACTGTTTGCACTGTGGACTGTTTCATCCTGTCAAAGATTGACTAATCCTCGAACTAATAGTCTTCGAGTACGATATGTGACGGAGCATGTGATTTGTTGAATGTTTTGAACGAATAGGTCCTTCACTGACTGATTTGCTTTTGAGTCTGATTCTGAACGAGAGAGAGATCTCGTTCGTAAACGAGTTGAATGAACTTGTACATGTCATTCATGAACGAAATGACCGAACTGGTACATCTCGTTCGTGAATGAAAATAACCAGTTGTTGAACGATAATGATGGCGAACAGAGCTCGACTCGTGTAGTTTGCCAAATGTTCAGCAAAGAAAGGAATTTACACTTTACCATTGTAATGAAAACTGATTTACTAGGTGATTTAGACTTTTGTGGTGTATTTTGCACTTTGCACAACGAACTGGAACATGTCAGTTGTGAACAAATGTGGTCGGTCATTTGAGTCAGTCTCATTCAGCAATCAGCAGAAAGTGGCTGCAAAATGCAGTTATATGAACTGTGGACAGTTGTTTATATATTTATATTTAACTTACAGAAGATAACTCCACGACATGTTAAACATCATCCCATATTTATGAATGTGTAAATCTGCCCAAACAATTAAAATTTTAATGCTTGTGCTTTGCTCATCTGACCACGTATTTAGACTTATTTAATTGATTTAATGGGTAGATTAGGCAGAAATTTTAATAAAGCTAAATATTTTTTTTTAGCAAGTATATGTTCATTGGCTTGTACATAAAACATAAGATACTCTTTTTCGCCACCTGCTGGCGTATCAATATGCAGAAATGGTCACTGAACGAATCAGTGAACGAATCTGAACAAATAATTTTGGTGAACAAACTGAAAAGGAACGAATCTCTTGAAAAAAATCAAAGTTTCCATCAATACTATGCTGGCTACTGCTGCTTGCTATTGCGAATTCTCTCTGCCACATGGCTTTTCTTAAGGAAACTTAAAACACCCTAGCACCCCTAGTGGTAAGGAAGAAAACTGCACACTAAATTCTTATTACTGTTTTTCTCAGTCGCTTTGGTACATTTCTCGAATCATCCTTGACATTTGCAAAACAATAAGTGCATTTCTCAAAACAACTCGTAAAAATAGCAAAACACCATGATTACCTGCAAAAGCCAGTCTCTTGCTCAAAATACTTAGTTCATCTTTCAAAAATAAATATCTGTCAATGAACATGTCAGTGCCAGCAGAATGACAAGTCCTTGTGTATGGATAATACAGTAAAATTGCTTAGTCATGTTGTCAATATAACAGTGTACTCTGGAGGGATGTTCTGATGTAAACTATGGCTACAGTTTTGATGACAATTATTGTAAATTGTAGGTTACACCTTAGTGTATGTGGGAGTTTGATTGCAAGAGATTGGACATGATTCAGATTTATGCTTTTATTGTTTGTACTCTAATTTGCTGACCGAACATGTCATTGCGATACAGAAAGGAAGAGACAGCACTACATAGCACAAAGACAAAAAACAAAAGTAGAAATGTGAACATAGGACAATCTCCTTAGGGAAAACTGTACATGCAGTGCTGTAGTAATTACAGTGCAAGTCTTCCTACACCTCCTGACGTTCCTGTCTGTTGGGCCACAAATTCTCATCCACATCACAACGAATATCTTCTCTTGCGAGGCAGCGTGGAAAGAATATTTTAGAGTATCTTATTCAGCCTCTGCTGTGATGTCATCACACGCTGCATCCATGGCAGCCAGAAGGGTCATCTGTGCATGTGGCTGGCGATCATATACTTTCCATCTCCATGCTGAGAAAAATTCCTCAATGGGGTTAAGAAATGGAGAGTAGCGTGAGAGGAACTCCTTCAGCATCCTGTTGTGGGCAGCAAACCATTGCTTGATGATGTTGGAAGGATGGAAACTGACATTGTCCCAAACTATCACGCACTTTGGCAGGTCATCTCCAATCTGACCGCTCTCTTGTTCAGGGATGAGATCCCTGTAAAGAGTGTCTAAAAAGGTGACAAGACAATCTGTATTGTATGGCCCAATAATGGGAATATGCGTTGGCACACCATTCTCAGAGATAACAGCACCCATGTTTATGTTCCCGCCCCGTGGGCCTGGCACATCAACTGTAGCTCTGTGGCCAATGATATTTCGACCACGCCTTCTGCATTTTGTTAGGTTGAAGCCAGCCTTATCCATGTAGATGAAGCTGTGCGGTGGTTCACTTTGCTTCCAGTTCAATTATACGCTATATCCAGAAGACACAAAATGAGTTTTATGAATTACATGCATTTTCATTTTGGCCAAGATACAGTTACATCAAATGTATACAGCACATATTGCATCTTATTTTCTACAGCCATATCAAATGTGTAAATGTCACACTTACTGTACTGTATATCACTATACGATGTTGTACTGTGAGGTACAGTTGCTGCATGCTCATACATGTTTTACCTGCACATACTGGTAGCTCAGCTCCTTCACTCTTTCACCATTTCTTTCAAATGGAACAGTGAACAGCTGCTTCATATTCATGTGGTGACTTTTCAGCACCCTGTCAATGGTTGAGTGGCTGACTGTTTGGATGTTTTCAAAGATGTTGTTGTCCTCTATAATGGCACTCTTTATCTCCCTTAGTCGTATGGCATTGTTTTCTACAACCATGGTGCAAATAGCCTCCTCCTGTTCAGGTGTGAAAAGGGGCCCTCTGCCACCCCTGTGAAGTTGTCTTACAGTCCTATGTGTAAAAAATATAGTAATGCAAAACACAAAATTGAGTAAGATAAAATGTCACTGGTTAAAGTATACTTACTGTATATTGTAAAATGCAAGTGAAACACGGTAATATTGTATGAAGCATTACAGAAAGTATACTGTATTACAGTACAGTGCCTATTGTTAGATTACATACCTGTTCTGTCGACGAAAAGTCTGAATAATTGAGGACACAGTTGTTCTCCCAACTTTTAGCTGCACCCTTCGACCAGCCTCGGCCATTGTAAACCCATGATTGAGAACGTGGTCTACAAGTGTGGCTCTTTCCTCATCAGGAATACGGATATGTTCTCGGCCCCTTCTGCCTCTTCATCTGTTTTGCCTCACAACTCCTCCGTCACGCAGCCTCACTCCTCGTCCTCTTCTTCTTCTCTCTGGCTGTTGACCCCCGTCCAATTCCTTGTCCTTCCATTGTCAGACATTGTAACATTGTGTTGTGCTCCAGCTATATATATATATATACTGTATATATACTTGCCAGTTGATGGTTCATGAGATGCACCTTCGTTAGAGAAAGTCAAGATTCACCTGGGAGCAATCTACCAATTCAGGACAGATTTAGAAAAAAAATCTAATGGAAATGTATAGAAATATGCTTGACATATTATGACAACTTGTTCAACCATTTTGCATGTAAAGACTTATGCTATGAACTAATGCCTAAATGTTGTGGGGGTGAGACTATTCAACAGAGACCTATTATAATACATTTTGATCAACATGACATAAGCAATTGATAATGTAGGAAACAACAATTGTACAATTGTACAAAATCATTTGGATGTACCAAAGCATTTGCAACTTGTTCAAATAAATGAGAAACTGCTTTTTTGATGTGCACAAGTGACACAATGATGTGAAGACTGAACAGGTATTGAGAATTAAAATTCTGATCTGAGAAATGTATCAAAGTGACTGAGAAAAACTATAACAGGCTAATGTCAGTTAAACCTCAAATATGACTCATGAGACCCATTTTCTTGCAGAGTTTAGGTCTAAGTTTGATAAAACTCACCCACTTGTGATTTTATAATGATCCTGAAGACATGCTCAGGTGTGTTTGATTAAGCTTAGAAGTTAGAACTAAACTCTGCAGGAAAGTGGATCTTGCAAGCCAGATTTGAGGATCCCTGGCCTATACGAAACAGGTTCTGAAAAGTTGTCTTTTGGTTTGAGCCATTCCAGTTCAATTGAGTGACTAAGAATGGTCAGTCAATGTTAGTATTCTCCTAGTTGCATTACAGGCCTGCCTTCACAAAACCTGTGTGGGCCCAAAGGTACAAAAGGGCTCTGGGCCCAAACAGGCTGGCCCAAACTGGGCCATTATAGGATTAAATGGGTTTGGTGCTTAGGTTTGGTGTGGGCTGGCCGGCCCTAGCCCACTGTGTCCGCAAAAAGCCATCATGGGGCCCGAAGGAGCATGTTAGCAGGGTGGGAAAGGTACTAAATCCTTTAATCTGAATGTCAGCCAATCGAAAGGTAATAATTACTGATTATTTCACAGACACAACTGAAGGGTGTCTCTTAGTCACTTTCTAAGGTTTGTTGATTCTAACCTCACAAAATCTAGAGAGCAGTCCTTCCCCAAAAGCACAATCAAGTTGGTCCTACAACTTTGTTTCCAACAGAATTGATGCACCACCGACTCCCGGAAGTTGTGTAATGCTGGAATTTCAAATTAAACCAATATATTCCACACAAGACACCCAAAATTATCATACACTCCCGGGAACAAGGAGATAACAGCTACAACTCAAGCAAAGACAGACAAACAACAGTAATAAACACACTGAATCTGTGCTCCAAAAAGAGTAAGCCAGTAAATGTGGCCTGGTTTCCCAACCACCCGATGTGAGCATAACAAATAAAACAATCATATTTGTCCTATTTTCCTGACAGATCAAAGATAGTACACATGCTACTGAGGTATTAGCAAAGTTTCTGCCAACTGAAGTTGCTGTTGTACAGGTCAATTTAAATAAAGCGCAATTAATTCTCCCCTATGCTGTTCTTCTCTGGCTGTCAGGCCTGAGTAAGATGTAAGCTGGTAGATGCATGGTAATTAAGCCCGGAAATAAATTAGATATTGACATTCTCCCTTCATTTGTGTGGTAATGTTTCCGTAAGCAGCTTAGCAAATGGCAAATGTGCTGTGCTAATAGGCTAATCCTCCAGCTGTCTGCTCAGAAACCCTCTCTTGCTTTCTTTTTCCTCTCCTTTTCTCTGCCAAGCTCATGATGTTGTGGGTGTCTCCTTTGAATGGGAAGAAAAGGTTGAGACAAAAACACCATGTGCCCTATTTTAACGATCTAAGTGCATGGTCTAAAGCGCATGGCACAGGTGCATTTAGGGCATTACTTTTAATACCCTAAATGCACCATGGCGGATTCGCTATTTACATGGCAAGCGCAAAGACTGAACTGGTCTCCAGAGAGGAATTCTTATTCTGATACATGCAATGACTATGCATTGTAGCATGTATGTAGCCTACACGATAATAATTGTTTACATTGTAATCCTTTAATGTTTAATATTTTGGCATGTTTGTGTGCTGCTGTGTGTGTAAGTAGCTTTCTGCTGGTCAATGACGTGAATTCACATGACCTTTGGCCCATGATTTATTCTGTTCAGTTTAACGTCATTAATAACAGTTTCAAGGTGCATGCTCATTAGTAAAATTTTGCAGGCAATAAAGAGCCGTTGTCTATTGTCAATAGTTTGGACAATCTCTTGAGGCACAGACTCCCATCTCCATTTGTGAATACATTTATAGAGCATCTTTAAAATTTGCAGTGCTCGGTTGGCACCGAGGACTTTAATTCTCCTCAAAGTGGCCTGGATGCCAAAATTATCAATAATTGAGTCTTATGTCATAGTATGTAGTTGGCCTCTGCTGAATAGAGATGTTATTATGATTCTGAATTTCAAAACTGACATGGTAAGCAGGTGAGGATACATATCTGTCCCTCATGTCCTGTGCTTGGAGTCCCTGAGCTCTGTGAAGCTCATCAAAGTGCTGTGAACAGTGAGAGTTTAATTGGTGTGTGTGAGAGAGACTCAAAAGCTCTGAATAATAGATATCAAACATGTGTAGACACTCAGGGAAAAACAGATGTTTCTGAGCCACACGGTGGATATTTCAAGATTTTATAAAATGCAAACAGGTCATTAAAAGAAAGAAGAAAGTATTTTTTCTCCCCACATAAACTTTGTGTTGGATGAATGGAGGCTGTCACGAATTGGTTTGTCGTTTGTTCAATGTGTCATAATGAGCTCCATAAACCTAGTATCTTTCCCTGGCATTAGCCAACATGCGTCTGAGTTTCGGGGGTTTTACGGAAATGTGAAAGGAAGCTTCTCCAGGCTTCCCCCTTTATCCAAGGCTCAAGCTGCTAGCTGTTGGCACATATGATTTAAGATCAGAGCTTGGTCTTAGTGACAAAGCTGCAAAAATTTCTCTTTTCGGGTCACACTGTGCTGCAAATGTTTCAGTAGAAATGGCAAGTATTAGTATAAATACATGCAGTTTTAACATTTGCATAGTGATACATAAGGCTTATTTATCATACCTCATGCACAATGTATTTATGACTTTATAGTCAAATGTTTATAGAATATTTTTTACCTAAAATATCTATAATAAATACGTTTATTTATAATAAATGTGAGAAATTAAAGAAATTAAACTGTTAAATATTAAATGTTGCTTAAATATTAAATATTTTCTATTAAATTAAAACATTTAACCACCTAACATCCAGAATTTCATTTAACAAAAAATTTAAATAATAAATATATTATATATAAAAAACTAAACGTACCTATGCAAATTATATTGTAAAGTAATAATAATAATAATAATAATATTTAACAACTATGAAAAAAAATTGAAAAAAATAGATACATTTGTATTATACATTTTACATATGGCTGCCGTCGCATCATCCAGGTGGATGCTGCACATTGGTGGTGGATAAGGAGATTTTTTTTCGATATATTTTACTATTATGTATTTATTTAATAATAAGTTACACAAACATGTATATCAGGAATCAAAGTTGTACCTACATTATACATATCAGTATCCAAAATAGGTGTGCATTTTGTGTATGAATTCTAATAAGATCACATATAAACATATCTCTAATTCCCTCTCAATTTATTTTTGATTTGTTAATATTATTTAAAAAGATAAACAAAACATCTGTGCATCTTAAATCTCTGCATTAGCAGGCTAGACATTGGGCTAATTGGAATAAACAAACAAAAACAAAGCAAATAACAAAACGTTCGGTTACGACTGTAACCTCGGTTCCCTGAAGCGGGAACGAACGCTGCGTCGATTTGACGCTTTGGGGAACGCATAGCGTGATATGTCTTGAAGCACATATGAAATCAATCCAGGTGTAATGGGACGTCAGAGCGGGTGACGTCACGAACTAGGAAACTTTAGAGCCTGCCCAAACGAAGTTGTCAATAGCTTAAAGTCTGAGCAAGTCGCCTATAGGCGACTTGCTCGCCTATAGATCTCGCCTATAGACATGACCATGGATGCAGCGTTCATTCCCTCTTCAGGGAACCAAGGTTACAGTCGTAACCAAACGTTCGCTTTCAAGGGTACTCCGTTGCGTCGATTTTACGCTTTGGGGAATGTTAGTATAACACCACCATAGCGACGAGTGCCTGTCCTGTGTGAAATCTAACGAGCAGCACTGGGACGAATGTACTTGGGAACCTGGGGTAGAGTCCAGGTCCAAAAAATAAAATCTGATGAATGTGTGTGGTGAGGACCAACCTGACGCATCACAAAACCTCTTGGAGAGCAATTCCTGATATAAGGGCCTTAGAGGCCACCATACTCCTGGTCGAGTTGGACCGGACAGCCATAGGAGAAGGTTTACCGGCCGACTCATAAGCAAGTGAGATGGCCTCGACAACCCACTTGCTCATCCTTTGCTTAGATGCAGGGGAACCCTTGTTAGGAGGTCCAAAACATACAAACAACTGTTCATTTTTATGCCACAGGGCAGTTCTGTGGACATAAGCATCTAATGCCCGCACTGGGCAAAACAAATTGTGCCTTTCCTGGTCCGCATTCTCAAAAGAAGAAAGGAAAGAAGCCTCAAAGTACCACAGAGGAAACAAGATACCAGGGGATCTTTCCCCAATGACATTCCACCCAAAGGAATGTGGTAAGCAGTTATGGCCACCACATAAACCTTTAAAGTGGATGGGGCTAGCCCTGCAGGTGAACCGCTCTTGCGGGAACTCCAGCACTGTACCAACTGGGAAGTTAACTGGGTCCAGCTGATGATCACTACACCATGAAGTAAAAATTTTCCACTTCAAAGCATAAAGTTTGGCCCCCTAAGAGGCCAAACCCACAGTTTTGCCAGTTCTGGTTGGAGTGAAATATCAAGCCCCCTGCTTGGGACAGAAGGTCCCTCCTGACGGGAGCTCCAGAGGAGGCCCGTCGAGAAGGGATATTATATCTGGGAACCAAACTCTGCCTGACCACCGTGGGGCAATGAGAAGTGGAAGAACCTGGTCCCGGCAAACTCTCTCCAGGACTCCCGGGAGCAGAGCGATCGGGGGAAATGCATACAGACGAAGCCTCGGTCACGTCTGCATCATCGCGTCCAGTCCGAGAGGAGCTGGATGCGTGAAGGAGAACCAGAGTGGACAGTGAGACGTCTCTCAAGATGCAAACAGATCCACTTGTGCCTGGCCGAACACACTCCATATAAGCTCCATCACCTCAGGGTGGCGACTCCATTCCCTGGGCCTCAGCCCTCTCAACAGGATGTCTGCTCCTACATTGTTGACCCCCAGGATGTAAGCTGCTCAAAAAGATAACAACTTCCCTTGGGACCACAGGAGGATTTGGCACGCCAATTTGAAAAGTGGACGTGACCGCAAACCCAACTGGTGATTTATGTAGGAGACCACCGATGTGTTGTCTGTGTGGATGAGCACATGGTGGCCCCTGAGATCTGCTAGGAAATTCTTGAGAGCAAGAAATACAGCCAACATCTCCAGACGGTTGATGTGCTATGAGGGATGATGGTCCCTCCACAGACCCTGACTTGAGCGTCTCTCTAAGATCGCTCCCCAGCCCGTGAGAGAGGCATCTGTTGTTAGCATCTTGCGACGACATGAAGCTCCCAACACGGGACCCTGGGACAGGAACCAAGGTTTCTTACACATTACCAAGGCACGTAAGCATCGCTGCGTGACCTTGATCATGCAAAAGGGGTTGCCCCTCAGGGAAAACCCTTTGGTCCTGAGCCACCACTGCAGGGGTCTCATATACAACAGTCCAACAGGTATCATGTTGGATGCTGCTGCCATAAGACCTAACAGTCTCTGAAACTGTTTGACAGTGAGTGACTGGCCTAGCCTTATATTTTTTACAGCCGACAGGATGGACTCTATACGTGCCGGTGACAGGCACACCTGCATCAACGTTGAGTCCAATGCCATGCCGAGAAAAGTGGTTATCTGTAGTGGAGAAAGCACACTTTTTTTGGCGTTTAGCCGTAACCCAAACTCTTTCATGTGGGCAAGAATGACATCTCAATGCCGAACTGCCAACTGATGCGACTGAGCTAGAATCAACCAATCATCGATGTAGTTCATTATGTGAATACCCTGAAGATGAAGAGGCGCCAGGGCCGCATCTATGGATTGAAAGTGAAAGTGCGGGGTGATAATGCTAATGATAATGAGGATAATGAAATACCGGCTGTGAAGCCCGGTTTCCCTGTTGGAGTGAGGTACATATTCTATGGCCCCTTTCTCTAACAGAGCTTTCAGTTCTTGTTCCATTACCAGAACCTGTTGGGGGGCCACCTCAGTGGAAAACACCCCCATAAACCTGGGCAGGCAAGACCCAAACTGTATTGAAACCCTTTTTCTATAGTCTGCAGGTCCCAACAAGATATATTTGGCAGAAGTTTAAACCTGTCAAAAACCTACTAGAGGTACCAGCCTCTCGAGACTGCTTTCTGGATTTATATTTAGTTGTGCAATCAGAACGACGACCTGAAACTGCGAACCGACAGGAAGCATCTGAACTAACCGCTCTGAAACTCTCCTCGGAGGGGGCGGGCATCCTAAGGCCACTACGTTTCCGGGTGGCTCTTGAGATATGCGCTCGCCGGAGACCGCTGCGCCCTGAAGCACATGGGGTGGCAGGGTTGGCAGAATGGTCCCCTGAGGACACCGAAGGGAGACGAACACCATAAAATGAGGTGTTGACCGCTTCACTTCGGGGGGAGTCCTCATTGGCCTGAGCCCTCGGCCGTCAGGTCTTCTTTTCCATAGCCTTCTTAGAAAAAATAACGGTCCTCAGATCCGTTTTACACTTCAAAGGCTGCAGTTGAGCGCGCTTCTGAAAGGTGCTGCCATACACTGAGAGACACATCTGTGACCCGACGCAGTTCGCAAACTGCATTCCAGAACCTCCGACCTCATCGTGATCTCCTAAAAATTCAGCCTGGTAGGCTTGCAGCAGATACATTGTATGTAAACATGCTGCTGCCTGACCAGCCGCTGAGTAAGCCTTTCCCACCAGTGCTGATATTGTTCTCACTGGCTTAATGGGTAATACCGGGGATTTTATTTATTTATTATAGAGGAATAGTCAGATGTTTGTTTTCTTTAAACTCTATAGGGAACCGGTTTCTCCCACGATCTTGACACCTCTGTGTGAAGATCAGGAAAAAAAAACAGCAGTCCTTGGCGTTGAGGTTGTGCACGAGAAGGCTTGAAGCATCTGTCCTTTTTTTTTTTTTTACGAACGCCCTCCTTCTCTTCTGGCCAATCAACCGCTCGTTACAACCTCAACAAGCTCCTCATAAGGATGAGACTGAGGTTGCGAATCCGCAGTATCTCTTGCATTGACATTAACAACATCTAATTCCTAAGAATCAGATAGTTGAAGTGTCTGTACCTCGATCGGGCGGAGGAAACCGCAGTGCGTGCTTCTTAACCCTGAGACGAGGCACTGAACCTGTCAGGTGAAGGCAGCGATAAGGCTGTGCCCATTTATAACTCCACAGACATCCATTTGCGAACCCCAGGACTGCAGCCTTCGCTGTGCCTCGGCAGCAGCGGGACCAGAGCCCTGTGGAACACGAGCCTGAGCACCATCATTGTAAAAGAACGCCAGGCGGGATCGGAGTGCCCGCAAGGAAAGCACATCGCAGTGCTCACAGCCAGCGCTCTCGAGCACTGACCGTGCATGCTCCTCTCCCAGACAGACAACACAAAGAACGTGTGTATCCCCACCTGTTAAATAAAGGGGGCAGGGATGAATGCACATTCTAAAAGCTCGTTGTTGCTTGCCCGCCATTTCTGAGTAATTACATACTGACCGACAACACCAAATAATACAAGGACAGTTTCACACAGAGCACTTGTGAAGACACAAAAAGCTAGTGACAGCTTCGTTTGGGCAGGATTTATAGTTTCCTGGTTCGTGACGTCAACCGCTCTGACATCCCATTACACCTGGTTTGATTTCACATGTGCTTCAAGACATGTCACGCAAAGCGTTCCCCAAAGCGTCAAATTGATGCAACGGAGTTCCCTTGAAAGGGAAATTACATTTCATATTAGCAGCCAGCAGGCCGAAAAAAAAATTCTGAAAGTAAATAACCTGATTTAACACTGACATGACAAAAACATGCCAAAATTGAAATGCTAAAACGAAATACCCCAATCCACCGAGGAACCGTTGTCTCTACTGAGGCTCTCCTCACGTTGGGAATAGGATGAGGGGTCCAGTGGTATACTCTCCATGTTCTCGAAGTCCATGTCGAACTCCTTGCTCTCAGGAGGTTTGTTCTCTTCGCTGTAGAAGAAGGAGACCTCTTGGAAAGTAGGATGCAGATCCTCCTTGATCATCTCGATGATCTCGAGGAAGATGGGCCGCATCTTCGGGTTGAATTGCCAACACATCTGCATGAGGTTGTGCCTGAGAGAAGAGTTAGAGCGAGAGAAGACTCAGATTTTTTTTTGTCGCACCATTGAGAAATTAGGCCGCACGTGCGGCCAAATTGGTCGCACTCTAGAGCCCTGTTAAGGATTTTAGAATTATAGAAAAATATTGACGTAGCTTGACGTGGATGTACCAAAAACATATCGAAATCGTAGACTGAAACAATGCAGAAGAATTAAATCCTGAACAGCAGATATGAGTTCAAATATAAATTACCCAAATTGAATTATGGAAACTTTCGTTTTTTCAGCAAAATGAAAATGAAAAAAAAAAGTATAACATATACATTGGTTTTTGATACTGGATTCAAACAAGGAACGTCAACAGCAAAACTTACTTATGCAACCAAGAAAGGACTGACATGCTTTCTTGATGAAAAGATTAGGATACATTGCGTTTTCGATAGTGATGCACAACATTTCATGTGGTCTTATGTCATAAATGTACTGTATTCTCAAGATATTCACTTTTGTTTAGGAAAACAAAAATAATATTTAAATTAATAAATCACTGATGAAAATGTTAGTGTTCATTTGGCTGTTTCACCCAGAAGGGGTTTCTTTAGGTTGCACTGAGCTAGAAGCACAATATGTTAGTCTTGTGAAAGGCTAACGTTTAGCTGGCTAAGGTAGTAAGCGTCAGCAGAGATGTTAGAATTCCTCATACATATTTCCCTCTGCATTTTTAATACAAAACCTCTTTTCACCCTGCAGCTTCACAGAACATCTTACCTCACTGTTGAATGCCGTCAGTCACGTCTTGTCGCCTGTACTCTTGAAAGCTTTAATGCAACAGTGCTGACCCCTCTCAATATTCAATATTAAAGGGATGAGTCTAGCTCTCATGTTGTTTGAAATTTGAGTTTTCTTTCTCTGTGAAACTCAAGCAGAAAGTCAGAAGTCAACATTTGGAGGAGTACAAAAGGACAATATTACAATAAATAACACAATGAAACTGCACAATTAAACAATGAAAAACAATGAAACACAAATGCACAATTAAACAAGAACTAAACAACAGAACCCAACAGCACAATAATTAAACAAAAACTAAACTAAACTAAACAACAAAACAGGGCACAGCTTAATGACACTAAACAAAAAACTATTAAACTAGAAAGCAGAACAACAAAACAACATGAATGAAACCATACCAAACTAAATGACTGTACAACAAAACACAACACAATTCAACTAAACAAAAACGAACTAAACAACAGTCCAAGATAGCTTGAATGAAACAAAAACAATCCAAACTAAACAACAGTTCAACAAAACACAGTATAGCACAATGAAACAAAAAATATCATAGAAAAATAATAGCAAAATTAAACTAAACCTAACAAACTAAAGAAAGCAGTACAAAAAACAGCACATCAAACAAAAACAAACTAAAGAGCAGTACAACAAAACACAGCACAGCATGATGACACAAAAAAACTAAACTAAACAACAGTGCAACAAAACAACATGAATGAAACCAAACCAAACTAAATAAAAGTACAACAAAACACAACACAGCACAATGAAACTAAACAAAAACAAAACACAACAACAGTACAACAAGACAGCTTGAATGAAACAAAAACAAAACCAACTAAACATCAGTACAACAAAACCCAGTATATTAAAGATTATTTGTATAGCGCTTTTTACGATACAATCGTTGCAAAGCAACTTCACAGGAAATTAAGTTTCTAAAATAGATTTATATTGTAGAAACTCAATATAATTAACTTATGGCAAAATTTGGTTAATTCAGTATAATCGCTGATGGTTGGCTTCCTCTGAGGTCCTCCGGGGGGTTGTCATCATCTCTTCTCAGGTGTTCGGTCATCTCAGATCATTGTATTATCAAGTATTGGATCTAGACTGAAGCTTGTGTAATTCCTATGTTAATCCCGTGGCAGAAACAGAGAAACAAAAAAAACAAATAGTGTAGCAGTTGTTCCATCCAGGAACAACCCTGGATGAAATTATCGTTCAACACAAGCTAAAGCATAATAATGTGCGTTTGATCAGATTTACCTGCAGTACAAGATTGTGAGATGCATTATATGAATGCTTGGCTAAAGAGATGTGTCTTTAATCTAGATTTAAATAAAGAGAGTGTGTCTGAATCCCGAACATTATCAGAAAGGCTATTCCAGAATTTGGGAGCCAAATATGAAAAAAGTTCTACCTCCTTTAGTGGACTTTGCTATCCTAGGTACTACCAAGAGTCCAGAGTTTTGCAACCTTAGGGAGCGGGTTGGATTGTAGCTTGATGGAAGATTAGTTTGGTACGCAGGAGCTAAATCATTTAGGGCCTTATAGGCAAGTAATATTATTTTGTAACTGATACAGAACGTAATAGGTAGCCAGTGCAGAGACTGTAAAATTGGAGTAATATGATCATATTTTCTTGACCTGGTAAGGACTTTAGCCGCAGCATTTTGTACTATCTGTAGCTTGTTTATTGAAGATGCAGGACAGGCAGTGCATTACAATATTCCAGTCTAGAGTTCATGAATGCATTAACTAACTTTTCTGCATCAGAAACAGTTAACATGTTCCGTAGCTTGGCAATGTTTCTAAGATGGAAGAATGCTGTTTTTGTAACATGGGAAATATAATTTTCAAAAGATAGGTTGCTGTCTAATATAACATTCAGATTTTTGACTGTAGAGGAAGTAACAGTACATCCGTCTAGTTGCAAATTGCGATCCAATATATTCTGTGTACTGTTTTTAGGTCCAATAAGTATCTCTCTTATCTGAATTTAATAGCAGAAAATTATTGGTCATAGCATAACTAATAAAGTCATAGCAGCATCACCTGCGTCACACATTGGCTAATATTAACCAATAGTAAAATAGATAATTGAGCACTTTCAGTAGGCTAGCTATTATATATGTAATGCAACCTTTCTTACAGATAATAAACAGCAGTTTAATGCTATTTCGTGCTAATGTACTAAACATTACAGAAATAATAGCAAGTAACATTAGGCTACTTTCTGGATATGTTGAAGGTGAACTTGCCCTTTTTGTCCTTGTCAAAAAGCATTCTAAAAAGCAGGTGTTGGCAAGGTTTCAGGCTTTGAAGTAAACTAGATTGTGAATGCAGTTTGATGTTGACTTTAAATACATCCACCTCCAACCTACACAAGTTTTTATTTTGTTGTCATTTTCTTTTTATTTTTTCCCCCACGCTCATGCCCTCCCTTTCTCATTTTCTGTGCAGTAAGCATTTCAGTGCTATGAATTTGGAGGGGAATTCTAGATGAAAAAGACCATAATAAATCAGTTTATCTAAGCCAGGCATATATGTAAACATTTATGGTTCCTCTGTAAAACAGTTGTTTGCCCCTCGTACGATGGTTGCAATAACTCGTAACCTGTGTAACCATATATCTTCATGGGCTCTCATTAAAGTGCTTGCTCTTTCCAGAACACTCATCTCTACAGTGCCTCTCACACTAATTGAATTGCTATAGCCTATAAGTTCTCCTCTTCTGGGTGCTGGCCCATATTTTCCTCTCGCCCCCTTATGATTCGTCAACCAAAACTGTATGGCTGATAAAGAATATGCTTTCGAGCTAAATGTATGATTGCGCATTGTAAAAATTAGGTAATGATAATATCAAAAGACAAATAATATCAAGACAATAGTTTACATGGGTTTTTCAAATTTAATTCATATACTTAATTATTTCAAATAAATATCTAAATTAAATTTAAAGTCCCAGTTTGTCATTACTTAAAATATGGCATAATTTCAGCAATTACCTATTTATATAAAGCAGTAATTGGTTGTATGAATGTTTTGCTAATCGTTGCCTTATTTGCACTGTATAAAATGTAAAAATATGAAGAAAAATTTAAAAAACAACATCAAACCATCATGTTTTCTTTGAGAAACATACCATTCTAGGAGCACAAAACTCACAATGAAGCAAAACAAAACCTGTCGGGTCTCAGGTCTGATCACCTGTTCTTTGCTGTCTCTGTGTTGTGGTGTTATGTGCGTGGCTTTGTTTTGACAGCTCGCCACGTGCGCATTGTCAGCGTTATTGTTTCCCCGCCCTCCTTGTTTCTCTGCTCGTTAGCTCATCTTGGTTCACACCTGGTTCTTTTTATCTCTTTAGCTTCCCCTTTATAGCTCCCTGTGTTTCTCTATCCTTTGTCAGACTGTTGTGGTTATTCCCCATTGTTCTGACTGTATCGTCGATATCGCTCATCTCTTAACTTGTCTCGTTCAGGCTCCGGTGCTCGTCACTGCTAGTTTGTTCCCTGCATCCCCCACTGTGCGTTCAGATAACCGTGGGCTTCCTCCGGCATTCGCCATCCCTGGTTAGTGGATTGTTCAGCCTCTCGCTTGGATTAGCGAGCTACCTCATCGGCTTCATTTCCTCTGCCGCTGTTGCGGCTTGTCCTGCCGCCGCTGTCCACCCATCTGTGTGGTAGAGCATTTCACGTCCACACGAACTGTCCACGGAAGCACTCATCACCTACTTAGATTTCCAGGTTTCACAGGTTTTGTAACCTTGGCCAGACCTGTGCCTTGCCACAATTCTGTCTCTGAGCTCTTCAGGCAGTTCCTTTGACCTCATGATTCTCATTTGCTCTGACATGCACTGTGAGCTGTAAGGTCTTATATAGACAGGTGTGTGGCTTTCCTAATCAAGTCCAATCAGTATAATCAAACACAGCTGGACTCAAATGAAGGTGTAGAACCATCTCAAGGATGATCAGAAGAAATGGACAGCACCTGAGTTAAATATATGAGTGTCACAGCAAAGGGTCTGAATACTTAGGACCATGTGATATTTCAGTTTTTCTTTTTTAATAAATCTGCAAAAATGTCAACAATTCTGTGTTTTTCTGTCAATATGGGGTGCTGTGTGTACATTAATGAGGAAAAAAAAAGAACTTAAATGATTTTAGCAAATGGCTGCAATATGACAAAGAGTGAAAAATTGAAGGGTGTCTGAATACTTTCTGTACCCATTGTATATATATATATATATATTAGGGGTGTCAAAGATAACTATTTAATAGTTAACGCATGCGATTAATAAAAAAAATGTAACGCGTACATTTTTTTTTAAACAGATTAATCGCATTATAAGGTTTGACCCCAACTTCTTGCCGTCATCGCAGTGCGGAAGCTTATTAGTCGTTGTGTGATGAGGGTACAGTGAACCACTGTTGCCAGGGTAGCGCACAACAAGTGGGCTAATTTGAAAATACAGTCGCGGGAAACATTACAGAGCCGTCGGTTGCCGTCGTTTTTTTAGGCTACTTTTATAATGTACCGCGGCCGCCCAAAGTGTACATAGACAAATAAAACTGAAAATAGATCCTTTTACTAATGTGTATTATACTTGGAATATATACCTGGCAACTTAAGAACGGAGAGGCGGTTGTAACACAAACAACGTGAGTTTCAGCCAGATTATAAATTTTAAGGCTTTTACACAGCAGAAATAAACCTGACAACAGCCACTATAGATTATATAAGATAATAAACACACGGTTACGATAGGATATGTTTTGTATGTGATTTTCTTGAGATGAATGTGTACATCTGAAAAGCTAATTTGTGCAGCAATATAAAATGCTATAAATAGCATATTTTAACAACAGTAAATTCCACATGTGATCGCAAAAGAAAGTTATTACAAACACTCGATGGTGGTTTGAAGTGAGTTCTGAGTAAAAGTGTACTATTAATCTCATAAATTGTCTTATGAAGCATGATGCTACTGTAACCCCCTCCCCTCTTACCCTCAGTGCAACACCACCAATGACATAGCATCCAGAGTGAAAGATATTAAGAGTAAAGTAGACCAGTGCTCTAGGTTCTTATGGAGACAAGTTAAGTGTGAATTTTGATGGAAATGTTTATATAAAAAAATGAATGTTTGAACTGGTTTCAGGAAACAAGAAAAATAAATGGAATATTCACCAATTCACAATGATAAAAGGGTAAATAAAATGAAATAAACAAAACTTTGTGTTTGAGTCTCTTTGTTTCACTACAACGTTTTCACTTAGTGTTTAGTTTCCTTCTCTATTTATTTTAATTTTTCTAGAGTTTTGTTTGGTAGATCTAAATTGACTTTTAGATTAGTACTAAGTTTTTAATCTGTTATTTATTATATCTGCAATGTTTTGTTAGTTCAGCAACAATAAAACTGAACTAACTGGTCCTATTTAGTTTCCTATTTAGACCCTTAAATTTAAAGTTTAGACTCTTTGAATTACCCTTGACTTTATATTTGGCTGGCTTATTCGAATCAACAGCTCCATTCACATAAACCCTCAAAAAAAATAAACATTTACATTTCAAATACAATTTTTTTTTGAGGTACAACGTTACAGTCAATAAACAACAAAAATAATCATTAACTAAATGCAATCAGTTTACAGTTCAAATCTGTGTGTCCTGTTCAATAGAACGGTCTATGAATTTGCAAGAATCGATCTCCGATTTGAAAATAAACAACCACCGGCGTCATGTGTAATGCGTGCGATCATGAAATGCAACAGTTCAGGCCTACCGTCCTGATTAACAAAGCAACGTGCAGCACCACGAACGCTAAGAGAATGTTTCACATTAATTTGCGCCGTTTTCCAGCACATTTGTTTTCCTCTGTCTAGGGAAAACTCGAGCAACGGATCCCTCCCGTTTCTTTCGGCGTTTTAGAAGTGTTAGAGATTCGTTGGGTGGTTCGCCATCTTGATCCATGTGATGATGAACTCCATGTCATCGCCGTCTTTCACTTCAAGAACAATGAAATCTCAATCTCTTGTAACACAAAAACTCAAGTTCAAACAAAATAAAAGTTTTACCAAACTTTCTGTTTAGTTCAATATACAGTTTCTCTTATTTGATCTCAAAATGTCTCCGCGGATCTGTCCGTGTTTGCTCATCTCCTTCCTCTCTCATCTCGATCCTTTCGTCATCACGTTGCTCACGTTGTCTTCACCTGATTGGTCAACACTGCGTTCCTCACGTTTTTCTTAAAGGCAACACTCCATATTTCACATGCATCGTTACAGTCAGAGAAACTTAACAAATGACAGAAAAATTAACAAGTACACATTTTATTGCATCCATGATATAAAACAATGAAAAAAAAATGTGCTTTAAATTGAGCACCGAAGACTGAATATTTAACATTTTAATATAATAGTAAAGAACTGCATTTTAAAACCAACTTTTGTGTTTTTAGTAACCCCAATATAGTTTACTATTTATTTATAATCTATATTTTTTTCCTAGAGGTTACACCCACCCCCGTTAACTCAATGCTCGTCCCTGTGCATGCAACTAACAGGTTGTGTGACTACAGGTTCAGGTGAGTTGGTAAAACTGCTTTCAACGATGGAGTCAGTCACGGCTGTACTAAGGCTCTGAAAAAGCGACTGTACTATTGAGACCAAAGGATTACTCATTTCAGGGTAAGTGAAAATCCGTGGTCTCTGCCTAACTCTATTAGACTTCCTGATGGCATTTCCATCAGTTTCCTTTTTCTCCTTTGCAGTTTCATGCTCACAGATTATTTATGTTTCCCCCGCCGGTATCCTTTGATCAACCCACGTGTCAGAATTATCTGCAGGTAAGTTTTCATTAGCCTAAGGCTCTACAACCTCTGGATCACCATTAGGTATGAAATTCAAGATAGGTGTACTGTCTATTTCAGAATCCTGTGATGGCAAACATTTGACAGGACTGTCTGCTGAGACAGGTAAGTCATCAGCTGAAATACGATAAAAAATGTCCTGAACTACTGGAATCAAAGGAACACCATTCTGTGACTTTGTTCCAGTTTCATAGACCTCAGTGAATCTGGTGTTTGTCTGAACTGGAAGATCTATGTGCGTTAACTCTAAGCAGCTATCATATTAGAATAAAAATCTGGCTGCTCTTGCACCTGATTACTCTGATTTCTACGGGTTGGAGGACGTTTCCGGGTCTTGGGCAAATCAACTACCTCCTCAGGTAACTGTAACAAATTACAAGGCAGTAAAAGGTCTCTGTAAAGCGTTCTAAAATAACCTTCTTTTTCTTCTGGCTTTACAGTGTACACCGGAAGATCACCCGCCCTTTTCACAACAACATATACAAGTGATTCCCACTTGTCCGCCAATTTGTGTTTACCTCTCAAGCGTACGTTTTTGACCAGGACCCTATCTCCAATGTCAGGGGTGGTCTCAAGAACATGCTTATCAAAACGAGCTTTGTTCCTTTTTCCAACTTTAGCAGCCAAGCTTTTCATTGCCAAGTCATAAGTTCTCTGCAATCTAGACTTCAGATTTTGCACATACGGCGAATGAGTTTTGAACTCCTCTCTGTTCTGCGGGATATCAAAAGCCAGATCTATAGGTAACCGAGGCTGCCTTCCAAACATTAATTCATATGGGCTAAATCCAGTAGAATCATGTTTGGTGCAGTTATATGTGTGAACAAGAGGTTTAACAAAACTACTCCAATGTACTCCAATCACACTCTTTCAAAGTTCCAAGCATGTTTAAAAGAGTACGATTGAATCGTTCAACTGGATTCCCCCTAGGGTGGTAAGGGGTTGTCCTAATCTTATGAATTCCCATTAATTCACAAAGCTCTTTTATAGTCTTTGACACAAAGTCAGCACCCTGATCGCTGTGCAATTTTTCAGGGATCCCGTAATGGACTATGTAATTCTCCCAAAGGGCTTTAGCCACAGTACGGGACTTCTGGTTAGAAGTAGGAACAGCAACCGCGTCTTGGTAAAGAAGTCTGTGATAACTAACACATCTTTGGTGTTTCTGGAATCTGGTTCAATGGACAAAAAGTCCATACACACCAACTCAAGGGGCAGAGTCACTTGGATATTAACTAAGGGAGCAGCAAGTTCAGGTAGTGACTTATGACACACACATCTAGGGCATGCTCGAATCTTTCTCTCAACATCTACAATCATTCTAGGCCAATAGAACCTTGATCTTGCAAGGTCAAGTGTGCGATCCATGCCTAGATGTCCAATTTAATCATGTAGATGTGTTAGGACCATACTACGCAAAGATTCAGGAAGAACCAATTGATATTGGAAGTGGTCTCCCTCCTGTCTCTTCCGATAGAGTATTCCGTTCCGCAACTCCAACTTTTTCAACTCCCTCAATAACAAAGGAAGTGTAGGAAGTTCTCTTCTCAAGAAGCGGGAGGAATTTTCTCCCCTGTTTCTAACTGCCTAACTACTTCATGTATGACCGGATCAGCTCTTTGTTTTTCTTTCAGGTCATCCTCACGAAAGACTGGAATTAAAGGTAGACAATCATAACTCTCACTCCGATCAAAACTGCATGGAATTGCATCGACATGCATGGCAAGTGATTCAACCAGAGCAAAAGGAGGACCACCATCAACAGCTGAACTCTGATGAACCGCATGCTTGTCACATATGGCCTGAAGGACCTCGGCAGAATAAGTTTGAATGTCATCCTGAAGCAAGTGATTCAACGTGAACTGACGGATTTGTTCCTGTTTTTTTTGAGAAGCGACATCATTCCTCAAACTAGCATGAGGATGTAGGACTGGTGCCAATGTGTCTGGGCCCCCCCCTTCTAGAGGACAAAAGGCCCCCTTGGGAATCCACAAAACTGTCCCTTGCATACGTCATCCAGGACGCAGCACACTGGGGGGTTCACACGCTGTACTGACGGTCTACACGATGGGCCTGGTACAGACATCATTTCCCCCTCCCCTCATCACCTCAAATTCACTGAAAAATCCATGCAATGTAATATGTACAAATAAGTAACCATACATGTTTGATATCTTTTGAAATGTCTCAGTGCGCCTGGTAAAATGGTCTCATTCTCCCAATCATAATGAAAAGCTAAAAGAAGTTCTAAAATCTGAGAAGTATAGTGTACAGCCTGGGAACGTACCCTCCCCCTGATCCCCTACTCAAAACATCTCCTGTATGTAAATAAGTATTCCCGGCCACAGGATCTCCAGAAGCCATTTGGTTGCAAAATTCTAAAGACTAATTATAATGACAAGATACCACCTGGGTACCCACCTGGGTGGGTCTATTGAATTATCTGGGTATATAAGGGAAAGGGACACAAAGTTCTGGGAGTCAGTAAGCTGATTGCCCGCACATGTCACTTGTGTGTAGTTTTTCATTGCCAGGTAGTAATTTCTACAAATTCTTCAATTCCTGAGTTATTGTTATGTTATGGTTAACCGTTGATTCTATTCTTGTAACATTGGAGCTTTGAATTATTGTTTTGATTACCTGGTCAATAAATTGTAACGTTTGATTCTATTCTAACTGCCTCTGAAGAGTGCTTTCTCTCTACTAGATTAGTGGATTCGTATATTTCCGCAAGCCTGCGTCAGTTTTAGCGACGGATAATATCCGGCATCTTTTAAGTGTGCTTGGGTGTAGGGACGGGCTAATTTCCGTTCAGTGACGGTGAACGCCGTCTGATCAGACTGAATTCGGGTACGTCCACACCTCTGACTTTGATTTAATGTTACTTTAAACAAAGATTTGGCCAATCCAAAGCTATTATGAGTGTAGTATATTGATCTGCTAACATATCTGATAGTGGCCAAAACCCTTTACTGAAGTAAACGATTGAGTTCGAGTTCTGAGGGTGCCCCATGAGGGTTATTGATGTCTCTGATTGTGTACGTGTGAATTTACCGCAAATCTTAGATACGTAATCATAATTTACCTCTGACTGATGACCGGGCCTGACGAGATTGTGTCCGTGAGACCTGTGGAAAACAGGACCTCTGAGCGATATAGTTTCCCTATGTCTGGACGGGTAAAGTATTAAAAAGAGCTGATAAGAATAACCGATCTTTCGTTCCTGTTTTAATGATGCACAGATATCATTAAAACCCTTTTCATTTTATGGAGTCAGATGAAATAACGAGACAAAATATATAATAAGAAAAAGTGTTCCATTTTAATGTTCTTGTTGTGTCGTGAAAAGGAAAGACTGTAACACGCAAAGCCCTTCACCCGCGGAACGACTGCCGCCATTGGGTCGAATCGAGGCGGGCCTTACAGTGGTGACCCCGACGTGATCTCGCAAAGACGAGAACGTGATTCTCGCAGAGACTAATACGTCATTCCAGCTGCGACAGCCGCGACATTCAACTTGAATTCTCCTTGGGACATGAGGTTTGAACTCCTTCTCATCCATATCCAACTGCTGTGGTAAGTATATTTTCTTTGCCTTTTAGAAGTTGAGGGAAATATTGTTTACACCATATAGACACATTTTGTAGAACGGGTCGGTATACCCATTTTTGAGACCGGAACCGAAAAACCCGGTGGTGATAAGAATTAGACGGAAAACATGTCTTTTCAGGGAAAGCACAGCAGCAGAGCAGATGAGGAGATAATGGAAGTTTTAGGACTAAAATTACAAAAACTCCTTGTTCGGTTAAGCGACAAAGGATTCAATTTGAAGTGGAACAACAACGAAATAATATCCTGGTATTCTGCCGAGGGTGCAAAACTAAAATCAAAATCAAAATACAAGAAAATTCCCGCTGCAATTGTTTATTTACTTCGCCGCAACGACCTCGCGACCATAACCGAGAACGAAAAAACAATAACAAATATCAAAGAAATCGAAAGAGTGCGATCTGACGAATTACAAAAGTTAAGAAAACAAGTCGAAATGTTTGCATACGAGCAACAGGGGTGGGCTAGACAACGCGAAGAAATGGCCAAAAAAGTTGATCACGTTCAAGGGAAACTAATTACATATAGTAATTACATATCTGCGCTCGAAGACTGTTGCGATAAAACAGGTTTTTCAGTTGCCGCAGTTAAACAAGCAGCACTGGATGAAACCGAGTTAGAGACGCAAACTGAAAGCGAAGATGATGATACTGCGTTAGCGTGTAACAATAGGCCATACAGAGAAACTCATAACCGAGCTCTTGTGAGCCTATGGCCAGAAAAACCAAGCCTGCGAAGCCCGGTAAAGACTCGAGCAAAATCAAACGACTCACCAAAGAAAGCAGTTAAAATCGCAGTATTAAAAACCATGAAAAATGCGGATGATGAAATCACAACAATCAGCCGCCCATTAACATGCGAAGAATGCTCTAGGCACAAACAAGTCGTAGGAATTATGCCGAGAAAAGGGCCTTTTCAACCCTACTGGGAAGCATTGATGCTACAGGCTAATGTTTACAAACTAGAGATTAGAGACGTATGGCAAATAGCCCTTCTCACTATCCCTGAGGAGCTCAGACCAAAACTAAACACAGAAATGAAATCCGGCAACATAATGAACAGAGTAAATGACGAAACCGACGAAGGGATTTACGAACGTCTAAAACAGGCATTATTAGACATGAGGGGACCGTCACATGCAGACTGGAGCAAAATATTAGAAATCAAACAAGCAAGTAATGAGTCATTTGAAACGTACGCTGAACGGTTATGGGTAACATACAGAGAACACTCAGGCCTTGAAAATGCAGACCGCAACCACGACGCATTACTGCAGCTTGTTAAAAACAATGCCGGCATCCCCGTTCAAAAAGCGTTATCAAATGGCGTCGACCCAGCCGAAAACACGTTCAGAGCAATAGTAGACTGGGGTTCAAGAATAGAAAACAGATGGCGATTAAAACCCCGCAGCGTTGCGTCCGCACAATGGCTAACAGAAGGCAACAGCACAGATAAATTTAGCCAAAGATCTCCAAATAAAATTATATGCCATTATTGCAGAAAGACTAACCATGTAATGCGAGATTGTCAAAAAAGAGAAAAAGATTTAAAAGAACAAGCGAAGTATTACCAAAAAACGCCCTCTAGCGACGACTCTGAGCTGTTGAAACAATTCGCAAACTTCATGAATGTGTTTAAAAAACAAAACGGCCAAAATGGCGCGGCCCACAACGCGAGCGGAACGACTGAAAATTACAATCACCAATAGGGATACGTGGCCTCCATTGCCATAGGGAGTATAATTAAGAGTGGAAACCGAATAAAAATAAGGGCTAATTTAGGAGGCCAGTTAGCCAACATACTTATTGATTCGGGCGCAGCGTGCTCCTGTACAGACATTCCACTACCTTTAACCAACGAAACGATTCCGATCCAAGGCATCGGTGATACGATAATGATTGCGACAAAAACACAGCCAGTTCAACTTGATTTAGGCGTGACAGTATTGGAAGAATCCCTCTGGTATTTACCTAACAACAGTGAAGGGACTGTGCTGGGAATGGACATAATGCGAAAGTATGGCTTTGTAATTCACTGCTTTGAAAAGCAAATTGAGCTGAAAACAGAGAAAACAGTAAAACAGTGCCTACCAAAAAAAATAACGAGCGTTATGTCCATATCCACCCCAGATCCTATTCAACAGATGGTAAACAAACACGATAGCATTTGGGCTACACATGAACATGACTGCGGCCTCATTGACTTTGTTGTGTGTATTGAAGGGGAGCCCCCTCCCCCACAAAAACAATACCGCATCAAACCAGAGGCAGAGTCAGCCGTTCATGAAATTGTACACCAACTTGAAACCAGAGGTATAGTCCGACGATGTAGTTCGACCACAAATTCTCCATGCTTAACAGTACCAAAATCGAACGGTAAATGGCGTCTTTGTATTGATTTGCTAATCAAACTATCCGAAAACACATCTGCGCAAGAAGCTGAACTTATTGCATTACTTGAAGCAATCAGATCACCTCACGAGCCGCTGTGTGTATACACAGATAGTCGATACGCATTTGGTACAGTCCATGATTTCATGGCACAGTGGCAGTTGAGAAAATTCCTCACGTCTGCCGGAACGCCGATCAAACATTTTAACACCATAACTTCGATTTGGCAGGAGATTAGAGCACGCGATTCCTCACTCTCCGTCGTTAAAGTGCGTGCGCACATCATCAAAAATCCAGATGAAAACAAAAAAAACAACAACATCGCAGATCAATTAGCCAAATTAGCAGCACAAAAGGGAGATGAATGGAAGCCTGACAGACTGGTTGTTCCTGCCGTGAGTGCGATTCAAACTATTCCTATTGATTTAAAACAGTACCAACAAGAACTATGGAGTTCTGATGGAGAGCTGACACCGCACCTGCAGCAGGACCAACTAGTCAAGGTCACTGAAGGCATGATTTTAAGAGACGATAAATACATTGTTCCAGAAGCCCTCCAGAAACCAGTGATAAAGTTGTACCACGATTATGCACACGTATCAGCTCCCAAAACACAACAGCTGATCCAAAAGAACTTCTGGTGGCCACAAATGGCATCAGACATTCAAAGATGGTGTGACACATGCATCGTATGTGCCACCATTAACCAAGGCAAGCCTGGCCGTACAAAACTGTGTAGACCAGAGCCACCCAACGGACCTTGGGAGTTACTCCAATTGGATTTCATAGGCCCACTACCTAGTGCCAAAGGGCGGTATCGTTATTGCCTTGTGATAATTGACAAATTTTCCAAATGGGTCGAAGCAATCCCCACACGCAATAACAGTGCAAACATAGTGGCACGAGTAGTAGCGAACCAAATCCTCCCACTTTGGGGAGCACCAATCCAAATTGAATCTGACCAGGGCACACACTTCACAGGTCAGGTGACGAAACAAATATGCCAGATGCTGAACATCAAACAAAGGTTTCACATACCGTATCGACCACAAAGCTCAGGCATGGTGGAACGTGCCAACCGCACAATAAAAGAAAGCATATCGAAACAGGTAGCACAACACAAAAAACAATGGATTGATGCCCTACCCACAGTCCTAACAATACTGCGGGCAACTCCTTCAAAAGCCACAGGTATCAGTCCATTTGAACTCATGACTGGAAGAGTCATGAAGCTGCCCATAGACCCAGAAATTGCCCCAGCAGACCTGGGGCCCCTCGTGGTTGCAACTCAACAGTCTGTGCTCAAGCAATTACGAGAGAGGTTGGAAGTGCTACATGCACACGCTGCTCTGAAACAACAGCAATCAGACTTAACGAATGATACACAATTCAACCCAACCTCTGAGGTGAAATTCTCAGAAGGAGACATGGTAATGGTACGCGTTTTTGTGAAGCAAGGTGCATTCACACCCCGATGGCATGGCCCATACGAAGTTAAAGCTATATGCAACAGCTGTGTGGCCACAACTGTAAAAGGGAAACTGCGATGGTACCACATGTCTCAGTGCAAATCATTCAAAAGTACAAAAATACAATAAATAAATGTCACTGTCTTCTCCTCTTGTCTTCCAGGTCGACTGCAGCGATCCCATGGAGACCAGATGAAAGGAAAGTGTCTGGGCCCACGTGCATCAGACTGGGCCAAAGGATTTCACTCACACACAACCTGAAATGTGGGAGGTGGGTGTGGAAATACTCCAAGGGGCCATCCACACAAAAAATCACAGTCGCACCAAAAGAGACAGTTACATGGCCTCCCGGATTAGTACCGGATCCAAATTGCACACCACAAATTTGTTGTAGTTCAGGTAACACCCACCCACCTACAAGAAACATTTCAGGACACACTCAAGCACCCAGATTCATGCACAACCTCACTGCCTGGTATCAACTTAAAATAGATCCAGGCGACACAATAGGTAACATGTACACACTACATGAAAACAATAACAATGGCATAGACCCAAAATTATGTTACTATGTTAAAAATTTGGAACCTGCAACATATAGGTGCACACATACAGAAACACATAATGACACACATATGAGATTCACCGAGTTAATGTACGATCTCACGTCGTACACACCTAACGAGCCAAAACCAAAAACTTTTGTCTGGACCAACCGAAAGGAAGGAATGTATTGTGTCGGGGAATGTTTGCATAGCATAGACAATTTCACCAATCCACACAACTGTTCATGGACTGTTAAGTACTGTTTTAATTTGACCACCTGTGGATACACTAAACCCAAAAAGTGTCCAGAATTGCACCCAATTCCTCCTGGTGGACTGATTAGGGGAAACATCAACAAGACTTTATTACATGATGTAAATTTGGTAATGACACATGTAACTTATAACATTTCCAATATACTCTCTGCCTATACAAAACATTGTAATACTAATGATGAGTCATATGCATGGCTACAGTCACGAATCGATGATTTAATTTCTGATTACAAAGACAGACTTGCCGTCCAAATTCCACCTGCTCGCTCAAAACGAGACCTGCTCAGCAGTATAGCCGGCCTGTTCGGATCAATTAATTCAGCAGCCAACACTTATAAAATAACCAAACAATCTCAATTCTCCACATGGTTGACAGATCAAATGGCCACTGGTTTCCAACACATCACCAATAGCAATGATAATATTATCAAAGCGGTTCGTTCCGAAGCGCAGGCGCTTCTAACGATCAGCCACACATTGTTCAATCAGACCCGTACCATCGAACGTGACTTAGCCTGCAGATCATATGCACAAGATTTATTCACTGCAACAAGACAGGAAATTTTAGATCTTCGTCTTCACAAGACCCCGATACATGTTTTGAATGATTTAATTGAGGTTTTAGATTTACATAGATGGTTCTCTTCAGAAAAAATGAAAAATGTAAAGTATTCAGAATTAATATCCACAATTGTGATGTATACTGGAAACGAATGTATTGATTGTATTGGATTTTTTGCCACTTTTCCTTTAATCCACCCAGATCAAGTTTATCCAAATTCCACTAATATTCGATCCATTGGCATGGTAGTTAAAGATCAGGTAATTAAATGGGATCACCTCACTGGATATATGACGTTGAAGGGTACTGAGACCTTATTTACCAGTCGCACTTGTTGTCATGAAACTCACAATTATGTTGTCTGTACATGTAACACATTACAACCTTTCTCTCCCAATGATAGCAAACTCATAAGTGTTGAATCTTTGCATGGCCATTCAAATGCGATTCAGGTGTCTCATACACAGTGGTGTGTCATCAGTGAGATGAACTCGTTCACATATGGAGGACTGACCTGTGCTGCTGATCACTCATTTTGCTTGGAAGTGACAGAGGACTTTTCTATGGGCCAGATCGACATCCTCGGAAGGATGCCAAAGGACGCAGAGGTCTCCCCATGGTGGGACGACACCTTTTATGAACACGGAACACAAGCCTTGATCGACACGATGGACCTGGTACAGAACGTCATCCTCCAAACAGAGTACCACCTTTCTCAAGCGCAGGTAGAGACAAACTTGGCGCGAAAGACTGCACAGATTCTGTCTAGCTCATCCACCCGATTGGCACAGACCGCATATACCTGGTGGGACTGGGTACTTCGAGGTTGCGCAGTTGGAAGCACACTCATCTTCTCCTTCACGCTATTCCAATGTTGCTATTTCCGACACCTCATCAGATCAGTAAAAGCATCCACCAACACTATCCTAACCCTCAGCCCCTTAAGACTACCCACCTTACAACGACTGAAGTGACACTGCAGGGAAGCCTGTGAGTGGCCCAAACAGTGCCAAAGGGAGGAAACTGTAGGACTGGTGCCAATGTGTCTGGGCCCCCCCCTTCTAGAGGACAAAAGGCCCCCTTGGGAATCCACAAAACTGTCCCTTGCATACGTCATCCAGGACGCAGCACACTGGGGGGTTCACACGCTGTACTGACGGTCTACACGATGGGCCTGGTACAGACATCATTTCCCCCTCCCCTCATCACCTCAAATTCACTGAAAAATCCATGCAATGTAATATGTACAAATAAGTAACCATACATGTTTGATATCTTTTGAAATGTCTCAGTGCGCCTGGTAAAATGGTCTCATTCTCCCAATCATAATGAAAAGCTAAAAGAAGTTCTAAAATCTGAGAAGTATAGTGTACAGCCTGGGAACGTACCCTCCCCCTGATCCCCTACTCAAAACATCTCCTGTATGTAAATAAGTATTCCCGGCCACAGGATCTCCAGAAGCCATTTGGTTGCAAAATTCTAAAGACTAATTATAATGACAAGATACCACCTGGGTACCCACCTGGGTGGGTCTATTGAATTATCTGGGTATATAAGGGAAAGGGACACAAAGTTCTGGGAGTCAGTAAGCTGATTGCCCGCACATGTCACTTGTGTGTAGTTTTTCATTGCCAGGTAGTAATTTCTACAAATTCTTCAATTCCTGAGTTATTGTTATGTTATGGTTAACCGTTGATTCTATTCTTGTAACATTGGAGCTTTGAATTATTGTTTTGATTACCTGGTCAATAAATTGTAACGTTTGATTCTATTCTAACTGCCTCTGAAGAGTGCTTTCTCTCTACTAGATTAGTGGATTCGTATATTTCCGCAAGCCTGCGTCAGTTTTAGCGACGGATAATATCCGGCATCTTTTAAGTGTGCTTGGGTGTAGGGACGGGCTAATTTCCGTTCAGTGACGGTGAACGCCGTCTGATCAGACTGAATTCGGGTACGTCCACACCTCTGACTTTGATTTAATGTTACTTTAAACAAAGATTTTGCCAATCCAAAGCTATTTTGAGTGTAGTATATTGATCTGCTAACATATCTGATAGTGGCCAAAACCCTTTACTGAAGTAAACGATTGAGTTCGAGTTCTGAGGGTGCCCCATGAGGGTTATTGATGTCTCTGATTGTGTACGTGTGAATTTACGGCAAATCTTAGATACGTAATCATAATTTACCTCTGACTGATGACCGGGCCTGACGAGATTGTGTCCGTGAGACCTGTGGAAAACAGGACCTCTGAGCGATATAGTTTCCCTATGTCTGGACGGGTAAAGTATTAAAAAGAGCTGATAAGAATAACCGATCTTTCGTTCCTGTTTTAATGATGCACAGATATCATTAAAACCCTTTTCATTTTATGGAGTCAGATGAAATAACGAGACAAAATATATAATAAGAAAAAGTGTTCCATTTTAATGTTCTTGTTGTGTCGTGAAAAGGAAAGACTGTAACACGCAAAGCCCTTCACCCGCGGAACGACTGCCGCCATTGGGTCGAATCGAGGCGGGCCTTACAAGGACGTCTGGACAAACCGTCAGCATCCAGATTCTATTTGCCTGCCCTATACTGCAGTTTAAAGGAAAATGTTGAAAGATCTGAGAGCCATCTTTAGCTCGTAGAATCCAGCTTAGCTGAGGTCAGTACATATGTCAACAGATTACTGTCGGTAACCACAGTGAACTGGTTACCGTACAGATAATCATAAAATTTTTCGGTGACTGCCCATTTAAGGGCCAGAAATTCTAGTTTGTGAGCAGGATAGTGGGCCTCGCTCTGTGAAAGACCACGACTGGCATAAGAGATTACTTTCAATTGCCCCTCCTGCTCCTGGTACAAAGCCGCTCCCAGACCCACAGTGCTTGCATCAGTGTGCAAAACACATGGAAGTTTAGGCACTGGAGCAGTGGTAAGCGCTTCAATTACCGCTTCAAATGCTTGCTGACAACTCGCAGAACAACGGCTCCCAAAAGGTTCCTTGTGGTAGTCTTTCTTTTCCTTGACTTTACGGCCCTTTCGAAGTGGTGGATACCCTGATGTTAAATCATTTAAAGGCTTTACTATGGCGGCATAATCCCGTATAAATCCCCGGTAGTACCCTGAGAAACCTAAAAATGATCGCAACTCTTTCAGGTTTTTAGGGACCGGCCAAGTTTTCAGTACTGCAACTTTTTCAGGGTCTGTCTCCACACCACTGCTAGACACAATGTGCCCAAGATACTTCACAGAGGTTTGGAAAAATTTAAATTTTTCCGGAGAAAGCTTCAAGCCATACTCCCACAACCGATGCAACACTCTCAACAATCTGCGTTCATGCTCCTCCAAAGTGTCAGAAAACACAAGAAAATCATCATCAAGAAAAACGACAACCTCTTTCAAATGGATGTCACTCATGCACCTCTCCATAAGTCTTTGGAAGGTACTGGGAGCATTCGTTACCCCTTGCGGCATTCGATTGAACTCCCAGAAACCTAATGGAGAGACAAAAGCGGTCTTGGGTTTATCCGACTCCTCGACCTCAATCTGGTAATAACCAGAATAGAGATCTAAAACGGAAAACCAGCAAGAACCAGTGAGGGCAGAAAAAATCTCCTCTAGATTGGACAATGTGTAAGCATCTTTGATTGTTTGCAGGTTAAGTTTGCGGTAGTCAACACAGAGTCGGATATCCCCATTTTTCTTCCGAACCACCACTATGGGTGAAGAAAAAGAGGACTCCGACTCCCGAATGACACCAGCATCAAATAACTCCTGCAGATGCTTTCGTACTGCATTAAAATCTTGTGGGTGTATCGGCCGAGCTCTCTGTTTAAACGGGGTTTCATCATGCAGTCTTATACAATGCAGATTATAAAAAGAAGATTCAGAAGGAGTCTCCATAAGGAACCATTTATCTGAGGACGGTTCTTGTGAACTAATTGAACCTTCAAGAACAAGAGTTTGTCCTGCAGGAACAACTTCAGGTTTCATACCCAGAACTCGCACAGACCCGATTAAGCTATTTGTTTTTTGTTTGAATCTCTGTAAAAGAACATTCATAACAGCTTTGAACCCTGTGCAGCTTCTGAATCAAATTGGCTTTCATAGGCTAAGTCAAGGGTGTTTGTGCCTATAAGAACCGAAGACTGAGCATTGCAGCCGGTGTCTTTAGTGACCAAAGCATGAGTGGTAAGTTTGGTCTCTGCTCCAAGGAAACCTTTTGGGATTACTACATCCATTTCAATGTACCCAAGATAGGACACAAACTGACCATTTGCTGCTTTCACCTCAAGATGTTCAAGTGGTTTTATTTCCAAATGGGACAGATTCTGCTTGTAGTAGGTCTGAGAAACAGTGGTTACTTGTGAACCTGTATCAAAAAGACAACTGCATTTTCGCCCTGCTATAAAGACTTCAGCAGTGCATTTAGCCCCTACCAGTCCTTTAGGCAGAACAAAAGGTTTGCTTCTGATGCTAACGTGCTGATTGCAACATCTGCTCTTATACTTTGTGGGACCCCTGCCACATTTCTCAGCCCCCGTTTGTCCCACAACAGGAGCTGATTCTATTTTACAGGAATAGGACGGGATGACCTCATTTCAGTTTCCCAAACTGACTACCTCTCTTTAAGGAGCTTTCTTTTAGAAGCTACCAAGGCAGGATTTGCAACATTATTGCATGAAGCAGCAATGTGACCATCCTCGCCACACCGAAAGCAGTACCAGGGTTTTGGTCTACCCGTTTGCTTTGGGGAAATAGTTTCGGAGAATTCACAAAGGCTTGTTTACACATACTATGATTGGATCAATTTTTGCAGCTCTTTTGTACTTTGTCTTCTGCTGTTCGCAACAGCAGTAAAAGTTCTGAGAAAGGAGGGGGATCAGTTTTCCTTTGTTCTAGCTGGAACTCTGAAATGAGGGCATTGTCCCAACATCCTCAACAAAACTGTCTTAGTAAGTGTCAATCAGCCTCACTAAGGGACAAACCACCTCTTTTTATAGCCAGCATCAATTTTACTTGTAACCGCTGCAAGTATTGGGACGGTTTCTCTCCTGCATCTTGCAGAGTATTCAAGAACCTGGCAAACAGCTCATCGCCATCTTCAACCATTCCAAAAAGCGGAGTCCAAAAGTTCAAGATAAGCTCTGGGTGTGGCGTGTGGACCCAACGTTCTGACAATGTCTGCAGCCGGAGGCAGAAGGCTGTCAAGGATTTTTCTGGATCGGGTTAGATCAGAAAAAGAAGGATCTTGTAGCATCAGTTCCACACTATTCTGCCACATATCATAATCCACCTCATTATCTGGGCGAGGGGATTTTCCAGAAAAATACCTCAGCTTAAGGGGAGCGTGCAAATTGGAAGCAGCATTCTCACTTTTCACAATGTGCTCGACTACAACACGTTGTACCTCTGGAGGATTTAGATTAGGTACTGACATTCTTGGCAATGGAACGAATGCAGCATCCCTGGCAGGATCGGTTAGAGGCAATGTGTTCCCCTGAACTGCACTGACTTGAGGAAAATCTGTCTGTATCACAGGAATGGCATTCACAGGTAAGTGTCCTTGAGCAGTTCGCGTCGTTTCATCGTAATTCAGAGAGACAGCATCTTTACATTTTGAGAGCTCCTCATTCAAAAGGTCAGCAAAAGATCTGCCACTGAGCTTGGCAATGCATTGTAGTTCCCCAAGATAACCCTGGGTGGCGCTGCTAGCGACCATCGGGACATAGACACTTGACAAAGCTTTCACCTCGTATTTGAGGTCAGCCTGGTGTGGGCTTTCAAAAGTGAATGGCAACTGAGGCTCTAAGCTCTTCAGTGCGCTTCCAGTTTCATACTCAATTATCAAATTTTTGTGATATGGAGACTTGGGGCTGTCAATGCGGACAATTCTACTAATGCACCCATATCTACTGAGATGCTCAGCAAGATCATCATCTCTCTCTGTATCTGTAATCCCACTTACAATAAGCGAATTTGGAACCTTAACATTCTCCTGTTCAATGACTTCCATCTTTACCATGCAATGTCTCTTTAATACCTGCCTGTTCTCTCTTAGCAGGGTATCTCTCTCTACTTATTGACTCCTGGCTGGCTCGCCTCTACTGTAACCCCCTCCCCTCTTACCCTCAGTGCAACACCACCAATGACATAGCATCCAGAGTGAAAGATATTAAGGGTAAAGTAGACCAGTGCTCTAGGTTCTTATGGAGCCAAATGGGAGAGAAAAATGAACAGACAGACAAGTTAAGTATGAATAATGATGGAAATGTTTATATAAAAAAATGAATGTTTGAACTGGTTAACTTGTTTTCTGGTTTCAGGAAACAAACGCGTGGAAAACAAGAAAAATAAATGAAATATTCACCGATTCACAATGATAAGAGGAGAAATAAAATGAAATAAACAACACTTTCTGTGTTTGAGTCTCTTTGTTTCACTACAACGTTTTCACTTAGTGTTTAGTTTCCTTCTCTATTTACTTTTATTTTATCTAGAGTTTTGTTTGGTAGATCTAAATTGACTTTTAGATTAGTACTAAGTTTTTAATCTGTTATTTATTTTTATAGTCTTGCAATGTTTTAGTTTAGCAACAATAAAACTGAACTAATTGGTCCTATTTCGTTTCCTATTTAGACTCTTAAATGTAATGTTTAGACCCTTTGAATTACACTTGACTTTATATTTGGCTGGCTTATTCAAATCAACAGCTCCATTCACATAAACCCTCAAAAAAACATTTACATTTTCAACAATTAATTTACATTAATACAAAAATTAAACTCGTTGTCTTTGTAGGTACAACGTTACAGTCAATAAACAACACAAATAATCATTAATTAAATGCAATCAGTCCACAGTTCATATCTGTGTGTCCTGTTCAATAGAACGGTCTATGAATTTGCTCAAATCGATCTCCGATTTGAAAATAAACAACCATCGTCTTCCTGTGTAATGCGTGCGATCATGAAATGCAACAGTTCAGGCCTGATGAACAAAGCAACGTGCAGCACCACAAATGCTGAGAGAATGTTTCACATTAATTTGTGCCGTTTTCCAGCGCATTTGTTTTCCTCCGTCCGGGGAACGGATCCCTCCCGTTTCTTTCTGCGTTTTAGAAGTGTTCGAGATTCGTTGGGTGGTTCGCCATCTTGATCTATGTGAAGATGAACTCCATGTTATCGCCGTCTTTCGTGTCAAGAACAATTAAATCTCAATCTCTTGTAAC
This sequence comes from Oxygymnocypris stewartii, assembly GCA_003573665.1. Classification (NCBI taxonomy): domain Eukaryota; kingdom Metazoa; phylum Chordata; class Actinopteri; order Cypriniformes; family Cyprinidae; genus Oxygymnocypris; species Oxygymnocypris stewartii. Next base: position 8,083,989 of record QVTF01019716.1, on the reverse strand, counting down.
ACAAAAACTCAAGATCAAACAAAATAAACGTTTTACCAAACTTTCCGTTTAGTTCAATATACAGTTTCTCTTATTTTATCTCAAAATGTCTCCACCGATCTGTCCGAGTTTGCTCATCTCCTTCCTCTCTCATCTCGATCCTTTCGTCATCACGCTGCTCACGTTGTCTTCACTTGATTGGTCAACACTGCGTTCCTCGCGTTTTTCTTAAAGGCAACACTCCATTTTTCACATTCATCATTACAGTCAGAGAAAATTAACAAATGACAGAAAAATTAACAAGTACACATTTTATTACATCTATGATATAAAACAATGAAATAAAATGTGCTTTAAATTGAGCAACGAAGACTGAATATTTAACATTTTAATATAATAGTAAATAACTACATTTTATAGTAACCCCAATATAGTTTACTATTTATTTATAATCTTTATTTGTTTTTTTTCTTTTCCCTAGGGGTTACACTAATTTTAGCTATAATGCTGCTGCAGAACCGGTCCAATTCTTCTTAATAATGCATTTTGCCTTAATACTTCACGTAAGGTCGCAAGAAAATGTTTTGTATTTATTTAGAAATACTTTTGATAATAGTTGGGTAAATGTATAGTTGGGTATATGTAGATGTATTAATGTTAGCTATAATGCAGCTGCAGAACCGGTCCAATTCTTCTTCATAAAGCATTTTGCCTTAATACTTCACGCAAGGTCACAAGAAAATGTTTTGTTGTATTTATTTAGAAATACTTTTGATTATAGTTGGGTAAATGTATCCTGGGATTGAAGCAATGTGGCTTGGTAAACGTTTTATTTCAAAATCAAAATCATAATTATAAAAGAATAATAAGGTGCCTTATAATTTTGTATCATACCTGGTGGAGGTGTGAAAAGTTCTGTTTCGTTAAACTATTTTGTCATGCATTTCTTTATTTCAACACATTTATGGGTATGTATATATATAAAATAAAATATTATAAATAGGACAAATTATAAATGAGTATTCACATAACAGTGCTCTTCGAGAAGCTGTGTGTTTAAGGTAATAATATGCAGGTAAGGCGATTCACTTTGACAAATGAAAATAGGAGTGTTAACTTATCAAAGTCTCCGACTCTATCAGTACCAAATTACGTTTTCAGCCAGCTGAAATGACCAGCTTATTAAAACCCGCCTGAAGTAATGGCATTTAAAAAAATAAACGAACAGAACAAAGAGCTGCTGTTACCATGTAATTGGAGATATCCCCTCTGGCCACCAGAGCAGTGAAACTCTGGCGCCATGAAAGTGAAAAAGTCAGGGATGGAATGGAGAGTTTGCGATTAGAAGCTCTTGACAAATTGCAATTGTCAATTGATTGCACCCCTAAATTGTGCTCTTGAAGATTTGCCAACAATGAAAAGCTCTGAGTTTTCACTTATGCTTATGTTCAGTTTGTGTGTGAGTGCTAATTTTCCCTGTGGTAAAACTCTTAGAGGAAACATAACATTAATTTGAATATTAAACACATATCCTTTTGCGTCCTGTCCACAATTAGAAGTTGTGACTGCGTTCAGAGTAGAATAATATTTTATTACTTCCTGATATTTTTAAGAACAGTTATTTCTGCATTTATTTTCAGTTTTACATACAAAAATTATAATATTTGGCAGTGTCATTAATGAGCAAAAATAAGAAATACAGATGTAATTATTCCCTGTTCATTTCCTGCACTGGAAATGGAAAGCTGCATCCAAAAATTACATATTTTCCTACTATATAGTGAGTAAAAAATAGTAGGCCTATGCGAATGTTCACATGTGAATACAGTTCATATTGTTTATAAAACAGTAGGCAAAAAGCCCCTGGAATACTCACTATTTCAGAAATGTGCATTCGATGGACGAAGTACCCTAACTGACGCTGGTGGGTCATATGACAATGACTACGTTTAAATGAACATCAATACTCTGATTTTAATATGATTAAGAAACAATTCTCTGATTAAGAATCTACCATGTAAACAGAGATTTTTGATTATCTTAATCTGGCTAAAGTCATAATCGGAGTAAACACAAATCGAATTAAGACATGTGGACTACTCCAATTTTGGTCAGACATGTAAACTGATCAATCAAACTATTACCGCCGTGTTGGACATTTCGCTGCATTTTGCGACAGGATACACATACGGCAGTGGTCAACTATTTGACGGAAAATAAAAGAGCTTCAACACCGCCATTATCTGTATGCGCGTACAAATAGTTAACTGTACTTGAAACACCAAAAACTGTATATGGCATCATCATGAAGACGAACTATATGTTTACATGTGCAATTTTGGAGGGAATATCGGATGGTGTTGTGTGGTGACGTAATGACGTGTGCCATTAATCAATCTATGTACTATTACACGTAAAATGGGAACATGAAAGGATTATTCTAAAAGAAACTCATGTAAACACCTTAATCATAATTTTGTTTTATTCAGAATAAGGTCAATAATTAGATTACCGATGTCCATGTAAATGTAGTCACTGACAACATGATGAAAGCAATACGTCTGTCATATTATGAAAAAAACTAAAATACTATATACTGTAGAACATACTTGTTTTTAATGCTTGCTACTTAATTATTTACTCAAATGAAGTACGTACTCAGAGAGTATGGTATTTCAAACATAGCCGAAGGATAAGAACATTGTATTATGGGAGACAGTATTCAATGCGGTACTGGGCTATTCCAATCAGCGATGCTAGTGTCTTCATTTACTAGTTTTTTTAAATATCTAACAAGCACATTTTTGCAACAGTTGGCACTATAGCACAACCAAATGCCAAATCGCTATTGATTTGTAGCATGTGGGGTTTCAAGCTACTTTTCCAAATGAATAGCTTGTCTTGACTGTTGTTGGACTACTTTTGTATGAGTAGCTTAGCATGCTAAAGAGTTCAAAATATCTTCCCCAAAACTGGTTTAATTCATATTAAATACACAATGTACTTCAGAAATAGCAAAAGAAGCAAGTTATCATGATATTCTGAACAGAGCTTACATGATTTCTCACTCTGTCCATTCTCTCGTTTATCCTTATTAATTCCTAATTTTTATTCAAATGAGACTAATGCAAACAGAGGCTAGAAGTTCACCATTCATGGCCTCGTTAACGGCACTTTCCGTGAGGGCAAAAAAACAAGAAGCTAAATGATGAATAATCTTCTCTGCTGTTTTCTCTTCCAGTGCCTTTATGATGTGCAGATTTGCCAATTAGTAACCTTTCTCATGTGACACAGTCAACAGGGCATTAAACGTCCCTCTGAAATAACTTGGAAACGCCTGAAGGGAAACTCAAAACGTTCAAACAACTCCAACTTGCTACGATACTTTTCCCTTCCTCAGAGAAAACACACAGTTGGTCTTAATCAATCTAAAGGCATGGCCACCCCTGCAGAAAGACATCAGGGAAATTATCTTGCTAATGATTGTAGCAAAGGTGAACGATATGGCCACAATCAAATATCAAGGTATAACTCATTTTATTTCACAATAACATCATAATCTTATGTGGAAGACTGTTTCTACAAACAAGTTTAAAATAAGATATAAAAAGCACTGTTGTATATAAAGTAACAATTACAAGAAATACAAATATCAAAAATCAAGTTGCAATTACATGAAAATTGAGATGAAGCTGGAAAAAACGTAATTGAAAGACAGTTATGAGCAAATTATGAGGGGGAAAAAACAATTGTGCAAAGTCACAATTGTGAGAAAAAGTGTCATACTGCAAGCAATTACATGAAAAAGTCACAACTGTGTTATAAGAAGTTGCAATTGGGAGATAAATGTTGAAAGTTTAAGACATTGTGTCATACTGCTAGATATAAAGACACAATTATGATGAAAAAATATAACAAATGTGTTAAATTCACTGTCAAGAGAAATACAAAATAATGATACAATTATGAGATAAGGTTGAAATTACAAACAAATGTGCTATTTTGATATAAGATATAATATTTTGATATAATATATAAGATATAAAGTCATAATTATGATGAGAAAAAAAATTCCCATTATGAGATAAATCACAACTGTGGGATATAAGGTTGCCATTTTAAAATAGTGTAACACTGCAAGCTAGTAAAATCACAATTAAAATAAAATAAACATTTGCAATAAACATTTGCAATAAGTAAAAAAAAAAATTGTGAGAAATTGTGTGAAAATAATCATACAATTATGAGATAAAGTTAGAATTGTGAGAATAAAAACTTGTAAGACACAACAATGGGAAAAACTTCCAATTATAAGAAAGTCACAACTGTATAATAAAAAGTAGCAACAGTGAGAAATAAGGTTGTAATCGTGAAATAGATAGTCAGAATCGTGTGGAAAAAAATCTAATTATGAGCTGCAACTACAAGGAAAAAGTCCATGAACTCACAATTGTGTAATAATAAGTAGCAACTGTAAGATATAAAGTTTTAATTGTAAGATACGGAGTCATGTTGCGAGTTATACATTACAAAAGAAAGAGATCAAAATGAAAATTAATAAGAATTCAAAATTGTAAGATAAAGACACAATTACCAGGTTAAAGCTAAACAAAATGTGAGGTAAATATGTAATTTGATTATTTTCTTTCTGTTTGTAAATTTATGAACACAAATAAAAAAAATACTGTATAAATAATAAAGATAATTATTTTATAGGTTAACATGGCACATATCGTCATGCCTCCCAGTCCTTGTCTGATCTATCGAAAGTCGAATGATTTGTTCTGATCAGTGGATGTTTTGAGTGTGAGCTCCGTCAAGTCAATTATTTATTGTCTATTTTCTATCTTAAAATAAAATTTATACAGCATCATTTTCCTTTCTATAACGTGTGGATATTTACCCCATTGCATTCTGCAACAAAAACAATCAGATCGCCTTGCTATCACAAGTTTTATTTTTATTTCCCGAGTCCGCTATTAGCTTATAGCCCATTAGCATCGCCAGCACGGCTGCTACTAACGTGCCCGTTAGCATCGCGGCTGCTGGCCCGCTAACACAGCTAATACCCTATTTACACACATTTACCATTGTTTCACTGTTACTTACTTTAATGGTGGATTTGTGTATAACTTTGAGTGCAGATGAGGACACGTTTGATCTGCATTCGATGCAGCTGGAGCTAGAGGCCGTGGAGAGGCAGATCCACGAGCTGCTGGGGAAACAGGCCCAGCTGAGGGAGCGGAGAGCAACCCTGGAAACATCCCTGGCTGATGCCCACAAGCCCGGGGAAAGTATGCAGCACACTGCTTACACTCCCACCACCTCTACTCCATGTGTTTCTCTGCACAGGCCCCGTGCACCTGTGACGTGATCTTCCCAGATGTCCTACACTCTGGCGCCGGGAAACCACAGACTTTGGGTGCAGCAGCGGAAGAAGCGATCCAGGCCGGGGACGATGACCTCCGCCGTCTCCGGTCTTCAAGATCTCCTCCCGCAAACCGCTTTGCTCCTCTCTGCGAGACGGGATGCGACGTTGTGATCCTCGGAGACTCCATCGTCCGGCACGTCCGTGCTACGTTAGCTGAAGATAAAGTGCACACTCACTGTTTCCCTGGTGCTCGTGTTCTCGATGTTTCTGCGCAGATACCGCGATCCTGAAAGGCGACGAGAGCATCGAAGCGGTCGTGCTGCATGTGGGGGAGAACGACACCAAGCTACGGCAGACGGAGACACTGAAGAGGGACTTCGGGAGCCTGATTGAGACAGTACGCAGCATATCACCCGCGACTAAGATCGTCGTGATATAAAAATATAAATTGAATGCAGGATCAAGAAAAAATCTGATCGTGATTAAACCAGGAAAATACAAAATAAACGAACAAAAACAATTTTTAAAGCTTGGGCTCCAAAACATTAGATCACTCACACCGAAAGCAGTTATTGTAAATTAAATGATCGCAGATAAAAGTTTTGATGTACACTGTCTGACTGAAACCTGGCATAAATCAAATGAATCTACTCCACCAAGCTACTGTTATAAGCATGAGCCTCGTCATACTGGTCGTGGCGGCGGTGTTGCAACAATATATAGTGATATTCTCAATGTTACTCAGAAAACAGGATCCAGGTTTAACTCATTCAAAATACTTATGCTCAATGTTAAACTGTCAGATGTGCAAAATAAATCTGTCCTATCTCTTGCTCTTGCTACTGTGTGTAGACCGCCCGGGACATATACAGATTTTCTCTCAGAACTATTGGTTACTGTTGATAAAGCACTAATTGTAGGAGATTTTAACATTCACGTAGATAATACAAATTATGCGTTAGGACTTGCGTTTACTGACCTAATTAATTATTTTGGAGTCAAGCAAATTGTCAACGGGGCCACGCATCATTTTAATCATACACTAGATTTAATTATATCGCATGGAATTGATCTTATAGATATCATACCTCAAAGTGATGATGTTACTGACCATTTCCTTGTATCGTGCATGCTGCATTTTACTGATATTAACTATATGGCTCCGCGTTATCATCCAGGCAGAACTATTGTTCCAGCCACTAAAGACAGATTCACAAATAACCTGCCTGATTTATCGCAACTGCTCTCCATAAATACAAATGATCTAGACAAAATTACTAGCAACATGGGAACTATCTTCTCTGATACGTTAGAAACTGTTGCACCCATCAAATTAAAAAAAGGTTAGAGAAAAACGTGCAGCACCATGGTACAACAGTTATACCCATTCTCTCAAGAAAGAAACTCGTAATCTTGAGTGAAAATGGAAGAAAATTATCTTGGAAGTCTTTAGAATTGCATGGAAAAATAGTATGTCCAGCTATAGATAGGCTGTAAAAGCGACCAGGACCAAGCATATTTTCAAACTTATAGATAATAATCAAAACAATTCAAGTTTTTTTTTAGCACAGTGGCTAGATTAAAAAATAAACAGATGTCACCAGGGACCTTTACCATGAAGGCGGTTTAGCTGGCAAGCCAGGTGAGTTTCAGTTTAGTTTGCACTAATGCTGGGTTTTAGGTACCATAAAAGTGGCTTGGCTTTTAGCTGCGTTCATTGCCATAGTAACTTACACTCCATGGTTAATCTGCTCCGGGGCAGATTATTATGTTCTGAGTTAGAGATCTCAAACTGAAATTGAACCAATCAGATGTGAGCAAAGTGACACATGTCTGACACAAAAAAGTCACTCCCCAGTTTATCTTGCTCCAAATTAAAGGTCACTAGTACAAAAACAAATGTCTGGCATTAATGAGAATTACTTGGAGTTATTTTATATGATTTATATTATTATTAATCCATTACACATACACACAAGCAATTTTAGTTTAACAGTTATTAGAAATCAGTAAAAAGTTATAGAATAAATAAATAATGCTTTAAAAATCACTACATGTGACCTTACATAGTTGAGTCTCAATCGCTGTATATTTCCAACTATATAAACTAATTTAACAAGTTTCACTTGCGACTGCACTAATAAGGCAAGATAATTTATTATATTTGTCCTCTTTCATGAACAAGTACTTTTTTCATTGTAAATACATTTAAATTCACCATATTCTTTAATCTCTTAAACTTTAGCAAAATATATAACCTTTAACCAAGGCTCCTGATTGGCTGTTTGCCAGTGATGTCACACATACATGTGCTCATGCGCCACAAACTCAGGATCAAAGCTTGAGTTGACAGAGAAAGTTGATGATCAGGTTCATGGTACCAACAAAGCCGGATTGGAGTGGTTTGGTTTTGTAAACTCAAAACTAATCCTACAACTCTGAATTTGTTCATCTACCATCATGGTACAGGTCCCAGATCGAAATATTCCCTCACAGTTTAATAGTAAGGACTTTATGAATTTCTTCCCTGTTAAAATAGATAACATTAGAAATACAATAACAAATGTAGATTCTACAGCGTCTAGTACTTCAGCTTCATTCATCGCACCCAAAGAAAAACTGCTGTGCTTTACAACTATAGGCCAGGATTAGCTAAATAAACTTATTACTGCATCTAAACCAACAACATGTTTATAAGATCCTGTACCCATTAAATTATTGATAGAGTTGTTATCTGTAACAGAAGAACCACTTCTCAATATTATTAACTCATCGTTATCTTTAGTAGGTCACGTCCCAAAACCATTCAAGCTGCCGGTTATTAAGCCTCTTATTAAGAAACCAAAACTAGATCCTCGTGAACTGGCAAATTACAGGCCCATTTCAAATCTTCCATTTTCCACAAAAAAAGTTATGTCTGCTCAATTGTGCTCCTTCTTGCAAACAAAAAATTATATCTATGAAGAATTTCAGTCAGGTTTTAGGCCCCACCATAGCACACAAACTGCACTTTAAATTTACAAATGACTTGCTTCTTGTGTCAGACCAAGGCTGCATCTCATTGCTAGGTTTACTTGATCTTAGTGCTGCATTCGACTCTATAGATCCTGACATACTCATAGATCGATTACAAAACTATACAGGTGTTCAAGGGCAGACTTTAAGATGGTTTAGATCCTACCTGTCCGATCAATACCACTTTGTTTATTTAAACGGGAAGTCATCTCAATTATCACCAGTAAAGTATGGAGTACCATAAGGATCTGTCCTAGGTCCTCTGTTATTTTCATTATACATGTTGCCCCTTGGTAATATTATTAGAAAATACGGGATTAGTTTCCATTGTTATGCTGATGATACTCAACTATATATCTCAACAAGACCAGATTAAACTTCTAAATTATCTAAGCCAACGGAATGTGTTAAAAATGTAAAAGATTGGGTGACCAATAATTGTCTCCTTTTAAACTAAGATAAGACATAGATATTACGTATTGGACCAAAAAACAGTACACAGAATCTCTTGGATCACAATTTGCAACTAGACGGATGTCCTGTCCCCTCCTCTACAGTCCAAAATCTGGGTGTTGTACATCTTCCATCAACTTATCTTTTGAAAATCATATTTCCCATGTTACAAAAACAGTATTCTTCCATCTTAGAAACATTGCCAAACTACGGAACACGTTAAGTGTTTCTGATGCAGAAAAGCTAGTTCATACATTCATGACCTCTAGACTGGACTATTGTAATAAAAAAATGTATAGCCTAAATGCACTGTAAAGTCACTTTGGATAAAAGCGTCTGCAAAATGCATAAATGTAAATGTTGTAATGCACTGCTAGGTGGTTGTCCTGTATCTTCAATAAACAAGCTACAGATAGTACAAAATGCTGCGGCTAGAGTCCTTACCAGGTCAAGAGAAAATGATCATATTACTCCAATTTTACAGTCTCTGCACTGGCTACCTATTAAGTTTCGTATCAGTTACAAAATATTATTAATTACCTATAAGGCCCTAAATGGGTTAACTCCTGCGTACCTAACTAGTCTTCTATCTACAATCCAACCCGCTCCCTAAGGTTGCAAAACTCTGGACTCTTGGTAGTACCTAGAATAGAAAAGTCCACTAAAGGAGGTAGAACTTTACTTTTTTCATATTTGGCTCCCAAACTCTGGAATAGCCTTCCTGATAACGTTCGGGGTTCAGACACACTCTCTCTGTTTAAATCTAGATTAAAGACACATCTCTTTAGTCAAGCATTCATATAATGGATTTCATAATCTTTTTCTGCAGTTATATCTTATCAAATGCACATTATTATGCTTTAGCTTGGGTTGATCAAATAATTTTTGCTTTGATGGAACAACAGCTACGCTAATTATGTCTCTATTTGTTTCTCTGTTTCTGCCATGGGATTAACATTCCGTGGTAACTTGGAATTACACAAACTTCAGTCTGGATCAAACCCTTAAATGATCCGAGATGACCAAACACCTGAGTAGAGATGATGCCAACCCTTCAGACAATATACAAAATTAACCAAATGTTTTCATAAGTTAAATATATTAAGTTTCTGCAATATGTAAATCTATTGTAGAAACTTAATTTCCTGTAAAGCTGCTTTGCAACGATTGTATCGTGAAAAGCGCTATACAAATAATCTTGAATTGAATTAAAATGAAATAGTCTATAGCATTCATCTTACAGCTTTGCGAAGTCTTAACATACATTTGGTGCAACTTCGTGAAGCCGATCAGAACCCAAGATTGTTCTGTGGAACTGATCATTACCTACAAGAATACACAACACATCACCACCCATCACAGCTGCAATATTGACCACCTGCTCCAAAGCACCCTTAATAGTCCTATACCATACAGCTGTCTTTAATGGAAATCAATACACAGCAGACCCGTCTGTTTACAGCAAATGCCCCAGTCAAAATCGTTACAGCGCCATCCAAGAGACCGGTTAGTGAAGGAGAAGAAATTGGCACAGTAGTGAATGATTCTTCCACATGAACGCAGCTGAGGCACTTCATCTTGCCACTCGGTTCACTCCGGCACACCAGCATGAGCACCTGCAGTGACAGCAGCTGAATGAACTTTGCCTATTAAACATAATGAGTATAAGTGCACGCTGTTAATGACTTACCCACTTTGCTGCAAATGAATGCTTATGCACACTGATATCAGCTTTGTTGTGTTTAATATGTTTTTTTGTGTTTAATATGTTTATTTATAAAAGTACTCTTAAAAGTGCTTGTAAAAAAATGTACACTTGTATTCTGATATCTCTAGTGGTCAGTGTAAAATAAAATATTTATTTAGATTGTCTGCACTATTTTTATTTATTTAACTTGAAAGGTTAATGTAGAAAAGGTTGAATGTTCAATTTGGCAAACTTATTAGCAATATTGCCAAAACAAATATGACTTGAAAAACAAAACAAAAATTATCAATTAAAAATGAGAGATGTATCAAGTTTTTTTTGTGTGTATGTATTAACATGAATTACAACAACAACAACAATGACAATAATAACAATATTATTTTTATTATTGTTATTATTATTGTTGTTATTGTATTTTTAAAACTGTACTATTAAAAAAAATCATATGAGAATGATACATTATTATTAGCTATCATTAGCTATTTTGATAAAACAAACGACCTAGTGTAATAATAATAATAATATTTTGATAAAAATAATAATACCATTATTATTACTACTACAAGTAGTAGTATTGTTGTTTATGTATTTTTTTAACTATGTATTATAGTTTTTTATTAATATAAGTATAATAAATATTATTATTAGCTATATTATTATAAAAAAAAATACCTAGTGTTAAATAATAATAATAATAATAATACATACTATTATTAAACTAATAAATACCTAGTTAATAATGATGTTGACAAACAAATCTAATTATGTCTCAAAACACATTTTTCCATTGAATAAAGCCGAAATTTGGCAACCGATAACTGGTTTAGAAGAAAAGCTTAAATATCAATCAAAATCAGCTGTTACTGATCAATCTCTGCTGAGAATTCATTACATTCTCATTGTCAGAGTTGTTTAGTTGTTTTGAGTTCTTTTGGTAGCATAAATCAAAATCGCTAAGACACAACGCTAGCTACGCAAGCCATTCTAAACAACTAAAGCAAGTCAAGCGAAGTCTTCTAAAAAGAATAACGGCGATGGTAATCATTTACAATTCATCTGCCAGCTTTCAAGTGTGCCATTTTATGAGACTTTGTCATCTGCTCTTGTTTGAATTGAGCATCTGGGCTGGGAGGACACTTGATTTACATCTCAGCTGTACAAACGAGTTCGTCTCTTGACACTCATGCGCACGCATGAACAAAGCGAGCAATCACTGCTGTGCACAAGCAGGAGAGATGGAGGCTTAGAAAAACACAAAGTGTGGGGAAAAGGAAATTATTGTCACTTCATCACAAGTACGAGTCTCATATTCACACAAAAAACACACATAACCGCCTTTCTTTCTCTCGCGCTAATTCTCCTAGCAGTGTTTACAAAATGTGCAGCCATTTGCAGCCCACTAGGACCTCATGCAGTTAAGCAGAGCAGCTTATAGTGCCCTCAGACCTCAAACAGCAAGCTATAATGTTTGCTGAAGGCTGTGGCCTTTGTTATTATGTGTTTTAGAGAGTAAACACAAAGTAAATGAAAACTACATTTCAAAGAAACCTCCCACTTGGGTACCATGGCCATTAAAGCTTTAAAACTGCTGTTTTAACCTCCCTTTTTTCCTACAGAACAGCTGGCAAGGCATTAACTATATACCAACCAAATGTATTCCAGTAAATCTGGTAAATTCATGATTAAATGAGTAAATTAATGCAAAATATGCTGGAAAACATAAAAATGTATTTCAAATTAGTATTTATTATTCACGCGTGACTGTTTCGGACCCATGACCTGACAGCTAGCCGTACAACAGAAATATATATTTTTCCACAGCTGTCCGAAACTGAAGGCAGCTGTCTCGCTTCCCAGTCCTTCAAAAGACTTCACAAATGTTTTCCCCAGGAAAACTGCTTCTGAGGCAGTATAATTTCATGTCTGAAGATCTAGAACAAATTCAAGTGAGCATTACAGATAACAATACAAATATTTAATGACTACAACACTTATTGCTCGAAAGAAATGGAATTATACATTGGAATATAATTAATAATGAATGTTTATAAATAAATGTACCTCATTCTACCACTCCATCATAGTTAGCCAGCCGGCAAACCATTAGCACAGCATTTAGGGCTGTAATAGGACACGTCTAACCAGATTAAAGCATCTCCTACCTCCATATACTGCAAAAAATAAAATATATGTTGTAAGATATAAAGTTACAATTATGAGAAACAAAATAAAAATTCTTAAAAAATAAAGTTGCAACTGTAATAGTTGCAATTACAAGAAATTCACAATTGCAAGAAAGCAAACTCTGATTAAAATCTCAATTTTGAGAATTGAAGTTAAGAATAAAAAAAGAAAATTTGAGAGAAAAAGTTGTATTTACAAGGGCAAAAGCCGGACGGAACCTGCAGGGGCGCTGGAGAGCCGGACGGAACCAGCAAGGACACTGGGGAGCCGGACGGAACCAGCTGGGGCACTGGAGAGCTGGACGGAACCAGCTGGGGTTCCGGAGAGCTGGACGGACCCAGCAGGGGCACTGGAGAGCTGGACGGACCCAGCAGGGCCACTGGAGAGCTGGACGGAGCCAGCGGAGGCACAGGTGGGCTGGACAGGACCAACTCTTGGGGGCGCTCTGGAAGCGCTGACTCTCGTGGGCACTCGGGTAGTGCTGAGTCTCTGGGGCACTCGGGTAGTGCCGAGTCTCTGGGGCGCTCGGGAAACACAGACTCTCGTGGGCGCTCGGGAAGCGCTGAGTCTCGGGGGCGCTCGGGAAGTGCAGAAGGCGCGCTGGACAGGACCAGCGGCGGCCAAGGTGAGCTGGACAGGACCAGCGGAGGCAAAGGTGAGCTGGACGGAACCAACTCTTGGGGGCGCTCTGGAAACGCTGACTCTCGTGGGCGCTCGGGTGGCGCTGACTCTCGTGGGCGCTCGGGTGGCACTGACTCTCGTGGGCGCTCGGGTGGCTCTGACTCTCGTGGGCGCTGGGGTAGCGCTGACTCTCGTGATTGCTGTGGAAAGCACTTGCGAGGAACAGGCACCGGAGGGCGCTGGCGAGGAGCAGGCACCGGAGGGCGTTGGCGAGGACTAGGCACCGGAGGGGGCTGGCGAGGAGCAGGCACCGGAGGGCGCTGGCGAGGAGCAGGCGCTAGAGAGTGCTGGTGAGGGGCAGGCTCTGGGTCTGGGCTCCAAACCATCCCCTCAAAAAACTACTAACAAGCCCAGGGGTACCTGGAGGCGCTCGGGTAGCGCGGAACTGGGCAGAACCAGCGGAGACGAAGACGAGCTGGGCGGGACCAGCGAAGATGAGCTGGGCAGGACCAGCGGAGACGAAGATGCGCTGGGCAGGACCAGCGGAGACAAAGATGAGCTGGACGGGACCAGCGGAGATGAAGATGAGCTGGGCGGAGCCAGCAGAGACACCAGCGTGCTTCCGTTTGCCGCGAACGGTGACGGGCTCGTGCTAGCCGCGAACAGCGGCAGACTTCCCGCAAACGCCGGGCTCGGTGAGCTGCAGACGCCGGTGAACTCCATCTTGTTTTGGGTGGATTATTCTGTCACGGTACACACGGGGATCCAGGAACGAGGAGATGAGGATTGTAACAAACGGGGTATTTAATGAATATCAAACGGAGGAGACACAGGAACACAGGTAAGGACATCTACACGAGCTTGACACATATGACATTAACAAGAATCCACAGGAAACATGGGGCAGAACAGACTATATATAGGGAGACATAAATGGAAACACCTGGGACATAATCAAGACACAGACGGAGACTAATTAACTAATGATAGGGAACAGGAAGGACCATATAAGGGTGATGAAACAAAGGCAGAGGAAGACAAAGTCGGACAGTTTCACAGACAAGGCTTAATTTAGTCCCAGACTAAAATGCAAGTCTGAGTTGTTTCAGCTGAAAGAAACTTGCACTGATTGATCTTAAAATATATCAATGCCTTTGTTTTGTCTCAAGATGGACACCAGTAATGTTTTTTTTTTTAAAGGGACGTTTATAGAAATGACTTACATTTTCAAACTGAACTATGGCCTAATCCTTGTTTAGTCTAAGCCCTGTCTGTGAAACCAGGCCATAGCGTCATATTGCAAGCTACAAAGTCGCAGTTATGAGAAAACTGTCCCAATTATGAAAGCAAATATTTACTGACTACAATACTTAGTTCTTGATAGAAATGGGATTGTGCATCGGAAAATAATAACAATAATATATGTTTATAAATAAATGTGCCTCTTTCAACAGGCACTGGGTTATTGGTTGCAGTAGGCATCTAAAGACACATCTGACCAAATTAAGGCCTCTCCTACCTCCAAATACTAAAATGTTCATATTTTAAAGAATAATTTATTTAAAAATTGAAATTGTCATGATTAAATCTTGCAGTTTTAATATGTAAAAGTGCAGCATGAACATTTATAAAAATCTCTCCTTTTCCATTCAACAGAAGACGCTCATACAACTCACTCTGAAAAACATCTGAACTTCCTTATCTCTCACTACGCTATGCTTTCTCTCTTTCCCCCTTCTCAGAGGGTGACTGAATTTTTAAGTTTCCCCATAGCAGGTTCATTATTCATGAATAAGAGTCTGCCTCCATGAGAAAACCTCCCCATGCGCACCGGTCTGCTTTATTGGCACCCAGACGTCAGTAATCAATGCAATGTTTTATGTGCATCTCAACAGCAACAACTAAGCGGCTTCCTACAGACCCTTCCAATCCCCACTGAGAACCCCCACCGCCAGCCTCCCACCTACGTCAACACCTTCCTCGCTCAGAGACTCTACCGGCTCCCTGTAGAGACCTCCGGCAACACCAAAAAAAAATAGAAAAGCGTTAAAACTCACTAATGAGGTAGGTCCGGGCCTTGCATTCATAAAGAATCTCATTACTGAAGCACCTCTTGCCGTCACATTGACAAATCCATAGTGAACAAGAAGAAATAGCCACTTTGTTACAAAATCTAGTGAGCCATTTCACTACATAGCCAGCTGACTTCTCCGGGAGTATTCTAGCTGTCATGGAACCGCAATAAAATCATTTAGAACGATCTCTATAGATAACAAAACCAGCATAAGCTGGTCTGATGGACTGAGAAATGCCCAAACACCTTTAAGACCAGCCTGGTAAACCAGCAAAGACAAGATTAGGCTGGTTTAATGTGTTTTCTTTCAGCAGGGCAAACCTGAACTTAGGAGATTTGGCAGTTGATTCCAATAGTTTACTATTAGAATGTTGCTAAGCTAACAGTCTGATACTGTGAGAAGCATTAAAAAAACATTCAATTTGCAATAGATTGAACTTTTTTATCATATTTGTCTAGTATTGAATGGTTTAACCAACATTTACCTTACTTCATCCTGTTTTGATCATCGAGTTTGTTGCAAAGTATTATGGGATTGCCTTTATCATGAAGGATACATGCAGTGCCATAAGAATTGGGACAAAACTTATGTGTCTTAAAAGCTAAGTTTTGCAACAAGCAGCTGTACTCGGATGAATATGTATGAGACAGCAGAGGCACATTTGAATATGCAAATCTAGTGTGCAATTATCTTTACTGTGTGACATTCCAGAACCTAAATATTTCAGTATTTCAGAGTAGATGGGAAAATCATTCTATACTTGCTATAAGTCTGTAATTAAATATAATGTATGGTGTGAAAACAGTCTTGTCAAGAGCACTTATTTACATCACTTCACATATGTTTATCAGCTCCAATTTAACAAAAAATAAATAATTGTAATTAAAATGGGTTTCACTGACGATTATAAATATACTTAAAATAATCTGAATCTTCATAGCTGTCATATTTATTAATGGTATAATCTGACCATGCAGATAAGCACATTTAAAATAAAATTATAAATAAACAAATAAAATAAAATATTAGATTACAGACACAATGTGTTACTTGCCCTGGTCACCCACACATGAATGTCTTTTATGCAGGGATTTGGAGATAATTAAATGCTTTGACGTCTTTATTTCGAGGACAGAAACACTGGAACTGTATTCACAATGGCGAGTTAAAACCTTTGACACACTGTAAGAATTTTTGAACAACTTTAATTTGTGGCTCATGGAGTTTGAGGATTATTCCCTAGAAAGCATGAACTCATTAAAGAGGGTCGAAAGGTGAAAGCCTGTAGCTCTCATTAAAAATAGAGTGAGTTTGGTACTGTGAATGGGCAAAATAAAATTCAAATCCAAACTCACCAGCTGCATGTAATCTTATGAAGCCATCTTGAACAAAATCAAGCCAAGTCTACATTTTTCCTGTGGTAACTTTATGTTTCAAAATAGATATAACAATAACATCAGTGACCAGAAGGACGTGTGAAGGACAAAAATCAGCAATGAAGATGAAAAATAATTCTATTATTTAAAACAGTCCAATTGGGGTTACATTAGATATTCCTAATCAAAGATTTTTCAGAGTACAGCCCTTGCTAGCTGAGCTTAATTTCTGTTGAATTGGTAGAAGAACGAACAAGATCCATTCAAAACAAGATTCAAGATTTTGATTCGTCACATACACAATTATACAGAATATAATCAGCAGTGAAATGTAATCAGAACTGAAATCTCTTTAAAGTTCACATTCACTGTGAATGCAAAGAGAACTAGTATCTTGTCATTAAGTTCAGATTTGGAAATTAAAAAGGTTTGGTGTCTTTCGATTTGGTTATTTTAAAGTGAACAAATGTGATAACAATTGGAGAACAATTACTGTCAAACCAAAGCAGAAATGCTCTCAAGGGCTCAAACAACAACAGTCTTGATCTTTGGGATCCATCGAAATGCTCTTGATGTTTGAGTCCACAGTCAAAACTTCTGGTACATAACACCCACATTTCACCGTCAAATCAATTCCTGATGAATAACGTCACATTTTGTACGTGAAATGGCTTGCTAATTCTGTTTTGTGTTGATTTTATGTGCTATCAAATCAAACCAGGCATATAACGGACAGCCATGCTTTCTCAAAAAGCAGTACAGCTAATTCAGTTACACTTGAGACTTTATTTATATTTATATTTATGCACGCCATCTATAATTAGATGGCTTGTCTTTGGAGTCCATCGTTCCGTTTGAAACCTATAAAGACTAATTAAAAATAGTGTCAGAGTATAACGTGATGTACGGATCTCTCCTGCAGCACTCCCTGTTGTATTTTTCCTCTCTTGTGTTTCTCATCCCTTTGGACTTAATCTGATTCTCTTCTGAAATGAAAATGACTGCCGGGTATTTTTGTGTTGTAATTAGTTCTCCTGATAACTGAGCTGGGACAGTTTTGGACTTAATTATGCGTCACTGTAATTGATTTGACAAAGGTGCATATGCGTTGGGTCCTTTCTACTCATTACGAAACTTGGGATTGTTGTGAACTTTAAAACACACTTTTAGCAATGCATCTGTAACTATATAGTATGAACTATATAGTATAGTTCACTTTTAGAAACATAACCCTTACAGACCCAAGTTTAGAAATTCATTATTTTTTTCACGCTTTGAAGAAAGCCATTAGTTATAAAAAACAATTTTGTTTAGGAAAAATTTGCATTGGATTACAATTTGGGAAATCGCTGCAAAATTGCAATGCAATGCACTTTTTTAAGCTTAGGAAAATGGATTGTGTATTTACACTAAGTGCAAATTGCCCACCTTGCTGGCAGAGGCTATTTACACGAACTCTGCCCACCAACGTGTGGATGGGCTTGACAACATTATAAAGACTGCTGTTAAACAACAGCTCCAGTGGCGTAGGTAATAAAGCACGTACCTCTAATTTTTTGACATGATCAACCCAAGTTCGAATCCAAACTCGTTCTTATCCCTTTTGACATCACATTGGACAGGTATTTATTTTCAATAAAAATTAAGGAAATACTCTATAAGTGGAAATTAAAGTGCCTCATGGGTGTTTATCCAACCTGATCTCATAAAAGTGTGCATAAATAGTAGGCCAATTAAAAACAAAACTTGTGGTATTAATACGCAATTATTTACTTTGATATATGCTATGCGATGGGTAAGATTAGGGTTGTGGGGTAGATGCGTATCATATGCACGCCAACAAATTTCATATCATATGCATGCAAAAACTGCATATTATATGCACGCCAAACATGTATGTATCATATGCACGCCGAAGTCAATTTTTGTGTATCAATACCACGAGCTTGTAATCGGTGTACTATTTATACGCATTTTCATGAGATCGGGCTCTGTTTATCGGTTAGGGTTAGGGCTTTATTGTCCCAATAAGACAGCATCCATTTATACATTTTAATATAAATGATCATTTACACTCGATACATTATTATTACATACTGATTTATAATAAACTACAATACATATTTACACATATTGCAAAGAAAATACAGCTATTTTTACTTCGTGTAAAGGGTTTTTAAATGAATGTCCAAAAACTTTTGTTGTGATACATTTCAAAGTATCATCTACTGTTATGCGTTGTTTTTACTCATAATTTTTGACAATTAGACATAATTTATTTGCTCTACACAAATGTTGCAATTTAAATGGATAGCTAAATCAAAAATGAAAATTATGTCAGCATTTACTCACTCTCTTGTTGATTCCAAACCTGACCTTTTCTCACCTTTGGAACACAAAATAAGACATTTTTTCTCCATAGAGTAAAAGTTAATGGGATCCTAAACAAATATTTTGGTTCCCTTTAATATTCATAATTTTGAAGGGGGAAAAAAGGAGTAAAGTCTTTTAAAAGTCCACAGGGCCAAATGTGACTGTAGGTTAAAGAAACAAACACTTACTAAACACAACAAACACTCATACCCTGCATTGTAATTTAGAATCTTGTTTATTATTTGGCCCTGGAGTAAGATTTGTACTACTGGTAGACAGACACTGGAAAAAACATCGGTAGAAATGTAATCACGAGTTGGAAGGCAGGGGCTTAACAACCCTCCAGGGTTTTTAGTCATCGAAGATGAACCACGAGGATGACAATGAACCACATTCATGATGCGGCTAATTCTCGAACACTCCAGGAGAAGATAAACAAAGCTAATGAAACATAAATGAATCATTGACTCGCTTGAATATTTTGTTTTGTTCTCCAATAAACAAATCAAGGCTGGTAGCTGTTTGATGGTTAAATGAACAAGGATGTGTCATAAACATGCATTTTTGAGGAACAGAACACACATTATATTATCTATGAAACACCCCAGTTAATGTATTCAATTGCAGTGTTATGTAGGACCAACATGCTGAAGCCGCCTATAGATTTAGACATGATTAAAGGCTTTGTTTTTTCCTCTTATTTACTTACTGTAGCACTCAAACAAGCATTGCTAATTTAATTTCACATGAGCCTCGGTTTGTTTATATATGGAGAATTGCAGCTTCACGATCACTGCAGTCCAAAAAAATGCGAGCTAGTGTTGCATCAAAGCTTGTAACGCACAGAGGACTATCACATCCAAATCACGTACATGATATTGATGTTAAAATATGGAAAGGAAGAGGGTTTCCCTCCTTCAGGGAGCTGTAGTAGGGGATGATCAGTAAGTGTTTGTTTGTGTGCGAGAAACAGAATATTGTCTCAACAGCAAGTTTTCAGCAATTTTCAGCTCTGTTAGACCATGTTTGCCATGGTGTTCCCCTCTTGGCAATATAGTACCTTGGAAGGAAAACTGCCTTAAGACCTGCCATGAGATTGAAGATCTCAAACCTTCAGTAGAAGATGGCATGGGAAAACATGCTATGAGACTAGAAGGAGAAAGATATTAGGCCTATGTGTTAATCCAGTCAACAAAATTGCTGATGAAAATGTTCCTTAAGACAGTTTTTTTTTTTTGGCATGTCAACAGCAATGAATATGAAGACAGAATATATCAAAATAAGGCTATACATCAGAACAAAATGCTTTCTATAATGTAAAATGGAAGTCTGAATGGAGTTTAGACATCACCAGATTGGATATGGGAAACATTAAATCCATTATGTGCTAATTAGTGTAGGGTAACTAATTTTAGTAAACTGTAACTCTGTAATGTTGAGTTTGGTGACCCTACTGTGTACTATATGTGCAGCTGTTCACTCTCGAGATTGGACACCACTAGAGTGAATTTGGGTAACATTAAAGCCATTTTGTGTGAAATCGTGGGTGGTAACAGCTTTTGGTAACCTGTAACACTTTGTCGTCAGATTTGGTTACCCTGTTGTATATCTGCAGCATATGAGACCAAAATGCTTTCTAGATGATAAAAGAGAGGAGATTAGACATCACTAGAGTTAATTTGAATCAAGATAAAGACATTCTATGTTAAATAGAGTGGGGTAATGGATTTTGGTAACCTGTAACACTGAGTTATCGGATTTGGTGACACTGTTTTATATCTGCAACTGTTCACATCAAATCAAAATGCTTTCTAGAGTATTAAACAGAGGAGATCATACATAATGAGAGAGCATTTCGGTCACTTTGAATCTGTTCTGTGTAAACCAGTGAAGGTTAACAGATTTTGGTAACCTGTAACACTGGGTTGTGAGATTTGGTGACTCTGCTGTATATTTTTTGCCATTCGCTTTGGACCAAAATGCTTTCTTGTGGCTCGTTTCCACTGAGCAGTACGGTTCGGTATAGGTACACAATTATTTCCGTTTCCACTGTCAGAAGTTGTGAAAGGTACCAAAATAGCAAACCGTAACTTACTGTACCACTTTTTTGGTACCCTTCTGCTGGGGTACCAAAAGGGTGACATTTAACAAAAAGAGGCAGAATTGTGCTTGTGCTTGTCGTGCTTAATTATCGATCACTACTTTCCAGCATACACCTCACCTATCAAGTAAGGGTATTGTTGGCAGTGGAAGCGCAAGCTGGATCAGGGTGTTCCGAATCGTACCACACCTTACTCCACTGACCCGTATCGCTCAGTGGAAATTAGCTATAGATGATCGAACATAGATTAAACATCACCAAAGAAAATTTGGATAACATTAAAATGATTTTGTGTGAAATAGACTGCGTTGACAGATTTTAGTAACCTGTAACCATTGTTGTTGTCGAACTTGGTGATCCTGCTGTGAAGCTGTACATTTTAGACCAAACAGCTTTCAAAACCATAAAAAATAAGAGATTAGACATCAGTGGAGTGAATTTGGTTAACATTACAATCATTCTGTGTGAAACAGACTAACCGATTTTGGTATCGTGTAACACTGGGTTGTCAGATATATTTAGCTGTTCACATCTGATCAATCAGACCAAAGTGCATTCTAAGATACAGAAGAGAGAAATTTAGACATCACTAGGGTGAATTTGAGGAGCAATATAGACATTCAAATTAAATTAACCAGCTGAACTGTTCATTTAATGTGGCTGTTTCTCCACAGAGCTTCAACAGTCCTACAACAGTGATTATAACACAAAACATTTTCAACAAAAGACATAAACCTGCATGCTTGGAATTAAACACCATCCGAAGATTAGAATTCCAGCCATACTCCTGATTTAACCGGAGCAGTGTGTTTCATTGATTGGAGGAATCCATCAATGACTATTCAAATGAGTAATAGGAGAGGACCTCGGAATAGCCCATCAAGGTCTTGAGAGCAAGATGGAGTTCAGTTGTACCCTTCATTGCAGTTCCTGACACGCCATAATCAGAAAATGAATCAGAAATGGGGACACAATGCAGAGTGAGTCTATTACACTACAGGCGGACATAAACACCTTGCTTGACCCTTAAATCAGCGAGCAGGATGCTGTATGATAACTCCATCCCTCCCCGCCCCTCTATTGATCCAGCCCACTCATTACAACATCGACACACACCATAACAGCTCACACGGCTCCATACATCAGCAGCTGAAGCACAGTATAATGCTCTCAGTATTTAATCTGGTGAAGAATAAAGATAAAAGTAAGTGTTAGGCCCAGACAAAAGGAAGTGAGTATAAGGAACTTCAGCATTTTATAACTTTCTGACGCTCCTATGTCAGTCCCACTATGCCCTGCTGCTAAGCTCCCATAAAGAATTAATTAAAAACGCCCACTCCTCTCCGTCCCAGTGGACATGCATGGTCAGGTATGGGGTTGCTCTGGCATTCCAAATAAACACAGTGAACGAATTAGATTCAACCCTCTGGTTCCGCTATAAGAAGTTGATGTAAACTTACCAGAATCAGAATGAGCTTTATTGGCCAGGTATGCTTACACATACAAGGAATTTGTTATAGTGACAGAAGCTCCTCAGTGCAACAGAAAGACAGGAAACGGATAATAAAAGAATAATATACAAATCTACAAATAGGCAACATACAAAATAGCAAAAACACAATATATAATATAGACAATTATGTATGTACAATTATGATATGTGCAAATTTGTAATTAAAAAATGATTATGTGTGGTGAATAAACAATGTATAATAGTGTTGTGTGTTCCAAGTTTAATGTCTACTGTTCATGAAATGGATTGCCTGAGCGAAGAAACTGTTCCTGTATCTGGTCGTTCGAGTTCTGTAGCACCGACCAGACGGTAATAGTTCAAAGAGGGAGTGTGCTGGATGTGAGGGTTCCAGAGTGATTTTGTCAGCCCTTTTGCTCACTCTGGATAAGTACAGTACAGGTGGGGAGAGTTGTACCAATGATTTGCCCAGCAGTCCGTACTACCCTCCGTATTCTTCTGAGGTCAGATTAGGTTGCTGAGCTGAACCAGACAGTTATTGAAATGCAGAGGATGGATTCAATGATGGCAGATCAGAACTGATTCAGCAGCTCCTGTGGCAGGTTGAACTTCCTATGCTAGCGAAGGAAGTACAGCCTCTGCTGGACCTTTTTCACAATGAACTCAATGAGATTGTCCCACTTCAGGTCCTGAGAAATTGTGGTGCCCATGAAATTATAATTACCAATAGGTTGGTACAAATAGGGGCAATTATAGAGCCGAATTAATTAATGGGCCAACATACCTTAACAAGATAAACATTGGCACCATCTGCTTGCTTGAACTGCTATGCAGTTGTTACTGGCTGTGCACAGTGCTAAACTGTGTATTTCTTTATGTGTGGATTCCGGGTATGTGCGTTTAGGACAGTTTGCTTCTTGTTCTTGTCTATTTTCTTATAGCGAGTGTGTGTTTGTAAGGGATACAGGTCAATTTAGCTCAAAGGGAATTATTTAAGATTTTGGACAGAATCACTGTTTTACGGCTGAGTTGTCCAGCGAATCATTAAATGAGCCGTATCACATCGACTATGCTATGGATATTAATATACAAATATAGTGAAAACACTATTAATTTGCACAGTATCAAGATTGGCAGTTTAAGATATTAACTTGTAAGCACAAAACACAAGATACTTCTCTTTGCAATATGAATAAGACTTTATTGGATAAATCTAAGACAGAAACTAATCTAACGCTAACGCTCACACATTCACACAAGTTGCCGAAAGAGAGAATGTGAGGGTGAAAATTCGAAATCCCAAGTTTATAGCAATATGTGCAATTTCTTAGACCTGAACAACCATCAATCATTTCATTTACACTCGCATTGAGTTTCTCAATGAGGCTGTTAAACTTTATATTAAATGCACTAGTTTAGCTAGAATCTAGAGGTACTTGTGTTGCTTGAGTGGGGGATTCCCTTTGTTGTCATTGTTGCATAAAGCGGTTTCCCAAGTTTTTTGATTGGCTGGAAGTCCAGTTGTCGTTCGAAGTGACATCTTGGCAAGCCAATGTTTGGGCGTTGGCTGAAGATGCGGAGTTGTGGGCAGGTTGAAGTTTTGATGCGATTACAGTCGGAGTTGGACTCCGAGACACGGCTTTGTGGCAAAACTTAACTCAGAACATGAAACTCTCAACGGAAAGAAAAGAAACTGAAGTAAAAGAATAAAAGGATGTAACGAGACTAGATGTTTTTTTCTTCTCATCGTGCTTAAGTAGCAGCGGGCGTGCAGGCCGAAGCATGCTGAAAAAAAAAAAAAAAAAACCGGCAGATTTAATTTTGTTGGTGTCCTGAATTTTTTAACTGGGCTGTTGAACACATCCCACATGGTGTATTGACCGATTAGACTTTGTCTTAGCTTGGGGTGTTGCTATGTTTCTCCTCCCAATACATAAATCAACATGTTATCATATGGTCAAAATTTTCCCGCTCTTGCAGAGTATAATTTTGGACATGACTTCTATAAAAAGAATATAATACATTTTTCAAAGTATTGATTAATAGAAAAGTTCAAAGCATGAAAATTAAAACTTCTACATAGTGAGCATGACTATAAACCTATAAACTATGCAATAGTTATTCAAAATGACATACACAATGAGTGATTAGAACATGATAGTCAAATGTTTGGGTTACATACGTCATATGGAGTTAAGCAATGGACTGATATTCGTTTATAAGTCTTTTGAGATAATTTTGGTTGTACATCATTCTACATCTGGAAAATACAGTCTCTGTGTCGTTCTGTGAATATGTGCTTTGTGAGGAACAAAAGGTCTAGAAGGAGCCTTGTCTTTGTCCTGGGTGGGAGAAACCACCCAACTAAGTCTCTACTAATGATTTCCCTCCTGTGATGGTCATGATGTTGTCTCTTCAATCATTAATATAGGGTTTATTGCCCCAAAATTGATAATCTCCTTCCTGAGTTGAAATTATCAATGTGTTCTTTTATTTTTTTTGTCATTTTGAAAGCTGTTTAAAGCTCCTGGTTAGTTAGGCTTGCTTCAGGCTGGCTGGTGCTAGGATCTGATTTACAATCTCTGTGGAATTCGGCTCCTCGTTTTTCAACACTTTTCTGATCGAATCTTAAATTGTCTGATTCGCTCTGAAACCCTACAGTGTTTGTGTGTAAAAGTGTAAGATTTTTTGCCTTTATCTCACTCTAGTCATCGCAAACACTTACAACACTGACGACACATTAGCTGAGTCAGAGTCATCACTCAGTCTCTCGCTTTCATACACTCTTTTTCTCAGGCCATTCTCTCAGTCATGATGGGAGAAAATTATGCTTTCTCATTAGATTAATTGGTTGTAAACCGAAGCTCAGTGTTCTGTCAAAAAGGTTGAAAAGGTTGTTCAAATTAATCACATTTTACTGCATGTCAATATGTGCTAAGCCTGCAAATGAAATACATTAAATCACAGTGGCAATACCTCAATAATTAAATTAAGACCTCATTAAATAATATAATTATTATTTAATTCAGATTAAATAATAAGGGGAACAGAACTCAACACACACATGTTCTTTTTGATACAAATTTATTGCAAATATAGTAATAGATCTTTTGTACAGAAATTTAGAGACAAAGAATGAGAATTATCACCAAATAAAGAACAAACAGAGCAATGAATTTCACATTTAACAATGGACCAGTGTTCAACTGAGTCAACTATTTATGGGTCCATGCAAAAGGGAGAATATTTCATACATGGATTGGCAATCAATAAAATGAGTTATGTTGAGATGCGAAAGAGCTCTGGTGATCAAAGCGACCATAACCTGTGACCTATTGTCCAACATCTTGTCCTCTTGAAGACACGGGGTTATTTAAGTAAAGGTACCAAGAGGCCAATGGTCACATTTTGATGTGAAACCCAATTACTCAAACCAGTAATAGCTTATTTTTGATTTTGAATACAAATCTCAAATTGAGTATGTTAATGGGATGAAAATACAATTTCATCAGACACTCAAAGACTCCCAGTGATCAAACTGACTTTTGCAACCAGCAGATATGCTATTTCCGCCATCCCACATGGGTTGGAGCAAGAATGTGTCCAATCGATTGTGGCTGATGGAGTTTATTTGTCAGATGGATTGAATGTGGGCCACCGTTGTCTCTGAGCAAGTGGTTTTCAGACTTCCAACTCCCAGTTTATACTTTGAATTATACAGTATCTCACAATTAAGTCATCAAGGGACAAGGTTTTCCAGAGAAGTTCAACTGTCATAAGATTTTTTGTTTTGACAAATGATCCTTTCAGGGCTTGTTTTGACAGTTCAAAGACGCTTACATAATAAACCTCTCTTAAGAAATCAGTTGAAGACAAGCCTTCTGGGATATATGAAGATCAATAACTAGGAGAGGTGATTAATCAATGCTGTTAAAACATTAAAGAGCAACAAAGACTTCAGCACAAGTGGAATATAGAGGAACTCTACTCAAATGTGCAAGGTGAACTTCACTCTTGAATGTGTACTGACTTCTCTACGTTAACCTCTTGCTAAGTTGAGTTAATTAAGTAGTAGACAAACATCAGGTAGAAACTGAAACCAGTGTCGATGAAATGGGTTGGAAATGCCACTGGAGACAACAAATAACCAAGGTGACACTGAAACCAATTTACTGAAGGACCCTCATCAAGTTCACAACTATATTTGGATTACATTAAATATGTAAAATAAATAAACAATTAAGTGAAATGCTAAAACAATTTATACGTTCCTGGGTCAAACACTGAGGGGGGGGGGTGTTATCATTAATTAGTAATGCGATTAATTCGTAATTGCTAATATTTAGTTGTAGGCATTCTCAACGGTTGATATCTCCGAACAATGAATGCTCATCTTTTTTTAAACAGGGATGCTTGTCAATTAACCCCACTAGTACTGAATGAAAACATCTGATTAGTTCGAGTTGAGTTGTATGATGAATGCCAAAGAAAATTAAGGGTACACAGTAACATTTACAAAGTTTTCATGTAAATGGTCACGTTTGGCAATGATCTGACCTATCGTTTTATGAAGTAATTGATTAATTTACTGTGGCAGTTGAATACATTATAGAGTTAAATTAGTTTACATGTGATGGCAGTGGAAGCAATGCCTGAAAAAAGTAAGTCAATAAAGCCCGGGGGGAAATAAAATGACAAAACATCACAGAAAAAACTCTGAATTTCAGTTTCATAGTGTTTTTGACATACATCCACTCAATATACACAACAATTTTAGGCTCATTGAAAATACAGGAAATCATGCAAATATAACACTTTATTTCATTTTCATGTCTTTTTTCAGTCTATAGTTTCAGTAATATTAATTACAGTTCATTGCACGACCCCGACCATTTTAAAAACAAAAAATAAACAAAAAAAACCCTCCCCAAATACACTCTGGTCCCACCCCAAATAAATGATATACAGATCAAGCTTGGTAGAAAAACAGTCATAAACTCTTTACAAAATTCACAGATGTTTTGCATTTCCTTCTTTCAATAATTGACTCCATTCAGGTGACCTAAACAATGTAAACTTGATCGGTGCACGTTGACACAGAATAAATTAATCAATAAAAACAATACACGAACACATAAATTAATCTTAATATGGTTCATAACCAGTGGCGGCTGGTGCTAAATTTTTTTTGGGGGGGGGGGCGCAAACAAACTGAAAGTACGGGCGATCTGGTCCAAGCTCCTTGATCCTTTTTTTTCTTCATCCGAACGCCTTGTGAACGGGTATTTTTGTAAAGATAAAACCGAATTTTCTTTCATCTCGAGATATTGCGCTTGCTTCCACATTAATTAGTACCTGTCTGTCAACTGACGAGCTGCTACTGAGTGGAATGAGAGTCGTTGAGAACGGTCCAATCACATGAGGCCAAACATATAAAAACAATATTGATTCGCTCTAACAACAAAAGGGGGAGGGTTCGGGGCGCAGAGCCATGCGCCCCAAGGACAATTTGAAACAAGCCAATTAGAGCTTAGCCTCAAATCACATGCTTTTGAAAAGTTTGTGTACCTACATACACACTCATTAGTTCGGCGCCCCGCACACAAATCTGAAATAAATATAGTTTAGATTTTTAGATTTTCAATAAATTATAATATAACTAACAGTAGAATACTATGACTAAATTATTTTATTTAGTTAATATTTGCGATATATTTTTAACTTATTGTTAAAATGTTAAAGGGGGCTAACTTGAAGGGGGGGGGGGGGGGGGCGGCGCCCCAGCGCCCCCTATTGACCAGCCGCCACTGTTCATAACCTAGATGATTATTTTAAAATGCCAAATTCCCACAACGCACTCCTGATCAGCTCTAGGCAACAACTACAAGCAACCATTGGCCGTTATGCAAGTTTGGAAATACATCACTGTTTTTTATTAACTTTTAGTATTTAAGATAAAACAAGATAAGGAATTTGCAATATCACATAAATCAAATCAAAAAGGTGAAAATGGGAAAAAGCATCACAGTATCTGTTAACTTGAATCAATAAAGCGCTTTTCAGGCTGTCGCCAACAGATTGCTATGCTGCACTAACTCTAAGATGATTATCTCCAGCATATTATGCATGCAGAGAGCACAGGATCCCACATGCTGGCCGTAGACTCATTTAGAGACTGCTGGAATTAGACACGTTCTGAATATCACATCCGACAAGAGGCTGAAAACAAGCTTCTATGTAAAAATTACCCCCTTTTCAGATGACCGTCAAATGTAAACTGAGGAAAATTAGTTGCCTGATTGCTAGTCACTCACTTAGCATATATGAAACCACGCCACACACAAAATGAACATACTACACATTTCATAACAAGCTAGCATGCTAATCCTCACATTTTCAGGTAACAAACATCTCTATCTACAGAGAATCTTTAGCATGATGCTAAGTGCTTTGTTGGCAGCTTAGTTTGTTGGCAATTTCAAACCTCATTAAATGATATTACTGGAAACTGAGAGCACCACCACGGCTAGGCTAGCTTACGCAGCGCTAGCTTCTTCTATGCCTGACTCCCCAATCATAAAGGCTTTTGAAATTGGGTCGGAATGATAAAACGGGCACGATGAAAGTGCCAACTAGGCCAACTAGGCTCTTTTATTTAGGAGCTGGATTATCCTCTTCATTTGGGAATGCTTTTTCAACCAAACGCTCAGAGAAAAACACTGAACTAAAACAAAAATCTAGACTGTATGGGTTGGAATTAAACCAGAAGCAGTATTTTTAGTTAATTTAAGATGACGGGGAAGCTGGATTAAATTTGTATTTTTTTGGGAATGTATTCTCAGCTAAAAGGCTCTGAATTGACAAAAACGGACAGTCCATCAATCTCCATTATAGTAACATTGAGATTATTCCTGTAATTTGGCTATTCGACATAAGCGAGCTAATGACTTTGATAGTGATCTTTAAAGAGGTTCATTGAAGATTTGAGCATGACCATTAAAAAAAAAAAAAAAGAAGCAAATAGGCCCCATTTTGTATTCATTACTTACAATACGGAGTAGCACTAAACCATCAGCTGGCTTTTAGAAATAGTGGACATAAAAGCCTCATTTAGTGGTCTTATCTAGCCGTCCTTGGGTCTGCATTAGTGCATACTCTTATAGCCCTGTCTGTATTCATCAACTCAACTCTACTCAAAATAAAATAACTTGATAAACACAACTAAATCCGACAGAGGTCAGAGCAAGGCAAACCAGCAGAAAGGGCAAAGCAATTGAATCACAGCTGCATACGGCTGGCTTGTACATCCAACGCATTTAGAACGGAATTTAGACCCTTTACATGAAAGGTTATTACCATACAGTACACTACAGTTCAAAAGTTTGAGGTCGCTAGGTCGTAATTTATTCCTGTGATGGCTGAGTTTTAAGTCGTCAATGTCACATGATTCATCTGAAATCATTCTAATATGCTGACTTGGTGCTCAAGAAACATTCTTCTTATCATCAATGTTGAAAACAATTGTTCTGCTTAAGCATTATTATTATTGTCATTATTATTATTTAAGAATTCTTTACTTGAAAGTTCAAAACAACAGCATTTATTTAAAATACATATTTTGTTTGCAAAATTTAAAAAATGTTTACTGCCATATTTTATCAATTTAATGCATTCTCTCTGAATTACAGTAGTAATTTATTCAAAATAATAATAATAATAATAATAAAAGGTCTTACTGACATCAAACCTTTGAATGGTAGCGTAGAAATAATAATACAAGTTGGTTAAAAGTTTAGCATGGTCATGCCACGCTATGTCAACTACCCCAAATTACATCACAAATGATTATATTTTTTTACTCGTGTGCAGTTCAGCATAAACCCAAAATGCAGTTGTAACCACAATGTGCTTTTCATGTAATGCATAGCTTTGTACATATATGCTCCCTCAGCAAAATATTAGGGGATCCTAAAAAAATAACATGAAATCCAAATTTACTAATCTAGTGTTTACTTTCATCAAAATATACAGAAACTACGCTCCTCTTCATCTAATATTAAAGTTCTCTTTTTTTACAACCCCTCCCCTCTAAACACCTTAAATATGGAGACAGTTTGCACTATCCAAACAATTCCCATTGGATTAAATAATATCCCACACTTCTGATGTCATTGAACATCCTGTTTCACTTAAAAACCTGTACCATAACACTAGTAACATTGTTTGCAAAGGCCATTTCAAACTGACTTTTAAAGTGAGAGGAAAATCAAAAAGCAAAACCATGTCCCTCACTTTAAGAGATTTGTGTTTTCCTTCTCTTCCTTCTAAAGTGAATATCTCATTGCGTTTCCTCCTTTTCTCACTCACTCTAGTGTGGCACATCCACTTTGCATGTTTCTAAATGGAACATCACGCCCGGAGGTCGAAACAAACCGCTTTTTGAATTTCTACCTAAAATCTTTTTCACAGTTATCGCTCTCTCAAACTCATATGCTGTGCATCTATAAGTTATTCTTGTTGAGATAACTGGAGGCCCTAAATTTAGTGATCGTGGAAAGTAGTATTGTGCCCATACGGCAGGATATGAGTGAAAAACAGGAAAACTTTTCCTGTTGCGTATACACCACGTCTCTGGGGTTTCTTGCAAATATCGAAGCATTTCCCTCAACTCTGAATGAAATATCCAAACCATCCTATAGCTAAGAAATCTCAAACGGGTCGGAAAATGCTGTGAGGTGTTCTTGGATTGTGTGAATACAAAATCAGACGCCCCGGTGGTCATCACGAACAGATTGATTGCCTGGTTAAACAAGAAATGGACGCATCTAACACACTACAGAAGTTGTAAATGCGCCTTTGGCCAATATCGCTGCCTATCCGTACTGATCAATGCAACCTGCAAAATAAACCGTATTTATTATTACTCCAAGGGGCCTCAAATATGAAACTGAATGGCATATTTTCTCAACAAAGCTGAGATGCAGTAAACCAATGTATTTGTCTAAAAGTCTACCATTCTTGACAGCTAATAACAAAACAGACAGAAAATAAAACCTATTGATGGACATTTTAATTTTTTCAGGATGTGATAAAAAGCAGCAATCCCTCAGCTTTGGCATGTAGGGGTAATTAAATCCCTGCTTGGGGTGAAAAGCATTACAAACGCCATTTCCAAAAGACCCCCTGTAGGCCTTTTCCTCAAAACTGGCACACACAAAGACATATACAGTACATATGCATTAAAAGTGTATACAACAGAACTTTTCGCAACCTGACAGAACTTACAAGACCTGGGAACTTTGATTTTTGAGGCACATTAAAAGTGAATCGGGTTGTGCTATGCCTTGAGCCACATCTTTGGTGTTTTAACTTTTTGTCTGATTTCTCTCAAAAATAACTGTGGACTTGTCTTTTCCCCTGTTTGCTCAGTGTAGCCTTAAACCTTAGCTTGACTCTCACAGTATGAAGGCGGCTGCATTATCTTCTTGTCATACTTCTAGACGTTGCCTGCCCTACAGGAAGTGTGGATTTGTTTGGCGGACATGACCTGCAGAATTTGAATAGTTGGAATAATGTTTGCTAATAAACTTGAAAGTTAGTCTTTAAAGTGCCTTTAGGCTATTGTAGACTGTGCCAACTTAATTATTATATAAAATCAACATGAAACAGCATGCAAAACCCATTGCATTTCTCTAATTTGCCATAACAGGATATTCAATAATTTTTTTTATGTACTGAGAATTCTTCGAATTGGAAAGTGAGAGATACATACCAGAATAGTAAGCCTGACTTCTTTAAGCAAAGCTGTTGAGGAGACTTTTGGATTTGGATGTAGATATGGAAGGTCAAGAGCTTCTCGATGGTGTAAATATACCTTTACTTGACATTGTGCTGTAAACTTGTCTTATGTTAACTTTAAACAAAATTACCTAATTAACTACTAGAAAAGTAGGAATTAACTAAAATAAGTTGGAATAGCTTGCACCAAAAAAGTAGAGTGCATGTTAACTTCAAATAGTTTACACATAAATAAAGGCAGCTAACTAAACAAAACAAAAAACGAAATTATGCAAAGCTGCCATAAAAGCAACTGACTTTGTAATCTACATCAAACCTGATCTTATCATGAAGCTATACTTATAACGTGACGATCAATCGCTTGCTTAAATTTGTTCTCTTCCCCAGGCTCAGTTCACTTGTTACTCAAAAATTGAGCCTCAATCACAGCGGGTTCTTCTCTAATGTTTTGGTCAACCTGCTGAGTTAATACCCATCTCGAGATAAGGGGGTTGGGAATGCTCTGTGATTCGAGTCTTTTTGCATTAAACCCGGAGTGGTGCCATGGAGTGTGCGAATTACATTCTATTCCTTGTTCTGGTGTCTAATCAGGGGTCTTGAGGGGGCCTGGCCTGATTAAAGCAGATGAAAGTACGTAAAGCTCATTAAAACAAGAAAATCTTTCTGTGTTTTCTAACCGCACACCAAATTCATTCCATCAAGGCTTCAGGAGCATAAGCATGAACACTCAGCTGGAGCATGAGGAATAGAGATATGAAAGAGAAATCGCAGGCAGAGGGAAAAAGGCTTCATCACACTCTGAACATACAACTAAATTTGACAAGTGCATCAGAGGACAATTGTTGATTTTGAAAGGCTTATTATCTCCATGGACAAGATGGTAGGAGGCCAGAGAATTGTGGGCCGCAAGTCTTTCACTGCTTAAAACGTTATTAGTGGGAGGACGGAAATTGTTGAAACTATGGTTCTCGGTAAAACTGTACATAGAGGGGAACTTTACTCACCCGTGTTGTGGGAGTTACAGTGGCATTTATGTGAGCAAAACTTTGTTTTTTTTCTGAGGTATTACCAGCAAGTTCCACTTTCAGAATGCTAGAGCTCGTATTGGTAATCTGCAGAATGTCTTTTTTATGCAAATCAAAACAGCCCTGATGTAAATTATCCATTCATTATATTACTTTGGACACAATTAGGATGTATTATGCTATGTAATATAACTGGGAATCAATCAAAACAAAATCAAAAACAAAAAATTATACAAAAGCATCTGGCTTTTGGCCTTGAGTACACCTGATCAGGAGGGCATTCTGGCAGACAAAA
The DNA here is from genome assembly GCA_003573665.1 of Oxygymnocypris stewartii. Classification (NCBI taxonomy): domain Eukaryota; kingdom Metazoa; phylum Chordata; class Actinopteri; order Cypriniformes; family Cyprinidae; genus Oxygymnocypris; species Oxygymnocypris stewartii. Next base: position 8,050,144 of record QVTF01019716.1, on the reverse strand, counting down.
TTGAATCCATTATGTTAATATATAGTGTCCTCTGAAATTTAAAATCCCATTAAATAAACGACAACTACAACAATGACATTTCAATCATAAAAAATGCAGTTACTTTGACAAATAAATAACAGTTACAATCTTACAAATGTTTGGCACCATCCTTTAAAATAATCCGTTCTTTGTTTTAGTGCCAAGAGGGCACTTTTAAGACTATGTGTCTGTAAACTTATACATTGTGTGGACTCTGCATATGCCTTTGTGTATATGTGTGTGTGTGTGTTTGTAAGTACGTCTACACATACAGTGATTTTGTTTTCACTGGACATACACATTGGAAATCTAATACTACTTGTACATATACTGTATGTAACCATTGTTAGTATAGATTGTTCTCTTGTTGGTTGTGTGTTTGTCACAGTTTTCACAGTCAGCCATCAGTTACATCTGGTCAACATTGTATATCTTTAAGACCATACACAGACATAAGTTACCAAAAAGAACAACTTATCAGCAGGGAATCAAACCACAAATAACTGTCATTCCCATATGCCAACAATATACTTAAAACATTCCAAGAGCATAATAATTTATCTCCAACTGTCTTAGCTTTGTATCTCCCAACCACAGTGCAACAACGCAAGCCTTGAGGCTCTTTAGAAAACTCATTTTCTAACTGAATTTAGGAAAATAGTTGGGGTAAAAACAACTTTTGGAGTCTTAAATGGGAATCAATGAGATTTCAAGAAAGCTTATGATGGTGGAATATATGCATGCGTGGGTTTGCCATTTTGTTGCAAGCTCTTGCTACGGGTCTGTGTTTGAGTGATATTCATATCAATCCATGTTTCCTTTGTTCGTATACTGTTCAATTATCATACTATTCTATACAGATACACACAACAACAACAACAACAAAAAAACATTAGCGTAAGCATTAATATAGTTTCTTTCTTAACAGGCTAGCCAATGTTTATCTTGTCTTATCTCATAGACTTTGATTGACTGCAATCTGGACTTCCCTCTGAGATGCTTTAGTAAAATGGCTCACAAAGCAAACCTTTCAATTTTGACTTGACGGTGTCAATTCTCAATTATAGAGCATTGATTTTGAACCTTGAAGGATGATGTGACATATTATTGATGCATGCTGAGAATTCATAAGTTTCAACACTGACCAAATGCGACTGTAAAATGAAGATCAATTTTCATGTACAGGCTGCATTCTAATGACGTTCGCACTCAATGCTGAGAAAACCCAGTGCATGTCAACCATAATGCTTTGAGATCTACATTCATTAGTTAACAACAAATGCTAATGTTTGCCATCAAAAATGCCCTTGCCTGAAATTTCAAATCCCAGAGGCCTTTTTTGTAGAGCTTGAGGTGTATTTTTGAGCTAATAAATTGCTCTAAAGAAGAAGAGCTTCTGCTTGCTTTTCATTGCCATGGGCGAACAAGAAAAACTTCAGAGATGCATTCTGGGTGATAACCTGACCGGAAAGGTTGAGATTAATGTCACTTCTCCAATCTGGCAGTGTTAATAATATTAGCACCTCTTTGACATCTTGAATCCTCTGCTGAAAATTACTAATTCATTTTCCCTATAGCCATGCAAGGACAATTACAAGGTCTTAAAAAATTAGATGTGAGAAATAATTGAATTTGTTTCAAACCATCCCTGGTTTGACCACAACCGACATTAGGTCAGGAGAAGTGGGTAATAACAGGAAGTTCAGGTCAATAGGGAGAAATAACAGCAGAGCTACTATAGTATTCAATGAAAGTAGACTTGACCAAGTACTCATTAAAATGCAAAAATCGCATCTGATTATGTGGAATCAAAATAAAACTAAGTATTTTACACATGTGAAGCCTGTTCAAGGATTTATGTGCCTGTCATAAGCTTAATATGTCTTTGAAAAGGTGTATTCAAACACCAGCAAGACAGTTATTATGAAAATATATATTTAACATTTCATGAAATTATAGCTCCCAAATTAGGTAAACAAATTAGGCAAAGTGGTGTCACTTTTCTTTTGGCATTTTGCATCCCAACAGGATAAACAAAGCAAACTCTTTTTATAGCGTGTCTCGATGTTTAATACACAACTTGTGTATATCAGCCTATTATACACTGGGGTCTATATCTAGCTACCAGGGAATAAAGCTTTCATTCTTAAAACCCATAGCATTCTTTCCTTTCTTATAATAAAATAAAAAGCTGTCTCATGTCTCTACAAATGAAGAAAAAATTGTATTTGAGGCTGGCTGTGCCACAAACGAATGCCAAAAATGAATTAACATTGTGTGTTTTATCGAATTGCCACACTGCTTAAGTATAAAGTATATCCAAATGGTTGCCTCTGGTTTGAAAACTGTGTCCCACACATGATGTGTAAAATTTGTGTAGGTGTCTCCAATCAATGAATATGCTTTGCTTGAGCAAACATTAGGAAATGGGAGGGAATAGGGTATCCATGTTTTGACCTGGTACTTCAGCCAAGTGAAAATTTCCTTTTTTCCTTCTTACTAATTCATATTTCAAAACAATCATCTTGACAACCATCAGTTACCACCATCACTCGAGACTATATTCAGGCATTTGTGAAATAAAACAACTAGTTCCTCATTTAAGAGTATTATCTTGTCAAACTACTGTGCAAGAGAGCATAGGTGGTACACAAGAGGAAATAGAGGGATTCTAAACTGAATCTGGATGCTTTTTTAAGTGCCACATTTCCTGTGCATTTCTGGTTGTTTGCTTTTCTATGCCTTAATGAGCTTGGAACACCTGCTTAATTCTGTCTCTTTCAGAACACTTGTCTCTGTGGTGGCCTATAGGGACCAAAGCACCTGCTGATCGAGTCTGCCGAGCTGTCTCAAGAGTCATCGGTTCTGTTCTCCACAACATATCCTCCTGCTGTCATGTCTTTCACAAGTATCACAGTTTCTGCTGTGCTGACACCCCCTTCCAGTAGTCCAGAATGTCATGGAGATCCTCATCCTTTGCAAACTGCACTTTCTTTCGAAGAGCATGGCCAGCAGCTATGTAGGCCTCCTCACGGGGGCTTTTCTTGTATGGTCGGAAGCGCTCCCAGATTTTAAGCGTGCTCTCAGAGGAGTACTCAGGGCTAGAGGAATATCCCGAGTAGTTGTGGTGGCTGGGAGAAAGCTGTGAATAAGCAGTGTCCTTCTTGGTGCGAGTGCGAGGCTTTAGAAAGGAGACTTTCTGGGCAGGGGAGTCAGTGGCACCCTCATAGTAGAGGGCGGGGAAGGAGTGTCGGTGCTCTGAGCAGTGGTAGTCTGGGTGCACCTCCAAGTGGTGCTGCTGAGCCGTACTACCACCACCTCCGACCACAACACCACACCCACCTGAACCACCACTGCCACCACCGGCTCCCCCTCCACCCCTGCTGCCACCATCTCCTCTGCCATTACTGACTCCCTGAACCCCTATTAAGGGCAACCTCTCCATGGGCTCTCCGCACCGAACAGGGCTGCATTTTTCAGGGTACTTGCTTGGCTCTGTGCTTCGAGGGTCAGGGACATCCAGAGTGAAGACCCGAGCACTTTTAACAGAGCCACCGGAAGAAACGCTGCAGCGATTTTTAACAGAGTTGATAGGAACAACTGCAGCATCTGCACTGAGTTGCCTCTGCAACGGCCGTGATGCTGTAGCTGGGGGTGGGTCCCTGTAGGGAGGGGAGAGAAACCCACCTCCGCTGATGCCAGGCCGCTCAGAAAGGGGCAAAACAAGAGGAACAGATGGTAGAGGATGGATTTTAGGGGACGACATGATCTGGCATGTCTCGGTGATGGTAGGGGAAAGTGGAATTAGCCCCCTGGCTAATGAAGGGACACTAGGAGGTGGTGGAGAGGCAGTGTTATCCACTGTATTTGCAGTGGCCGCAGCTGCTGCCACAACAGCTACAGAGTCTAGTTTGAGCGCATCAATGCAGTTATTGATAATCTGATTTACCTTGTCCACCTCCTTGGCAATGGTGGAGATCTCTGATGTTGAATCTCGGCCATCATCATCAGAGTCATCTCCTCCATTAATTCCATTTTCATCCCTTGTGATTTCATTCCCTGACCCTGTTACAACTCCATCTCTTACTCGCTCCTCTCCTCCTGCTGATGCTCTTATATCCATGTAGTTGCCCTTATTGGCGGCCATGGCTTCCGAGAAAGCTGTAGCCATCTTCTCCACTTGTGGAAGCGAAGAAAGTCGAGAAGAGGTGGTGTTGGCTGAACTTTGAAGGACGCCCAAGCTGGAGGACGCTGACTGGGACAACTTGCCATGGTGGTGTTGATGATGGGATTGGTCATGGAGTTTCTGCAAGGCCGAAGGATCCTTGGCTGCTGCAGCAGCTGCTTCTGGCCCATAGCGCATCTCTAAGATAGTTTTCTTAACACTAATAGACTTTTCCTTTTCCTCTTGCATTCGACGCCTACGTAAGCAGTAGTACACCAAGCCCAACACAATGACCATCCCAAACAGGCAGCCTAGAATGGTCATAATGTAATGGGTGGTGGTAGAAGGGGTTGCTTGCAAGTCATCAGGCCCTGGAGCCCGAGTTGCAAAATACAGACAAGTGTGATTGTACCGCTGGGAATTGCGAATGGAGGCAACACAAAAGGTATAATTTGTGTGGGGCTTTAGGTTGTTTAGTCTGACAATTTCTTTCTTATTTTTTAAGTTCATGACGTCTGACACATAGGTGTGGTTGTACTGCACTAGAATATACATCTTACTGTAGGGCTTGGGTATTTGAACCAAGAGGGATGCGGAGGAGAGGGAGACCATTTGTAACTTAATGGTGGGGCTGTATGTTGGGTCTGTGGTTGACGAAGCTGTGGGCTGGTGATAAGGTCCCATCTGATCATAAATATCCATCCCCATCCCAGAAGAGTCTAAGTCAGGAGGCAAGGCTGTTATGCCACCAACAATCATTCCATTTTTACACATGGATGACAGGACAGAACGAGCATTTCTTCCATGATTACCTCTAGGACTCAGGAGAGGGTAGCCAAAAAGTTCTTTTGGGGTCTCACACTGGAGCCTGTCATAGGTGTGAGTGACGTTGTCAAATGCTTCTAGCCAGATAAGGAAGCCATACAACTCACAGCCACAATGGAAAGGATTTCCAGCCAGTTCACACACTATTAGCCGTCCACCCAAAACAGTGAATGTAGATGAGTCCAGCCTTGTTAATTTATTAGAGGATAGATCGAGACTGCTAAGGCTTGGGCATTCCCAGAAGGCATTGGTTGCAATTACCTCAATAAGGTTATGCTGCAGATACAGGCACTGCATTCGACCCAACCCTCGCAGCATCCCCTCGGTGAGGTTGGTTAGCTTGTTATATCCCAACTGCAAGACCTGTAGATTGGCCTGTCCTGCGAAGGCACCATCCTCAACGTAGGAGATTTCATTCTTGGTAAGGTTGAGGTCAGTAAGGTTGGTGAATCGGCTGAGGGAACTGAAGAAAATTGCCTTGAGCTTGTTCTCATTTAGCCGTAAGTCATGGACGGTGTTGTTAATATGCTGTGGGATTGTCTCATATGGAGGCTGGTTCTGACTGCAGATTGCCAGCCACACATAGCCTTTATCCCCCTCAATTAGCCAGCAGTCACCCCTCACAAAAGATGGTGCATGGAAGAGGAGAAAAATAGGGAGAAAGAGGATGAGAAAGCAGGGTGGAAACGCACAAGATAAGCTGAACCTGCAGGCCATTTTTTGGCAAAATCTGGATTTTTTTTATCAAGGTGGGAAATGAAAGAGGTTAGGGCTTAAAATAAGAAAAATGTTCACATGAGATGGACGTCCAATATGATTACAAAGACAGGTTCTGGGGGGAAAGTGTCTTCAGGGCAGTCACAGATGTTCAAGGACCATAATGCCAAACATAGTCCCCATTTTACGTGGTCTGTGTTATAGGTTTATAGCGTCGCTTGCCACAGCTGTTACTCATGGTCTTTGACTTCTTGACTATTCTCCTTTTAAATCGCTGAGAAATGCTTTCAATCTGTCAGTCTTTGGATCTGTACAAGAGACAAAGGGTGGGGAGAGAAAATTGCAAAATTAATGATTATGCTTTGATTATAAACAAAACATTTATGTATTCAAATTTCTAAAGCCATGAAACTTGTATTTACTGTGCTAGTTCTATAAGTCAACAATGTTTTATTATGTAAAAACATGTTAGTACAACTAAACAAAGGCTCAAAATTGTTTTTAAAAGAAAGCATAAATGACAGCATAATTAGGGACCAGAATGTAGAACAGCCATTAGTCTTTGTAAGTCACTGAGGTTTTACAGTGCCTCAGTGCAACATCTTGGTAGTACAGCTAAAGTGGCTTAAAAAACAGCAATCTGTGTGTTTATATGTGCATGTGAGTTACTTGATATATGTAATTATACATATATCAAGGCCTCCTGCTAATGCTAATTTATCCATTTCTTTAAACTGCCTGTATACTGAGACACCACTCACGAAATGCTTAATTCATGCTTTGAATTAAATCAAATAGAACAAAATAAAAAAATAATTTACATTAGACTACAATTAATTTGCAAAACCGTTAACATTTTTATTTTATTTTTTCAGATATCACGTTTTTTTATTGCGCATTCCAAGTAATATCAATCAAACTGCAGTTGGGTTGTTTTGATTACCTGTATTATTAATTCACAAAATTAAAGTTCATTGAAAGTTTTTTTTTTTTTACATATTACAAGTTTGTTTTATAGCAAAAGTAGATAACTCCAACAGTATTTTTTTTGGCTAAAGCAGATAACTCCACATTTTATGCAATCAAAAAAACACTTGTTTAATCTTTGTAATCTCCTCAGATGACAATGTTGTCATAAACTGCTACTGAGAGGAAATGAGGAGCGTGGATACGATGGAGCTTCATACAGAACAGTCTTTATTTACTCAACTGAGGAGAGAAAACAGGGAACCAGGAGACACTCATGTAGCACGAGGAAGGACATTTAACAGCCAACAGGAAACAAGGGGCAGAACACACTATAAATAGACAGAACTATTTGTACCGTTCAAAGTCTCACAAGGCTGCCCGTTTTGATTGAAGCTGTGGGAAGAGCGGTCAGCAATGAGACTGAGACTATAAACCGGAATATGGATACCATCATGATGAAACTCGCAGCTTTGGAAGTGAAACTTGGTGATTTCAGAGATCAGAATGGACAAAGAGAATGAGCTGTGGAAGTTTTTGCAGCTGTTCGCCCCAAAAGTCACAACAATTTAATCTTATCTTTTCTGGCTCCCCGTACCGGCGCCTTGGCCAAGGCCGTCTGGATAACCACCCTGAGAGAGCGATGGAGTGGGACTCTCTTCCTCCCCTCCTCCCTTCCCCGACTACAGACATTACTCCCCTCCCCCATCCAACTGCCTCTGTAACGCTTTTTACCGCCACCTGTCGAGCAGGTCTGCGACCGGCGCCGAAATAAATGGCACTGGACCGGATGGCTGCTTGCCAGAGCTGGATATGTTTCCCCTGTTGCAAGTCATGTGTTTATGGTATATGTGCTTTTGTGCTGAGGTGTTTTTTTTCTGTTCTCAGACTGTACTCCAAATGGAGCATAGTCTGGGGGTAAATTTTTTTTTTTTTTCCTCCTCTCTCTCCTCATGTAAAAGCTGTATTTTTCTAAATACCCTGTCTCCTGTTCTGTCTACCCCGTTGTCATATGTATGTTGTGTATGTATGGACAGGTTGATGGCTAATTTCGCTGGTACTTGTACTAGTGACAATAAAGGGCTACTACTACTACTACTACTAACTAACGAGACACACCTGGAACATGATCAAAAGAAGGCTGGAACTAAATAAACTTGTAATGAACAGGACAAAACAAAAATGGGGATGGGAACACGTGGAAACACAAGACACGAAGACATAAGTGCGGCGCAGCCCGCACCTTGCAACATCCAACGGGGAGGGGGGGGGGGGGGGGCGCTCAGGAGGCCTTAAGGGACATGAGACAGGACAAGAGACCTCCAGGGCGGCGCCCATTCCGGGACCCACGGTGGAGCAGGGAGCTCGGGCGGCCGTGGCGGATCCAGGGATTCGGGCCCCGGCCTCTTTGGCTGGAGCCCTTCTACCACCCTCCCAACCCCCCCAAAAAAAATTGATTGGGGGAAGTAGGGGCTCTATCGTGCTCTTGAGGGTGCTCTGGAGGCTCGGTCCCTTGGGGGCAAACTAACGAGAACTAACGAGACACACCTGGAACATAACAAAACAAGGCTGGGACTAAATTAACTCATAATGAACTGAAAAAAAATACAATGGGCATGGAAACACGTGGACACAAGTCTGATACATTTAGATGCCTGACAAACGTTGTTGTTGTTGTGATCATAGACTGTATGGATGTGATTACATAAAATACACAGAGCTTTTCCCTTATTGTAGTGCGCTGCTTTTGCAAGGTTTTGTGAAACCGTTTAAGCTTTTATTTTCCTTTACGCCCTGAAGAAGATATCACAGGTTCATTAAGTTTATCGAAATTATCCATCCTCGATCACTTTTAGTCAGCTTTGACAAAACTGCTCTCAGCTAGCACGTCTTTTCAAAGTGAAAGTAGCCTTGTCACCTGGCCTGAATAGTGCACGCTGATTCGCTAAATGGACTTATCCTGTTCACAAACAACAGGGTTGTTTGTCGGCTTCTGCAGTAAGACGTGAACTCGCGATGCCTTGAAAGTGGACAATACCGGCTTTTTTGACAAAACGTGTTTAGGGTTCAGATGTTCTGTGTGTGGAGAATAATGGATGGCAATCAGCTCTTTTTTTTAAAGTGGCGTTTATCAGTATTTGCAAATGAACGCTTCAAATATTGTCATAAACTCGTGCAAATTAAAACGCAAGCCACACTGCCCAGCCACTCAGTCTAGAATTCAAGCATCCAATTTTACAATAGTCACTTCTCATTCCTAAAGCCCTCACAGAAACAGAGAATCCGTTTCCCTGGTGCCCAAGCTCAAGATTGTAATTGACAATTCAATTCCTCAACTGACGTCAGCTGATTTACCACTGACACTCAGAGTGTGTCATAACCATGGGATACTCTCGTAACTGTCAATCTTTCAGTCCCTCAAGACTGAAATGTGTGTGGGGTTCTTTTCATCTCTGTAGGAACAACATTAGGTAAGGAGTTTTAAACTCTTTTACATCAGCCTCATTAAATACTCACAAATATAAATTACACCCAAGGAAATGTGATAGGAATGTCTGTATTGTATTTTGCACTGACTGCATTGTATTTTATGTATAATCATTTTCTATTTAACTGTTTTAAATCTCATTTTAAATCAATTTCTATATCATTTTAAAATTCCTTGTTTTATTATTTTTAACTTCTTGTTTTTATTGCTGTGAATGATTATTTCACATTCTTTTATGTAAAGCACTTTGAATTACCAATGTGTATGAAATGTGCTATACAAATAAACTTGCCTTGCCTTGCCTTGTATGCCACAGGGTAGATTTGTATGGCTATGCATGTATGCGTGTAAACATGTTGGTTATGTCAAGGGAAACGTGCAATGCATGCAAATAACGCAAATTGAATGTGAAGAAATGTAATTCTAAAGGGAGTATTAATCACTCGGTTGACGAGAAAAAAAGCTTTACATAGCACTACTTAAACAGCTGTAATTGTGAAAGTTATCCTACAACGGCTGCATAATATAACTTCAATATGCCAGATGATTGTTGCACATTAAACCAACTAAATATATTATACCCAGTGGAATATCTTAAACACTTTAAAACTATTAAATGTTAATATCCCACAATACACTGGGATAAACACAGAACAATGAATGAATGGTGCTTGCTCAAGGTTTTCAAAATTCCAGCCGTAAGTATTAAGTGCTGACATGAAAGATATTGTTGACCAGAATTTTAAAGATATCACACTGAAGACCCACTGAAATAATACTGGGGCATGTTGTCAAAATGGAATCTGCCAATAAACAGGCTTTTCAGTACAGTTTAGCTAAATGGTAAATTCCATGTTAAATGGTCTTTTGAGTCAAACCCTTATACTATATAGTTAAAACTTCTCCTTGTGACAACTATCCCCAGATCAATCATATACATTCAGTTTTTCTCTTTATAGCTTTCAATGCAAGCAGTTAACCTCCTTCATTGGCTCATTTTCATCCTTCTGTTCACAGAGCTCTGACCCTGTCAGATAAAGATCTAATTTGTCAGTCTACTCACTAATGCCTAGAGAAAACACTCCATCAGTTATTCTCCTCGCCGAGGTCTGTCCAAATACAAGGTCACATCAATAATACAGCAGAGCCTCAAAGCAGTATTTTAACACATTAGATAACTATAATTCTCTGCTGATTTCATTAAAAACAACCTCTAGAAACACAACACTGACTGAAGGGCCATTTGGCTTCCAGTGACTTAAATAAAGTAATAATACAAGAGTTAAAAGATCTCCCAAATGTAACATCACAGCAGGTTTGAAAAAGCAACAAATTACAATAAACACCATTATTAGCTTTTCCTGAGTAAGTGGGCATTACAGTGCTACTGGCTTAATTTGTTGTGCACTAGACAAGATAAAATGTGATCAAAAGAGGAGAAAAAAAAATACTTTAACAACTTAGTAGCTTTTACAAGCAAATGACTGTTTAGTGCCACAGCGCAAAATATTTTTAGAAAAATCAAGATACACATGACTAACTTATGGCGCTTTTCCACTGCATGGTATGGCACGGTACGGTTCAGTACGGTTCACTTTTGGGGGGTTTTCCACTGGGTACAGTACCTGGTACCTGCTACTTTTTTTAGTACCACCTCGGCCGAGGTTCCAAGCGATCTGTACCGTTACCAAAACTTGACGTGTAAATTCTGCTGATCACTGATTGGCGGAGAAAATCATCATTACTGCGTCACTGAACTTGCGACACAAGACCCAACTATATTTAAATCAGCACAGCCAGAAAAAGGATCAGACGGAACTTTTGTTGGAACAAACGCACCTTTTTGTATCAACCAAAAAATGGCTGTTTCGTGGTCTGTTGTGGAAGTACAGACGTTCCTCTCATTGATAGCCGAGGAGCGGATCCAGCGAGAGCTTGATGGGCGACGCAGAAAGAAAAAGCTACTTTTTTGCACTTTGTATATTTTTAGAGTATGTATTCTGTTTATATTTTTCCCTTTGTATCTGTGTTTTGCTTCAAAAAAAATAATTTGATCGAATAAGTGTACCTCCAGACTATATTAAAAATGTATTTTATTCTATGAACACGTAATGTACCTCTTGATAAAGACAAATGATTAATACCATAATGATACAAACCAACACATAAATTACAAAACAAGGGATACATTGTAAACTTTGAAATATTGTTCAAAAGTTTATTGATAATTCACTTTACAGAACATGCTACATTAATAGTTAACTATTCAAGTAACGCATCACACTTGCACAAACATCCCTGCTCTCCTCCTCTACAGCCCGTGGCACTGTCACCACAGTCTCTGCTGCTGCGGGTAAATCACAAGCATTCTCATAGGGCTCTCCATTGCTGTTAAAAGCATCCAAATGACGAGAATGAGGAACACCATTCCGTTGATATGCTCCTTTGTTGTGTATTTGTTTGTGGCGCATTTACGATGATGTCCCGGCAGTACAGGCAGCGCAACTATAACGACACGTGAATAATCCCACACACTCTAAAGCGGTACTAAACTGCAGTGGAAAAGCGAACTAACCCGAAATGAGCCGTGCCATGCCGTAATGAGCCGTGCCGTGCCGAGTCGTACCACTCAATGGAAAAGTGCCATTAGTGTTCTTTGCTGGAATAGGAGAAAGTTTTTTAACAGTATTAAGTTAATCAAAGATGCATTTTGCATTCAGAATCCACTTAGCTCAAAATTCAAACCTCTGTTCAAATGGGAATAATGCATCTGTGCTTCTGCAAAGTTGTATTCGCTATGCGCCCATACTTCTATCCTCATTCTTTCTTCCTGCCTTGTCTTTTAGTGGTAGTATTGTACGCTAGGAGTTTATCGCTATTGTCCTTTCAAAATACAAAAATAGCATGCACTAGCAACAGCAAGGAAACAATTAAGACCTTCTCTTTCTTCCTTTATTCTGCCAAGCTTCAGGCTTTTGTGGAGACCAGAAATCCGTTTTCTCATGGCGAGTTATCACACAGCATATCTGCGATTTAATTACGACCAGAGGCTAATGCTAATTACAGCTTGTGAAAGCAGGTGGACCAGACTAGGAGTTACTTTAGAGATACTTTATCGTCTAATGATGAACCTCTCAGGGGAAGAGAAAAATGACAGCAAGAAAGTGAATGAGATCAGATGTACTCAGACCATTACATGCAGAGAGCAGACAAAGAAAAACATTTCAGCCAAATGCTATGCTAGCCAAAGGTCAAACAAGAGGTGCTACGCGTGTTGAGTGATGGGGAACCTTTCTTCAAAATGGCCCTTTTTTTACACGAGGCAGATGAAGCTAAACATTTCCACCTTACCTGGCACTTCTTTTGGGGGGAAGAGAGACCCAACACATGTGGTTGTCACATTGAATGTATATATTGACCTTTAACGCTGAAGTAGCCTAGAGGAGTTTTTGCTAACTCACCTAACAAAAACCAATGACCTGAGCAGGTTGAGATAGTTAAAGCTGAAGCATGTAATTGCTTTATTTTATTAAAATACTCATTTCTCCTGTTTAATCTGCTGAGACAAATATAAAGCAACCCATTCATTACCCAAAAAGTGTAAACACTCTGGAGATTTCAAAATATTACTTGTTTTAGCAGACTAGCCCAGCATAGCAACAGTAAATCGACCAATGGTGTGATTTTGGGGCGGGCGGGTTGGTTGACCAATGGCAGATGTGTTCAGAAAACATGTTTGAAAACAATCTTCACTTGTTTCATTTTATTTAGGAAAACAGCAATTACACATTCACCAGAAAAGTAAAACTTTTCTCAATTTGTTGCCTCATATGGCAAATACTAATTTAAAATGACTTTGTCTTGTCACTGCATATTACTACCAGAGTGAACCCCCTCAAGTAAGTGAGATATGATATCGGTATCAAGCAGTAGGTATTGCTCATTAATTGATTACTTTAATGTACACAATAACCTTAATTTAGAGGCTTCAATGCACCACTATCAAAACATTGCTTTTTTGAGCAATCCAGACCAACATAGCAACAGCGACTTGACCAATGTTGTGAGTTTGGGGTGGGGCTTTGTGTTTAGACCAATATCTGATGTTTTTAGAAAACTCTTGAGTTTTGTCCTTTTTGGACACTTGTGGAGCAGCAATTATACATTTCACCAAAATCAAACTATTCTCAAATGTGTTGCCTTAAATCGCCATTTGAAATGACTTTGTCTTGTCACTACAAATTGCCCTCAGTGTGAACGTCTCAAATAAAAGAGCTATGATATCAATATCTAGCAGTACTTTTTGTTCAATAATTGATCATTTTAATGTGTAAGATTCACAGTGAGCACTGGTTTTGGTTGGTTGATTTCCAGCTGTGGTAGTATTCTGAAAATCACCACTATTTGACCATTGCAAGTTCTTTTAAGTGCTTGGGTTTTCTTTTCCCCCATCAGCCACTGCAGTGTGCACTTGTTAGAATACCAATTTTATCTCCAAACAGCAGCAACATAGATTGCATAGAATGAACAAAGTGGAAAAAGAATGTCAGAGGAAGGGGAAGAACATGAAACAATCTTAGAGTGTGTGTTGATTTCCCTTTCACGTACCAACAAAGAAAACCCCACCGTTTTCCTGCCGACGCGCTACATACGCAGCACGCATTCAGAGAAAGTAAATTTAGTTGTTTTGTCTGAAGCAGTAGTTTGAGACATCAAACACCCCTCAGGGTTGTGGGATCACGGAATTGCCAGAGCTACGTTCACCCCGAGAGCAAAACTGACACGGGCAGCCACAGGGGCATTCAAACAGCCAAGAAACAAATTTGTCTGTGTCAAAATGCCCAGACGCTGACCTGTCGCTCTGACATCCAATGACCTACATGGGACCAAGGCCCCAGAGGGGGCAGCAGCTTTAACTTCCTGAATTATAATTAGTGGCTTCTCAAACTCCAGGTCTTGACTGCGAAGATTGGGTTTTTCAAAGTGCCCTTAAATTCTGCCTCATATTACAACTTAATACATCTCGCCCTCTTCCTCCATTTCTTGTACAGTATGTCAGCAACATTTATGCCAGTTCACTTGCTGGAATTTGAGTGCAGGGAAAGGATTTGAAATAATTGCTAAAATCCACTATAAGGCTTAGGGAGCATTTTGCACTAACACACAACGATGTTGCCCTTTCAGCACAGCCTCTTTTATTACCTGGCAATTTCCACAAACTGGGTACAAAAGGAAGTGTCTCAAAATCTCAAAGTAATTTTTAGACAAATGGTCCATGAAATTAGGTTTTTAGCCCTCAGTAAATTATTTTACAAAATCCATAACTGCATAAATAAATGCATTGTAAACCTTTAATGTACAGTTTAACCCTTAAATGCATGAATATTTCGCCAACCATTATTACATATTCAGGTCTTTAGAAACCCAGACCTACCTGTATATATCCAGCACGGATGGATCTTTAATTGCTGTAATAGCAAAAAAATATCCTACTTTTATGTTTGGGTAAACTATCCCTTTAAACCTGCATGGTTTGGTTCATTCAATTTGAATTAAATTCAATAATCACTTTAGAATATTATTAAAAAATATATTATGAAACATATAATATTTATAAAGATTAAAGAAGATCACAATAGTTAACAGGGCTGACAATTCTGCCTAAAATAAGCAATTTGGGACCAAATGCTGGTCAAACACCACTTTTTCTTCAGAAAACGTAAAAAATAATGGAAAACAAATCTCATGTGATTTCTTTATCTATATAATCTACTACACCTAACCATGAACATATGTAGGAACTTTCTTTTTCTTGGTTGACCACCCTCTTAGGTACCTTGAGGCAGACATTTTAAAGTAATAGAGGTGATAATACAGCATCTCTACTCTCTTTCTCTCTCTATTCCAATTCTTCCCTAGGGGAAAAGTCTGGTAATAAAAGCCACTGAAGCTGCATACATCAGAAATGGAGAAGGATACATGCCCGATCATATGCTGTGGTGATATTTAAACTTTTGCTGCACACTATAGTGAGAAATTATATTTTACAGCTGGATTCCTCAAATCTTTCCCTGGAGGGACAATCTGCTGCAGAGTTTAGCTCCAACCCTGATCAAACTCACCTAACTGTGATTTTCTAATGATCTTGAAGACATTGGTTAACATGCTCAGGTGTGTTTGATTAGGGTTAGAGCTAAACTCTATATATCACCAGATTATTCCGTCCAAGAGCCAGTTATTTACATAGGAACATGCCATTTGACTAATATGGAACTTTGCTAAAACTCAGTTCACAGACATTTAGGGTGGGTAAAACTACACATTAGCACAATACAAAAAGAAACATTCTGGTCCTGAATACTGACTGGTCAGGATTTAAACAACACACCTTGCTTATACAAAGTCATCACACATTCAAGCACCGTTTATCTGTCTATATCCTTGCTTCCAGGTAACAGGCCAAAATACATCCTTGACATCTTTGAAAACTGATGCATTGTATACAGCTACTCTGAACATCATGTCCTACAGGAAGGAATCTGACGTAATTTAGCGACAGGTAAAACAGTGAGGTCTCATAAATAGTCATAAGCGCGTACTTTTGCCCTGGCCTGTGGAATCCTCTTCAACCTCTTCTCTCCTACCTCGGAAAGAGTGATACTGCACAAGCATGATAAAACAGCTCATCACCGGCCTCTTGTCTGGCTTGAGTGAGAGCGTGAGTCACCATTTTATGACAAAGTACGATGAAACAGAAGATTCATCTGCATGGCCCTTGGTGAAGCGCTCAATCGTACCTAATTTAACAAGAGCGCAATATCACAAGCACTCTGAGTGCTAATTGACTGTTTTATCATACACGATTTGGGACATTGTGAAATACCAAGAGCATTTGTACGTGTGTTTGTGGTATTCCACATAACTTTTAAAGTAAGCTTGAGTAGACTAGTGCTAGCGCTTTAACTCAAATGCTTTAACTAGCTACACTCAAATGATATTCAATATATGGACATATGTATATGGATGCAAGTGTTAAGCTTGTCAAATAAAGTACTGACAATTTTTTTTTTTTGCCATTTATTAGGCCTATAATTATTTCCACAAAGACAAAGAAGATGAAACAAAAAAGTGCGAAATGATAATAATTAACCAATTTTAACTGTGAAACTTGACCAGTTAAAATGTGCAAGATTCTGGTTGGCTGTTGTTGTTTTTATTTCTCATCAGCTGCAAAAAAGTTGTCATGAAAATTACTTTTAATAAAATGTCTTCTCTTTGTGTGGATTCACAATTCTTATATAATTAGAATGCTGGTTAAAACTTTATAGTTATCAATATAATTGTTGTCCTTGAACAGGCCTTAAGTAATACACTAAAAGATGTACAATAATCTTTCAAAACAATGTTGTTTTTAGTAAATGATGATACATGTTTAAATTTAAATATTAAACATCTGAATATTTAAACGCAATTAAACTAAACTGTTATTTCCATCAACTAAAATTAGCCATTTTCAATTTCAATCTAAAATGCTGCCAAATCATGGCATGATCAAACAATGTCAAGATTATTACTGCTATACATATGTTTGGCCATGACGTGTGATTCAAACATCTGTCTGCATTTCAATCCACAAATCGAAGTGAGCTGACAACCAGCAGATCTCAACAAAACCGCAAGGTGTTCACATCTGAGAATGCAGAGAGCACGAGCTATATACAAACACACATGCATAAACACAGTTTCTGCACACAGCAGACAGGATGTAGGTCATGTTTGGCCAAAGGCTGCGTTGGAAGGGTTGATGCGCTCATTTGTGCTGGGCACAGATAGTCTTGTCATGTTTCATCCACCCTTCCCATGAGACAGGCTAACAAAACAATGGGACTCGGAGAGGCAGGACCGGCAAAGAGGAAGTGTTCCGTGAAGGTTATCTGCCGCCCGCAAGATTCCTGATCCACTTCGAGCTCTATATCCTTGCCGGGCTTGCAATTCTGTCCATACTAGTTGAGCTACTATAAATTTGGCTGAAGCTGCTTGGCAGTGTTTTGTTGAAACAGCAAATACACCTGACGACTGCAAATTATGGTAGTTCGATACTAATTTGTGTGGTGGTGTGGCTTAGTAATTAAAGATCTAGAGTGGAAAGGCTGTAGGTTTGAATGCCAGAATAAGTGATTCATGAGTTTGTACAAGTGTAGCCTTGAGTCAAAGTTACCTCAAATTTGCTTCAGGTGGCGCTGTGAACATGGTGAAGTAAGTCCGTAAAGGTGCAGTTACTAAACTTGCTTGACTAAGTTTTGTGGACAAAAACTTAGTCATTCCAATAGGAATCCGTGCAATCAGGAGTTTCATGTGAGGGTGAAAAAAATTCCCCATGCAGATTTTGCTCATTTGCTGATCACTTGAATTCACCAAAAATGTACATTGTGTGGCTTAACATACAGAGAGATTGAGTCAACTACCAACTAAATAGACAAGAAAACATATCACATGCTCTAAAAAGAAAAACCCATATGCTAGCCTGAGGATGGAAGGCAATCGTCTGGAGTTGCTGTGAATCTGCAACGAAGCACTGACTCTTGGTGACAGTCAACATGTGTTCTCCAGCAAGTCGCATTGGTTTGAAGCTAACATGTTAATGCAACCAGATTTTAGAGCTGCAGACCCACAGAGCTGTTGCTTTTTTACTCTATGAGCTTATTAATATTGTTCATCACTTTTATATTTTTAACTTTATCTTTTTATTTACTACTATACACATTAAATATGTATGACGAATCTGAACATTCAACAGTAAATCAACATGCTGGATTTTTTTCCCCCTCTAGTTTTCATGAGACCAAATATTTTATAGGTTTTCTTCCATGGAGCACAAAAACAAACATTTACACAACCTGATCTCATAAAAATACGTACCTCTGTGCACTTTCTTTGCAACACCGTTTTATGTACCTTACTGCACGTTTCGCCGCAGTTTCAAAGAAAAATGTACACTGAGTGGCGCTAAAACACAGGTTAAATACGTGAACCCTGGCACATTTTTATTACGTAGATATAGGGACATATTGCTGTGTTTTTATTACGTTGTTACAGAAATGTTTTGCGGCAGTTCAGAATTCAAATATCCGGGGTCTGTCCCAAAAAGTTAATGCTCTATTGTGTTGGAAATATGCCCTACACCAAACCCAACCCTAAACCTACCCAATAGTGTTAACAAATACACAACTGATTTAAAAATATATTTCTTGATGCAACCGTGCCATTTCAATTTCCTTATATGCAAATTTGAAGTCCTTTGTCAAACAGTGATTACACAGGATTTGAACCGGAGCTCCTCCACACCTAAATATGTCTCCGTACTCCGTGAGCTACCGAACAAACTTTCCCATAGAAAACCCATTCTGGGTTCTGGGCCTCATTTCCAACAATGATGAGGCCGCATACTTAGATGAGGTGGAGAGACTCACATCATGGTGCCAGGACAACTGTCTCTCTCTGAACGTGAGCAAAACTAAAGAGCTGATTGTAGACTTCAGGAAGAGACAGCAGCAGCCCTACACTCCTCTTATGATCAGCGGGACCCCTGTGGAGAGGGTGAGCAGCTTCAAGTACCTCAGTGTAAACATCTCCGAGGACCTGACATGGACTGCACACATCCAAACACAGGTAAAGAAAGCCAGGCAAAGACTGTACCATCTGCGACAGCTGAGGAAATTCAGGGTCTCACCAGCTATCCTGAAAACTTTCTATTCAGGAGCCATAGAAAGTGTTCTGACTCAGTGCATCTCAGTGTGGTATAATAATGCCACAAACTAGGACTGCAAATCTCTGCAGAAAGTCGTGCGCTTAGCTGAGAGCATCTCAGGGTCTGCTCTCCCTTCTCTGCAGGACATCTACCTCAAACGCTGTAAAAGCAGAGCTGCTAAAATCATCAAGGACTCGAATCACCCCGGTAACCATCATTTCTGTTTACTGCCATCTGGCAAGCGCTTCAGGAGCATGATGGCTAAAACTGAAAGACTGAGGAGGAGTTTCTTCCCTCAGGCCATCAGGCTCCTAAACTCAGTTTCATAACATCATATCATCCACAGGACTCAATTTAATAAACTGTAACACATCCATTATTCCCCATCATCCACACTGCTGCTATGTGTACATTCCCGGTACAACCTATTTGCACATTCTCTTGCACTGCACACTTTATCTCATTGCACATCCTACTCCTTATTTTATTTTATTATTTGTTCCTATTTTCATTCTCACCATATTTATATATATATTCTCTCGTGTTATGTTTCATAGTTTTTATTGCTTTTATGTTATTTTTATTTTATCTTTTAATTTTTTTGCACTTTCCATTGAGCGGACCTGTCCTGACTAACATTTCACTACTTATTATACCCTGTATGATTGTGTATGTGACAAATAATAAAGAACCTTGAACCTTGAACCCATAGATATGAAGCTTGATATGTGTGATGCTAAAGTTCAAAAGCATCAGTTTTCAAATCTCCCAGTTTTTTTATATTGTTTTGAAGTCGTAACATGATATTCCTCAAGTAATTACGAAAATTAAGCTTTATTAATCAAATCTCTGTAAATTGGTGTGAAAAGGAGTAAAAGGTGTCAGAGTTGTACTGCCTCTAGTGTTCATTTCTTTTGTAAACTGCAGTAATATGTAGTTATTGGTACATATTTCGTGTCTCGCTAAAAATAGTGCACACAGGTACGTAAATGCTATGAGACCAGGTAGCATTTAGCAGAATGATCATGCTGCCATTTTTTCCTAAAATATAAAGGAATAGTTCAGCCCAAAATTTAAATTAGCTAAAAATGTACTCCCCCTCAAGCCATTCAAGTAGTAGATGAGTTTGTTTGTGTCTTCATTGGAATAGATTTGGAGAATCTTAGCATTACATAACTTACTCATCAATGGATGCTCTGCAGTGAATGGTACCATCAGAATGAGTAAAAACTGAAATTAAAAAGCCACAATAATAAACTTGTTTCTAACAAATCTGCAGCTTTTGATGAACTGAAGTGGTTTGGATTACTTGTGGATTACTGTGATTTTGTTTATCAGCTGTTTAGATAAATGTTGACGGCACCCAATCAAAGAGGATCCATTGAGTAAGTTATGTAATTCTAAATTTATCCAAACCTGTTCAAATGAAGAAACAAACTCCTTTCCATTTATGATGGCCTGAGAATGAGTAAATTTAAGGCAAATTTTTATATTTTTAGGTGAACTGTTGCTTTAAATCACTTTTTTTGTTGTGATGTATAAATAAAAATTGAATATTCACTGTGTTGGAAAAGCTAGTAAAACGCTTTTAAACTTAAAATCTTTTCAGCAACAGCATGGGTTTTCCTTTCACGGTAGCTCATGATGATTACCTCTGCACATCCCATGATCCTTTGTGACACATCACCTTGTCAGCGGATAAAACAATCAACTGTTTATAAAATTATCCCTCTCCAAAATCCATCACTGATCATTTTCCGCCTCCAGTTACATAGATAAAATCGTCTCGCGACAGATGTTCACTTTAGATCGCAGATCTACTGAAACTCAAACAAATCAATGAAGTCTCATGAATAAAATGAAAGTGTAATCAGAATAAAAATGAGCAGGTAAAGAATAGGTGAGTGAATGATCACAGTGTCGAAATAGAGGTCATCAGTCACAGCAAGCTTATTATTTACATGCTGTCATCTTCTCCTCCGTATGACTTACAACGCCAGTGACTTACACTGTTGCCTTCATCTAGAAAATAAACCACATTTGACAATATGCAGTGTCAAGTTGCATTTGTTCTCGTCATTCATTGACTTCTAAAACTAAACTAAGATTAACTACTTTTTGAAGCTTGAAAGCTCCAGTTTTGCGCTTTGCATTTGCGAGCAAAAGACCAGCACATTTATCTAAATATCTCCTTTTGTGTTTCACAGATACACAAAAGTCAAATGATCTTAAATTGACAAGAATAAATTATGCCTAATTTTTGGATTAACTATTTCATTAGTAATTTCACTCACTTCAGGGATGACTCTCACTACTTATTTTACTGATTAAAAAAATACAATTAAATTTCCCTGCTCTACTGATTATTTTATTGACATCCTGTAATGTTAAAACTCCCATGATTCCAGACCCACTGAACTACAAAAGCAAAGGTGTCTCTCCCTATACAACCTTCAGATAAAATCTGTTATTGTCATGTGTTAGACATTTTGGCAAAGCATAATATTATACAATGTATACTAAATAGCCATGTCATTTATAAAATGAGAAGAGAGAGAGAGAGGAAAAGAAAACCCTTTTAACAAAAACATTTTTTTTGTCAATATTGCAGCATTTTTGGCCTTGTTGAATAAAATAAAATAAAATACAGGGTAATCTTCAAAATATATTGCATCTATGAAATTAACTACTCTATTTTCTTCAGGTGACCGAAAAACCGCTGGAGTTTTAATATGTCTACTGTTTCAAGGTTTGATAGTGTGTCATCCACAGTCTCATTAAAGAAGATGAATGAATGAGTGCCGACAGGGTGCTGCGTTGAACAGTAGGGGGGAATCGTTCATGTGGACACACATGTTTGCATATATGTGTGCGCTAAAAAAATTCTCAACGTCTGTCAGGCTCAAACATCTCTTCACCCCCAAATCTAACTAGAGAGGAAAGATCCAGGACAGTCTTTTCATTGCATACTCCCTCAAGGCACAGATGACATTCACAGCACGCCAGGTGGACTAGTCACAAAGTCTCTTTTCTGCACACTTCCTGTTAACTTAACTAAGAGTAGCATCTAACACTGGCAAAGTCACACTAGTCCTCAGCCGAGTCTCTCCAAGAAGTGAGACTGTGAAAATTAAAATACCCACTGATATAATGTTACATGAAATATGGGTGACATTTACAGTGTTATGAATAAATGTTTCACATTTGAGGTTCTTGTGATGAAATAACTAAATTAAGATTTAAACATTTTCTGAGTGGTGATTGACTCACCGCCAAAACTCACCGCCAAGATGTGACAGGCTTTTTTTAACACTAACGGATTTGTTTTGTTTGTTCGTTTTTTTGCTTCGATAAAATACACAGTTTGAGCTACAAATCATTTTCGAAGCACTAACTGCAAAATTATATGCAAAAGCTTTGTATAAAACAAAAAAGAAGCAATAGCAACAGCCATTTATATAAGAATGTGGATTTTACTAACTTAAATATTAAGTATTTTATGTGCAACACCAAACAAAATCACAAAAAAATGACAAACACTGCCATTGATCAGACAAGCAAAAAGCCCCGCCTCCATACTCACGCCATTGGACGCCTCCAGACTCACTGTTGCTATGTCAGGCTGGACAAGATGAAACAACTGGCACAGAGCCAGTGTTTCAAATTTTAACTGGAAAACAACAACCAAACGGCTGACTTCTAAGTTAATTATTGGAAGGAAATAAAAAAAAGAACCCACTTTCATTAAAAGTAATTAGAATAATATAGATAACATAGGTAGTATTGGTTATAAAACAGGACCAGAAGAATGTTAAGCTTCATTTCACTTGGAAGAAACTTGTTTGCTGTGAATAAATCCTCACTGCAACATTAGCTTCTTGTTATATTAAGCTATAAATTATTTATCAGATTTTTCTTTAACAAATACCCCAATGTGTTTCAAATTGATACCAGGGGATATTTAGAGCTGTATTTAAAGCTGCGTGAACTGGCAAGAAAAAAAAAAACCTTAAAAACAAGAAAAGATTTCATGACTCATGTGTGAAGCTGACATTATAGATAAACCGATCTGTTGGGGATAAATGCTAATATCTGTAATGCTCTTATTTGCTTATTGACGCCAATCTAAAAACTCTGAAAACTCAGACATAGAATAAATCAGGATCTCAGAATGTCTCATTTAAAGAAATAACCCTGAGCTTTATTTAATAATTAACAAACAAAGTTCTACTTTAAATTATGCTAAAAAAAATTGAATGTTTCTGTTTTATGGGTGTTTCTTCAACTATGGGCATTTTTGGTCCTGTTGACTTGCAAAGTAAACACACTTCTCATGTTCTAACTACTTTATCTACAGTAGCCTTCTAACAAGGTTCAAAAGCTAATACACAAAAATCATTCTTCAAATCAATTTCTTTCTGAACCAACAAATGCCATGTCCACCACATCTCATTTTCATAGATATCATTAAATAACAAATAATATATTCACATTTTTCAACATCTATACATAAAAAATATAAAATAGCAAAAATAAATGTATGAAGGTATGGTAACAAGTTTGCATGTGTACATAAAAATTTAAAAAGAATAGTTAACCTAAAAATGACAGTTTGTTGAAAATCACTTGCTTGCCAATGGGTCCTCTGCAGTGAATGGGTGTTGTCAGAATGAGGGTTTAAACAGCTGATAAAAACATCACAATAATCCACACGTTTTCAATACATCAATTAATATCCTGCAAAGTTAAAAGCTGTTTTTGAGAAATGAATTAGTCGTGTAGATAACTTGTGGATTATTCTGATGTTTTGATCAGCTGTTTGGACTCTCATTCTGACGGCACCCATTCACTGCAGAGGATCCATTGGTCAGCAAGTGATGTTATGTACTCAACCAAATCTGTTTTGACGAAGAAACAAACTCATCTACATTTTGGATGGCCTGAAGCAGAGTACATCTTCAGCAAAGTTTTAATGTTTATCTAAACTGTTTGTTTATTACAATTTTCCTGTGAGAAAAAAAAAATGCCAGTATTTGAAGACACCTTATTTTATGTGTGTGCACGCATGCATCTCAATCTTTCACTGCATAACCAAATCTCTCTCTACATCAAATATGTGCGCATTACTCTTTCTCTCTCTGGCTTTCGGCCTGTATTTCTGCATGTACCCTGGTAGAATATTAATGCAAGAGGGGTGAGTCAGAGGCTACACAGCCAACAGATCACTGAGGCAGAGAGGTGTGGTCAGTAGGGATCGCTTCGGATGTGTTATCCGTCTCGTTCTCTTGGATTTCCCTCTGAGGTGATTTATCTAGCCTTTGCACTGCCTTTACAAGTAATTTAATTTTCAGATACATAGAATGTCGAAGGAAACAACATACATAAAGCTAGACCACAAAATGTCTGACTGAACAACTGACAGGCAAAAAAAACCAGATTGGTATAGTACTTCAAAATGACCCTGTGGTACAGACGTTGCTGTATACAATGGACAACATACACCAAAAAAAAAAACATGGGGGGACTTTAATTTCGTAATCTTAGATTGTTTTATTTTTAACGAGGCACTAAAATGCCGTCGTAGTGTAAAGGGGAAGATAGAGAGAGAAAAAAGACAGAGGCTCGGGTCGTAAAATTCTGTTAAGCAGTCGCACAAGGGCTGGGTCCGTGCAAGGCTCTATATTCATCCCCCCCAATCTGCCCGGACCCTTATGCATCTGCATACCCTGCATGCCCAGACGCTATGCCACTGGACCCAATACATCATAGTCATCCAGAAAAAGTTATTTTGTTTTACAAGTATCGCCATGTCATGGTCACATGACTGGCCATTTCATGCAATTGACAGTTACTACTGCCAAAAATAAATAAATAAAAGTGTTATCGTAAAGTTTTGGAAACAAATGTAATCAAAAAAAATGATACTGTTGGCGCCAATAGCCTTGTGGCTATAGCCATTGCGCTACAGGCGTTCCAAGTTCAAATCCCGGCTTGAGGACCTTCCCCACCCCCGCCTTCTCCCACTTCACTTTCTGTCAGCTCTACACAGTCCTATGATGATAATGGAAAAAAACAGTAGTACTGACTCAAATACATTTCAGAACAATTTGCACATTTTAGTGGCTGACAGCCTTGTTCCAGTACACAAATGCTTTATCTGTCTTCTACAAAAGCTGGATTTTGGCAGTACTTGGCTTGGGAAAGACAGGCTGCTGTTTACTGAAAGGTTTTGTCTGATGGTGTATAACGGAGTTTGAGGAAAAACGCTGTCAGACTCCCCACTAGTGGATGTGTATAAAAATATAAATTACTTCAATACACACACACACAAAGAAACTAAAATAACCACTTATTTTTCTCTTTTAAACTATTTCCTTTTTAACTTGAATATTGTTCATGCTAATATTCATTGACCCACTTTCACACTCACTGCTCTCATTTCCCCCCTCTTTCTTTTCTTTACCTAAACTCAATCACTCGGTTTAGGTATTTTTGTGGACATTTTGATGTAAAAAATGCCTGTAGAGGCATTTCATTTGAGAGCTTTCTGTACCATCTCTGAGGGGAACATAACAAGTGTGACAGAAAACTCGAGGACATTCATCAAGCTTCAAGAGAGATTTGTATCTACTCACACTGAGCATTATCTTTCAAAGGTATTTAATTTAAAACATGGACGAATTTCATCCTCACCCCTCAAACTAGATCGCTCTTTCGTGGACAGTAGAAAGATGAAGGTGAAGGTGAAATTTGAGGCATGGAGACTTATAGTTGATTATCTAAGTGCCTTTACGAAAATGATTAATAGTTTTACTACAAATGAAACCAAAACACGTGGTTACTATAATTAAACTATGGTAACCACAAATTAACCTTGGTTTTGCTACACTAACCATAGTTTAATTATGGTATGTGTTGTAAAACTGTGGTTATACAAATAGTAATAAATACGCCAAAAACATGGTTACTACGCTTCTACTATAATAAAACCACAGTTAGTTTTCATAAGGGTAGATTTTGAGAGGGAACATCGACTTATTGATCACAAACTCGAGAACGTCAAGAGAATCTTAAAAACCTCTGTATAGGGTTTAATCAAGTAAACAAACGTATTTTGCTTATTTTTCATGGTTTTACATGCTTATCAATGTGTTAAAGTTTAGCTTTAGTAGCGGCACTTAGAAAACACATTGGCAAGCAAATTAAAGTCAGCATGAAATAGTGTTGGCAACCCATTTTACTTCCATAATGTGACTATACTAAGAAATACACTGAGAAAAATTAAGGATAGATAATTTTATCGATTGGATTGTGAAATGTTTAGCTTTTATGACTGAGATTAATTGGAATGCTAATAGCTAGTTCGCTCTCCTCAGGTAATGAGAGTTTGTTATAGAAATGCCTAAATAGCTATTTGGCAATCAGTTAGCATTATCAAATAGTCCACTTGGCAACATTAGGGGAAAAGGGAGGTCACTTTAGAGCTGAAGAAAATATGCACAAGAAAGATAAATATTGTTTTCATTTAAATAATATGCACCAATTACTAGGGATCTACTAAAAAACTAAATCGGGTCACTTTTAATTTTATGCTAACTTTAAAAGTGGCACGAACAAGTCAACTGGATCCATTCCAGTTAGCGTGTAAAAAGTCAGCATGTAAAAATAAAAAGCAATGAAATACTTAAGTGAAAACAGGGCAGCTTTCTTGCAAAGTTCTGGTGCAGTACTGAGTCCTGCTTTCATTGTGCCACCATGATTTATACCTTGCTCAAAGCAGCCGTTCCCGAGAAAGACAACCTTTCTCCTTCAGCATCCAAGAAAAGTGGCAGTGCTACACCCTAGGTGAAGGAGCAGTGGGCCTTCTTGCTCACATTTTGGCACTTGACATTTCAAACTGAGTTTGTTATTTCTGATCCTCGTACTCTGGTCTGCATTATTCAGAATCTTTCTTTTACTTTCCTCTGCCACACTTGTTCTTTCTTTTTGTTCGTCTCTTAGCTGTCCGGGTGGCTGGTCTCAGACAATCTTGGAGGTGCAGACGCTGGATGTGAAGGTCCTGGGCTGGTGTGGTAACACGTGGTCTGCAGTCGTGAGGCCGGTTGGATGCACTGCAAAGTTCTCTGAAATGCCTTTGGAGACGGCTTATGGTAGATAAATGAACATTAAATTCACGAGCAACAGCTCTAGTGGACATTCCTGCAGTCAGCATGCCAATTGCACACTCCCTCAAAACTTGCGACATCTGTGGCATTGTGCTGTGTGATAAAACTGCACATTTTAGAGTGGCCTTTTATTGTGGCCAGCCTAAAAAATAATGCAATAACCTGTGCAATAATCATGCTGTCTAATCAGCTTCATGATATGCCACACCTGTGAGGTGGATGGATTATCTCGGCAAAGGAGAAGTGCTCACTAACACAGATTTAGACAGATTTGTGAACAATATTTGAAATAAATCGGCCTTTTGTGTACATAGAAAAAGTCTTAGAGCTTTGAGTTCAGCTCATGAAAAATGGGGGCAAAAATAAAAAGTCTTGCATTTATCATTTTGTTCAGTGTATTAATCCTTATGATTACACAGTCACACTCATCTTATTTAGTATGATATGATTCCTTATATGTCAAAATAGTGAGAGTCAAGAATGTACAACATACAATTGACACTTCTGATTCTGCCTGTTCCTCCGGCTCTAATTCATATGTATGAACATAATCATCTTCAGTGTAGGTATCAGTGTCTGACACATGTTCAACAATCTGCTCCACATGATGTCCTGATTGCACAACCGTTGGAGCAAATGTCCGCACGTTCAGTACATTCGTCATTACTTGATAAGTATCTCTTGTCATGAGGGCAGTAATTGAGTGTGTGACAAGACAACTGATACACTGCATTACACATGGTGTGATTAACAATACAACTAAAGCTAATACAGCAATAGGTATAACAGTGTGAAAAATCCAAATTCCCCATCCACCCCAGAGGTGGCCGAGCCAGCTGAAGAGTCGTCCCTCTCTCGCTCCGGGATAGATTACTTCATGTGCTCTACGATGTCTGTCACGTTGTCTGAATTGTCTGGAATGTGAAAACAACAATACACCTAACATTTTACAGACTCCTCCTTGCTGGGAGGTGAGAAGATCCAAGACAGTCTGTACTGGAAAACTGCTTCTCTCATTTTTTTTTTGTTCTTCTGTGATTAAGTCTAGTGCAATGATAAAATGATAAATGATAAAACTTGCCATGCTAAACCATTAATCTTTTTTCAAAGCCGTTGTAGTCCCTAGTCCTGTGAAAATACCTGCTAGAGACCAACCTACATTTTCCCATGGCTTTGTCCATTGACTAACTGTCTTGTATCCATTGTAACGATTAGACAAGTCATGTGTATCTCGCTTTCTTCGATTTTGTTTTACTTTTGCATCATTTTCTTCTGTATCTTTCTTTGTCAACACTGTAGCTTCTGTTGAAAGTAGGGCTGGGTAGCAGCATCCACGCCAGTCTCCCGTATCTCAATGGTAATATGCCATTCCTCCACAGGTCCGGATAATTCCTGGGGTGCTATTTGTGAGAATGGACATATACAACTTCTTGTAGTCTGATTAGAGAACTTAATATTACAGCTGTAACTAACAGATGGTCGATTCAGTGTTAAGATATTCCTACAATCAAACATTCCTGCATAGTGCTTTCCATCATTTGAACAGATACATAAGTCTACCGGATGAGATTGTACATGGAAAGCAGGTCCCTTAAATGGTAGTCCTACGAGTACGTCTTCCATGCTGCATGCAATTGCATACAAATCCAACACTCTCAATCTACCTCACTTTTCAGAACTTTTCTCTGTAAAAGTGCTAATGCACATGCATAATTTCCTTCAAATTTAGTCTTTGCTACCCTGACTTCCTTAATATCATCACTCAAGTCTGAACTCATTATAAAATTGACATCCTTCATCGATGCATCCTGTGCCATCCTTAACTAGACTTCTAGCTGTTTGCATGCCCTCATCTGTAAATGTACATTCCCGTGGATATGGTACTTCAATTTGCGGTTTCATGTACACTGTATATTAGTAATATTTCATGTACACTAAAATATTACTAATATAGGGTTCTGTATAGAATCCCTGATTATTTATGTACATAAAGTCAATTGGTCTCTCCTCTGGCAGGGATCTTGGCACTGAACGTCCCATCTTCCACTTTGTGTGCTTTAACAATAGTTAAAAAGTAGCAGCACTTCGTATAATTTATAGGCAGTAATAGCTAGTAGTGTTTGGATTTTTCTTCTGTACTCTACCGCCCAACTTAGACCGTAATACATATGTCGTATTGTGACCGTGGGTGATATTTCTATAATTCTGGCTTTTAAACAAGTCTTTCGTCCTGATTGCCACTAAATCACCTTCTTTTATTTGGGTGTTTTCTATGTTGGGCTCACACAAAACTTTCGTCCTGATCGCCCCTAAACACCGTCTTTTCAGTCACAATATGTCAGCATGTAATGAAAATTGGTACAACTTGTACCAATAAAACATTTAACATTTTCAAAAGTATAAATGCTGTTGTGATCAAAAATACAGTGTGATCAGTACTGCATATCCAAACAATGTCCACGTTAATAGTTTGTCAAATAATTACTGTTGCCAGCCAAAGTGCACAACAATGGAAAATTTATTCCACTAGCGAAGTGATTACACTCTATTCCGTCTATATACGGAATAATTATCTAGGATCCTACAGGGGTAAGCGCTGTATTAACTTAAAAAAAAAATGCCAGACACTTACCCCGTTTTATTGTAGGTCCTTCTTTGATCTTCGATGCGTCTTTGCCTCTCAATCTTGGGATGCTTTCCCAGTTCGTAGGGAGATTCCCCCCTTTCGCAGACGAGCCCCCAATTGTTAGAATAAAAACAATAAAACCGATATCTGAGATCAGGTTCGGTTGTACAGAGGAGAAACCTCGGATATCCGGGGGTCAATGGTTAAAGTCAAGATGCAAGTGTCCCGTTTAACCAGAGCTCAACTTTATAAGGCAAACGGTGAGTATATAAAGGAAGCAGAAAGTTTCATTATTGGGTAACACAAGATCACGCTATGTGCAGACATCCGAATATGAAAGTCTGTCTATTTGGTGACAGGCCAAAGTATAGGTCCCATCTCAAACAGCAAACAAAACAAAGATCAGCAAACATCAGTATTTTCCATTCAAAGTGAAATTGAAAATGTGTAAGTGAAAGTGACGTGACATACAGCCAAGTATGATGACCCATACTCGGAATTTGTGCTCTACATTTATCCATCTAAGTGCCCACACACAGCAGTGAACACACACACCCAGTGAACACACACCCGGAGCAGTGGGCAGCTGTTATGCTGGGGCGCCTGTGGAGCAGTTGGGGGTTTGGTGCCTTGCTCAAGGGCACCTCGTCATGGTATTGAAGGTGAAGAGAGCGCTGTACATTAACTCCCCCCCCGGCAATCCCTGCCGGACCGAGACTTGAACTCTCAACTTTTAGATTATGAGTCCGACACTCTACCATTAGGCCACGACTTCCAAAGTGCACAGAGTGTTCTCTTAAAATCTGAAAATATTTCATGCACATTATTTCCCAATAATATTTAAGTCTTAGATTTTATACTGCTGGTATTATCTGCTTAAAAGAGCAGAATCAGCTTATTAGGGGCCCTGGTATATAAAGTATGTTTTTTTTTTTCTTGAAGACCACATAATGGGCCTTAATACTCTACTCAAATCTGGAACCATTTATAAAAAACATTAATCTAAATCTACATAATGTAGCCAAAAATGCTTTTAGGGACAACGCTGTGCACACACAGAAGCAAACCATATGAGTAATCCATCTATCCTCCTCACAAGGCAATCAGAAACTGAAGAGGGATTCACTACGTTTCGTGGAGAAACTCCTACTTTGTTACTTTTTTATCCTACATTCTCTCTACATTTTGCAGTACTGCAGAGATGATGGGCTTTCCTGGTCAGCTTTTCTTGGCTCCTTAAGGCGTGTTGGCATTTCAGAATCTATTTTAATTAAAACTGCTGTCATCAAATGGCAAATCAATAAAACTGAATGCTGAGATGTGGAGGTGTTCCTAATAAAAGTGAATTAATAAAATTAATTAACAATATGTTCCTCATAGTTTCCTGATTCCCCGATATTTTCATTCTTTTGCAACTTTCAGAAGCTGCTATGTACTACTAATACTGATCATCATAAAGAAAAGAAAAGACCCACAAGCCTACCAAAGTCAGCTAAATTTGTGATCTTTCTTTCCCACAAAATCTCTTGACTGCTCTATAAATAACAAAAAAGGCTAGTCATACAAGAGAGTAATACAAATATTGGCAATCTCAGGGAAATCTAGAGATGCTGCCAAAACTTGTAGGGCCCTATCACCACAAGCATTTTGTCCAAAAGTTCCTGGGAACCTGCCATCCTAAAATTACCACAAATTGGACATATGACAGTAGAATGCAAGAAGAAGGAGCCCTTGATGAAGGATACGGCAATGGCGGGCTTATGTAATTGGACATTCCCTTACTTATATATGCTGTCATTATACAAAATGTTGACTATATAAAGCAGCAGATGCCAGGCCTTTCATAGTTGATCAAAATTGTGAATTATAAAAACAAGGTTGTAATCACTGCACAGAACTGGAAATAAGTTGTACCAGGTAAGTGATTTACAACACTAAGGAAACACAGGTGAAGTTTAATACAAGTTTTAATAAATACAAATTTTGGTGCAATACATGCATAAAAAACAACTGATAGAGGCAATACATATTAGACGGTTTCATATTCATTATGAAGAAAATCCAGCCACATGCAACAGAGATTTAGAAAAGTTAGCAGACCAGTGTACAACCCTGTACCACATGTGACTCTGACCACTGTGGTCCAGGGTCACATATTTACATTTAATGTGGCACATTTACAGTTATGCATTTAGCATATGCTTTTATCCAAAGCGACTTACAGTACATTCATGATATAATTGTGTTTTGTCAGTATGTGTGTTCCCTGGGAATTGAACCCATGACCTTTTGCACTGCTAGTGCAATGCTCTACCACTGAGCCACAGGAACACACGTATGGCAAATGTTAGCATACAGACTCGTCCAAGGTGGTGTCCTTATAGTTTTCAATGAGAGTTGCCAATTTCTGGTAACTTGAAGAACTGTTAGCGGGACAACAAAATAGAGCAGAGTTTAACTTGAACAGCAACCACCAATGAAGGGCAAATCATTATCTGCTGCCAGATACAGTTGGATAAAGGAGTTAGAATGCCTAGAAGTGCAGACACTCAACAAGCTCCAGTGATTTAATTGCTCTCAGTGTGAGCATGGCTTCACCCTTACACTTTTCTCCAGTGCTTTAGTTGTGGCGTCTACTCCTTGAGATAGTACTTTCATTGTTCATATATGGGGCCCAATGGGATTTCATTGACCTAAGTGGTTCAGTCTGCTAGTGTAAAAAACATGTGTACCATCCACCGTACTGGGAATTTAAAGGCTTGAAAGAGAGCTGTGTTTTTCATTCACAGGCAATATGGCAATAATAAAAGCACGCTGGGCTGGCGACATCTCGAGTCCTTGTACATGTCTCCTTTTTATTCTAAGTCATTATGCTGCAGTCTTGTCCTCAACCTATGAGTCACCGAAAGCTTAATTTCTCTCTTTCACAGCAGGTTTGTGTTCTTCCTGTCTACTTCTCCCTTTCTTTCTCATTTGCTGTGTCACCTTTGAATCATGACCTCCAAATCCTGGTGAGTGACTCAGGTTTAACACGAGCTCTGGGTCATGTCGGCGTGGCTCAATCACTCAGCGTCATCCGAGAGGATGGATGAGAAGCGGGGCTGTGAGTCAGCCCCTGTTGAGCACCATTCACCTCCGCCTGACGAGCATCCTGCCGTAGTACCAGTCACTTTGCCCATTCGAGGGTCCTCTCTCTAAATCACTCACCGTGCTGTCTATAAAACGAAGCACACAGCATGGGGTTTTCATGAACTGGGCTGATAACATCCTTCAGACTTAATCACTGTGGGGAACCCCACAGTGATACTCGCATCAGGGAGGCAGCGGTGGCAAGTGAAAGAAGAGAGAGAAAGGTATGTGATGGAAGGTTGATTGATGACTAGGAAATAAAGGATACTTGGGGAAGTTTGTAACTAAGGGAATTGGTCATGGGGGAGCTGGTCATCATTCCAAAAGTGAACATAAATCATCCCTTGCAATCAGACGTAGACCAGAAGAATGAGTTCTGTGTTAAGCTTGGCATGCAGGGAGATTGACTGATGTCTGTCAGGGTCTAATAGCAACATCTACACCTTTTAAAGTTTGCTTTTGACATGTATAACTATGTCTTAAATGGTTAATTCACCTAAAAATGAAATTAGCCCATATTTTATTCTTTACCCTCAAGGCATTCTGGGTGTATATGACTTTCTTATTTCAAATGAATCCAATCAGTTATACAAAAAATTGTCCATGATCTTCCAAGCTTTATAATGGCACAGGCAAATGTTTTTGTTCACCAGTCCAAAAGTAGTCAAATAAAGCACATCCGTCCATATTAAAACGTGCATCACACGGCTCCAGGAGGTGAACAAATGCCTCTTTTTTTGTAAAAACAAAATATCCTTTTTTTTTTTATATATAAAACGTTTTTAGTAACTTCTGCTAACTGTTGTAAGCTCGTTCACGAGAGACAGCCTTTCTGGGTGTATGACCGACGTAGTATGTAGGCATAGCGTATGTGAGAGTTAGTATCACGGAAACCAATGTTTGCTTACAGGAGCAAAGGAAGCAAAGTTTCCTTACTTTACCAAAGGAAAACCAATCTCCTCTTGGCTTATATCGAAATCCTCCAACATTTTTCTTTACAAATCCTCATTTTGTACATCTAATTTGTGACCGGAACCTACTGGGGCCACCAGGAGACACCTACCTGGACCAAACCTTTCTGCACTTCTTCAACCTTTACAGTGCTGAAGCACATTGAGGACTATTGCCCCTTTTAGCTGCTGCACAACATCCTACCTGGACATTTAATTTTGTGTCTTGACCCACATTCAACATAGGCTCATTGGAAATATCTGCCTCTATAAACATTTATGCAAAGCTGAAAAAAACATACCTATATGTACGAATCACTGCAGTTTTCAGTTTAAATGGAAACTAAAGGCACTACAACTCTAACAACTTTTATTCCTTTTCACACAAAATACAGAGTTTTGATAAACAAAGCCCAATTTTCACACAATTATTTTCAAAACATTATGTTATGACATCAAAACAATTTTAACATCCTGCGTGATTTGAAAATTGGTACATTTGAATGCTGTCGTGACATGAAAATCGTCATATGCATGAGTTTTCTAATTCAGCAGGTTTTCTCGGCAGCTCACGCGATACGGCATTGCACTTGAATGATGAAGAGCTCTGGTACAAACCCTGTGAAACTACGCTCAAATACGCATAAGGAAGTTAAAATAGCACAACTGCATTAACAAATGTGTTTCTATATAACTTTTGCATTTGTTGACTCTATCGGGTAGTTCAACACTATAGAGCACTTAAAATCGCTGCAATACATGCTTTTACCAACGTAATAAAAATGTGGCACGGTCACGTATTGAACGTGTGTTTTAGCACCACACTCTGGACATTTCACTTGAAACGGCCACGAAATGGGCAGTAAAGTACATAATTACGGTGTTGCAGAAAATGTATATAGATGCACTCTTTCGTCTACATATCTTTACCAAGGTGTCCTGATTACACCCTGCTTGTAGAAAAATCATCTGTTTATTCAGATTAATACATTTTCATATGAAAAATACATCTTATTTCAACACAATTCCGGAGAAAAAAATGTGTTGTATCTTCAAATAACACAGCGCCTTCCTTGTATAGTCACTGGGGTGGTACTCATCAAGTGATAACTTTATAACTTAATTATGCCCAAACGGTTCATAGTACCAACTTACGGACACATATTACTTGACTAATACACACTTTTTGGGGTAGAAAAAGTAAAAACTTGTCTCTTTAAAGGGTACTGTCCTAGTGACAAGCTGGTATACCCCAAAATATAACATTTCAGTGTACAGTAGTTTTACTAATGCCCAATTTTTTATAGTTTTAAAGACTATTATTCACATCAAAGCACTGGACAGTCGCTAGTGAAGTGATTGAGATTGTGCGTTTGCCATTAAGTGCCATTAAGATGAATGGACAAACATCTTTCTCTAGGTATTACAGGCCTCTTTTCTCTGAAATGAAGCTGAAGACTGACGGTCTAAGGAGAAGTACCTGCCTCATTTCCATGTACTTGGCTCAAGGGCAGACACATCACTTGTGGAGTCGGCACCTAACGGATTCAGTCACAAACATTTCTACTGTACTACAGGACCACTTATGCTGTATGATAATGCATATCTTGCTCTCGGTCCCCTTCAATTTTCCAGTAAGTAACACTCCTCAGAACAGATGAGACCTAAAAACACCTTTTGCTCATAATTCTGAAATGTCTGTATTCCAGATGGTACTTTTTCCAGCCTTCACTGGGCTATATTTCAAAACTATGGACTTATCATGGCTTTTCTGACCAGCTTGACATGTGTTTTTTAATAGTCAAAGCAAATGTTTCTTTATCAAACCTTGCAGGGCTGAATTATTTACATATCACTAATGTATGTATTCAAGCTTTGTTGAAGAATATAGTAAGTGCATTCATTTTCATGGGATAAGGGCAATCATTTTTGTACTGGGTATTTCTTATTTGGCATGCAAACTTGCATCAACCTTATATAGGGACGGGTGATACCTCTTATTTTATTTTCGATCCAGTATCAATATTTTCAAGCTCAATATCATTGATATTGATACCGATACCTCTAAACTTAACTGATCTTTTAAATCATTAAAAGAATATATTCAGTAATTATACTCATTTAATATTACATTTTAAAGCAATGTGTTTTTTGTTCATAGGGCTTTTTTTTTTTACACTGTCAGAAATAAAATATACTATAATTGTATTTTAGCCCTTAACAGGGGAAGTAACCTCAAAGGTACAACTATACCCCTAAAAGGGAGCATATTAGGACCATACAAGTATGCATGCTTTAAGGGTAGATAAGTTACAAAGGTGCACCTTTGAGGGTACCTCATGAAAAATAAACATGGTATTATTATTATTTTCATGGTAAATTTGTGGTTGCTGAAATTTTACTACAAATACTGTGGTAAACTGTGGTTACTGTAATAAAACCATGGTTCATTTTTGTAAAAGGCTGCCAGGTTGTTGTACCCCTAAAGGTGAAAAATTAGCATTTTTTTTCTTAAGATCTACTTATGCTTCTGATGCTTTTGGAAAACGCAGCCCCATTTGAACAAGCACTGTGAGTCATGCATCAGCAGCGAACGCTGTCTTTGTTTATATTGGTTCTGTCTTTCAGCATTTGCGTGTGTTCCGATGAGCAGGAGAAACGTTTCTATCCAACTCAATTATTTGCTAATATAGTCTATTTTTCCACTTAGAAGCTTATTTTAAGCACTGAATTTCTTGATATATATAAAAAAGGAATGGTTAAACAGTGACCTTTCGATACAACATCAGTATCGAAATGATCTATACTTAAGGATCGATCCGCCCATCCTTACCCTTATAATGATGATTGTAATACAACTTGAGTGTTGGTGATGCCCTTTGCAACTGTTCTGAAAACCTCTAGCCATTCCTCTCCTGCGTTAAATTGCAGGATTTAGGCCAGAGGGCCACGCTAGGCCAACCCAACACTTTGTATATAACCTTAGTCATCTTTCTTAAGAAGTCACAGCGCAAGCAACTTCTCTCACAACTTTACTTGATACCTGTAAGGCAGTATTAAGCCTTGATGTCCCAGTTGAAGGCCAAAAATGGTCATCACTGGGAGCTCCAAATGCAACATGCTCTCAAAACCTAGATTTATAATGCTTTTCTGCCGGTGTTGAGTTCAGCTTATAGTAGTCTTGAACTTCACCAAAGTAGGTCACTGTTTCTGACAAATTATTTGAGTGGTGATTGATTGTCCATGGTCCATGGCATGCCAGAACACATGCCAGGTATCTCAGTCCCTCTCTGAGTTGCACTCCACTCCAGAAACAGCGGGGAAGTCTTGCTCTGGATTTGAGGACTCTCGAACTCAGTGAGCCACTGGTTTTCGTAAACTTCATAAACAACCACTCTTAAAATGACTGACAAACCCTTTCCATCTCACAATAAAAAAACAAACCAAAACAAAAGGTCCTTCCATAAATGTGCATATTAATGACATTCAAAGGATGCAATGGAACAGATTAGAACGATGGACTAGTTTCTATCCATTCTAATGTGATTCACCATTGAATTGCTCTGATGTACACCCCTAGTGTGAGATCTTAAAAACAGCCAGCAGCACATATCATCAATCCTGAGATGGATCCTTACAGTGCTCTTAATGTTTATAATGGAATAAGCCAGCAGGCTACAGACAGAAAAAAATGATTTGTTGCAATATCACAAGGCATATGCGGCAAAACAATTTGGATGTTGATGAATCTCAGGCATCATTGTCTTAAGGTGATAAAGCCTTACATGAATCGCCATACCCTGACTATATTCATGCAGAACACACTCTGACTGTCAGGCTTATATCTGAAAGAGGAATCAATGGGATTTCCTTGTTGTTATTGTTGCTTATGGCAGCAGAAACAAGACCAGAATAGTCGAGTGATTCACATATCGCGCTACAAACTCAGAGGGAGACTATCACCCGAATAAACAACATTAGGTCATCACTAACACTGTGAAGCAGATATGGCAGCAGACATGCTTGGCAGATGGAAAGGAGGGTATGTAGTGATAAACACTACTAGGTGCTAGGAGCTAAAATTGTGTCATGAGAGGAAATGAGATTACAAGAAAGGATAAGAGAAGCCATACTTAGAAGGAAAAAAATACAATTTAGGGATGGGCGATATATTCAATATATATTCAGAATCAGAGCTGGATAGTAACAAATTACATGTAATCTGGATTATGTATTAACACTTTTAATTAGATTAAGGGTGAATCCCAATTCTCTGTCTTACCCCTTCCACTTACCCCTTACCCTTAGTTTTGTGCGTTCACGTGAGAGTAAGGGCTGTCCCAATTCTCATTTTGATCGAGGGTTGGGCTAAGGGGAAGAGGTAGATACCCCTTAAAACCAAGCATTTCCGCGAGCTTACTTGAAACCAAGGGGTACCCAGAACACACTGCGGCCAGATCATCCAGAGAGTATTTTTGGCTTAAATAATTGATTTAAAAAGTTAAGATAGTCTAGTTTTGTGCTCTACACAGTCCTGCACATATATATTTGCAACCATGCTCTTAATTGAAATGTTTTAAAAAATCGCTATTTTTCCACGTTAACGTTACATTGCTGATTTGCACAACAGTCCCGCATTTCTCTGACTAGAGAAAACATCACTAAAACCCACGCAATCGACACACACTCGCAGACGGCAAGTTTGTGATCGACACTTGTCGCCTCTGGTGATGTAGCAGCCAGCTAGCGACAATGTATGATGACATAACCGTAACCAAGTGGTGTCTCATTTCATGGGGGATGTTTTCACCCCTAGCGCTTACCACTCGGTTTCGAGGGACAAGGACTAGGGGTAAGACAAAGGGGAAGGGGTAAGACAGAGAAATGGGATTCAACCTAAATTACATTTTAAAATACTCACAATCAAACTACAGTTACTTTTTATTGATTACATGATTACATATTCACTCAACAATAAATTATTTATAATTTATTGATTATCCATAATTCCTCTTTTTTAATCTTTTAAAATGTTATTTTCTAAACTAGCTTACAGCTATTATACTGTACATTCTGAAAATACATTCAGAAAGACTTGGTTTCAGTCACTGGTAAGTTCCCTGACTCACTGCATGTTGAGACAATGAGCACTCGAATTCCAGTGACTTGATTACGTACAACCTCAACGCACAACATAGTAGAAAGTCACCGCTTAAATTAATATACAAAAGACAGGACCAATCTATTTTTTATATTATATTTTATTCTCTTTAAACACATTGTTCTGTTATATGTTCTTACAACATTTCAGCTGAATTTTAATTATAAATGTTAAATAACATACATGTTTATGTTGAAAAAAAACAAATCTTTGTCTTTCCTGGCATGTCTTTTCAAATCTTCTAAAGCGTGTCATTATTTATCGAGTTGGCTCGTGTGGTTTATGTTTCACATTTCAGAAATGTGACGTTATATCCGGTAAGGGAGTACAGTAAGTGTCGATGCAATTGTTTCAGTGCACTGGAAGGATTTTGCGATTGAGA
The DNA here is from genome assembly GCA_003573665.1 of Oxygymnocypris stewartii. Taxonomy (NCBI): domain Eukaryota; kingdom Metazoa; phylum Chordata; class Actinopteri; order Cypriniformes; family Cyprinidae; genus Oxygymnocypris; species Oxygymnocypris stewartii. The sequence continues at coordinate 8,010,801 of QVTF01019716.1, read as the reverse complement.
CAGCAAACAGCCCTTAAAATGTCAGACTCCCTGATCAGTGCCCTGACTACTGAACAAGGGAGCTAATTGAGATGCACCCAAGGTTTTTAAATAATATCACTTCAGACTCTATTCAATAGGCTAATTATGTAATAATTTATGGTCTTGTTAAACTGTATGTGCATTAGGTATGGATGTGACAGTATCAAATTCCCACAATAGTCATTGAGGCTTATGTCAAGGTAGCCTGTGTTTTTTATCACAATATAATGTCGATGTGAAAAAAGTGTTGTCCTCCTAAGATATTAAATAACTTTATTAAAGATATTTTACAAAATAAAAACTTTATTTAAAATAATACACAAAAACAAAGTAAACGTGTTTCAAAATTAGAGTGCAAAAGATTGTTCAAATGAACGAAAGGTAACAATTTACAATAACATTAGTTAAAGCAGGTTAACATTAACTAGCAATGTGCAATAGCTAATTGTAGCAGTAGTTAATAGTCTTTGTTAATGTCGATTAATAAAAAAACATTAGTTAATGTTTGCTCCATTGAACAAAATTTAGCAGACACATGAATGTCCGTCATTCAGAATCAGCACTAGCACGTCTCCTTCACTCGCTCCGCCTTTCTTCTCATCTGTGCTAATTTAAATTAAACCGTTGCCTTAGGAATCATATGAGGCCGTATGTATGACATGATTTATCATCAAACCGGTATTTGCTACATCCCTAATGTTGATTAATGGAACATGACATGCAGGTAAATAAATTAAAAATGTCAATTTTTTAGTAAGCTTTTTATTTTGATTGATGCCATTTAAAAAAAAAGCATTACACTCATGAACTCCCTGTAGACAAGATAAAAATTTAAAACACTTTTGTTAATCTAGCCACAGGTTAGCTACGAGTAAAATGTGCAAAACCCATTTGAAACCAATATAGCAATAAAGCTACAAAGCAAAGTCAAGCAGCAAGTAAAAGTGTGATTACCTTGAGCTCACAGTGATTGGCTAGTACCAATCTCTAATTTACATAAAATTCAGCATTCCATAAATGTTTAATGCTCTGTAGTTTCGCTCTGCTTTCACTCCCAGTGTACCATGGCTCCCATAGAGAATGAACTGAAAAGCCTTGCTCACGATCTACTCATGTACAGTATGAGTATGTTAGAAGTATGGATTGCAAGATTGGCTTCTGGAACGCTTCAGCAATAACTCCAACTGTTACAAAGAAAAATCCTTTTAGTTGCGACTGTCAGCTGTTCATCTGCCAAGGTGAAGCGGATGAGGTAGGGGGTGGGTTTGCTGTTCGTGACATTTCTAGCCAGTTAAACAGCATTACAGCATGCAATTTGTTTATGACAGCGATCAAAGCAACTTGCCCGCAATGGGAGCTCGAGAAGATAAGGAAATTGGGGCAGAGATGCTCCAAGCTAACAGCTATGGACAACAGTGAACTAAAGAGTACAAAAGCCTTTTAAATGCACACAAATAGATACACTCTGCTGTTTGGGTACCAAATAGAAAGCTTTTCATAAAAATTAGGCTGTGTCCAATCCAAGCCATTTCACCAACAAAGAGGTGTCTGATTAGTCAAAGGGAAATTCTGGAATTAGTAATGTACATATGCTTATTTGCTATCATTGAAGTAATATATTAGCCTATACACACTATTTCATCAAATATAGGAATTGTTCATCCTTCTTGTTAGCCAATGCTATTTTATCACAATAGCTTTAGTTAAACAGCCCATTCAGATGAAAAAAGACTGTTGACACTGCTGATGCAAACTGAAAAAAGAATAACTAATCATCAAGCTAACAAATTGAGCATATCAGTCAAATCTCCTTAAATCTACAATGTAAAATCCTCAGATAGAGAGGCACACAATTTCTCTTTGTAAGTAATTCTACTTAAATGCTAAAATCGATTACAGAAGCGCATAAGTGAACTGAATATAATCAAACTTCTTTACAAGTTAACTGAAGCAAGATAGCAAACGTGGATGCGAATGAGCAAATTTAGACTTCACAAAAGAAAACAAGATAGCTTTGTTCACAACACAGTATGAAACAGACCAATAAGAAAAAGGAGAAAAATGTAGCTTGGGGATGTTTTTGCTACAATATGATCCTAATACTGCTATGTCATTGAACCCCACAGTGAAATGCTGTATATCAGTACCTCTTTCACTCTATCACATCACATTTCCACCATCTGAAATGACTATACACAGGCTGTTCATGAAAATCCCAATTGTACCTGTGTTTGAGTTATTACCGCAGCGTCTCCCCGACAAAACTCATTTCTCACAATGCTTAGAGAGAGGAAAAATGTCGAGAGGCCTTCAAGCAAAGATTCTAAGGAAATGGTTTACAAGAAAATAAAGCCTGGGTCTGTTTGGGTATAAGCTGCTGAAGCCTTCCACAGCCTAATGAACTAGCTAAGCGTGCTAACCCGCTGGCAAGTTCAGCGTTTGGTGTTAAATATTAAGCGTGCGTCATAACCTTCAGAAAAACAATAACTGTTCTCTCACTTCCAGTTTAAAATGACCACAAAACTGATTTTTGCAACCTAACTTACTTCCATTTCTGAGAAAAACAGCATCAAAACAATGGCTAGCTTATGAATAGGAAAGTAAGCTTGCTAGTTCATTAGAATTACAAATCAGTTCTAAGCTGGAAAACTAAGACTTTGATTCATATTCTTCCCTATTTTCTGAGGTAATTTTAATCTCACAACCTTGTATCCCCTTACATACTTTTATCCACAAACTGCAGTACATTTGAGTTAGCATTGTGGCTAAAGAAACCCTGAGGCGCAGACAGGATATTAACACATTTATTTCAAATTTCTGTTAACACATCTCAAAGAGCATTTGGTTCATAACACAGATAGGGGCTACAACATTTTTTGAAAAGTGAGTTTTAGCACTATCATCAACCGGAACTGGAGACCAACGCATTAGCTAGTTTTGTCAAACAGACAGACGACTCCAATGGAGCATTTCACAGCCTCCTGCTCTTTCTAAAATTACACTGAATTAATATGTTTACCCAGAAAAAAAAACAATAGTCCAGATGAGTCCAGACAGCACTTTTCATTAAGCTTCAAAAAAGGATACAAAAGTCATAAAACATAATTTGACTTCAGCTAAATGTTATGCCATTTTTCGGTGAAAGTCTTAACATCCACATCCAATGACATCCTAGCTCACCTTATCATATTCATAGCTTGTGATAGAAATAATAATTTGTAAATGTATCATTGTTTTGATTCAAATCTGTCCAATTAATAAGTTGCTCCAAAACCATTTAAACGATTCAATCAAACCAGACTGATAGGTTGTTCTAATTTGGTGTTTTAATATATTTTTTGGGAATTTCACAAAGTAAGAAATTTCACTTTTTATATTGAAACAAAACATACAACTTTAGAAATTACATAAATTAATTTTAAATAATAATTAAATAATGTTTCTAATTATTCTCACTCAATGATTCGCTGTGAACAGTTTATTGAAGATTATTATGGTGTAATAATTAATGGCTTTTTGAGTTAACTGTTCCTGTTTATCTACAAAAAAATGTCACTATGAGTCCAAGCAGTCAGTCTGTTAATTAATATTAATTGTGAAATATTATCAGAACACTGCAGAAATACACTAAAATTTATTCCAAACTACACTCCTGTTTTCTAAACTATTGGCCATCCTATCCTATCGGCCATAAAATGAAAGTGAAAAATGTGATTTGTCACCCAGCAATCCCAGAGTCCTCACAACAATCATGAAAGAAATCACGTTATGACTCCCCTGTCATCTGTGCGCCACCTGTAGATCTGCGCCTTAATAATGTTTTATGAATAAGACATCAGTCATAAACCCATAATAGAGGAACCCACAGCCAACGTTATATCAACAGTAGAGCATCTGCTCCAGTTTTTGTCATTCAACGTGACAGTGCATGTTTGCATTACTTGTGCTTATCAAAATACAATTTCAAATGTGTCTGAAGTCATGAAGAATTGTGTTTTATTTGCTTCAAGTCAAAAGTGGGAAGCTATATGCTGCAATACATAAATCGTTCCTTCTTTAAAGTTGAGTGTCATTTTTCTCAATGTAAAAACGGCCCTTTTTTGAGTGACCCCTATAAGATTATTTTGGGTTTGTGTTCCTTTGAAAGGACATTATATTCAGGAAGCTCTGGGAAGGGCTCACCTCAAATTTGTTTGATCTCCATCCAGGCATTAGACTGCAAAGACAACAACCGATCTGGCATCGACAACAGTGGGATTATGTCATAATGGGAAACAACGTTCTGAATTCTAATTACATCGATTCATTTTCACTATCTGTCCTTTCCTCTGTGGGAAGAGAAGCTTTTCTCACACTAATAATGTTTTTTCACAAAGCGTCCTCTCCTTGGAGACAATCTTTGGAAGGCTTATGTTGTGTCGGCTCGATTTTTCTATTTGTCATGGATATTTATTACAAACACATTGTAAATGATTAGTGTATGTGCACTTGTCTAGGTAAAAAGCATGTCAATTTTTCATGTAATCATTGTCTAAAAAAATCTGCAATTATTTATTCATCCTTATGTGATTCCAGACCTTCCGAGACTGGCTTCCAAAGAACAATAACAAGACTACTTCAGAAAAATAACTGAAGTGAGCTTAAGAGAACCACGTAAATATTTAAACCGGAAGAAATTCAAATCACTAGTAAAAATTATCTGCTCCATCAGACATGATTGTATTATTTCAACCAAATAACAAACAGTGTTGCTACCATGAAATATAAATAAACCATTCCATTTTTTTTTTATAAAATGAAAATATTAGATGAAAAACAAAAAAAGTATTTAAAAAATACAGCTTTCACCTTGGTAACTTACAAAAAACAAAACTATTATTACAACTACTATGACAAAAAATATAAAAATAAAATCTATTTCTAAATATGAATATATGCTACAATAGTACATACAAAACACTGAAATCACATTACTAATGATTCAAACAGGTTATATGTATGTCGATCTCTAAAATAATAATAAAATAAAGCTATGTTATGGTGCATTTATGACATTTTTGTCCTTTTTGGAGCTTGTCAAATGTATCACTATAAACTGCACGGAAAAGTACTTGGTGAAGATCCAACAAAATAAGTGTGAATAAATGACAACAATTTTAATTCTAGGGGTAAATTAGCCCTTTGAGATAAATGCTTAAAGCATATTCCAGCTAAACTGATACAACTGAAAAGTACTAAAATCCCACATTATTGTATTCAACTTGGACTACTCTGATATTTTAGAAGAAATTATATTCTTATTAACAGAAAAACGGGCCATGTTATATAACATCAAAGTACAGGCGTCTTCGTCTATCAATGTTATTCCTTCCCTCTCTTTGTATGTCCGTAGGTGTAATTGTAGCCATTACAGAATCTTTCCAAAGGCGTTCATGCATTTCGACGCTTCTGATGAAAGTCTCATTTAAAATAATAGCCATCTTCCATCAGTCTCCATATTGAGTATTCCGCCCACCTTTCTGGTGAAAAATGTCAATTATTGACTATTGGCGGTTTCATGTACATGAGTCGTTAGTATTCCCACACCATATTTCAGATTGTAGCCAATTCTGAATATCAGTGTATCTGTCTTTTTGTTTCTGTGATGTATTCTCTCCTCTCTTTCCACACCACAGCCGTGTCAAGGGAACCCAAGATGCTTCTAATTACAGCAAGACAGCAGCTTCATTAGCCAGGAGTCCTGCTGAAGAGATTTACACTTCAAAGGACAGCGAGAGAGAGCAAGGGACAGAGAGAGAAAAAGAGAGCGCTGGGGGGAGGATACTTAGAATGACAGAAGCCAAGAGAACAAGTGCTGAAAGACACCGAATGCACAAGGGATACTAGGGATTGGAACACTGAACATGAGGTGTGAACGTACAGTACAAAGAACACAGAGAATGCAAAGAGCTAAGAAAAAAAAACTGGAAACGCTTTAAAGGGATAGTTCAAGTTCTGTCACCATGTACTCACCCTCAGTGCTCAAAGTGGGATGGAACGCAGTAAAAAACATATACATTTTAATCTTTAGTTATTAAATCTTTAGTTATTTAGTTATATTTTAATCTTTATTATTGCCAATACTGTGCTACCCAGAATCAAAGTGTCAGCATCACTGTCTGTGAACAGAAAAAGCTAACCAGCGGTACTAACTGGCAACTTGAAAACATATTTTTAATTGTAGAGGTTTCAAATGTGGCAATGGTTGACAGAACGTCTGATGCTTACGGCACACAAAATCGGAAACACTTCAGGAGTTCTGAAGTAGTCCTCTGATTGGTTGGATTCTACAGGATTTCAGAGAAATGCCTGTTGTCGTTTTCTTGAACTTTCTGCTTGGAAACAAAGATGCTGTGATGCCAAAACCACCTCATGGAAGAAGAAATCCGCCATGTTTACAACGGTGACAATGAGAGCTTATCAGGATCAACTAAACACTGGATTTTCAAAAGTATGTGAAATATGTAAAGCAAGACGTATTTATCATTCCCAGATTGTACCACTTGTGTTTGGATTTCAGTTTCATGGGAGTGCTAATTTTGGTGCCAATTTTATTTAAAGAATCACAAATCAATGCTGTGAGTTTGCTAAGGTGTTACGAAACCTCAGCACTAGGGGTGGGTGATATACTGGTAGACACGAATAAACAGGAGAAATTTCTCACAGTTGATATTTTGGACTATTGTCTCTATCGTTGACACGCAAACAGCAGGAAAATATAACTCATTTTGCTATATGCGCATGCTGTCTGAGATTCTGTTTCTGAACACTGTCAGCAAGGTACACGCATGTGTAGGTAATGCTCATAGAGCATTATTTTTGCTGCTTTATAGGCCAAAATGCCAATCTTTTCAAGGATCCTCGTAAACACTGAAATCAAACAGCTGAGAAAGAAAACGCATGTGTATCAGTATATTGGATCGGGGCAGCTCTTAAAGTGACAGCAGTCTAATATTCTGTTTGTCTGTCATTGATGTTAATCAAAAAACAAAAGAGAGAAATCTCTCACTGCTCTTGACTAAATAACTATTGTAACTGTATTAAGAATAAATACATTACACAATTACACAATGAATACAATATAAGTAGTATTTCTTTAATTTGTAAAATTTTTGTAGTTTTGTTTTTTAAATCACTGATGGTTTTCTTATCTTCAGTGAGGTTTTTATTTTTTTAGGCTACCATTTGTTTTGTGTGTGTGTGTGTGTGTGTGATATTGACTCTGTATTGAAGAATTATGAAATATCTATAGTATCAAAAATGTTGATATTCTAAACACCTTATTTAAAGCAAAAATAACTATACGGTGACATATATCATGATATGAGTAATTGTATTTCACGGAAACAATATAAGATTTTGGTCATACCACCCAACCCAAATTAGCAACCTCACAGCAATGAGCAAACAACCAATTCAAATACCTTAACAACCACCTAACATTGTCCTAGCAAACACTCACCCTCATTAACCGAAATGAGCAACAGCCAATGTAAACCCCACCCAGAATCAGTTAAAAACACCCTAACAACCTCAAATACTAATAAACAATTCAAACGCCATAACAATCACATAGAAACAACCTAGCGACCACCATGCACTCTAGTATCTCTGTGGCACGTTTTAGACAATCAAACATCACTCACATTGTAAAACTCAAATAAGTTTTAGAATCCAAAAAGTCTAATAAGGTTGAAAATAAAGTGTTTACTGAATGCTTTCTTTTAGAAAAAAACAAAAACTCTATAACTATAACATTTCTGTCAAGGAAGCAGCCCTGAATTAGAGAAAATGTTCCCTTGTCGGAGCCTGAAAGTGTGGAAACAGGATGAAGGCCCATGTGCTAACGATCCATTGCTGTGTCATTCTTCCACTCTTTGTTCATGCTTCACTTTCATTTCTTTCATCCTTCCCTTTTTTCAGTTCGCAGCTTCTCTGCAGTGCACTTCTGCCTCTCTTGCCTTCTTTCTGAGTCCTAAGAGATTTAGGAGCTTTTGATCAGATTTGTTAGAGGCCTTTCCTGTCATTCTCTCACTTTTCCCGCCCTCTCTTGATTCTTGTTATTTATTTTTTCCCCATTTCTCTTTCGTTTCTATTTGCCTGTTCTCTTATTGGTCTTGCATTTTTTTTTCCTGCACCCCTTTTCACCAACAATACTGATGAAATTATTACACGCATTGTTTCATGTGTGTCTCTCTTTCTTCCCTGAGGAATGGATGATGCACAAGAGAACAAATCTGCTCTTTTTCATGACAGAAAATTTGCTCTTTTTCATGACAGCCAATAACTATAAATAATAAAGTTTGCAATCATTAAGTAATTGGAAACTCATAATGAACCCAATCTACTTTTAAAAATCAGAAATTAGAGAAAAAACTATTTTTTTATTTATATGTATGTATAGATGGATGGATAATTTTTGCTAGACTTACCAAAGGTACGTGAATTTACCATTCAAATACTATATATCAACCATTAAACTGTATTCATTTTCATTAGAAATACTTTTTCATTGACATGCTTATATGTAATATTTAATAAATTCAATAAAGTACTAAAAACAAACACACACTTTCTGAATTATAGGGTTAGTTCTCCCCAAAATTTAAATTGTCATTATTAATCACCCTCCTGTCGTTCCAAACCCGTAAGACCTTCGTTAATCTTCAGAAAACAAATGAAGAAATGTTTTGATGAAATTGGAGAGTTATCTGACCCTCCTCATAGACAGCAACACAATTGAAATGTTCCCAGGTCCAGAAACGTAGTAAATACATCAGTAAACCAGTCCATGTAACATCAGTGGCTCAACTTCAGCTTTGCGATGCAACGAGAATACTTTGGGGGTTTTTTGTGCAAAGAAAACAAAAAAAATATTTACTCAACAATTCTTCTCCCCTGAGTTACGTCTTCCGACATTTTGGAGAGTACCCAAGAACATATTTGATGTAATCAGCACTGTTTACGTTCGGGAGGAAAGCGCGCGCATGAACGAAAGCTGCGTAATAGGCGTTGTTTACGCTTAGGCGAAAGCGTGCGTATGCATTGTGATACTCTCTAAAATAGCGGACGACATAACTCGGGGGAGAAGAATGGTTGATGAAATTTTAATTTTAGTTTTCGTTGTGCAAAAAAAAAAGTATGCTGGTAGCATCACAAAACCAAAGTTGAGCCACTGATGTCACATGGACTGTCTTACCTATGTGTTTACTACGTTTCTGGACTTGGGAACATTTCAGTTGCGTTTCTGTCTAAGGAGGGTCAGATAGCTCTCTGATTTCATAAAAAATATTGCTTAATTTGAGTTCCGAAGATTAACGAAGGTCTTACGGGTTTGGAACGACATGAGGGTGAGTAATTAATGACATAACTTTCATTTTGGGGTGAACTAATCATTTAAGGCTGAAGTAATAAAACGAAAAAAGTTTAAGAAACAAGTTTAAATAAGCTAAAAAAAAATTGCATATTAAAAAATAAAGTAAACGTTTAATCACATATAGCACACATATTTGGGACAGAATGCATTTCTGCTTTGAAAAACAATAGGTAAGTAGTTCCGTGGAATACATTTTTTTTACAGAAATCCATTTCACAGAATTCCACCATTTTCCCTTCAAAAATAAAAGCAGAAATTGTTATAAAAGTCCATCAATTATGTCAATAAAACTGGAATAGTTAGTCACTAAACACTGCAAAATGATGTGTGGTCCTGTTGCTTTATAGTTAGTCCATGTACGCTTATCTCTCACTGTGTGAGGCGGTGTGTGCGTCAACCCACCATTTTCTATGCATCAGAAGAGTGGAAGGAGTGCAATGTAAGAAGCCTTGCTCTTTCCTTCCTCGTCTTATCTATCGCTCCCTCTCTCCTCCTTCCAGTCGTGACTGGCACAGCTCCAGCCACCTACCCTCCCAAGAACCACTCTTTCACTGAGAGGCAGGAACAGAGAATGAGGCGCATAAAGGTCTAAACAAGCACCAGGCCACATATTCAACAGATTCAGAGATGTGAAACATTGATAAGAGGTTGCTCTTTCTTAGCTCAGGACAGTTATGACTCATTTAATGGGCTCATATCATATTTTCCGTGGTCTTTCTGGGACAAAAGAACTTTAATGTATCTTGCAATCCAAAAAGAGCATTTCTTGACTTTAAGCAAAAATCAATAGCTCTGAATTTGCGAATTTTTTGTGTCATAGATAAATGTATACATCAATGACATACAGTGGCCGAGTAGTGCACAACACAATTAAATCTTTACAACACAATGAAATCGCCACAACACAACTCATAGAACTCATTTTGTTGTGGTGTGCTAATTCGCTGTGTTGTTGCTTGTTTCCATTGTGTTGTGGCTTGTTTCTGTCATGTTGTGCTAATTTTGTTTGCGATGTGGCTTGTTTCCATTGTTTTGTGCTGACTTCATCGTGTTGTAGCTTGTTTGCTTTGTTTTGTGTCAATTTCATTGTGTTGTGGCTTGTTTCCATTTGTATTGTGACTTGTTTCAATTGTGTTGTGCTAATTTAGTTGCGTTGTGGCTTGTTTCCGTTGTGTTGTAGCTTGTTTCAGTTGTGTTCTTCTAATTTTGTTGTGTTGTGGCTTGTTTCTGTTGTGTTGCGGACATTTAATTGTGTTGTGGACTACTGGGAAACCGTAATGATGACTATTGGTTGATCAAAAACTTTGGCTGCCAAAAAAGATTGGATAGACGCTATTACTCCTAAAAAAAACCCTAAACAAACCAAACTGAAACAACACAAAGCAAAACAAAACACACACACACACACACACAGACACACACACATGCAAACAAAACAAAAAACAGCAGTTAAAAGGTTTCCAAAAACATATAAATGCTATTTTTGTCCTGTGTGTAGAACCTACTGCTCTGCATATTCTTCTTAGGGATCACAATGTTATAAACGTATGGTTGAAATATATTTTTTAACAAGATTTCTGATCATTTCAAGCTGGTTTTATAAGTTTGTGCAGCACATTTTGGTACAGGCCATTCTGTGAATGTGTCAAAGTGTTCTATGGCTTTGCAAAGAGGCTATAACAAAAGCTGTTCTGCAGCTACAAAAACAGATAGTTTAATTCTGAGAGACAAAGAGAGGGTGAAAAGTGGTTGTGAAAAACTAAAATAGGACAGTGATTGGCACAAAAATAATACACAAAAACGTATATAATTTTTGTGAAATGTTATTTTTACATGCAGCAAAATTATAGGTCTATTAAAGCATTAAATCATTAAAGTATTTGAAGAAAAGGATTTGAGTAAATACGGTGTTTTCTGAACTAGCTTACCTCTTGCCATCTCTAAAATATAGCCACTTCATTTGTGCCATTTGCAGTTGCAATTTATTCTGCTTTCCTGCTATGTATTTTACAAGGAATTCCCAATTATACCCAAACGAGGTCAGTCCTGAAACAATCATGAATTAGATATATATGTATTCTGTGCCACTAGTGAGAAACTAGAAGACCTAGGAGACCAGAAAACAAGGATCAAAAACCCACACAGTGGCTGAACTTGCCGGTCTAGTTTTAATAGACTCCACCATGGGTCACTGTTGTAATGAGCGTGCTGTAAAATGAAACAAGAATGTAATGTTCGAGCTTTCCATTACAGTCATTCATCTCATTAACTGTCTCGTCAGCGCAGTCTAATTTAAGCAAAATACACAGACTCTGATCGCCATGTTGCTTGGTAACTAAAACGGTGCCCTAGCAGATTGCCTCTATAAAAATAATAATTTGCTTTGATCTGCGATAAAGAGCTATGGATAGAAAGAATTCATGAGAGATGGCAAACAAAATATAATCATAATTTATCAAGGAATGTTGATATACTAGATGGATTTGAATCACTAATTTATACACTACCAGTCAAAAGTTTTTGAAGAGTAAGATTTTTAATGTTCATTTTATAGATATCACTTCTGCTCAAAAAGCTTGTATTTATTTGATCGAAAATACAGCAAAAACATGAAAATATTTGTACTATTTAAACAAAAATATTTGAATATATTCTAATACGTAATTTATTCTTATGATTTCATAGCTGAATTGTTAGCTTCTTTACTCCAGTCACATCATACTTAAAATCATTCTAATATTCTGATTTGCAGCTCAAAAAACATAAATGATGTTTATTATGTTGAAATCAGTTGAGTAAAATGTTTTCAGGTTTCTTTGATTAATAGAAATTTCAAAAGAACATAATTTAACTGAAATATAAATCTGTTGTAACATTGTAACTCATCATCATCATGTGACACTGAAGACTGGAATAATGATACAAATTTAGTTATTTTCAATAGTAAAAACATTTTACAATATTACTGCTTTTGCTGTATTTTGGTTTAAATAAAGGCAGGCTAAAAATATAAAAACATTTTACTGTTCAAAAAAGTTTGGCTAGTTGTGTATATATATATATATATATATATATATATATATATATATAACTATATATAATTTAGCTAGAATAATAATAAAACGATACATTTTCTATCTATTCTTTCAAATAATATATATTCAAAATAAGAATATGTTTGTCTTTTAATATAAATTAATATTGTATTTATAATGAATATTAAAATGTTTAACTACTCAGTAAAGTTATTTTTAACATCTTTAATACAAATATAAATAAGATGAAGACTGTGCTTATATACTGACATGATTTTTTAAAGAATGGATCTAATTTGTTGGCTAAGGCTAGCAGAAAAGACAAAAAATGCTTGCAATAAATGTATGTTTGTTTATGATACTCGTTTGCATAAAGCTGAAGTCAACTTTGTCGCGTCGCCAACTGTCACTGCATCTTGACAACGCTCCCTGAAAATGATTAAATTTCAGTTGCTTTGTCACTGAAGATGGTTATATATATATATATATAAAAAAGTCAATCCACCTACATAATTATGCATATATTTAAGGGGTGAAAATGAATTGTGCCTGAGTGCTCATAAAAACAGCAACATACCAGCCTGCAGTCTGTGCGCGATGAACCGAGTCTGAACTGCCATACAGGCGGCAGCCAGCCGTTGTTCCGCATCCAGTCAAGCATCTCCACGGCCTCTGGTTTAAAATGATTAAGCACTGCATAAAATGGAACAAATCTCGCTGTCTGGCTGACAAGCCCTGCTCGACGTCTCATAAACCTTTATTGTTGCATTCATTAACCGCAGTGTTACGTGGTGTGGAAGAAATCTGCGGGGAGAACAGGCAAAGTATTTTGTCCTATTAAGCAGTGGTTGGATATCCAACTGCGCAGTTTTAAGACCACTACAATGGATGGTATTTGTAAAGAAGCCTGACAGTGGAGAACTGCTGGCGACTGCAGAATGAACCTGCCGTGAGCTTGGTGCAACCTCACCTACTGGACCACTCACAATTAAGTTCCATTGAAAGCAGGGAAGTCTTTTGTTCTCAGAGATTTTATGGAGCTTCATTCAATTATCAAATTAAGTTCCTACAATTCCTTTAAAATAAGATACAAATGAGTCAATTGTGGATATATATATATATATATATATATATATGTATATATATATACAAATGTACACAGCTATAAAACTAATGTGGTATTAATATCAAAATATTTTGCCCAATCGGAGCACATTATTATGGAGATATACTTTATTTTTCTTTAGGATAACCATCTGAAGAGGAAGAGACTTACATGAGTAGTTCATCTAAATATCTAAATATAAATAATAAATGCAGAAAATGTACTCAAGATGTAGATGAGTTTGTTTATTCGTCAGAACACATCACTTGTTCACCAATGGATCCTCTGCAGTGAATGAATGCCATCAGAATGAGAGTCCAAACAGCTGAAAACATCACAGTAATCCATTCCAGTCCATCAATTTATGATTTGAGAAGCAAAAAGCTGCGTGTTTGTAAGAATCAAATCTATTATTAAGATGTTGCTTTAGACTAAAATATGAGTCCATAATAATGCTTTGTCCAGTAGAAAAAAAACTGTGAACTATGCTTGATCTGTGCATATTTCTCTCCTGACAACTGACAACTTTTTTCACTGAAGAACGCAGCATTGTGGATAGAGGACTGGTTTAAATTCTAGATTTGTTTCTTACAAACTTCACTTGATGTACTGGAGTTATGTGGATTATTGTGATGTTTTTATCAGCTGTTTGGACTCTCATTCTGATGGCATCCATTCAATTGGTGAATTGGTGAGCAAGTGATGTAATGCAAAGTTTCTACAAATCTTTGCTGATGAATTAGCTTTATCAAAATGTTATTGTATGTCCGTTATTTGGAATCTTTTTTTTATGTCAGATTTAACCATTTTGTCCCCAAACTATATCTTAAGTAAACCCTCACACATAACAAAGATTATTCTCATAGCAGCTTTGTTTTTCAATCTCCTTAAAAATAATAATAACCTAAAACTCCTCAAACCATTTATTCCACAGGATTTAGAACAGCGTGAGAAAGAGAGAGTATAAGAAAATTACCACAGACAGGGAAAAGGTGTGTGTGTGTGTTTAATCTTAGGTGTCTCACTGCTGGTGTGTGTGTGTGTATGAAATTAGGAGGTAATCAGGCATGGTCCAGGTTTAGCCACAAGACAAGTAATTGGTCCCAGTCGTATCAAATGTCACACACATACACACACACACATTACATTCAAGTAACCACAGATGAAGGCGATACTTCAGAACTTCATCACTTGACCCCACTGACCACTTCCTGAGTCTAACTTGAGATACCCGCACATGAAACAACCTAACACATGACAAACAATTTGATACTGTGATTTTATGCTGTAGTAATCGAAACATCAAGATAACCTGCTTAAACATGTTAGCAACTATCATTAAACTTGCAAATTATGCTAGTGTAAGTTTGTGGCCACAAACTGAAAAGTTATTTTAATTAATAGGTTTTCAAAGCTTATTATAAGTAGTATAAACAGCTTTCAAACACATTTTCTTGCATAATCTGAATACGCTCGATTACAAGAACAAAACATTCTTCAAAAAGCCAGTGGCAAGGTTTCAAAACCGGCTATAACACCAGTCTCCTCGCCGGATTATATGCTCTTTACCCATGACAGAGTCACCCTGAGCTAATCGTTGTGATTCAGCTCGAAAGGAACAGGAACAAAGACTGAATCAGACCACAAAGTGGCAAGCCACAGTCCTGAAATACTTTTGTTATTACTCAGAGGTCCGACAAAAAGCAATACTTTTCTCATTCATGTCCACACTGAAGCAATCATCCTACTCAGATGGGAGGTTATTCTCTACAGCTATAAAAGTGCAGAAAAGCAATATGGTCTAATCTTAGTGTTCTTTGTACACATTGATGAACAATCATCTATGCTAACACTGCTAAATAGGTATGTGTAAACAAACTCCATGAAACTTGCTTAGCTTACACAGGATCAGAAGGAAGTAGACAGTAGAAGAGACACTGCAAACTTAGTTTTTAATAGCATTACAGTAGATGAACGTTTTTCAAAACTAATGAGATTTAGCTGTAACAAGCTACTGAGTCGCAGGTTAGCATGACAAATTGCTATTCTGCAGTTTTCGGTCACAATTGCTCTAACAGCATTAGCCAAACAGCCTGAGGTAATAATAAAACACACTCTCTTAAACTGTTTCTAAAAATGGATAGAAACTGTTTGCTTTAGCCAAAAGACAAAAAACATTAATCGAGAGTGTGTGCTGTTTATTGTTAACTTCTATCGACCAATTATCAAAGTGCTATATCACAGTTTACTATCATAGCATATTGAGCCAACGGCATTAGCCAAACATTCTGAGGTAATAATCAAACACATTCTCCAAAAATTGCAATAAATGGCTTTGCCAACAGTTTTTTTTTTTAAGTAAACAGACATGAAACAACAATGCAGTTTATGCAGTGTGTTGTTAGTTTTCTGTCATAAAGTATTGCGCTAAGTACATTAGCCAAACAATCTGAGGTCATAAATCAAAAACACTCTCCAAAAATGTCTTCTAAAATGCAATAAATGGCTACAAACAAAACTTTTGGAAATTATGCTTGGTGTTAGCTACTGTTTACCCAAGTTTATATTAAAGAATGGAGATTCATTTGTCCATCAGTTTTTAGTTAGAAGTATAGCATCGCAGTAGTATAGCTAATGTAGCTAACCGTTTTTAAAGGTTATCTTGACTGTAGCTTAACAACTTAGTATAGCTTGAAAAGCTACAGTTTTAAAGTAGTTTCTCCAACACTGGATAAAGCTAAGCATTTACTCCATGGCCTGTTCCTAAGAAGGAAATTGAAGCATTTAGACCTCATTGACCTTTGTGAAATACCCCATTCTTCTGGCTCCCTTCCTGTCTGTCCACATTAATGAAGGAGGAGAGCAGAAGAGCACACTGGGATAGCTTTTGGAGGACCAGGCCCCATACAGCGCTAGAGCCAGGTGGTAATTACCCCTTGCTGAACTCTATTCTTTATCTCAATTTCACCCATTCCCTTTTATTATCATCTGAACATCAATTCATTATAGACATATCGAGTGACAAAAATATGTCCTTTAAATTTAGTCTCTCATATCTCTATTACATCTTTCCTTTTTTGCCAGTTTGTTCGTGTCTGCCGATCCCACTGGTGCCCATTACTGAGTGAGGATGACAACAACAGACTTTTCTTTCTGGGTGCAAAAGAACATCTAGCATCACACTTTACAACAGAGGTACTCACGTACACACTTAAACGCCAAGATACACATACACACAGACACACTTGTTTCTCATGACATAGCCTACTATGTGTGAACTTTTTCATAGAAAGCCTCCTCCTGGAGCTTTTCACTCAAGACGTTTCAGGACAGGTCCATATGCCATATCCTCCTAGTACCCGAGGTCTCTATTCATTTGTAGAGCCTTTAATTGGTTGGTTGGGTCACTCCTCCCTCGTTGCATGTGCTAAATTAGTCGTTTGTTTGGTGATAACATATAAAAGTAAGTCGTAAGGAAGCAGAACGTATATCAATTAACGCCTCTCTCCCTACCTTTCACCTTTTTTCCTCTCCCTGTGGAGTGAAGAGAGAGGTGATATGAATGCTAATTATTCAGCATAACGATCGGTCGCTCTAGTTAAGATGCAAACGCACTCAGCCTTATTAATATCTTGGCCAAAGAGGTGACGGTTGTATTTCACAATTACAAATAGTCAGCAATCCTTTGAGGACAAATGACAAGAAAACACAGTGCAATGGTAAATAGATTTTGCATTATTTACTGTGTGATGTACATTATTCACACATGTGATAACATGGAAAGATACAATTTGATATTTATGTGAGTATGATAAACATTATGCAAGAATCCAAAACTGTATTTTTCCTTGTGTTTTTATAAACTACAACTAAGAAATAAAACTATTATTATTATTACTGATCTTATAGCATTTAGATTTCAAAACTTTTTATTATAATAACAATATCAATTGTTAATAGTAGTAATAGTTATTGTTTTATTTCTTAAAAATCATTACCATTATTAGTATTATTAATAATATAATCATTCATTATTAGTGTTTGGTTTTAGCAAAAACGAATTACTTATACTACTATTATTTTTGACCACGTAGACAGCAAAACAGCTGTTGTAAGAAAACCAATCAAAAATAAAATGACAAATAATTGTTACAAATATTGATAAAACACCAAATATAATTCTCTCTCTGGTTAATGGCTGCCATGAAATATGATCATTATAACAATGTCTTTGACGTGTTTTTTAAAATAATTTTGCCATATATATATATATATATATATATATATAAACAAAAACAAGAAACGACCTCGCCTTTAGTCCTAATCCCCTGCACTTTATTACAAGTTAAATCACAATTCTCATGAATAAAACATAAATATATAGCGCTATTGAACTTTGTGATGCAGGGGAAAAAACAAGCTTGCACAAAAATAATTTATTTGGGAATAACAGCAAAATCAAATAATACTTTTTCTTCAAGCATCAAAATGCTTTTAAAATTCAGTTACTGTAGATGCTCAGGATTTGATGTCATATCTTCACCCCAGGCCTGAGGAGGAGGGAAAATTTTTTTTTTTTTCTTCACAGAAGATGAGAAGTTGAGGGGAGAGAGGGGGTTAGGGCCGTGGGGAACTAATGATGAGAAATCAGCGTGCAATCTCACCGCCCTAAAATGACCAACTGATGAAAGCCGGAAGAAGCATATAATCGAGACGAGGCGGCTACCCAACACCAACTGTTAATAATTGAATGCATGCAGTATCTGTTCAGTCATTTGCTCTTGTACACATTCTCTGATCGTGTAGAAGAATTCACAATAATTATATTATAAATATAATCATTATGTGAGTAGATGAATATCAGAAATTCACACATTTCAGACCAAATCTTTTGATCATCAGATCTCGTGTGATCTAGTGCTTCTAAAAAACATCAATGCGTAAGTGAGAGAAAAACATCTCCAATACCAGCCAAGGGCTCAGACGCTATGCTAAGAAGTTACAACCTAAATGCAAGCTACAGTCTTGTTGAAAAAGTTTGTATTATGTTTGCTTTTATATTGTGGTGAGGACTGTCATAATGACGTTATTATAACCTCCAGGAGATCAGGGATTACCTCTCTCTCAGATCTAGCCATGTTTCTACACATTTGAAAGTAGAGAGGATGCAACTGCCTACAATAATACATAAACCTGTCCAAAAACAAAGTGCAATACAGTGCCTCTATGCCCTACAAGACTGACTTTATTTAATTATTTAAATATTGAATATACTCTTTATTTATGAAGATAGATAGATAGATAGATAGATAGATAGATAGATAGATAGATAGATAGATAGATAGATAGATATAGATAGATAGATAGATAGATAGATAGATAAGATAGAGAGTGGCGGAGCCAGGGGTGGCCATGGCCACCACTGATCTTGCAGTTTTTGCCCCCTTTTTCTTGACAAGAAATTCCTTTACTAAGATGCGGAACCGGTGTATTTTTTGCCTCCACATCAAACGAGACTTTTCAGACATGCACTGCAGCTTTGCCTCAGCACCAGGGGCGAGTCAAATGAGCGCGAAAAAGGTACACCAGCCAAATGAGCTTCAGCAGAATAGTAAGATGCTGTTAGGCTATATGTCAGTAAAACAAACTCCCCTGTCCGGTCAGCCGTCACTGTGCTCACGGCGCATGCTCGCATTGCATCATCATAAATAAGCGCACAAGAAACTGAGCATACGACGTAGTTCTGTCGTTAAGTCATGATGAAATTACCATGCATACTAAAATATAGGCTATCGTGCAATTCCGGATCACAATAAGGCGCAAGATGATATGTATTTAAATTTATAATTGAATGCACAAGTAAATGTGAGCACAGTGCACTTATACTAGAAAATATGAGCTATTTTTTATTAATTTTAAAAGTACAAACACAAATGAAACCATTTAAATGCATAAAACAACTAATTTTACATTCTGGCATTTATGTGCTGTTGTCTTCCGGCCTTTTTCACATTCTTATCACTTACTGCATGTCTCAATTAAGCTATAGTGAGCTCTTTTATTAAAATACCTGTAGGTGAGGAATAATACAAAAATTGTCATATTCACTCAGTATTACTGGATATAATAATTCTCAAATATCTCAATTACAATTAAGTAGAAATTAATTGTATTCAGCTGTGTTTTAGGCACTAAAATATTCTAGTACTTTATAGTCAACCATATTTTTATAGTGAACTAATGAAGATTTCTGTGCCACCCCAGGCTGGTTGCTGGCCCCTCCCTGGCCACCCCTATGAACACATCCTGGCTCCGCCACTGAATATAGATAGATAGATGGATGGATGGCTGGATGGATGGCTAGATGGAGTCTCAAAGTTGGCTAAACCTACACTTACCTCAGATTATTTCCTTCAGAGTCTATTCTCTCTCTTTTTGACTTGTCTCAGTGTGTTCTTAATCTTGTGTCCTTGTGTTCTCGTAATATCTCATCATAAACTGTTGGAGTTCTATTCCATTTCTCATGAATGCAAGTACAGAGGACGCATGAACGTACCCAGACATGTTCTTGATATCAAGGACACATCGAATGCAGACTTGAGATGATCGAACTGTTAGAAATCCCAGAAGACGCTGCGGAAGGCTGACGTACGGAAGGCTGTAGGCTTTAAACTTCGTTCTCGCTGCAAACATTTGGCTGTGATGTCATGTGTTATTTTTTGTCTTACTCCTTATAACGTAAGCAACAAGATCACAGCATATCTAAATTCTCACATAGATGGGTTCTGAGTCCTCCCATCATTCAGAGTTTGTTCTTTCAAGGTATTCTGGCATGACTGACCTCCACAAGAATGCAAGTCCGCTCTTTACGTTCTTGGAATTGAGAAACAGCCTTTCTCTGGGTATTTCTTCCAAATTCACCTGCTTTTATGGCCCTAATCCATGTTCATTTCTCCTCACCTCCATCTTTTCATTTTAATCACCTGCCCTCTCACTCTTTATCATCCTTTTCCTCCTCTCATTTCCTCTCCCATTCAACTACCTTTCATCCACCTGACTCATTCTTTTACTCCCCCACCGTTCGCTCCCATTTACTGCTGTAATATTTCTTTCTTATACATTCTTTCTTTTTTTACACCCTTTTGTAATGCGACCAGACAGCTGATGAGAACAAAATCAGTGTTGTCAAAACCAGGACCACCCACCGACTGAACAAACCGGCCTGAAAATAGCCCCCTTAACCCCCCGCCGCAGAAAAAAATCGTACAGCTCCACAGCTGCATTATTGCATGCAGCCTATCAGAAATGTGCCGCACCGTCTGTCTCATTATGGTTTTGATGTGCCGCCATTGTGATCATTATCTCCTCCTGTTCTGGCCTCTTTATTGCGCCTGTTTGTTAGAGTATCATCTTTATTCTGTTATATTTTCACAGTCGTTCTTAGTCACAGACAAAAACAGACACAAACACATACTGAGAAAAATATGACCAGGACTTCATGGGGGGCGCCAGTCACACTTGTGAGTGCGCCAGTCATGACTAGCAGAAGCGAGAGAAAGAAAATTATAGAGTGATACTAACACATTCCAGGATGACGTGATTCCCTCAGCACAAAGTGATTTGTATTTTCCGAGAAAAACATCCGTTATTTTTCCTGGAACATTACCTTTCCTGCCTCTCACCCTAGCTCAACCCCTAAAATCCAATGACTGGCCAGTGATTGGATGATCGCTATGTCCTACTTGTGTGAATAACGGTAAAAAGGTTAGTTCATCGCTATTTACTCATTATGTAATTACTGTACAAATCAGTGCTATTGTCGTTAATGAAAACTAAATGAGAACACTGTAATTATCTGAAATTCAAATACTACTGGGAAAACCTGAAACTAAATTGAAAACAAAAATAAATGTTCTTGACTTCGAAATATGGCCACCTATTAATTTTAGATTTTTATTTTGAAAAACTCAAAACTTTTACAAACCCCCTGCATTAAACATGAAAGAAACACTAAACAGCAACATCAATGAACTGTGATAAAAAAAGAATGCTGCAAAAAAACTAAAGTAAAAATAAATAAATAAAATAAACGAGTTAGCACATTGACTTTGGAAGCCATAAACAAACAAATAAATAAAGACGTCTATAAACTGGAACTAAATTATAGAGTGCAAACTAACCAAAACAATATAGATAGATAGATAGATAGATAGATAGATAGATAGATAGATAGATAGATAGATAGATAGATAGATAGATAGATAGATAGATAGATGATAGCAAAATTATTTAAAAATGAAAACGTTTTGAATTATACAACATAGCACATTAAATCTGACAGCCATAAAATACTAAAGCTAAAATAAAATGTAAGTAAACTTAAAATAGAAAATTCTACAAAAAATTACCTAAATTCAAATTTTAAATAAAATATAAAACTATAATGATCCCGTTTTCAAACCCGTAAAACATGAAAGGGGATAATATGCAGAAAGTCAAAGCTGTTTGTTTCTATCCAGTGAATGTCAAATGTGATGTAAAACGGCAAGCTCCAAAATGGATAAAAGATCCATAAACCATAGAAGTTCCATATGACTTGTGCCATATATTCATATGGCAACATACAAAAGCCTAAATGTAATTACTAAAAATTGAAAATATTTTCCTATAAACTACACTTAAATGTTTTATGTAAAACTTAATTTGTGGAGTATAAAAAGCTGCTCTGGGACGAGTTTACGCAATTACTAATGATTTTCACGTAGTGGAGCAACTGACCCCACATTAGTCTTCGATTCTACAATTCCCCTTAAATAAAAGTGACTGTGCAGGGATCAAAGTGCTGAATAATGTGGTCTCTGCTTGTGGCCATCAAAAGCACAGCTGTAATTTACAGCGACTGTTTACAAAGTCAAGCAGAATTCAAGAGGTCGAGTGGCATCTTCAGCTCAGATATCTTCATCTGGTCATTAATCAC
The DNA here is from genome assembly GCA_003573665.1 of Oxygymnocypris stewartii. NCBI lineage: Eukaryota > Metazoa > Chordata > Actinopteri > Cypriniformes > Cyprinidae > Oxygymnocypris > Oxygymnocypris stewartii. The sequence goes on along the minus strand of QVTF01019716.1, from coordinate 7,988,248 downwards.
TTTAAGTTGAATCGCTCAAACTAAAAAGAATTACTGAGAGCAGCAGGACAACAGTCACATGTAAGCCACTGATGTCTGAGATGTATTCTATCCCACAGCTGCCTAAGGGTGAACTGGATTGATTTTTAACCGTGTTCTGCATTGCTGGTTTACAAAATTGTGCTATTTTTGCAGCCGTGTTCACACAAAACACATCTGTGTTATTATTTAATTGTCTGCGTGTATGCGTAAGACATCCTCTGTGAACAGGAATTTATTATAAAACGTTTAAATATGGGACAAAATACAGCTTGTATCAAAAATAAAGTACTCTGCATTCACTGAACTGGTTGTAATAGACATGACAGATTCAAGGCAAAAGAAGCAATCATTAAATTCACACAGAGTTCCTAGTAAAGATGAAAAAGCAGGTCAGTTTATACGTTAATAATAACCAAACTGGATGCAAGGTAATTGTATGAAATTCAAATGCATTTACTATGGTTTCAAAAGCACATCATATCTAAGCTAGCTGTGAGTAAAAAGGGCTGTTTTCAGTGTGGAGGCTATTAAACATGAATGGATAAATAAATAAAAGTTGTGAACCTCTGGCCAACTCTAGATGGGAGAGAGAGAGATATATATATATATAGAGAGAGAGAGAGAGAGAGAGAGAGAAAGAGAGAGATAGAGATGGAAAGAGAGAAAGAAACCAATGCGTTCCCCTCGAGAAAGCAATGATTTAAGAAAGCCTTCAATTGAAGCGAGGAAAAAAAAGATATGCAACACTGAGCCAAGAAACACACAAACATTCACACAGTGAGCGATTTGCTCAAGCACATGACAGGTAAGGATATATCACATTGAACGTGTACTTAAGTGGAAGGCCGGTCAAATTTTCCATCCTTTTTGCTTCCTGTCTCCTCATCTCTTCTCTCCCCTTCTATATCCTGCGGCTCAGCGGAGGGAGGACTGTATAATATGCAGCATCATGTAGCAGCAGGCAAAACTCCTGCAGGATTCAATAACAAGAAGCTAATAAGATTAGCACGACGCTAATGCAGATGAGCCACTGGGGTGGAGAAGCCAGAGAAGATTTCCCCATCCCTGGAAACCAATAGAGGATGCCAATATACACTGATCTGGCACCATCCGTTTCCCTCACACCCCAACGTTGAGCAGCAAAAGCAACTCTGGTGCTGTACAAGAAGGTGAAGACCCCACTAAAGGGGAAGCGCAGGCATTTGGCTTTAGAATCAAGGTTTAAGGGGGAGGGGGGGGGGGTTGTAAGATGGACATTTATTGAAGAGAGCGGTTGGCATACAATAGGGTTGCCTACGTGCCTGACTGATTTGCTGGAGAGGGGAACTAGCACCTGGCAACTAGTGCTGGCTAACTATTGACTAGAGAGAGGTGGAATAACTTAGCGTGGAATCCTGAGGGCCCTGGGTGGAGCTCTGCCCAGTAACTCCCTCTGATTGGTCCCCGGACAGGTGTCTTAGCCAATGATTGAGCAGTCAATGGAAACATTCCACCGGGACTGGCAGGGTTCCACGCCATCAGGCTTGGCTCTGTTTCTTACACAACAAACAAATGAACAAACAACAAAGCAAGAAGTACCCACTGCTCTCTCATTAATAAGTCTCAAAGGAGTCTTGGTTTGAAGAACCGGGCAAGTCTTTATCATGATAGTTAAATTGGTCTCTATCAAAGATGCCCTCGCTAAGATGCCCAGGTAACAAATGTCCCCGTGCGCCTAAGGAGTCAGGACAGAAGTAGAGAGAAGAAAGGAATTGGCCGCTAACACAATCCCATACAAGTCTGAATTTATCTTGTATGCAGCGCACACACAAAGTCCCAAACAGTTTGTCCGAAAGCCCCTTATCTTCGGTGGAGCTCCCAAAAAAATGAAACTAGCATGCATCAGTTGTTCCCATCAGAGCCACACACATATGCTTGACTTGCCAAGCCGTTTCGCTCACGCAGCAACACACACTCAGTAGCACCTCATTGCACAAGAGGCAACATGTCGCCAAGGCAATCTGGGGTGCCGACAAGTAGATTTGACAGGAGCACTGGTGTACGGTAGGAGATGGAGACGATACACAGTGAAGAGAAGACACTCATATACTCACAGTTATAGTGCTTTTCAAAGGGGTAAAGGATAAAATCTCTCAGAGTCTCCATCAGCAGGTCAGCACAGTTGAGTGTACGACCCCAAATCTTTAACCGCTAGACCTTGCTTGGTCCTTTGAGATGCTCACTGGGAGATAAAGGTTCTTAAAACTGTCCACCATGCAGTGTAAATTGGGTTGGTGTAACCTAGTGGTTAGACTCAGCTTCAAGTGGGAGGCTCACAGAATATGCATACAGCAAACAAAACTGGATTGGACTGTCTCGATTTGAGAAAATATAATCTGATTGAGTGGATTTCTAAAACTTTTGTGATTAAAGGCACACAGGTTTTCTATTAGTCAGCTTTGAAACCAAGTCATGTTTGCAAGGTACCAGGTTGATTCAACAAGTCCTTCTGCAGAAATAACTGATTACTGCCAAGGCTCACCAGGTTTTTGAGCTTGAAACTTTACATGTCAGTAAGGCCAATTCTTGACTAGAATTAGCTGAATGTGAACCAGATTTTGTCACGACAACTCAGGTTAAATCTGGGCTGGTAAATAAAAGGTTGTAAGTTCCTTGCATCCTTGCAAGTGTTTTTCAACTATCTATCGCCATTGTGTCTTCAGCACACTCTGGTGCAAGACACAATGGTGACGATCACCCTTGCAAAGATGCAAGCAACCCACAACCCTTTGGTTTTCAGTCCACTTCTTATTCTACGTTCCTTGTTGTAAGTGTAACCTTCATTTGGGATAAAATCTAATCAGAATGCTTTTCTTTTCACCCGTTCTCTCTCTGCTCATTCCTCAGGGGCTAAGTGAATATATTTTCAGCATGCATGATCCAAGTTATTGAAACGTGGACTGACTGACGGCTACCTTACAATGACTGGCCTTTTGCTTCTGAACCCTCAAGAGAAGCTACACACTCTGTCAAACAAAAGAAAATCCCTTGAAGCAACTGGAGCTAAAAACAAGCGAACAAATAAATCCCGCCTTCTGGAACCACTGTGAATCAAGACAAATGTGAAAAAGCACTATAACACACAGCATAAAATGAAAAAATGTGGGTTCTCGCACATGTGAAATGGTTACCTCTGCCTTACGCAGATTCAAGCCATTATTGCAGCCATGACAGAATAGGTTAATCCCTACATAACTTACAATGTGATATATGAGGTATATTAGTTTTTTGCCATTGTGTAGGCCATCACTGGAACAAGAAACTTGTTTTTTTTTTGGACGTTATATTTCTTAAAAATATTTTAACACATTTTTCTCTTTATTAAAGGAGATTGGTTAATTGGAACACTTCTTTACTACAGTGTGCCACACTCAGCACCAACACACACATACAGTCTCAAGAACAGTAACTGTCCCCTATTGGCTGGCAGACTTTCTCAGTTGGAGTCGGAACAGAAATCACAGCAGGAGAACAGCAGGGACTGTCTGGCGATTTCTGAGTAAGTGTATATCAGTTTGTGTTGAGCATCAGACAAAAAGTTATCACATGACTGCCTGACAAATAGAGAGATAATGACAAAGAGCAATATGAGGCAATGCAATGTACTTCCATCCAAGCAAATTGCACCTTTAGCTGGGACGATTACATCCTGGATAAAAATATTTTATGCTTGACAGCTGTAGGCTTTTATCAGTAGGACCGAGAATTAATGATTTGTCTAAATTTTTTTAAAGACTTTTTAACATGACATAGGTGGAATACATTTAATTATTACTTAATTATTGATCCAAACAGTATACATGTAAGTCACTGAATCAGAAATACTGTTAGATAGCATTAGATAACTAATATAACTCATTAGATTGGTGAATTTACTGTACTTTCATCTCATACATTTTTATTTTCATACATTTAATGTATTTTTTTTTTATTTTGCCTTTGTATTAAGATAGGATAGCATAGCGTAGACAAGAAGTGAAGTGAGAGGGGGGGGGGGGGGGTCGGGAAAGGCCCTCGAGCCAGGATTGGAACTCGGGACACCTGCAACGCAACAACGACGATATGTCAGCACACTGTCCACTAGGCTATCGGTGCCGACATATTTCATATTTTTCTTGAAGTAAAGTTATATTGTATTGCATTATTTTCCTTACAAAATTGTATATAATGGTCAGACTAAAATGACTAAGCAGTATTTGCAATTACATTCAGAACAATATACAGAGCTCTAGGTGCTACACACAGGAACATCACAATATTTAGCACAACGTTTGCACTATTATCATTAGTTATGGTGTTTAGGAGCAATAGATTCTATTCACTTTAAAATTACAAGATGTGTGTGGTTTGTTTTTAAAAAAGTTCTTACCTTTTCACTCTAATAAATCAGCACTCAAGGTTTAATTTGAACTCCCCTCTGTATAAAGGGTATTTAAGATGATTCTGGAGGCGTCTTGTTTCAGTTTGACTCCGCTGCCACTTTTCAGATCCAAAGGTTCAGTTATGCCACAGTAACCGCTTTTTATTTCTTACTTAGATCTTCACAACCGACCATTGAAGACCCTGCCTTCAAAACACCCAAATCTTCTGTGAAAGTCCACTGGGGGAAAATGGAGGAAAAGAAAAATAAGAATTTGATTACATTTCAACAAACAGACTGCATGCAACATTCCAATTGATCCCAATTTGTTACACACACAGACACACTTCATTCTATGGCTAGAATATTTGTCAACAGCAAAAGACAATCAAAACAGTTTTTTTCTCTTAGCATATAAGCTTCGATTTTTCCAGTACAAAAGCACACACAATCACGTCTGGCAGTAAAAATAAAAATATTTGAAAGTTAGATGGCAGATGAGAACGAGAGATGCTTTCATCTGAATTAATACTTGATAAGTAGCTGTAACATACACAAATAAAAAAGCAAACAGCTAGATTAAATTTACTGTGGCGAAACCGGCCTATTCATATCAACAATACGGAAGTGCATTTACACTATTTCCTGTAATGCCTGCCTCTAATGGGCACAATCCCAACGAAAGGAAGAAAAATGGACTGGACTACCTCAAATGTCACCACAGGTCAGTACCAATTATAATGTTATTGAGTTCAGACAATTTACATTTACATTTACATTTAGCAGACGCTTTTATCCAAAGCGACTTACAGTGCATTCAGGTTATACATTTGTATTGTCAGTACATGTGTTCCCTGGGAATCGAACCCACAACCTTTGCGCTGCTTACACAATGCTCTAACCACTGAGCCACAGGAACACAATTTGACAAACAATTTAAATTAGGGCTGGACAATATGACAAATCTTATATCACAATATTAATTTTATTTCATGGTAACGGTATATATTACAGTATAGTTGCTTTTGCTTTAAATACAGTCTTTATGATAAAATGTTTGATGCCATATAAATTCCATAATTCTTGTACCAGTGTCAATATCACAAAAAACTAATACTAGCCTAAAAAAATTAAAAAACAGTCAAGCTCAAACAGTCAGTGATTAAATAAGAATGAGAAACTAATCACAAACAATATCACCAAAAACAGGAGAACAAATAAATAAGAAACTCTAAATACATGAAATAATCAAAAGTGTAAAAACACTGCATATTCTTCACTGTGAAATTAAATATACTTCTTATTAAATTTACAAAAGTGATTTAGTCAAGAGCAGTGAAATATTTTCTCTCTTTTGTTGGTTGGTTAACATCAATAACAGACAGCAGGAATATTAGACTGCTGTCACTTTAAGAGCTGCCCCGATCCAATATACTGTTGCACTTGCTTTCTTTCTCAGCTGTTTGATTACACTTAAGACATAAATTACTGTGTTTAGGAGGATACTTGCAAAGACTGCATTTTGACACATACAAGAGTGTGTATTTAACCATTTAAGGTGTATAAAGCGGCAAAAACTACTTTCTTCAGGTGCACACATCTCTCTGACAGCACGCATATATGATGAAATCATTTAATATCACAAATGCGTGTAAATCTTCGAGACCATGTATAGCACAGCAAAGTCATGTAAGTGACTTTTAGTTCAGCTCATAAAAAATGGGGTTAAAACAAAAGTGTTGCATTTATAATTTTGTTCAGTATATATATATATATATATATATACAGAGGTGGAAAGAGTACAAAAATATTCTACTCAAGTAAAAGTACCATTACATTACTGAAATTTTACTTAAGTACAAGTAAAAGTACCAGTCTAAAAATATACTCAAGTAAAAGTAAAAAGTAGCTCATTTAAAATTTACTCAGAGTAAAAAGTACTTAGTTACATTTTAACAGTGGGAGGGAAAAATGGGATAGACCAAAGGTGTCAAACTCAGTACCTGGAGGGCCACAGCCCTACACAGTGTAGATATTACCCTAATTACACACATCTGATACAGCTAAACTAATCATTTAGGCTTATCTGAAAACTACATGGTGTGTGTATTGGAGCAGGGTTGGAACTAAACTCTTTAGGGCTGTGGCCCTCCAGGAACTGAGTTTGACACACCTGGGATATGGGCCTATAAATCTCAAACTAGGTGTTTTTAATTAAAGGAATCAGTTATTTAGAATAATAACACATTTAGGCTGTTACCAGGGAAATTAAATCAGTATCAACAAAATGCATCTTTGCAATGCAGAGGAAATGCAGAAGCTTCATCTGAAGTGGCATAGATGTATTTACACTGACATGAATGCATTTAGCCTGCAGCTACAAATGCAGAAATAATGTTTTGATAAATAAGACATAAAATGTGACCCTGAACCACAAAATCATAAGGGTCCATTTTCCTAAATTGCGATTTATACATCATCTGAAAGCTGAATAAATCATATTTCCATTGATGTATGGTTTGTTATGATCGGACAATATTTGAAAATCTGGAATCTGAGGGAGCAAAAAAATCCAAATATTGAGAAAATCTCCTTTAAAGTTGTTCAAATTAAGCTCTTAGTTTTGATATATTTACAGTAGGAAATGTACAAAATATATTAATGGAACATGATCTTTACTTAATATGCTAATGATTTTTGGCATAAAAGAAAAATGTATAATTTTAACCCATACAATGTATTGTTGGCTATTGCTACAAATATACTCCAGCGACTTAAGACTGGTTTTGTGCTCAAGGCCAGGGTCACAAATGTTAAATAGTCATTTGAAATTAAAAAATAAATAAATCAAAAGATACTTTAAATGTTAAATTAGAACCACCAGTAGGTGTCAGCAAGTCACTCATAAGAGAGTCATTGGGATTGAACAGAATCATTTAAACGGTTAATACATTCAGGAACAAAACACGTCATTGCTCAGAGTCAGAGACGCAAAACTGTGTTTGGAATTATTTTTGTTGTCGAAATATAGCAAAAACTGGCAATATGGTGTCTAAAACGTAAGTCTCTTAATTAACTTATTGTTTTTGAACTGTGTAAAAAGCAAAACTACAGGCCTATGTAATCATGGTGATTTTTTGAGAAAAACGGCATTCTTCGTGTGACGTTGACTTACTATATTAAATGATATAAATATATAAATTTACTGCTTCTATATCTTCAATTTTGTGATCATTCTAAACGCATTTCAACAGACTGAATCACGCAGTGAAAGAAAGCACTCCATATGCACGCGGATTAGAATAATACTTTTTTAAATCAAACTTCGCTTATCAACACACAAAAAACACGTGCATATACACCTATAAACACTCGCACATACATATAAACTTACATGCATATACACCTATAAACACTCGCCCATTATCAATGTATGTGCGAGTGTTTATAGGTGTATATGCACGTGTTTTGTGTGTGTTGATAAGCGAAGTTTGATTTAAATCCTAGGCGGCGCCTCATACGGATTAGTCTTATCTAACGTTACTAGATTTCACGGCACACTGTTTAGAGTGATTTGTTTGGTTTTAAGCAAAATACTGATAATGTCAAATCGCACATCGTTAAAACAACAATTACTATATTTTCGCAGACAACATTACTATATTTTTGACGACCTACACCACTGTCTTTTTGGCTCATTTGTGAAAAACCTTTTGCTAAACCGTCAAAGCTTCATTTTAACCACCAATGCAACGATGTAAGTATTTACCTTACGTTACCTCTACATGCTTGCGACGGGCGATGTCGAGATGTTATACGCTGCTAGTTCGGTCTCCCGAGGCAAACACAGCTAACACTGCATAATAGAGCATGAATATATGGCCAGGGGTTTACTTCATTTCCTTCGAGTTCAACTTCAGCAGAATACGACGGGTTTGGTTGTCAGCTGGGTCTGCACCATTAACGTCTGTCTTGTTCGTCTGCATCTTTCTGGTGATTTTAGCGCCAGTTTCTTCTTCTGCCCATTATTTGCTGCAGTTGTTTCCACGGAGCGATTTTTTTTTACTCAGTAACGAATGTGTTTTAAAATGTAGCGAAGTACAATACTTCCCACAAAATATACTTAAGTAAAAGTAAAATTACAGATTAAAAAAATTACTTAAAAAAGTACAAGTACACAAAAAAGCTACTCAATTACAGTAACGCGAGTAAATGTAATTCGTTACTTTCCACCTCTGCACTGCTCCATCAATGTTTCATGCCAAATCGCTATATTTCCTTGTTTAAAATGTACTGCAAGATGCAGTTCTTTTCCAAACCGCTATAAGCGCCGAACCTGTTTTTAGCCTAAACGCGATATATCCTCATATGACTGGACAAAGAAAATCACAAAAAAACAACAAAAAAAGAAGGTTCGTCACTCAGGTGGCGCGTTAATACCCACTGTGGGATGTCAATGTAACAGATGTGTATGCCAGTAAGGGCTGTGTGTAAACCTCACTCCCCTTGACCTCAAAAAGAGGCGCTCTAGCGACTTACGCTAAAGGCTGTAGCCTTTGGCGTTCCTTGTTAGAGCGCCCGCCTCCCGCACCGGAAACCCGGGTTCGCGACCCGCTTGGTGTGATGATGTGGACCCGGGGGGGTTACATCAACACAAGGCTGGTGCAACTGGCTTATAGTATGAGTGTCATATGTTGCAAGTTCTCTTTTTTTTTTTAAAGACATAAACCAACATAAAAAAAGGATGCATTTGTAGCGTTTTGAAAAAATAAAAATAAAACTTGGAATTTATAATCGACAATATTGTTGTTTAATTTAACAATCATTGTTTAACATGTTCAGACTGAGCCAACAGACCATTTTAACAGGATAAATTGAATATTAACAAAATGTATGGGTCTAGGTAAAAAAATGTCCTTTTCTCTAAAACTATTAAAATGGATTTATAGCGTTTTGGAAAAGAGCTCTTCATATATATATATATATATATATATATATATATATATATACACACACACACATCTAAATATCTAATTTTACTATTTAAAAATAGGTTTAGACCATTTGATGAGACGATTTTCGGGTGAATGTGAAATGATTTTAAAGAAGAAAAAAAAAAAGTCTACACGTATGTACTTCACATCACATCCTCTTTCATCAAGCAATGTGTCAGGCAGAAACAGAAAGAGATGAAGAAGAAACTATTATTAGAGGGAAAGTGAGAAAAATACAGGAAACCGAAATTGAAAGGGATGTGTGATGTAATTTAAATAAGGCAGACAGATATGGAAGTAAATCAGAAAGTCAGATAATATAGAATGAAAGATTTAAATTAAGAAGTAAATAAGTACAGTATAATAAGCATCAGGGTGTGGATGAGCTGCTTCTTTTACTTTTATGCACAAGTTATTCCGAAGTGACCACAACTTATTTCCTTTTTGACATCTCGTAGTTTACCGAAATAATCTACCAGAGCACTTTACATTGATTTCCTCATAGAGATAAAATCAGTGACCGAAAGACAGAGAGAGAGATAGATAGATAGATGATAGATAGATAGATAGATAGATAGATAGATAGATAGATAGATAGATAGATAGATAGATAGATAGATAGATAGATAGATAGATAGATAGATAGATGGATAGATAGATAGATAGATTTGTGCGAGAATATACCACAATGTGGCAGGGGTCATTTGTGATTATTCAACAGCAGAAGAAAACAAGCAGAGCAGGATGGGAGTGGATTTGAACGAGGTGAGCAAAGATGAAAATGATGTTTCGATCCAGCGTGGCGGCAATCAATGTGGAGCAGAGAGCCGTGACCACATGGAGAACGAACGACGAATGGGATTTAGAAGGAAACATAAGTCTACGACAGACAGGAAGTGAGTAACTGAATGACAAACAAGATCAAAAAAAGAAAACAGGGACAGTTGGCCTGGATAAAAAGATAATGCTTAGAAAAGAAGACCTAAGCTACTAAGGGAGACATTTAAGGAATAATTATTACAAGGGTAAAAGACCTGTAAACATCTAACTCAACAGCATAGCTACATAGCAAGATCTCTCTACCATCTCAACTGTTCTCCTAGAATGCAATGATATTAAATGCAGAACAAATGGAGTCTAATGCTTATCACGTGTTTCGCCTGAGAATAAGACCCTTGTAATCTCAAATATGTCTTCTGTAGAGCTTCGGTGACATCTTAATATCTCAAACTGCACCCAGATTTGTGACTGTGTTGACTAGCAGAAGTTTTCATGTTTACTTCTACAGTGCTGTCAGTGGCAATTGCCTATACTTCCTATTTACCCTCTGTTATTGACGCTCTCTCTCACTCGCTTTCTGCACACCCACTTGTCTGTTTATTCTTAATTTCCCAGTCCAGTTCCTCTGTCTGTCTCAGAACCCCTCGAGGAAAGACCAAAACATCAAGTTCAAATCTCAGAGGACAAGCTCTCTCCTTTTGCTATGACTATTTGTCACAACAACCTCTCAATCTTTCTCTCTTTTCGCATTATCAGTTGTCACGGATGTATTTTTACACCAACTGCTGTGCCGTTAAATACCTGTGTTTTTACAAGTCTAATTATTTTGCACATATCTTGCAGCAGACTGATCAATTTCAATATGTATATCTCAGGAGGACAATTATCCCACTTAGTTTGATGATAGAAACATTATGGAGGTTTCATCAAGATAATTAGCTGTATTTTTTTCTCACGTGGATGCTATGAGCATCCAAGGCCACAGGAATCTTATGTAACTAGTATTCATTGAGAAGAGGAAAAAAACGTGTGTGCCACTCCCTTAACTTGCAGAATTTTCATATTAGGGAATACTATCCCTTTAAGGATTGAACCTTCCAAAAGGGGTAACAATAATAGGTTGTGCCTTCTAAGAACGACATAAAAGACAGAACAATATAAAATGAGAGACAGAATGATAGACAGATAGAACTTTAGAGAGAACAATAGAACGGTAGAACCACAGACTGAACAAACAATGGATAGATATATACATGTAGAACGATAGAAAGTGAAAAAAATACAGGAAACCGAAATTGAAAGGGATGTGTGATGTAATTTAAATAAGGCAGACAGATATGGAAGTAAATCAGAAAGTCAGATAAGACAGAATGAAAGATGTAAAAATAAGAAGTAAAAAAGTACAGTGTAAAAAGCATCAGGGTGTGGATGAGCTGCTTCTTTTACTTTTATGCACGAGTTATTCCAAAGTGACCACAACTAAATTCCTTTTTGACATCTCGTAGTTTACCGAAAGGATCTACCAGAGCACTTTACATTGATTTCCTCATAGAGACAAAATCAGTGACCGAAAGACAGAGAGAGAGATAGATAGATAGATGATAGATAGATAGATAGATAGATAGATAGATAGATAGATAGATAGATAGATAGATAGATAGATAGATAGATAGGTTTGTGCAATGATATAGGCCTACAGACAGAAGGATATATCTAGATAGGTAGATCGAGTAGCATAGGCCGTGGATTGAACAAACGCAGGAGTCCTACTATAGCTAAAGGCTACTTGGAAAAGTTTTCATTTATGCTATGAAAAGTTCATAGGTATTATATTTTCAGATCGTACCTGCATCCATGCTTGAAGGCGAACAACCTTCCCATCTTAGCTTTACCATGTCTTTTATGTCTCCTACACACCTGCCTCCACATCCGACCGCTTCGCGCAAACTTACGGAAGACCAAGCATTACTTTAATGACAGCTAGTGCGTCAAAAACGCCCACTACCCATCAAATCTTGACATTAACAAATGTAAGTGCATATTCTCATTGCCAATGAGATTGAATATGAGCCTAATTACAGTATCGCAGTAATAAGTGCAGGCGGTGCAGTCGACGATGACTCACAATGAAGTGTTCAACGGGTTGTAGCCACAGGGATGTAGACAGTATCACTCTAAACAAACATGCTGTGATTGAACATCAATCTTTAGAAAATAAATCACCCCCATTGATATTTAATCAAAGGACATGAGCAGGAGTGCTATACTGTCACTTCACTGAAAGTTCAGGGGCAAATACAGTCTTTGAAGATGGGTCATGTCCTTGCTGTTTTCACCTTGCAGAGGAATTACAAGCATATAGGTAAGATTGAAAGCTTTGTTTACCTAAAAATGATTTGTGTATCCCAGATTAAAGCTCTAATTTTTTGACTTCTCACTTCGCAGGACGTTTGATTCGAGGAGATTTGATTGAAGAGATTACGTTGAAGGTCTTTGTAGATGCTTTTGAGTTTTTCAGTACATTCATCATAACAAAACAACTGTCATTTGACCTTCACCGTGATGACTTTGAGATGTTTACCTGCCAGGTAGCATGTAGCGTGCAGCAGCTACGGATGTCAATGTGTCGCTCTATTCTTGTTTTTACTCTGTTCCACTAGACATACGTGATTATCTGTTCTTCACCCAAGAGACATGTCCATTCAAACCGGTATGTGCCCCCTCGTATATCTGCGGAAAGTGGATTTTATGAGGGAAATGTGTCTAAGTGTGGGTTGTATCATTTCTGGAATGTTTGGATATCTGGATGGAGAGTAACGCGGTATTTCCACAAACCTTAGGTCTTTTATTGACTTGTACGTGTTTTTAGTTTAGCTACAATGGCATATTGTGTGTTCATAGGAAACACTGACTATGAACTGGTGTGGAAAAAAATAAATAAAAAGTCAACATGCAGACTTCTTCACTGCAGTGCCAGATGATATTTGCTTGCTCTGTGGAAATAAACACCTAGCAAAAGAGTGAAAGAGCAAGAAAGATTTAAGGTTTGAGGGGAAAAGAGAAACAGCATCCTTGCTAACGCTAATACACCAGACGCGATTTCTTTAAGACTGCAAGGGAAGCTCAGCTTCCCCTATAATTGTCAAAAAATGAATGGTCAAATATATGTACTATTATGTTAACATTTTATCGACTAAAAATGCGTTAAACACGTTCATCTCGAACGAAAACAATTTCGTTCAGAATCAGCTACTTAGGTCGGCTGACTCGATTTCCTTCTCATTCATTCCCGTAGCGTACAGTGCATTACTCTGTTGAAGCCCAGCGTCCATTGACTTCAATGGGGCTGCTTTAAACAGTTTTTTTCAGAGCTTAGAAACAAGACGGTCATTGGATAATGCTGCGATTATGTCCCGCCCACGGACGCTCAGCGTCTCTGGGATGAATGGAGGAGTGGGCTGGCCCGGACTCCGAGCGTCTGCGTGATGATTGGAGGGTCTGTCGAAAGACTGCATCTCCTTTTGATTGACAGCGATTTTGTACTATAAAAGTCACTGACACTGAAGCTATTCGAGCTCAGTCCCATCGCGGAAGTGTAGTCGAAAGACAAACTGCTGCAACCTATTTCTTGGTATTTGCTTGGTGAAATTGCTAGCCAATTTTCATCATACATTTCACCCAGATTCCTTGTTTCAGTTCAACCTAATTCCCATATTTCGAGTTTAATATCTTTTTTTAGATCGTTTGTTCATTCATTCATTCATTCATACATACAGTAGGCTAGAAAATTTTCTTGAAAAGGAATGTTGGGCAGAATTTAGGTATAAATAAATGGTAAATTTTTATGATGTTGGCCAAAAATGAGCTTCCCCTCTTTGAAAGACCAGCAGCCGCCACTGTAATACACAATATCATTTCTGTAGGATTCAGAAGCAGCTTTTCAGGTAATGAACCTCTCTAGTATCTGGAATCAAGTTTAGTGTACCTTACGCTCTGACAGTATTTGCACACCCACAACCTGTTACAGCGTCTTATAAATCCCACATTTGGCAAAGCTTAAATACCATTCTTACTTTTATGGTGCCATATGTCAGTCATGATATGAATTTGTGAGTACGACACTCGCCTGCTGCCTCCAGTTCACATCCAAACCTTGAATGTGGAAGTGGGAAGGATTGTTTACTGAGTCAGAGACAGAAAGACAAACATATATATATATAGTCATTCAGGTGAAACACACTGGCACTGAGAACCTGAGTAGAATGGATAAGACTGGTCTTTTGTTAAAAGAGTGTCTTTGAAAAAAGAAAAAGAAAAATAGGCATATCCCACAAACAGTTTTTCTGCTCCTGGTGATGCATTAATGTGGAACATTCAGTGAGCTACTGAGATGAAATGATGACTTGACTGATAAGTTGGTGGAGCTTGCAGGCATCTGCTCAGTGAAGTACCTTGAGATGCAGTGACTCTGTCTAAACTTTTTCAAAAATAAGGGAAAAATCAGTCCAGTGTAACAAACTGACAGCAAACTTCTCAGTATAGTCATAACTTGGGACTTCAATCTCAAAGGAGCTGCAAGAGTAAAAAAGATATATATCCAGGATGAGTCCTATATACATGCCAAAGGAAGTAAAACTAATCTCCACGATAAACATTGCATCTTGGCATCATGAGACGAATGGGTGGAATATAGCACCTTTGGAGGGCCTGCTGACTGTGTGGTTTTCTGGTGGCTGGAAGGGCCTAGACAAAGAATCAGTACAAGCTTAAAATGAGCAACGAGCCGCTTTTTTATGTAAGCTAATTATAATTAGTAAACTAACTAACTAATTCCATTATGTTTACAGGGTTGTTTAAAGATTATGCTATTAGCCTTGTTACAAAACCTTCAAAGGCAACATATTATGAACATGGAATATCCTACTGTAAATTACTGATCTGAAACTCATAGGCAGTTATGTTATTATCATGTCGCTAAGCTAACAACACTGAACTCGAATACAAAGCACATACAAATAGCAGCTAAAAGAGTAGTTTGCTTAGATTGAACTGTTTAGAATTACATTTCTCTCGACTTTCTCACCATCTTGATATTTTTCATCTCCTCACAAAGCTTGTCTAAAGGTATTATGGGATTGCCTTTCTGTGCTGCCTTAGAATTTGGCCAAAGAAGGTATCTTAGAAAGCAACATATTTTTTCCTGCCTATCTTTCTGTCTACTTTTATGATTCTTTCTAGATGGGCAACCTACTACATTTTGGAAAAAAGCTATTATTTAGTCTGTTCATGAATCTTTTATGGAAAAAAAATCCCCACTAGGAGGTTTTACTATCCTTCAATTTCAATCTAAATTGGATAGTAAAAGCTGTTCAATAACAGACATATATATTTCTACCCTCCACCTCTCTTCACTTTCATCGACATGACCTCTTTCTCTCCTGCTACAAGTGCTTTGCTTCTCAAATGATATCCCCGTAACGGGTTTTATCACAAGTTTGAAAAAAACACCAAGTTCATTTGCACTACCGCACCCAGAGAAATCACCCTATTCAGATCATTATCTCTATTACTCATCACCCACAATGCTGTGCGGCTTGCTTATTTGCATAAAGCAAAGTGCAATCCATTGTTTTCCATTTTGTCACAATACACATTTGCATATCGATTTGCATGGCTGTTTGTTTGAGTTGATGTTGCTCTCTTTTCTGATAACCTTGATTTAATGGGGTTCCTCCACCATGAGATGGGTCTTGCCTCAGTGAATTTAAGACCTTAATCTGCTTGGTTACTTTCATTAGCTATCTTAAGGAAATAAACAGTGAGGGGTAATTCTGGCATCTGCAAAACTCCCCTCAACACTATGATTGCTAAGAATGTAATCAATCCTTATCTAAATGGAACAACGCTAGCTGATCTGTAATCTGACGGTCATTAAATTGAACAGCCCAATAAAGAATATTCAAAACTTCTGTCAGCTTATGTTAGCATTTCACAGGCTAACACCGATCTAAGCTTGTTTCCCCATTCAGAACATTTAGAATGACACAAATGATTCAGACAATGTAATCTGTGTACTGCTTAAGGGTTAATTTTGAATCAGTATATATGTCAGACAAAATATTACTTTATTATCTTAAAGGGATAGTTCACCCAGAAATGAACATTTCTACCAACAGGAATCTACTATTATTCAGACAAACAGACCCCCATGTCAAACTCATGCCATTGGTTGAACCAATGTTACTATGTCAGGATTTTTGGGATGCTCAATCAAATACAATGTTTTGATAGCGCTACAGCCTCAGATTCACAGTGTTTACACTCTGAGAGAAACAACATTTACAGTTGTATTTTCAAATTAACAAAGGAAATTACACATTCCAGGTTTATTAATGTTACGGATTAAGGGTTACAACCTGAGATATGTAATTTCCTCCATTCCATGTCCCTCAGTATCAACATATAAAAAAACACACATTGGATAAGTGAGGATTATGCATTCATTCTCTATCTTTATTAACAGCTCCCAACAAATGCCATATCATTGTATTAGGCTCAGGTTTATTGGTATCAACCACAAGCAGTACAAAAGCAATATGTTTCCAACTAAAGAGCTGCAGCTAATAAGAGAATAAGATATATTGAGACCGATAAAAAAAGAGAGAGAGAGAGTGCATCCTGGAGATTTATGACCAACAAAATTGTGGGGTACTTAGTCCCATTATGCATCCGTACTGCGGTTCATCCTGCACTCTGCCTATATGGAAAGAATATTTTGCCTTGACCTTTTTTCATGCACATGAAACTCTCTATTTGCCTAAAAGGCATCATGGTGAGGAAAATGAGGAACTGGAGAATTAACTGGGTCAAGTGTTTCGATTAAATTCAAAACAGCACATTACTATTACATGAAGCTTTCTATCTCTGAATTAAAAGATCATTTTGAATGTTTCAGATCAAATTAAATGCAAATGTCATGCACATTAACATGGCGACATGATTTCTCATACATCATTCATGTTATTCAAGAGGAATTTAAGAATGGAAGGGTTTGGATCTACCCAAAGGGTTTAGGCAATTAAAGCAAAATGGTGGAATTTGTATGTTCTAGCCTAGTTGAAAGAGAGATCCAGTTTGGCAAATAAAAAGCAACGGATTCAGACTTGCAAGGGGCAATCTTTGAGCTTCCACCACTATCATCCTTCAGATTTAAAAAAAAACACCATGTTGCTTCAGAAGAGCTGTCCTTGCTAGTGGGTGGCCTTCAATGGCAACATCGCACACTGCAAGTTTCTGAAAAATAATTATTCTGGCCTTGCTCATGTGGTGACGAATAAAGATTACATTCCATCAGACAGAAATACATGTGGCCTTTTGACAGCTCTACTCACAACAACTCAAAAGCCTCAATATAGTCTGGATCTCTGACGAATGTTCCACACAATTATAAAGGTTTAGAAATGACTTCAATGCCAGAACCTATAAATAAGACTATTTCCAGTCCAGTTACAATAAGATTCACAACTCTGTCCTAAGCAACAACCTTTTCTGTCTACATGTATAAGACCCAGATGGTTCCCCAGAAACTGAAATCAGCAAGTCTTATAAATAACAAAAGTGTATGCATCAGTTGGAATAATCCTGAAGGCTCTTGTTGGGAAATGTGCTCATGTCTGAGAGAAATGTTGGGAGAAGGAATGAGGACTAACTTCGTCAACTGTAGTAAGAATAAGTATACAACTCTGCTAAAGGAACAAGCACCAATTAGTTGAACATGGGCCTGCTTATCTGTAGGACTGCGCTATTTGTGGCTTCCAGTTCCACCTAGCTTATCTAACAAGGGAGTCAATTCGATTTGTACAGTGTTGGGGGCAGGTTCCAGAGCATTGATATTGCAGTGTGGCTGCTTATTGCCCCAAGACAAAAGAGCCCACACTCAAGTCTCCTTGATATTCTGCTCCTTAAATATGGCTCTGGACCATCAATGTTGATTTAGGACAGGAGTGTCTAATCCTGCTCCGGGATGGCCACTGTCTTGCAGAGTTCTGCTCATACCCTAATAAACTTACCTGAACCAGTTAAACAAGGTCTTCAATTTAGAAACTTCTAGGGAGGTAAGTTAACCAAGGTCTTCAATTTAGAAACTTCTAGGGAGGTAAGTTGGAGCTAAACTGTGCAAGACGTTGGCCCTCCAAGAGCAGAATTGGACACTTATGATCTAAAGGAATTATTCAGCCATTCCATCATCTCGCAGATGATGATCTCTAGGAAAAGTACCAAAACACCTCCCAATTCAAGGTTTTATCCTGTATTCTTTGTGGTACTGACATTAATGAGTTACTCACCTAAGGTTAGCCTTTGAACAAACACTAACCCTATATGAGCAATGGTAAGCATGATGCTTGCCTTGGCTTCTGTTTTCTTGGGTGGATCTCCCAGTCCCTGCAAATCGGCTTCCTGTCAGTGGACAGTTTACTTGCAAGGCAAAGCACGAGAGAGCAAGAGCTGTCTTTGTGTCTATCTGAGCTCACCTAACAGAATGGTGAGTATGTGTTTCCTATCACATTGTAACAACAACCACATTTAGATCTGCTGTGGGACTGTTCGTGTGTGCTTACGCAAAAGGAGACAGACAGCAGAAAGGAGTCTGGAGCAATACTCTGTACATTGTCAAAAATCCTCAAGCCTTTCGATGATGTTCTCCATACAAAATATTTCCTGGCACAAGTCACTTCATGAAGAACTGAGGATCTCTCTGGCAGAGTCTGCAAAATAAAGTCACACTCAGGTACAACACAAAGAAAACAAAGCCCCTCTGATTTGTTGGCAAGTTACAACCCTGCTGAAAAGATCAGAGCAGACTGACATGACTTTCTATTGCTGGTTAGTGTTGGTTTAGCTAGTCCTGTCAAAAGTTGTCGAACATAAACTTACACAATAAAATTGTTAAGTTATTTTATGGGCTTTTATGCCTTTTTATTGAGATAGGATAGTACAGAGATGACCGAAAAGCACTGGGTAGAGAGCAATCAGCAAAGGACCTCGAGATGGGAATCGAACTTGGGTCACTATGAGCGCAGTTGTATGTCAACGCTCTAACTATTAGTGCCGACAACATCCACAATAACATTTGCTGATTATTTTTATTTTTTTGGAAGGGAGACATCTAGGACCTCAACATTTTGCAGAACTAATGCATTTTCTAGAATTTGTTTTGTTAAAGGCCCATCAGATATGCATTGTAGTTGTTTAACAATTCCTTCTGAATCTCCAAACACCGGTGTAGCTCAGTTCTACACTTCCCATCAAGGTCATCGGGCTAATTACGGCAGAGTTTGGAGGCTTTGCAGAATGAAAAACTGGCCTGTTTTGTGAACACGACTGTCAAATTGGATCATTTAGCTTGCATGGAGCATATTTGCTGTTTTAAGACAACTCTCTGGTACAATACATGCATTTGCTGCACCATTTCAATGAGAATGGCAGTGGTGGGAAACCGAACAACAAAATCGAATTTGTTAGCAACACAACCCCAACATCCAACTAACAAGGGAAGCTTGTAAAAACCCTTGGAACTAAAACTGTCCTAAAACAAAATGTAGGAGCATATGATGACGATTTATAACCCAAAAGGTTATAAGTTGACACTAAACAATTTAATTGATCATTAACTTGGGAAATTAGCAGCTCAGCAGACCATGCTGTTCTCGTCTCGATAGTCCAAAGGAGAACATTTACATAAGGAAAGCCCTATCGCTGACAGGCTAATCTCTCTGTTGATGTGCTCTGCCAGTCAGCAGGGTTATATTCATAAACACTATTATATATTCCCAGCACTCTAATTGTTAGGCTTATTACAGTTATCTTCCTGAAGACAAGGGGAGGGTGAAAAAAAGTCGGGATATAATTGGTGTTTTCAAAAATGTGAAGAGGTCTTGACCCTCCAGTTCCTCAGGAAAAGATGATTTTGGCTATGTTCAGAACAGCATGCTAATATGCTAATATTACTATTTCTGCAGTATGTCGATTGTATACCATGGACGTTACATAGAAAGTACAGTGTATCTGCAGTCAATAATAAATTAGTAATTCTGAGTGTAGGCATTGTTCTAGTTCATTTATTAAACAATTGGACCAATTCTGAAGGCTGATAATGAGGTTTGCCATTAACACACTACTTCATCATTACATATGCATATATTATTTAATGGGTGAATTTAGTATTCTCTGGGAACGTTCATAGTTGATGGCTACCGACAGAAAACTTTCCATACACAATGCAACGGCCTTATGAGACCAGTAATTCACTTCCACTGAGTCCAAATACAGTAGAGGACTCTTATTATTAGGGTTCAAAGGTCAAACTATAAAACTTGGCAAGCCATTATTTTCATCTAGCATTCCATTATCCATACCAGGGGGCTGTTTCATAAAACAAGTTTACCAAATAAGCCAGGCTTATTTCAGTTAGTCTGACTTATTTTGAACCAAATCAAGTGGTTCGAAACCGCTTACGTCCATACTATATATAGTAGGCAAAAAGCAGTAGGCAAGTAAAAGAGTATGGTTGAAGCCTGAGTATTCATAAAAGAGTAGGCACCTGGCTGGTGCACTAATTCTCACAAGATTTGGATGTACGTATACTGAAGGTGCATCCTAATATGCCTACTTACCTACTATATAGTAGGGGAAAAGAGTGCTTGAAGAAAGAAGTACGTTCGAAATTCATAAAACAGTAGGTGAGAAATGACCGGATGTCCTACTGCTTCAGCCCAGATTCTAATGTGTTCATTGATGGATACTTTTCAATCCCAGGAGACAACGGGAGAGAATGAGTCATCTTCGAACAGGGTGGAGAACAGCGACGCGGGTGTTTACAAATGTGAGTATCACAAACTAAACATGGTCCCTTGTGTTAAAATCATATTTGTAGAAACTACTGTAGAGCAAACTGTTGATTTGCTTAATGTGTTAAAAATCCCATAGCAGACGTACGTCACCAGAGTGGATTTACATAAACCATATACATATACATAAAGATGATAGCTAAATGTCTATTTTTGATTTGTGACAGGAACATATTCTAAAAGATTTGCATGAGTCCATCTAATAGACATTATATAGACATCTGATGTATTTGTGTTATTATGTATAATTCACTGTTGTCAACACTGCTTTACATGAATCTAAGTAAATACTGTATAAACACGTCTACATGAAGTTACTAAATGTAAGTTATCTCTTTTATTTTTCTATTAGTCTGTTGATAAACTGAGGAGCATTTGTGTTGGATAAAAAGTGAGCATCATTGTATGTATGATAAAAGTGTGTTACACAGTATGTTGTGTGAGTTTGAGCTAATAAAACACTCTTACTGAAAAAAAAATCTTTTGAGCAAATATGGGAGAGAAGAACTAAATCTGAGCGAACAAGACAGGCGTTAATGATGCAGACCCAGCTGAAAACCAAACCCCGTCGTACTCTGCTGAAGTTGAACTCGAAGGAATGAAGTGAACCCCTGGCCATATATTCATGCTCTATTATGCAGTGTAAGCTGTGTTTGCCTCGGGAGACCGAACTAGCAGCTTATAACATCTCGACATCGCCCTTCGCAAGCATGTAAGTTAGAGGTAACGTTAACGTAAATACTTACATCATTGCATTGGTGGTTAAAATGAAGCTTTGGCGGTTTAGCAAAAGGTTTTGCACAAATGAGCCAGAAAGACAGTGGTGCAGGGTGTGCAATATCATCTGAGATAATATAGTAATTGTTGTTTTAACGATGTGCGATTTGACATTATCAGCATTTTGCCCAAAACCAAACAAATCACTCTAAACAGTGTGCCGTGAAATCTAGTAACGTTAGATTAGACTAGTTCGCGTGCATCTGGAGTGCTTTCTTTCACTGCGTGATTCAGTCTGTTAAAATGCGTTTAGAATGATCACAACATTCAAGATATAGAAGCAGAAAATGTATATATTTATATAATTTAATATAGTAAGTCAACATCACATGAAGAATGCCGTTTTTCTCAAAAAAATCACCATGATTAACGTTACATAGGCCTGTAGTTTTGCTTTTTACAACAGTTCAAAAAACAAGAAGTTAATTAAGAGACTTGCGTTTTAGTCACCATATTGCCTGTTTTTGCTCTATTTCGACAACAAAAATAATACCATACACAGCCATCATACACAGTTTTGCGTCTCTGACTCTGAGCAATGACGTGTTTTGTTCCTGAATGAATTAACCGTTTAAATGATTTGTTCAATTGCAATGACTCTCTTATGAGTGACTTGCTGACACCTACTGGTGGTTCTAATTTAACATTTAAAGTATCTTTTTATTTTTGTATTTCAAATGACTATTTAACATTTGTGACCCTGGCATGGAGCACAAAAGCAGTCTTAAGTCGCTGGGGTATATTTGTAGCAATAGCCAACAATACATTGTATGGGTCAAAATTATACATTTTTCTTTTATGCCAAAAATCATTAGCATATTAAGTAAAGATCATGTTCCATTAATATATTTTGTACATTTCCTACTGTAAATATATCAAAACTAAGAGCTTAATTTGAACAACTTTAAAGGAGATTTTCTCAATATTTTGATTTTTTTTTGCACCCTCAGATTCCAGATTTTCAAATATTGTCCGATCATAGCAAACCATACATCAATGGACATATTATTTATTCAGCTTTCAGATGATGTATAAATCGCAATTTAGGAAAATGGACCCTTATGGTTTTGTGGTCCAGGGTCACATTTTATGCCTTATTTATCAAAACATTATTTCTGCATTTGTAGCTGCAGGCTAAATGCATTCATGTCAGTGTGTAATACATCTATGCCACTTCAGATGAAGCTTCTGCGTTTCCTCTGCATTGCAAAGATGCATTTTGTTGATACTGATTTAATTTCCCTGGTAACAGCCTAAATGTGTTATTATTCTAAATAACTGATTCCTTTATTTAAAAACACCTAGTTTGAGATTTATAGGCCCATATCCCAGGTGTGTCAAACTCAGTTCCTGGAGGGCCACAGCCCTAAAGAGTTTAGTTCCAACCCTGCTCCAACACACACCATGTAGTTTTCAAATAAGCCTAAATGATTAGTTTAGCTGGATCAGATGTGTTTAATTAGGGTTATATCTACACTGTGTAGGGCTGTGGCCCTCCAGGAACTGAGTTTGACATCTTTGGTCTATCCCATTTTTCCCTCCCATTGTTAAAATGTAACTAAGTACTTTTTACTCAGAGTAAATTTTAAATGAGCTACTTTTTACTTTTACTTGAGTATATTTTTAGACTGGTACTTTTACTTGTACTTAAGTAAAATTTCAGTAATGTAATGGTACTTTTACTTGAGTACAATATTTTTGTACTCTTTCCACCTCTGAAAGTGAGTTAACACATCAGCAGCTACCTCAACATTTAAATGTAGTACTGAGCAGATAAATCACTGAATCTTGTCTGGATGTTACAGGGACAGATGAGACACAAGTGTGTTTATCCGGTGCAGAGTGGCTGATAGCTGCCGTCAAAGGCTCTCAGTGAGTATACTACTGGAATGAATAAAACATCTTTTAAATCTTAAGATGTTGTTTATTTTAATTATTGTCATTTCAAAAAGAGCTATACAGCACTTTTCTAGTTATTGATGTCTGTGCCTTTACTGTAGATCTTCTGAGGTGGAGCAGGACCTGCAAGGAAAGGTGGTGGCAGCATTTGTGACAAACAAGGGGTTTCCTGAAACAAAAATATAAAGTAATATCAGTTTGTTACTTCTAGTACAGAAATCAAATGTGATTTGTTAAAATGACTACTTTTGTATTATATTTGTGCATCTTTGCAGCATCTTAAATTGCTGTGAGCAGTGAGGATGGAGAAGTCCACAGCAGCGTCCTGGAAATGATCCAGTGCCACGAATGAGACGCTCCGTTTCTCCACCTGCCCTTACTGCCTCATCTAAACCGGATGTTGCTGTGGTCTCTTCATCCTCAGTGACCCCAGAGCCAGCGAGAGCATCTAGAGAAAGGCCAAAAGACATTAAGGATGTGATTTTGGTCAAGTTTGTTCTGCTGGTTTCTGTTTATTCAACATCAGTTAATGGAGCCCAGTTTTCAGAAGCTTCAAAGTTTCAAGTTTTACTCTGATTAAATGTTTTACAGGTATTGGTGCTCATGGAGAGCAGGCACAAAGATTTTTGGAGCAGACACAGCGATAGCCAGATTATCCCACACATGTTTTGCTTCTCTTGCTTCAAGGTTGTGTGGCTCAGGGGGCATCATCATGGTCTTCCTCATCTTTTCTGTTCACTCAGGCAAGGACAGCCTCAATGTCTCTTTCTCATCCATGATCAGATTCTAGTCTCACAGCAGCAATAAGGGTCGTGATGGACGGCAAAGACAGGTGAAGTTGGGCATGGTGGTCAGCTGCAGAATTGCCACAGCTGTGTTGAGATGACAGTAGGATGTGGGTTCACCGCTTGTAAATACATGATTGTCAGAACAATAAGTTTGAATAAAGATTTGTTCTACGTGTTGTTGACTTGTAAATGTATGTGTTTATTGTGATTGTTATATTTATTCATTCTTTTACTCATTTATTCATGTTTATTGTTGTTATCAGTACATAAAATATAATTATTGCATTAACTTATGCATGAATTCATTGGTTGAATGAAAATTGAGATGTATTCACTTTGGCTAGATTTGTCTTGTGTATAGTCATGCATAGCTCTGGCATATGACAAAAAATACATTTTGCTTGTTTTACTAAAACATAATTTCCAGTAAAATAAAGTATTTATATATATATATAGGTCTGCATTTATCATTATTAGTGTAGTGTTGGTAATAGCTTGTTATAGCTACTAATGTATTCTAAAGTAGTAATACTTACAATGCTTAATTTTTTCCAGTATAAAATAAACAGTCTTCTCCAAAGTCTAGATATTTGAGCAGCTGCACTACATCTTCTTTATCAAGGCATTGCAAAGGCTGAGGAAAACAGTACTAGGTAGGGTTGTCAAGTTTCTGATGCTATGAAGTGTTAGTGCACCTGTCGCTTTTATCTTTTTTGTTTTTCTTATTTATTGCACAACTTATAATTGCACACAGTATCAGTGGAAGATGGTTGTATCTTTAACAATAAACAATCATAATGACAAAAAAGGAGAAAAAAGGGAAAACGTCAAAATTTGAGATTACATACACAGAAAAAAAGCACAACGACAAGGTTAAATCCTTTGAATAATCATAATATTCACATGATCATAATCCATAACAAATTGCATTTGTGTTATTGTTGTTTTTGCTATTTATAAGCCTGAGTGATAAACTTAGACTTAAATTCAACAAGAAACATCAAAATATTTACAGATTTACACCTGAATTAAACCTGTTGCTCGTATCTTTTAAGTTGTTACGCTTGTTAAAACATCATAGGTCACATGATAACGTAAACATGGCAGATCACATTCATACTCACCGAGATTTGACAGTAGAGTATGTACTCTTTTAGTGCTCGTTAAGTAAGTACTTATTTAAATTAAGTACCTACTCATTGAGTATGTGGTTTCGAACGCAGCCCATAAGTCAGACTAACTGAAATAAACCTGGCTTATTTGGTAAACTTGTTTTATGAAACAGGCTCCAGCTCTTTGCTCTTTAACAAAGTCCCAATGCACAAATAAGATGAGTTGTCCAAGCCTCTGAAATATGGACTAATCCCAACATAAGGGGATAATCAGCCAAAACCTCCAAAAAAACAATGTTTTTTCTACATCCAATTTCAATGAAAACATCAAGTTGGTAGCAAACCCTTCATTGAATCCTGTTTTGCAATTATTGCGCAATGAAAAGCAGTTGAAAGAGCAAGATGCAAAGATTCACTACATGGATGAAAACTAACTAGAATAGGGCAAGTCACCATGGAGACATAAAGGAAAAAGCAAGTCCCAAATACCCACACACACACAATCACGTAAGTATCTTCTCAGCACTCTCTCTGTTAGTGGTCGATTCTCTGTCAGTTTATCTCTGTGATAGGCCTTATTAATCTTTCAGGAATTTATCTGGTGCACACTTATAGCAGTCTGAATGTTGTGGGTGTGCTTTGTACGTCGTATGTCATTCCATCTAATGCCAGAGTCATTAAAGGAATTAAAACAGCCCTGTAGCAACAAAGTGAAACGCCACAATAGGAAACGGATCCGAACTGTTCAAGCCAGCAGCTCCTAAAAGAACCTCATCTGATAGTTATTGAAATTTCCGGACACTAGACAGTTTGCTTTTATGTGTGCTTCAATGTGCTCGTGTTGGCTGGTGCAGTTCTGCATATCTGACTCATTCTGTCGGACTGGCAGCTAATCTGTTTAAGTATTCTGTGCTCATCTGTTTTGACCACGGTAAACAGATAAATATTTAATTGGCTTGTTCGCTAACATTGGCCAGACGTGATAGGCAGCCATATGAATATATATATCTAGCTGTGGCTCTTGTTCTGTCTGACTCTTGACTTACTTGTTGTTCCTTCCTTTTCCCATTTCCTTTGTTTTCATTTTCTCCTTCCTTAATTACTATCTACATTTCTTCCTGTTTCTCTCCAATATGTGGTACTTTGTTGCTAATTTGTTCTGTCCATGCCATTCGGTTTTTGCCTTAGCTTTCTTCCTTCCATTCTTTTCTTCTTTATTTCTGTGACTTCCTTTCATTTCCTTCCACTCTGTGTTTTTTCTGTCTTCATACTTCCTTAGTTCCTTCCTTCTCTTCCTGTTTCCCTGCCACCCTTTATTTGTTTTCCTTCCCTTCCCGATCCTTTCTTCCTACTTCCTTATTAATTCTTCCCTTTTCCCTTCCTTTGTTTTACTTTTGTTGTGTATTTTTTCAGAGCTTTTTCTCTTGAAATGCTTTCTTACTCCAATAGAAAATACCCTGGTTGTCCTCTGTAATCACTGTACATTTAATCAGCAATTTTTCATATTTAAGAGCCCCAAATAACCATGTCATGCATAATACATGAGTACATCTCTCAGATAATGTGATAAGGTCAAGAAGAGATCATTTTGCAAAAACCACACAATTAATAAACAGTCATGAAAAGGCAGCATTACATTCCTCTTTCCCTTTTCCTTCTGTTGTTTTAATCCCCCCCCCCTCCTCCCGAGTATGGAAATTGAAAATGGGGGGAAAATGGGGGTTGGTGCTTCTTAATCAGTATTAAATGTTCTTCAGAACATGATTTTACCTAATATACAATACTTCCCTGCAACTGTACCTTAAGTGCATCTTGATTACCTGATTTTTTTCAGCTTAAAATGAAATTTCGAATCTGTAAGAAACTAATTTTAATTATTAAAAGCTAACTCACTGCTCTACGCTCTAATCGGATTGGGTTTGGCAAGTGGACCCAGCAAGAAACTCACCTGGCTTTACACTCACAACCATAAGTCTGTGCACTATCAAAAAAAAAATACACTTCCAGGCTCGATAGTAATTCCATTGTAACTCAATTTACTGCTTACAAACAAACACTCAGAACCGACACTTCCAGATTCATCTAGCATACCAGAAAAAAAAACTGTTTTACATTAGTGCTTCTATAAAATATTGCTGAACATCAAAAGAAAGTGATCTAATGAGAAAAACCCTAAAATATTTTTAAAACCATATTGCTTTCCACTCAGCAGTCAAACAAGAACTATACGTATTAGTGTTGTTACCTTTCAATATTTCACTCGTACTGCATCGAAGACACAGTATGGAAAAAACGTCTCAGGTTACGTATGTAACCATGGTTCCCCGAATGGGGAACGAGACACTGCGTCCCCTAGGGGTCGCTACGGGGAACGCCCTCAGCGTGACTCGTGTCTGAAGATACATATGTAAAAACACCACCTGTTGGCCGGCGACAGCCCATGACGTCACTACCGGCGCGACCACAATATAAGGGCCGCTGGGAGAATACATCATCCGCTTCTTCGTCTGAAGCTTGCATCCGAAGCATGGCCCAAAGCCTAGGGGACGCAGTGTCTCGTTCCCCATTCGGGGAACCATGGTTACATACGTAACCTGAGACGTTCCCCTCCATGGGAACTCGAACTGCATCCCCTAGGGGTCGCTACGGTGAACGTTATACCCACTTCACCATGCTGAGGGGAGTGCAAGCCAATTTCACGCAAAAGGCGAGC
Organism: Oxygymnocypris stewartii; assembly: GCA_003573665.1. Lineage (NCBI taxonomy): Eukaryota > Metazoa > Chordata > Actinopteri > Cypriniformes > Cyprinidae > Oxygymnocypris > Oxygymnocypris stewartii. The sequence goes on along the minus strand of QVTF01019716.1, from coordinate 7,959,858 downwards.
ACTAAGCCAACTCTACCCGGCTAAGGGAGTTGCCCCTGGGACGGTTGATGGCTGTCATTGATATTATCCCCTTCGGCCAAAGGCCCGAGCTGCATACCCTAGTACTTACCTGCTAGGTGCCGGGATTATCGGACCCAGGGTAGAGCTCAAAGTCTTGGAATCAGAGAGAGATTCCTTTAAGGGGATATGGCCAAGCACCTGGTCACTAGGTCCTGGCCGGTCACTCAGGGGCTACCACTTGCTTTGCACAAGCTTACCGAGGGAACTGTCTCAACAGACCTCTTAGTAGTGTACACCCCTTTTTTTTTCTTTTTTGTTTGGACCCAAAATATTGGGGCAGAAGGAGTGGGGCCCAAGGCACAAACCGGGGCTTAACCAGCTCAAAAAAGAGCCCGAAGCTGCGCGTGTAATCCTACCCTTACGGGATTTTAGAAAGAACGCAGAACTTTCGATGTGCGGACTTACCACTGAGTGGATTTTAGAAAGTGCCCAAAGTCTTGCGTGTGCACTTACCATAACAGGATTTTAGAGAAGGTTCTATGCCCTGGAGCGGAGAACTACTCATTCCTCGGAGTGAGAGGGAACTCAGACGCTCAGAAGGGAGCGGCAAGCTCATAGATGACCCTCTATGGTGAGGGGAGCAATGCTGGCTCGACCCACAAGGCGAGCGACCTATCACAGAGCTCTGGGGGGCAGAGAAACTCGGACGCTCAGAAGGAAGCGGCATGCTCATAGGTGACCCTCTGGCTGAGGGGAGCAGTGCTGGCTCTACCGACGGCGAGCTCTGGAGAGCATAGAACTCATTCCTCAGAATGAGAGGAACTCAGCTACCAATGAGGAGCTCTAGAGCGGAGAACTCACTCCTCAGAGTGAGAGGGAACTCAGACGCCCCGAAGGGAGCGGCATGCTCATAGGTGACCCTCTATGGTGAGGGGAGCAATGCTAGCTCGACCAATAAGGAGAGCAACCTATCACAGAGCTCTGGGGAGTGGAGAACTCATTCCTCAGAATGAGAGGGAACTCAGATGCTCAGAAGGGAGCTCAGATGCTCATAGGTGACCCTCTAGGTGAGGGGAGCAACGCTAGCTCTACCGACAGCGAGCTCTGGGGAGCGGAGAACTCATCCTTCAGAATAAGAGGGAACTCAGACGCCCCAAAGGGAGCGGCATGCTCATAGGTGACCCTCTATGGTGAGGGGAGCAATGCTAGCTCGACCAATAAGGAGAGCAACCTATCACAGAGCTCTGGGGAGATTACCCCCTTGTACAGTTCCACCTTGGGACTTACCAACCATACTAAGGGCCTTGAAAGGCCCCCAGTTTGATCCATTGCAATCCATGAGCCTCAGAGCACTGTCGTTTAAATCCACCCTGCAGTTAGCACTCTCCATCAACCCCGCTTGCCTGGAATTTGGGCCTAACGACTCCAAGATCATCCTAAAGCCAAGGCTGGGTTATGTACCCAGGTGCTCTCCACTGCACTCCACTCCGTTCAGACCCCAGGTTATAGCGCTTTTCTCGCTTTCCCCTTCGAGGAATTATCCCTGCTCTGCCCCGTTAGGGCCCTGAGGATATACATTGAGCGTTTTGCCCCATACAGGAAATCAGAACAGCTTTTTGTCGGTTTCGGTAACCGCGCTAAAGGTAGCCCTGTTACGAAGCAAAAAAATCTAGGTGGTTAGTGGATGCTATTACCCTAGCATACTCCTCCTTGGGCTTGCAGTGCCCCATCGTAGTCAGAGCCCATTCAACCGGAGGCATCGCCTCTTCTTGAGCATGGTCCTGCGGGGTGTCCATTTAACCGAGTACATTATTAACATTTAGAAATACTTTATAATGCATACAATTACTTCTGTATAAATCAATACAACATGCTAACCACAGCCTCCATCAGAGTGACATCATACTAATTTACCAATTTAATCATACTAATATTAATTTAATCTATCACAGCCGAAATGTTAGATTTCTTCAGCGAATGGACCACTGTGCCAGCAATGCAGGCAGTGAGCCGTTTTAAATATCATTTAAATGTAATTCTGTAAAAAAAATTGTAATTCTGACAGGTGCACATTCATAGACATTTATTAGAGGAAAATTAATCTTGCGGTAACCTGAAATTGGGTTTTAAAATGGAACCAAAAATTGATTTAATAAAAAATTGAATTCTGATCGATCATGCCCATTAGCAGTTCTTATGAATAAAAGCTTGAAAGTGTTACAGACTACAGGGTTTATAGCTAAATGTTCGCTTTAAAGCAAAGTTACCTAAGCAGTTCTCTAGGTAAAATGTTTTTTTTTTTGTTGTTTTTTTATCATATGTATGGCTGTACATAATGCTGTAGTAATGCAACATTTTACAAAGAAAGTTGGTCACAACATAACCTCAGCACAACAGAACTAACACAGATACAAACAAGAAAACAAATTCAAACATATGCAAACAAATGTTTCTAGCATGATGGTTAGTTGTTTGGTTGTTAGCATGATGTTATGCAGTTGTTGTGGTATTCTGGGTGCTTTCTTGGTTTCTAGCATGTTTCTATTGTGTTTTGGTAGATTGTCAGTTGTTAGTATGTTGCTATTGTGTTCTGGGGTGTTTCTTGATTGTTAGCATGCTGCTATGCAGTTGCTAGGGTGCTCTGAGTGGTTTCTCGATTGTTAACATATTGCAAAGCAGTTCCTAGGTTATTCAGGGTTGTTGCCTAAGCTTGTTGCTGTTGCGTTTTGGGTGGATTCTCGTTGTTAGCATGTTGCTATGCAGTGACTGTTGATCTGGTTGGTTGTTTGATTGTTAGGATGATACTATGCAGTTGCTAGTGTGTTCTGGGTGGTTGCTCGGTAGAGGCTGACTTAAGCTGGCTTTCAGTTTAATATAACAACAAAAAACTACATTTGGGACTTTTATTCAACTAAGGAGGGCACGTTGTGATCTGTACTGTATTTTTTCTGATAGATTCCAGCCACAAAAAAAAAAAACACACGGGAGTGGAAGGGAATGGGAGTCATTTTTCCGGGGTTGGAACGGGCCAGGATTTTCACCCAGTTTTGTCGTGGGATTGCGACGGGACAAGATTTTTTTTTGTGGGAGTGGGACGGGAGAGGTTTGAAAATCCTACTCCCGTGTCACCCTCTATTGCTCGGTTGTTAGCATGTTGCTACTGTGTTTTGGGTGAATTCTCATTTCAGCATGTTATTGTATTCTGGGTGTTTATTTTTTGGTTGTTATCATGTTTCTATGCCGTTGCTGTTGTGTTCCGGGTGGTTTCTCATTTGTTAGCATGTTGCAATGCAGTTGTGTCTTGAGTGGATTTTCAGTTGTTAGCATGTTGCTTTTGTGTTCTGGGTGGTTGCTCATTGTTTGCATATTACAGCATTGTATGCAGCTCCTATGGTGTTTAAAAAAGCCATTGCCACTCTAAATGAAATTCTGGTGCCTTAACACCCAAAATCACAATTTAGACACATTTTGATTTAATTAAAAATGTTCCACATATGTGGAGGTACCATTCATGCTCAGAGCACAAATGGTGTGGGACGAGTTACGTGCTAAGTACGTGCAGTCAGTTAAATACACTATGAGTAATAGTAATAGTGGTGCTTGTCTTAGCAAGTACTGCTTATGACTCATTTCCCTAAAATAAATCCCATACATAATACAAGTTTGAGGCTTCAGTATGTGTGTGTTTATGTCATAGTCTCTGTGCTGTCCTGTTCCAACAAAGACCTGAGGAAAAAGCCGTATTCTTTGTGTTCTGCTTGGCAGTCATACAAGGATGTGAAATTAATTCCTCCACGAGCAATGCTTTTTGCACCGCTTTTTTCCTCAGACATGACCTCTGCTGCCCTCTCTCGCGCTCTCTCATGGCTTGTGTTGTGGCCTTCCTCTGCTCGCTTTATTGTGTTGTGACGTGTGGTGTCTTACTCTGTAAGCCAGAACTACCCTGCCTGTGTGCATTAATATTTGTGTATGGCTGATATCTCTGCACCCACTAGTTGTGTATTCCTTGCTGGTTAGCTACAAAGACCTCCTGCTTCTCTACTGCCCATTGTTTACCAATATACATTAGGAAGCACATTCTACTGTATAATTAATTAGGAAATAGCATTTAGCTGATGCTTTTATCCAAAGTCCCTTTAAGGCAAGTCAGAGACTTAGCAGCCATCTTGGAAATACTTCCTTAAACCTATTTTCTGTGAATGTAATAAACATCTACAGCTCTTATCTACTTGAATGGGAAAATAGCGTAATACCCTTATCAAGTTTCAATAAGATATTTTAAATCAGCAAAAAAAAATCTCACAGAAATGGCATTGATTTAGCTCAAATAATGATAAAACACCGTTGGGCTGTCAGCTCCACCTTACCCTGTCTCTTTTTTATCCTAATCTATTTACAATACTACAAAAACAGTAACACTGGAACAACCCAGAGTTAAGTGTGTGTTACTTTTGAATGCACCAAGTTAATAGGTTTGAGTCCCAGGAAACATATGAACTGCTAAAAATGTATTGTGATCAGTGGCGTAGCAAGTCAGTCCCGGGCCCATATGCCAAAACATTTGTACGCCCAAAAACGCAACTTGACACAAGCCACCCAATAATCTCAATAAGCTTTGTGCTCTTTTGGTATAACACAAAGTCTTATCCTTCATTCATTTTAAGATCAGATACAACCAATAAATGTATTTTGCGCTCTTTTATTTGTAGTGAGGTAACTAAATTTGCCTCAGTTCAAGCAGCATGTGAATAAATTATATTTTCCTGTTTAATATTTTCAGCACAAAATAAAGATGAATAAATATTTGAACGCATATTGGATAAAAAAAATCTGAACAATTTAATACTAATGATTGTCTCATGAAATCAATCAAGTTTCAAAAACATCTATAAGCCTACTTTTTATTGCTGTTTTCATGTTCAGAATGACAGGTTGGATGTCGCAGACTCTTTTTTTCGGAGTGTTTTACATAAATTTCACGCAATATAACATGATTTTATTATAGTAATGTTGTCTTTATTCTTAAAATAGCGTGACGTTAATCTTATTTAGTTAGTTATTTTTCAGCATGACACTAAAATGACACTAAAATGCCGTAGGGTATTTGTACTGCATGCAATCACAATCTTGGCACAGCGGCCTAAAGAACATACATACATACATACATACATACATACATACAAATAAAATATTATTAAGTTGAGGACCCTGATTCCTCATATCTCCTCACTGAACGCGCCTTTAGAGAGAAATAGACCTTTATGGATTACATAGGCTAATGATATATATATATATATATATTTATTTTATTATTTTTTCTCGTAAAGTAGTAATTTCTAGCATTCTATAAATATATTAATCATGTCAGTGAGGCAGTTTTCTGAGTTTCGATTCAGTTTTTGTGAATTTTCAGCTTCCAATTATGAATACTTTTACCTTTATGAGGAAAAATTACAGAGTATTTAAATTTTCCACACTTATTGAGAAAAAAAATGCAAGTGATCTCCCTAGCACCTCCATGTCCTTCAAAGCGAGCTTCAGCTTCCACTTTTAGCACAAACGATTGGATGTGTATCACACAGTTATCTTTTCTTTTTTATATATATATTGTGAAATGCATTAAGTTTTTTACGTCTCAAATCGTGTTTATTTGAGACAGCTAAACTGATCAAACACATGCTCAACTCACTGTCTGGCGCTGGCCACCTGGTATATTTTTTTTATTTTACTTGAATTTAACAAACATAAAATGTTCAAATCATGTTTCTAAATTAAAACTTGTTTTAATGGCTGCAACAGCAGCTGTGTAATACTATGGCATTTTAGAGCCACGTAAAAAAAACAAAACAATCTAAGATTAAGTAAAAATATTTCGCGATTTTAAGTAGAAATTAAAGTTATAATATTTTGAGAGTATATATTGCGCATGCAAATTGTCCACATTAAGAGCACTGGAGAAGTTGCTGGCCCAGGCCACTGGAATTGATTTGAATATTGTTGCGTCCGAGCTGCCACAACATCTTACTGGGATGAGGAAGAGTCAATTATAGGGACTCGTGGAAACAAGAATATGATATTTATTGACAGACAGAAGAGGAACAACTTTTTATCTTAACATCAGCTCACACACTCAATCGACATTCCTTTGGGGGGGGGGGGGGGCCTGTAGATTTCTTATTTAACCCTTTATTAATGCACTTCAAATATATGTGGGATTATTATCAGAAATCAAACCATGTGTCATATTCGCGGGGACAGTGTGCTTGTGAAAATTCCACCACCTAATCCGCAAAAACATTGGTGGTGTCCAAACTTTCATGCTTCATATGTAGCCTATTTAATATTACTGCAATAAAACGTTCTAAAGGTTGAAGTGTACTCAAATTTTTTAGCATAATATTTATTGTTTTCTATTCTGAGGTAGGCTGAAAACGTTAAGTGACTATTCACAAACTGTTTTATTCATGGTATAAAACAGTAAATTATTGGACAAAATATGTAACGTCTTCCATTCATTATTTGTAGTGCACCACCCACCCAGTAATCGCAATAATTTTGTGCTTTGTTGATTTTAATATATATCACAGCTCAGCTTTCAAATTATGTCCGTTTTTTAACTAAAAACAAATTATAAATGTGTTTTATAGCACATTTATGCTTTATTTCAAGTTTATAGCAAGATATAAAAGTGAAGGAACATCAGAAGGCGTGAAAAAAAAACAGTTTAGCCTAATTTATAATGAAAATAATGTCTTGTTCGTTATTGTAATCGGAAAGATGATTGACTCACATGTGGCTTAAACTGAAGCTAATACAGCTATCTGTCATGCCACATTAGAGCCCGACAAACACATTATTGCAATATAGCCTACATATTGTTTGTATTTCGCTATAAAACTGACAGATATTGAAAGCTGAGACTTTTGAATATCTCCCGGTGCTCCCAATCTGGGCCATTTGCATGCACAAAAGGCTTATACTCTCAAAATATTTGGCTATAACTTTAATCTTTATTGTTAAAATATTTGGATTTTATTCTCGTAATATTTGGATTTTATTCTCGTAATTTTGACTTTATTCTCGAAATATTACGACTTTAATCTTGTAATCTTGGATTTTTTTTTTTTTTACAAGAAACTAAAACGCCATCGTAGTGTAAAGGGGAAGAGAGGAAGAGAAAAAAGACACAGGCTCGGGTCGGACTCGGATGGAGATTTTCTGATAAGCAGTCGGACAAGGGCTGGGCCCGTGCAAGGCTCCATATTCGTTCCCTATTCAATTAAAAGTCCCCCCCCCCGGCTCGGCGGGCCCCCAATCTGCCCGGGCCCATATGCATCTGCAAACTCTGCATGCCCAGATGCTACGCCACTGATTGTGATGTGTAACGCTACTTTGGATAAACACTTCCGCCAAATGCATAAATGCAAGTACCGTGTCCACAGGTATAAGGCTGTGTCCAGAAGTTGAAAGACTTCTAAAATCCCCATGCACACTCTCGACATAATACTTGTATGCATATCATATTTACCAGGTAGGCCTATCTTCTTGGCTCTTGTGCTTCCTCCCGAGCAACTTCTTGCATTGGAGATGTATAGCTTAATCCCAGTTTAATCCCTTTATACATTCTCCAGTCCTAAACTAATACGCCCAGCGGTGTCCCCTCAGTGTGCGGTCCAAGTGGGCAGAAGTTAGATGCCACTATCTCAGTACTTAAGAGCATTACCACTGCTTTGATTTAATTTATCCCTCCCCTTTCCCACCCCACATTCTCCCTCTTGGGCTGTTACAGTCTTTATATGCTCAATCCCTCTGTCTGCTCCCTTTTATATTTACAGCATTGCGATAACAGGGACATTACGTTGAAAAAACATGCAGGTAGCTTCACTAAATATGACTCTAGAAACCGTAACACCATTAGGATACCACAAGAAAACACAAAACATGAAATATACTGAATCATTGTGAGTAGACTTCTAAATTGTAATCTAACTGTAGCACCACAAGTTGCACAAGCTTTTAAGTGAATGTTTTGTGCAAGCCTTTGTAGAAACTACAAGGACCATCACAATTAGGTGCAGAAGTGCTTCCCAGAAAATACAAGACCGTAACAATCAAAGGTAGAACCATCAATGTAGACATTACCCTTACGAAAATTAACCATGGTTTTACTACAAATTAAACCAAAAAATCATGATTGCTATAGTTAAACTATGGTAACTACAAATTAAACGTGGTTTTGCCACACTAACCATCGTTTAACCATGGTATTTGTATTAAACCTGTGGTTATACAAATGGTAATCAATCCGCCAAAAAACGTTTACTACACTTTACTACAATAAAACCATGATTCTTTTCTGTAGACATTAAAAACTAAATTAGAATTTGTATGAAAAGGGCCTTCAATCTAGAAAATACAACATACAGTAGCCAACATTCAGGAACAGAACCACTAATCAGAATTAGGGACAGATATATTTTTTAGATGTTTACATTTATTAATTTAGCAGATGTGTTCGTCCAAAGCAATTTACAGATGATGAGCACAAACAAAGCACTTATATAACTACAAATGACTGTATAACTATATACGGAATGTAGTTTCTAGACCACAGAGATCTAGGAACTACAAAACCATTGAAATCAGAAGAACTACCAGCTTATATAGACTCTACAAGACACTTAGAATTATGTATGGAAGAGCTTTCTACTATAAGGTTCTTAACAGAAACTATTAAACCACAAGAATCTGGAGTAAAATAACTTCTCTAGAAGCAAAACTTTTAGAATCTGAATAACCAATCGGTCTAGACACTAAAAGAACATTAGAATCAGGCCTAAAATAACCTTCCACCTAGACACTGTCAGGCCATTACAATGAGGAGTAGAATCTAGACTCTATCTAGAAAACCATCAGAATCGGGTGCAGTTTTATCCAAAGTGACTTACTTACAAATGAGGAACATCACAAGCAATAACTAGAAAGTGCAAGACGAATTCTCCTGATTCTGAGGATACTGAAACTACAACAGACCATTGCTCTGGAAAATACAAGACCATTAGAATTAGAAGAGCCACCAATCAAGACCAGGGATATCCAAACCTGCTTCTGGAGGGCCACTGCCCTTAAACATGCCTGAAGTGATTAATCGCTTGTTCAAATATTCACACTTGTGGGCTTTGCGCTTGACCACTTGACTACATATACATATTTCCTGTATGTGGCCCACGTGTCCAAGTCAGGATGAATGGGACAAACTTATACCTGATGGGACGAACTTATAGTGTTGCACAAATTCAAGAGTTTACATAGCTTTATTTGTATTTTAAAGTGCCCCAATTATGGATTTTTGAAAATGACCTTTCATGTAGTGTGTAACATATCTCTCAGTGAATAAAAATATCCTGCAAAGTTTTAAATCTGAAATTGCACTGTGTATAAAGTTATTGAAGAAGAAGAGAAAGAGAGAAAAGAGAAAATAAAGAGTCGTCTTTTGAATCCCAAGCCGTTTCAACTGACGTCAACATGAAACAATAGCATTGCCCACCCTCTTGTTGGTCATTTTGCATTGGTCTGAATGAAAATGCTAATTCATTCTTTGCCACTAGGTGCCACTTTTGTTTCCCCGGTAACGCTGTAGACAAAGCAGCATGCTCACAAACGTTGATTTACCAGGCGTTACTTGCATGATGAAATTTAAATTATATCAACCAATAACCGCAGATTAGCGTCACGCAAAGGAGGGGTTTGGAAAAAAAAAATCATTAAATGAATCCTTTGGGAGTCGTTGAGCAAATAAGGTAAAAATGTATGCAAGACAATGAAAGTTATTTTTTTTTTACCTTGCATGCATGTCAGCCTGATGTTGGGGACTCCAAAAACCAATATATGAACCTTTAATTACCTATAATAGGGGCACTTTAAATAGTTTGCATTTTAAAATCAACTTCTTGATTTCTGTACAATAGTCCCTATAACAAGACACCTTTATTTGTGGTGCTGCTAATTAAGTGATGAAAAGCAGTTGCAATTATTGTACAAAATAAATATCACCACTACTCATCTTTGCACCAATAAAACGTGCAACACTTTGTTTTTCTACCAAATTATATGTAATATATACGTATTATATTAATATTGGAAAGGTTTCCATGACCTCTCGCAAGATCTGTGAAAAGTCTGACGATTTATTCCAAAAAAATGATATGGTACACAAAGCCTCGAATAGCACTCCAGAGAGGTATTCGACATTTTGTGTGCTTTAGGGGCACTGCACTTTGAAGTTTGAAACGCACACTGCGTTTTGAAGACCTGGGACAGTCTCGTGCGCGCATTTCCTGTCACCCGCACACGCTCTCAAATGGCCAAGAGTGTGGGTAGTTGGATGAGGCATTTGGACAGTGGCCCTCCAAGTCTAAAGTCTCCCATCTAGACACTAGATTATTAAAATCAGGTATACAGTAGCACCTTCCACCTAGAAATTATTAGATCATTAGAATCAAGAACAGATGGACCTTCAGTCTTTAAAGGATTCATTAGAATGAGATCCGGAGATCGGCTGAATGGATTCAAAAACGGTAAAACTCAACTGTTTAACTCTTGGGGAGTTGGAAAATTTGCATATTTTCAAAAATAGTGGCTTGTTCCTTTAAGTTGCAAGACCATCACATTGAGAGAAATACTAATCTTTTCTCTAACAGTTTCTAGAGTTTATTTAGTTCTTAGCTCTGAAAACAATGCTAGAATGATACTTATCCATGGTCCTGAAACTAAATCAGAATAAGATTAAAAACCACCTCATTGTACAATTTGCATCAAATATTTAACTGATATAGTCTTTAATAATTACTTTAATTATCGCTGATAGCTTCATGCTGCATATTCCTCAATGACAAAACTTGAAAGTAGGACTTTTGCCATAACGTATTGTGTTTTCTCTTTTCTTCCTGCCTATTATCTCTCTCGCATGTGTCTCCCACATTGCTGTTAACATCTGGATCTTGCCAAGCTTGTCAGATATGTTATGGAGGTGTCTCTCCTATCAGTTGAGAAGAGTTGTTTTATCAGTGCTTTAAAAACACGTACCCAGAGCTCTTAACACTGAGAGTGATCTCATCTCCAGTCTGCACCTTCACGTCAATCATTATTAGCACTGAATTACCTCATGTCACATGTTTTCACTTCTCTTTATATCACACTTTCTTGCTTCCTCACCTTTTCTCGCATACTCTCAAAAAGAAGCATTCACACTTAATACCAAGCTGTTTACAACATGGAACCATGTTCAGTTTAAAATATTCAGGTCCAATTATCCTGATACAGAACATTGGCTGTAGTAGATCAATACGAAACACTCAAAATCCATTAGATACCAGCAACTAAGGGAATGAGAGATCAGACGAGAGACACTTACCCCCTGATTTTTCAGAACCACTGATTTAGAGTGTAGTTGTCATTAGGATCACTTTTCCTTTCTTTTCATCTCTTTTCTATTTCTCCACTTTACCATCTGTCTTTTTCTGCTCTTTTATAGCTACTTCTCTTGGGAGGAGGAAAACCATTACAGAGTTGCAATGCTCAAAAGCATATTTATTTATAAATTTTACAGGGATAGTTAACTGAAATATGAAAAAATAGATAGATAGATAGATAGATAGATAGATAGATAGATAGATAGATAGATAGATAGATAGATAGATAGATAGATAGATAGATAGATGTGTTCTACAGTGGAACACAAAAAGAGACATTTTTAAGAACATTTCTGCTGCTATTTTCCATACAACAAAAGCATAATGGCCCAGAAAAAAATAAAAAAATAAAATAAAATAAAACAAAACATCTTATTTGTTCATGCCCATATTCAAACATGGTGAATCCAGAATTGCTGCATTTCGATTAAATATTTTCTCAAAACCTTTGCGACATTTTATAAATGTCGATAAAAAACTATTGCAAAATGATGCCGTTTCTATTGACCGATGTTATGAGACTAAAACATATGTTTTTTTTCCTCTTGCAATAAGTCATAGTGACAGATGTTAGTAGGTTTACATATATCGCAGACGTGTGCAATGTAAACAAGGGGTTACCCAAGCATTAATGGCAAGAAAAGCCCATTATGCGTGACAATGGCCAAGTATGAGGTGTTTCTTGGAGGTTGTAGTAAATTAAAGAATGATCATGTGACATTTGCATATGCCAGCTGACCTGTAAATGCAAAATAAAAAATTGTTTCCATTGCAGTTTTTCGAAATATAAATTTTCTCGAACTGCGTGAAAAACCACCTCACAAGCGTAAAAACTTTTTTTTACGATATATGGAAATTGTTTGCGAAATTATCATATTTCCATTCACAGCAGGCACAGTATGTTAATATTTTAACATGTTTATATTAGTCTTATTAACTGACGTTAATAATACTTCAGGTTGACATTGGACATGGAGTCGGATAGATGATTCATTTTGGTTGAGAACAAAAATCGGGTTGACGTCAGTATTTGATGAAAATTTGACTTTGACTTAACATTGGATTTTGGTTACACAACCTTAAAACAACAAATATTATCGTCAGCTGACATCTGTATTGGACATCAAGTTAACATTGATATTAGACGTTGAATTGACATTTGGTCGCCCGACATTGCAACCAAAATGTAACCAAATATCAGTATCTTATGATGTTGTGTGCCTGCTGGGTATTTTTCGCAATTTCAATTTGCACAACTTTAAGGGTAATGGATATGCAGCTATTGAGACACTATTGGTCTCACAACCAAAAACGAACATGCATCAAGCTAGAATATGCCAACATATTAATTTTTTGTAAAAAAAAAACATCATTTTTAACTTGATTTGAAAGAACATAATGAGGAGCAAATGACAGAAACTTACATTTTTGGGTGAGCTATCCCTTCAAAGTGTCTTACAGAAAGAAAATAAGAAAACTAAAACTCAATTCTAATGCTATTATCTTCAAGTGTGTCCAGATAATCTTTATAATTAATACTGACTTCAATGACCATAATTATATAATCATATTTTAATTAATAAGCCTCTAAGGCTTGACTTGCTTGTTCTATTTTCAACTACAATCATTGATCTAAAATAAATTACAAAAATGTCCATGCGTTTGCTGTACCACAAGTTTTCTTATCCATTATGAGCCAAATGGCTGACGCAACAGCCGGCCTTCCTGCGTGGTCATCTGGAAAATCACAGTCGCATATTCCATTGATTTCTGCAAATGATTTCATCCATGATAAAACACCCTCCCGGGTGAGTTATCCAGCTGGTTGTCACATTATTGAGCTAGCATCTGAACCGCACCAGCAACAAGCCCGAGGAACATGACCAAACACTGTCAACAGGGACGATGCGAGTCTATAACCCCCACCGCCCAAACGGAAAAATACAGAGAGTAGCAATTTGCTCTGGATCTAATGTAGATACATGATGGGAACCACTGTAAACAACCAGGGAATGACGCATGCCCAAATACAGATGACAACAACATGTACTTAGAGCCTCGGTTTATTTAACCAGCTTGTGCGAAAGTGCATATTCAATTATTTCACATGGCGAACAGAAACAGGAAATTGGTGAGGGTGGCAGATGCTATTTTTTCAGTTTAAGCAGCAGAGAGACTAGGAGGCCGCAGTCCCCCACCATTTTTACTAGAGTCCCGAACAAGAGCTAGGTAGTCAAAGCTATTTGTCGACCTGCTGTTTTGGACAGATGAAGTAAACAACATAACCTTGTGTACATCTGAGGCCCTTCAGTTTATAATCAGCAGGGGAGGGAAAACAGTGCGTGCGGTTGGAAAAGGCGCCAGCCTATTAAACATGTTGTTGATCGTAGAGATGCACCCGGAGAGATTGACTCTGAACGTTGTGTTACCTAATGTATGCAAATACAATTCTTTGAAATGTTGGAGTTTGCATTGCATAAAAAATAAAATAAATATTTTAGCTGAAGTTGATGTTGTTTGTGAATTTTCTCATTTGCATTTTGCATTGTTTTGCACTGCATTGCACTGCATAAAATAAAATAAAGTTAAATTAAATTAAATTACAAATTAATTAAATCAATTAAATGAATTTAAATGAACAAGTTTAAATATTTCAATCTCCCACTGCCATTAAAATAAATAAATAAATGAATAAAATAAGTTTACATATTTAGATAGATGCTGCCAACTTAGATGATGTTTGTGAAAACATCTAGTTTGCATTTTTATTTTCAATAAAAACATATTTATTTGAAGTTTTGCATAAGTTTGAATATTTTAGCTGATGTTGCTTGTGAAAATTTCTAATTTGCATTTTGCATTGTCAAAAATAAACTAAAATAATAAAATGAAATAGAAAATAAAAATCCATAAATAAAACAATATAATTATTTTAAATAATATATACATAGAAAGAGAGACACAGAGATAGATCATTTTATCATATTTTTGAAAATGTAAAAATATTTTTAGATAAATATGTTAGATAAATCTAAAGTGATTCCCTGGAATTCCAATTTTAAATTTTTAAACAAACAGTTAAATAAACAAATAAACATTTTCCACAACTAATGAAATAAGTAAATAAACAAAATAAGTTTAAATATTTGAATTTAAAAAAATAAAGATAAAATATTTAAATTATATGTGGTCTAGAGTGATTGTGAAAAGTTCAACTATTCAAATAAATGATCTGAAATCTAAGTTATAAAATTTACAAAATAATAAAGGAAAAACGGCAATGACCAGATTTTTCAAGACTGTCAGCGAGGACTAAGTTATAATTAACGCTACAAACGCTAATTTCCATTTTGACAGATGGATTAAAATAAACCTCTCGGTTTCCTCTTCCACTTCCTGACGAGAAGTCTGCAAATCACCCCGCTAACACCTTTGCTTCTTATTAATGGAGCGTAAAATTAAATGAAAGGAGAAATCCCTTACAGAAAACCACCAGAGGAAACCAGAAAGAGAGAAGAAGCTCAAGAAAAACCAGGAGATAGAGAGATTTTCTCTGTGAATGATGATTAGGCAAGATGTTAAAAAGAAAGTAAATTAAGCACAGATTTGTTATTGTCCTCTCAGAATATCTCAAAATGACCATAAGGAGCAGGGGAGCTCCATATACATAATTGTTATAATGCTGCATCACTGCGGCCTGAATTAGCACTCAAAGAGACAGTCTCTCAAACTTAAACCAGTCATGGATCCAAAATTACACTTCTGTGTGTTATTTAAGAAATTAAGACTGAGGTCCAGTACTTTAGTATCATTCAAATCGTATTTGCAAAATACTATCCTAAAATGTCCACATATGACATATTTATCACAATGTTCCTTATAGCGTCTTTGAAAAGCTGATAAACATTTATCAGTGAAGAGATTGCAAAACTGACCTTTTTATTCTATATATGCTGCAGATTGTCATTTTATGTGTGGAGAGCAAAATGATGTTTGTGTTAATTTAATTTGGATAAATGGTTCATGGTCTGGGGAGAAAAATAAAATCTTGGTATCTGGATTTGGACTGTGGTCCGATGACCTCAGCTCTATATTCAAAGTCTCTGGGAATTCATGACATTTGGTGGCATGAGTTTTATGCAATAAAATGCCAAGAGCTGACACTTGTTTTCTAACAGCCCATATCTATGTGTAAAATAATAATTGTAAAAATAAAGATTTTAATAAAATAAAAAAATAAAGTGATAATTGCAATGACAAGAAAAGAATAGGTCTGGAAGAAGGATTCACTGAGCACAAATCTGACTCTCAGTTTTAGTTATGCTAATTGCCTCTTGATTCAAGCTGTGCAGCGTAATTACCGTTCATGATAATTGCATAAATTTTAGAAATTAGAAAGGCAATGCAATTAGCTGCAGATACATGTAGGCTATAACTTGCATAGTACTGGTTTGCAAATACATTTCTTCCTGCAACGCACTGCTTTGATTTTCTTCTTCTTAGTAAGCCACTAAACAACATGCTACATGTGTAGTTTTATATGGGCACTTATGTTTCTATATTTTATTAAAAGGAACACATTTTAACTTTGATATATTACATTTTTTATTTTATTATATTATTTTTAGACTTGGGCTTGGGTCAAGAGAAAAATAATAAATAGTAAGATTAATTGAGACTAAATAAACAAAAACTTTCAAAAAATTGGTTCTTATTGAAGGACTGAGTCAAGGCTGGGAAAATAAATAAATATATACATTTGATTAAAGTTCTGGGAATACACTTTTTTAATTAACATAAAATAAAAGATTACACTTTTTTATTATTATTTTATTTTTGTGTCACATTTAGTATGTTATTGTCGACTGTATCACATGCAAAAATAGGCTAAAGAACTGTTTGAATCCACCGAGTTTGTATAAAATCTTTTGGAATAAAACCACAAAAACATCAATTACATTTCAGCTCAAGGTCTTCGACTACTCCTTTCTATTTTTAATAATTGCCATTTCTTTGAGAGTATAGTTTTGTCATGCCTTTTGTCACGGACAGGCAAGAATAAAGAAAATGTTTAAATGAATAACAATACCAGTGCTATATTTGTCAGAGCTTTAGAAGCAGCCAAATTTAATTCCAAGACACTTGACAAAAAAGGCATAAATTACAAATTTAGATTCAAACGCTAACCTTGTCTTTCTCTTTGTAGCATAAGAAAACAAAAGAACCTTCTGTTGTGCTCCAATTAAAAAAATGACAATTCAATAGAACACAGGCCCACCTAATCTATTCTTAGAGACGTTGGCTTCCTCAGCAACACAATAATCTATAGTATAACGCATCAAACCTTGCAACACTCTCACGGTCACTGTGCTTTACGGGGAGGAACATAGCAACCGTTACCCAACATAACTGTTGGCATTAATAGGGCTGCTCGGCATCCTCGAACGTTTACTCTTTTAAATGTCAGAGTCGGTACCTGAACTGGCAGTAATGCAGTCCAGCACCGTTGATATGGATCAAAAGGTGGGAAAAGGGCAGTACAGTCATTATCACCAGGGTGAAGAAATTTCAGTTGGGTTAGAGGCTTCGGACTCTGTTACACTGAGAATGGAAGAGCCACTTGGGACCAGTGACCTGTGAGAGAGGCCTGGACCACTGGAGGATGACTGAACACCTCAGAGAAGAATAACTACACTCTTAAAAATAAAGGCTCCAAAAGCAGGTTTTCACAGTGATGCCATAGAAGAACCATTTTGGTTCCCAAGTTCTGAAAATAACAATTTTTCACAGTGTGAAGAACATTTTAATAATCTAAAGAAGGCTTTTCCACTATAAAGAATCGTTTGTGCAATGAAAAGATTCCATGGATGTTATAAGTTCTTCATTGAAACATCAATGGCTATAATAAATGTTATGTTAGAAGTATATGGCCAGAAAGCAGTGCTGACAAAAAGAGAACTATGCAGTGAATGGGTGCCGTCAGAATGAGAGTCCAAACAGCTCATAGAAACATTACAATATTCCACACATCTCCAATCCATCAGTTATTATCTTGTGAAAAGCTGTGTTTGTAAGAAACAAACCTATCAAGGTACTTTAATTTAAAACCATTATTTCTGGCCAAAATATGGGTCCATAATCCTTAATATGGCTTCCTCCAGTGAAAAAGTCCATCCTCTGTTATCCTCACACATCGAAATCCACCAACGCATTTGTTTAGAACGGTTTTTGCTTGTAAACAGTGCTTGCCTATTTCTCTCCTGATTCAGTCAACAGGTGAAATGGATAGAAAGTACTTAATGATGGATTTGTTTTAATAATTGACATACTGGGGTCACGTGGATTACTTGAGGATCACTGTGGTGTTTTTATCAGCTTTTTGGACTCTCATTCTGACGGCACTCATTCACTACAAAGGATCCATTTATGAGCAATTGATGTCTTGTTAAATTTCTCAAAATCTGTTAAAATGAAGAACCAAATTCATCCACATCTTGAATGGCTTGAGGATGAGTAAATTACATTTTTTGAGAGAGCTATTCCTTTAAGAAGGCATCCTAAATTACATAATCTCAATCCAATAACGCCTTTGATTCAGTAACCTTGGAATGCAGAAGAAGAACGTTGGCATTTTGGGCAAGGGGCATTCTGGCCACTTTCCATGCCCACACCATGACGGAAATCACAGCTTCTAATTGGACCAGATGGTGAGGAGAATGTAGCCAATTATGGTTGATTGCCTACCCACACACACAGAGAAAGCCATGTCCACGTCCGTTCATGGGCGTCCACCTACATGAACATACGTAGGAACAATAACACAGCAGTAAAGGCGTGCATGCCAACTCAGGCCGTAACACAAACATACTGAAAAATGTGTAATGTGGGATGTGAAGGAGTCTTGATCATTGTCACCCACAAACACACGATTTGGCCTGGGCCACAGTGTCGTTTCAGCAGTCGTGGCTCTAATGGATAGAGCGTTGGACTTGTAACCCGAGGTTGTGGGTTCGAATCTCGGCTCCGGCAGGAATTGTCCACGACTGAAGCAAGGCACCGAATCCCCAACTGCTCCCCGGGCGCCACAGTGTCGGCTGCCCACTGCTCCATGTGTGTGTGCACTTGGATGGGTTAAATGCAGAGAACACATTTCAATGCTGGTTATACTCTGTATTATTGTGTATGTGGCAAATAAACAATTCTTCTTCTTCTTCTTCTTCTTCAGCACCACGGAGAGTGCCAATGAATTGTGCTATGGGGAAACGGGTGAGCCATTAATTTAATTTACATTTAGTCATTTACGACATTCAGAACCATGGACAGTTCCTGCCAAGACACACAACTTATTAGCATCAACGGGGCTTGTCTGACATGACACTGTTGTAAAATCACTTATACATTTTTCAACTTAATAAATAAATACAAATTTAATAAAATAAAGAAAGAAAGAAAGAAAGAAAGAAAGAAAGAAAGAAAGAAAGAAAGAAAGAAAGAAAGAAAGAAAGAAAGAAAGAAAGAAAGAATCTGAATGACACGCACAACTTGGAAAAAGTTCACCTAAAAAAACATATAATAATGATTTACTTTATTTCATAAATAGATTAATTATTTATGCTTTTATTTATATTTTTTCATATAAATATTTAATATTACATAAAATGTATAGTATATTTGTATAATATATTTAATCCATTTAAAAAAATAAAATAATGGATGTTGATGAATAATTTAATACAATTTAGAATACAATTTTTTGCTGAATATTTATTAAACTAGAGAGAGAGAGAGAGAGAGAGAGAGAGAGAGAGAGAAAGAGGGAGAGCGAGAGAGAGAGATTTTAAACATTAAATATATATACGCACATCATAATAAACCATATTGAACTTTATTTTTGTGCATCTCTTTGATGCTAGGGATTGTAGCTTTTTGGATATAGCAGTTTATGACTTTTTTGTCTATTATACATTTTATTTTGAATAATCCTTTTAATGTTTCGGATTGAATATTTTTTGGTTCTGTTTTCTTTGTGTGCATTTTGATTTGCTTGTGAAGCACTTTGGTCAATATTCGTGTTGTTTTAAGGTGCTATATAAATACATTTTGACATTTGACATTTATAATCTCAAGTTATTTGGTAGCATATTACAATAAGGTTAATTAGCTAACATTAGTAAACTACATTAGTTAACATGAACTAAGAATTAACAGTGCTTCCACAGCTTTTATTCATCTTAGTTAATTTCAGCATTTACTAATGCATTTACATTGTCATTTTGCAGACGCTTTTATACAAAGCGACTTACAATTGGGGAATACGTAAAGCGACAAATAAGTACAAGCTAGCAAGGGAAGGAGAGAAAGATAAAGGTTTTTTTATGATGAAGTCCAGTAGTGTTGAAAGAGATGAGTTTTCAGTTGTTGCTTGAAGATTGACAGGGATCCAGCATTCCGGATGGGGGTGGGAAGATCATTCCACCAGTCAGGAATGGTGAATGAGAATGTTCTGGAGAGTGATTTTGAGCCTCTCTGTGAAGGTACCACGAGGCGTCGCTCACTCGCAGATCTCAGACTTCTGGAGGGGATGTAAATTCGTAATAGTGAGTGGAAGTAGGCGGGTGCTGAGCCTGTGGTTGTTCTATATGCAATCATCAGTGTCTTGAACTGGATGCGAGCTGCAACCAGAAGCCAGTGCAGGGAGACAAAGAGAGGTGTGACATGTGCTCTTTTGGGCTCGTTGAAGACCAGTCGTGCCGCTGCATTATTATATAAACATTACATTAGTTAATGCACTATGAAACATTAGTTCATGCACTATGAACTAACATGAACTAACAATGAACAACTGTATTTGTATTAACTAACGTTAACAAAGATGAATAAATAGTGTAATGAATGTATTGATCAATGTCTGTTCATGTTAGTTAATACATTAATGTTAACAAATGACATCTTACTGTAAAGTGTTACCAGTTATTTAATACAGGCCTATCTATCTATCCACACACACATATACACATATACTGTATATATATATATATATATATATACACAGAGGTGGAAAGTAACAAATTACATCTACTTGCATTACTGCAATTGAGTAGCTTTTTTGTGTACTTCTACTTTTGAAGTATTTTTTTAAATCTGTAATTTTACTTAAGTATATTTTGTTTGAAGTATTGTACTTCTACATTTTAAAACACATTAATTGCTGAGTAAAAAAAAAAAAAAAAAAAATTGCTCCCTGGAAGCCACTGCAGCAAATAATGGGCAGAAGAACAAAATCACAAGAAAGATGGAGATTGACAAGACGGCATTATGTGGTGCAGTGGTGCAGGGTGTGCGATATCATCTGAGATATATAGTAATTGTTGTTTTACCAATGTGATGTTTGACATTATCAGTATTTTGCCAAAAAACCAAACAAAAAACTCTAAACTGTGTGCCGTGAAATCTAGTAGATTAGACTAGTCCCTGTGATTCAGTCTGTTAAAATGAATTTAGAATTATCACAAAATTCAAGATATAAGGGCAGAAAATGTATATATTTATATCATTTCATATAGTAAATCAACATCACACGTTGACGAGTGACGTTTTTTTCTCCACAAATCAGCATGATTACATAGGCCTGTAGATTTTGTTTAGGAGACTTGCATTTTAGACACCATATTGCCTGTTTTTGCTCTATTTCGACAACAAAAATAATATCTAACACAACCACCATACACAGCTTTGGGTCTCTGAGCAACATGATGGTGTTTTGTTCCTGTATGAATCAACTGTTTAAATGATTCTGTTCAATCGCAATGACTCTCTTAACAGTGACTTGCTGACTCCTACTGGCTGTTTTATTTTCACATTTAAAGAATATTTAAATGATTTGTAACTGCAGGCTAAATGCATTCATGTAAGTGTGTAAATACATATATGCCACTTCAGATGAAGCTTCTGTGTTTCCTCTGCATTGCAAATATTAATATAGTTGATACTGATTTAATGTGCCTGGTAATACCCAAATGTGTTATTATTCTAAATAACTGATTCCTTTAATTAAAAATAACTAGTTTGAGATTTATAGGCCTATCCCAGGGGTGTCAAACTCAGTTCCTGGAGGGCCACAGCCCTAAAGAGTTTAGTTCCAACCCTGCTCCAACACACACACCATGTAGTTTTCAAATAAGCCTAAATTATTAGATTAGCTGGATCAGATGTGTTTAATTAGGGTTATAAACATTGCAGGGCTGTGGCCCCCCAGGAACTGAGTTTGACACCTTTGGTCTATCTCATTTTTTCGTCCCTCCCACTTAATGTAACGAATTTTTACTCCGAGTAAATTTTAAATGAGCTACTTTTTACTCTTACTTAAGTAGATTTTTAGACTTGTACTTTTACTTGTACTTAAGTAAAATGTAATTAATGTAATGGTACATTTACTTGAGTAGAATATTTTCGTACCCTTTTTCTACCTTTGTGTGTCTGTATATATATATATATGTATATATATATGTATATATAGAGAGAGAGAGAGCTATTGTTTAAAAGCATAAAAATGCAGGGATTTAAAAAGACTCATCTGTTTGACACAAAAAACCCAGAAAACCCTTTGCTGACAGAAGGAATACGCGCACCATGCATAAACCATGAAACGTCGACACGCTTTTCCTTTTTCTGGGACAGCTGTGATAAGCCTAGGTAATAATGGAGCATATGCATCTCTGCACATAAAAGGTGAAATTATGACTGTCTGAAAAAAAGAAATTAAGATTCATTGTGTTTTTCCCCCTACTACTAGACATTAGCAATGTTTTAATTAATGGCACATGCTATGCCTGGAGGCTGAGAGGAGATTGCAGTGCACTGTCATGAAATTACCTCTCCTCGTGTGTGCTTTGAAAGTTAATGAGAGAAACGCAGAGGCTTGGGGCTTCTTGCGGAGGAACAACGGAGCTTGAGGAATGATGGATCTGCTAACTGTAGCGTCCACAGGAAGTGATGACAGGAAATGGTGTAGCTGATGCATGTAATTTATGTTCAAATACTTTCTCATAAACCAATTTGGCTCGATGGTGCATTCAAATCATTGCTCTGATGGTTCCGGCACCCTGCTCAGCCAGTAGTGGGAGTTTGGGACAGGAATATCTTTATGAATTATCCCATTTACAAAGATTTTATCAAAACACCCCATCCGAAATCTTTCATTCAAACCTTCAAAATGTCATTAAGGTTGCAAAAAGGTGGAAAATGTTCAGTATATTTTGGAAACATTCCAGAAATTTTGGAAAGTTTCCAGATTTTTTGGGAATCTTCTGGGAATTTTTGGAAAGTTTCCTAAATTTACCGGAAATGTTCCACCCCTTTGCAACCCTAGCAACAACGCCATTGTTTTCAACTTCGTAAATGTAACAGCTCCACTATTTGCCCATTTTAGAAGCTCGAAACATTCAGTCACCGGAAGTGAGAAAACAAGAAGTGTATTTCATAGTAGTTAGGTTATTTTAAAATAAGGACATATTAAAAGGTTTGCTATGGCTGCTATGGCTACCTTAGCAAACTGGAAAACAAAAAAAACGTTTTTAAGTTCTCACTTCATGTACACGTGATATACAATAAATATTATTAACATAAATATTTTTATTTTATTTATTTATTTATTTTATATTCTCTCATGATAGTAAAGTACAAAGTACCAATTCATTAATAGGCATGAAACATTATCACTGCATAACGGATACATATTTAATTTGTGACTTCAGGCAAATCACAAGATAAGCAATAATATCACTATCAACATCATCATGATATAAATGTATTTTCTATATTTATTTTTCATGCAATCTTGACTAACAAAAAGTATAAAAGTAAAAAAATCTAAACATAAATAATATTTGTTGTAGTTGTTTATAAATTAATCAATAAATTAGTATGTAAATAAAGATAATACAAATTCAGTGTTTATGTTCTTATGATCTCAACTTAAAGTAAAACAAATGAAATTTCTAAGCATATATATAATAATAGATACAAAAAAGTATGTATAATAGAGAAATGTTTAACTTACTACTTCAGGTACTTCATGTGATATGCAATGGGAATTAATATTGTTGTTTTTTGTTGATGTTGTTATTATTGTTATAATAATAATAACTATTGTTATTAAATAAAAAAATCAGTAAGTAGCAAGCAACTAAATAGTATATATATATATATATATATATCATATGAATAATAATTAGCATTATTAGCATT
This sequence comes from Oxygymnocypris stewartii, assembly GCA_003573665.1. Lineage (NCBI taxonomy): Eukaryota > Metazoa > Chordata > Actinopteri > Cypriniformes > Cyprinidae > Oxygymnocypris > Oxygymnocypris stewartii. The sequence continues at coordinate 7,936,141 of QVTF01019716.1, read as the reverse complement.
ATTAATATATAATAATAAATTGAAATATTGATATAATTAATTGATTCTTACTATTCACATCATTGTTATTGTTTAATTAATTACTTAGTAAGCAAATAAATCTAATTATTTTGCTTAAACAAATGTCTCATGATCTCGACGTAAGCCAAATGCCATTTCTAAGCTTGATATATAAGCATATTGCTGCATCATTAATCAAATTAAATGTATCATTAATAATCATTTTTAGAAACTGTAGTGACTCATGGGGGTCAACTTCATTGCCAGCCAACTGAAGGAATCAGGACATCTCTATGCTTACAGAATGACGTTTGACAGATGTCAATTACAATGCTCATCTTTTATTCTGGTCAGCCACACACATTGTATTTTCTCATTATACCAAAAAAGCGCTATACTGGAAAAATAACGAACTATTATACCGAAGAAAATTAACAAGCTGGTAAGTACAGAACAGAGAGACAATCAGTGGTCTGGAGGAAAAGCAACACACACACACACACACACACACACACACACACACACACAGATGTCTGGAGTCTCTGGCTGGTCTAAGACTTCTCTCTAATTGCCATGAGTCAGCCTGCACCGGGGCTGGACCTTACCCCCACAGACACACATTGAACAAGACACACACACACACACACACACACACACACACACACACACTTAAGCCCCAGTGTTTCACCAAGCCACTGCGTGCCCTCCATAGTGAACAGACCAGGATCTGTGTGTAAGCCTCTTAGTATGCAGCGAGAGAGTGTGTGTGTGTGGTCAAAGCTGGGAAAGGAGTTTGCATTCGTTAATGAAATTTCAGGGGTGATGTTGATAGTTTACCAGGACATGGATGTGTTCGTGCGATTATGACACCGGGCCTTGTGTCTAGTGTCCTCTACTGTCAAAACACATCGGATTCATCAAAGAACACAAGAGCGCTAAATGACAAATCTCAAAAACATGTTTGAAATTTCATTAGACAGAATAAAATGGACAGATATATGACGGACGGACGGACGGACGGACGGACGGACGGACGGACGGACGGACGGACGGACGGACGGACGGACAGACAGACAGACAGACAGACAGACAGACAGACAGACAGACAGACAGACAGACAGATAGATAGATAGATAGATAGATAAGATTCTTAGTCATTTCCACCAGGTTTTGGTGCAAAGTTAAGCTCATTACCCTTCGATTCTTTAGGCATGTTCGTTCTCTAGCAGCTGTGAAATTTAAACCACAGAACTTCCACACTTTAGACATTTAACCTTTCGGCTACAACCTCTATTAGTCACAGCCTCATTTGCAAATGCGTCAGATTTTCACACTTTTCAGAGCTTGGAGTCAAATTCCCACAAAAAAAGGTAATATGCTAATATTTAAAATTATATTTGTGTGCCTGGGTGAGATTGAGGGCACTGCATTGGTCAAAACCAAGACTTAATTTTGCGATGAATACATGGTTTGTACAGTATTGAACACAAAAACGTTTTTGTGCTATCTTCCAGGTTTAAAATTTACATCATAATGACATCACAATTTGTGACGTGGTAAAGGACTATAGACGGTTTCATGGGGCGCACGCACCTGGCCCAAAGATAACTTTGTTTGTTTATCAGTCTGACTAGTGGCTTTGACTGCATTGAAGGAACATAAGCACTGCACATTTCAAAATCAAAATGTGGCGCGGGTGTTTTTATATCACTGCATCTTTTATGGAAGAATTAGAAAAATGTCGATGTCATTTTCATTTCAACTTGCATGTAATGCCTGATAACGCAGCGGTGTAACCGTTTTTACAGCTCCTTGACAACCCATCAAAAGGCCAGTGGTGGACAAAGTACACAGATCAAGTACTTGAGTAAAAGTACAGATACGTATAATAAAATATTACTCCAGTAAAAGTAAAAGTACTGCTTTTTCAATTTTACTCGAGTGAAAGTACAAAAGTACTCAATTTTTTATGTACTTAAGTAAAAAAGTACTGATAGATTTATTTAGCAATTTTATATAGACTACTTTATTTAATTTTATATTAGCACATATTTTTATAATCCTACTGCCCAAAATACCTGTTTTTTTCCCAAAATAACCACTATATAGAGTCAAGATATATATTTTGTTGATATGGACTACGTTGATGAGAGTGATGTAGTAATGTTCACTGTGAAGCTTACACTGCCATGTACCTGAGAGAAAACAGATTTCACCATCTAATCTTCACCAGGAAGAAAAAAGTGTTTTAGAACTTGTTGTTTTGCAGAACGTCAGTTATATATGACATGAGAATTAGGCCTGAAATTAGGAAGAACATTTTAAGGAAAATCTCATTATATTTTCATAATGATTTTTTTTTCTTCTCAAACTTTGTCTGTGGTGTAAAAACACCCCTGGCCAAATGCCCCCAGAGGGCATCACTTCCCACTCTGATAATTACTGTAGTTATTATGTTCTGAACATCACATCCTTTCTTTTTCCCTCAGATGTAATCTATCTAGGTGGCTGAATAAAGATATTTGGACTTTATATCTAAAACTTTCCTCAATTTAGCACCAGCAAGCTTGTTAGCTAGACAGCTAGCATTCGCTAACAATATTTACTTATTTTCAGTATGGTTATGAATAAACATTCATATCTGTCTACTCGGCTAGTTGATCTAAACAATATAAAAATGTATACTGTTGATAAACAATATAAAAACAGACGTCACATAGGTCTAAATGCGTAGCATTTTAATAAAACTGCTAACGTTACAGCAGCGGGGAATATGAACGTGCATGAGTTATTTTATTTAATCTGTTATTTTAATGTTTTGTTTTTTGACCTAAAACATAACGTTAGAGACACTGATGTTGATCTGTCTGCATTCAAGCATTTCAGTGGGCTTAAATAGATCACCCTTTACAGCAGATTTAGTTCACAAACAACTGACAGTTTTGACCTAAATATTATTTTCAGTTACAATAATTAATCCTAAAATTCGACATTAGTAACTTACTTTTCACAGCATCAGTAGCGCGTGCTCACAAGATCTCCCGGTTCTTTACTTGTGAGTTCAGTTCACCGAAGAAGACTCGCTCTAAACGGATCATTTGAATCAGTGAGTTTTCGACTCGAGAACAGCTGCAATCGGATCAGTGCAATTCGTGAATGAATCGTTTTTTTGCGATTTGTGAACCGATTTAACAGGTTCATTGAAAATAATCAGTTTGTTCATGAATCAGACACCGCTTCTGCGTCTCGGAGCACGTGATGTATTATAATGAGTAACGATATGTTTTATGAAATGTAGTGAAGTAAAAAGTACGATCTTATGCTTTGGAATGTAGTGAAGTAAAAGTAAAAGTTACTCAAAATAAAACTACTCCAGTAAAGTACAGATACTTGAAAAATGTACTTAAGTACAGTAACAAAGAAGTTTTACTTCGTTACTGACCACCACTGCAAAAGGCTTATATAAATGCTGCAGAATAAGCCTTAAAAGTTATCAGAGGTGCAACAGTAGTGTGGTGTACACTGACGAAAAAAAAAAGTATATATATATATATATATATATATATATATACACATATATATACACACACACACACACACACACACACACACACACACACACACACACACCAATATTTATATCAGACTTCTTTTTTCTTTTTTACATATTTTGTTGAGTGTTTTTTTACTTTAGCTGGTTTTGACCTGTCATGTAGTTGACTTCCGACCCATTCATATTCTTTACATTCCATACAATGGTTACTTCATATCAGTGATAGAAATTATGTTTAGGAGGCAATATTTAAAAGGATTTAAGTTTTTCAAAAAGGAAAGACGTTTAATATAAAACTAAATCCGTCAGTAGGTGGCGGCAAGTCGCTATCTTAATCTTTGAATGATTCATTCAAACAGTTTGTTCAAACCAAACAGTCATTGAATCACTCATTAAACTGATTTGAAACTGATTTAAACATATGTTTATTTAGTAAGAAAATACCGCTGTGTGTTGCTCAGATAGTTTGAATAAGAAAATGTAGTTAAAGGAAAGCAAAAAAATGAAAATATTGTTAATACTATGTATTACATTTAATACACAGTATTGCAAATATTTTCATTATTTTATTTATATACCTAAACATTTTAACATATTGTTTATTAAATTGTATTATAAAATAAATATGACAGGTACCATCATGCTGATATTCTAAATACGGCACTCCAAAATGTTAAGGTCTGCAAAATACAATAACTATAAATATTAGATACACATATACTAAATGAAAATTATCTAAACTTAATATTGCAATAATTACATTTCCTTATGTCTTGAACTCCAGTGCTTACATTTCAGAATAAAAAGAGTTTAAATGATTTGTGTAAAAAAATCTCATTAATATTAATTATTTAATATTAATTTTCAAAGTTAAATATGTATTAAGAAATGAAAGTATTAACTGAAATATGAATTCAGTATTATTCAAATAATATTTATATTCAAATCTTACAACAGGATAATTTTACATTCAAATCAGTAGCTCTAATGAGTCAGGAGGCGGAGTATCTGATTCAAAAAGGTTTTTAATTATTAAGATGCTGTAGCTCGATCTCTCGCTCTCTCTCTCTGGGTGAGACAATCCACACCTCATCTCCCCTGCCGCCCACTCTCATTCCTGCACAGGGGGACCATCTGCTGTTCCCAAACCTCTAAACACGCCGCCAGTAAAGAGTCAAAGAGACAGGCAGACAGAAAGACATGATGATTCAACTCCCCTGGGCTTCCAGTCAACATCAGCTTGCGCCACATCTTGCCACTTTGCAAATACATAAACAAATTTCTGAAAGAAAAATAAGAATAGTACATATAAGAAAGCCATGTATCACTGGTCTGAACCTCCAGATCAGAAACCGGGTGCCAATTTGCAACCGACACAATTCTGTTGAGGAATAACTAACTAGAACTACCAACTCTCACAAGCTTGGATGTTTCAAAAACAATGTTGATTCTCCAGGACCAAACTATTTTTTTCTGATGAATTGCATGTGTATTGAGTATGCATTCTGAATAGCAAAGTACTGCCTCATTTGGCTGCAAACCATATTGCATAAAGCCAGCTGTGTGGTAGCAGTGGGAGGCTTGATTCATTGTAATCAATCAGTTAATTTGGGTGGTTCATACCAATGAACTTCTTTTACATTGTTATTGTTTAATAAATTGTAAAATGAATAACTCAGACACACAAATTATAAAATAAGTGAAATTATACAAATGTAATAAATTGTAATATATATATATATATATATACATACATACCTGTATATTATACACACACACACACACACACACACGAAACACAAATTATAATTTAAATTAAATAAATTAACACTTCTTTAAAATATTACAATATACACTCTATAAAAATAAAATAAAATAAAAACAAACATTTATTATTTAATTTATATGTTTAAAAATACATTTAAAAAAATACATAAAATAAATTATTTAAAATAATGAGAGTGTATCATGAAATTAAACAGCATAATGTTGACAAACAAGCACATACATTTTAACAATATATTTAAATCAACTTAAAATAAATATTCTACAGGGACATAAATATTACAGATGCAGTTAAATACATTAAAAAAATCATGGACCAGTGGCATACAGCAGATCTTCACAATATTAAGCATATCACTTATTTGTTACATGTATAAATAACAACGTCTCTGCCATATATAACGGCTATCTATGATAGCAGACAAAGCACAGTACTTTGCTAACACTTTAGCCCTCTTTTTGGACATCCCTCAATCCCTCAAACCCTCATCACACACACACACACACACACACACATTTTTGATGTTGTAGATGGCTGTCAAGGCAGGCGTTGACTTGCAAACCAACACTCCTTTACTCTTCAACAAATCCTTTACTCTCCTCCAAACTCACAGAACCAACACACACAAATACACAATGTACAATACCATGACCCATGAAAAATTACCGTAACACGTGTCTTTTGTAACTCTTAATCTTAACAATCTCACGATCACTAACATCTTAAATTATTGATTGATAGCTGCCATAGTGGTGCATATCAAAACATGATTTCAAAAGAATATTCAGAACCCAGGTGGTCATCCACGGGTATCTCCATGGCAACATCTCTGGACAGACAGATTCTCCAATTGGCCCTGGCAAGACGGCTCACCCCCTGCAGACACGTGTGATTGACAGGTGAGAGGGCGAAGTGGAGGAGACTCTTGGAAGAGGAATCAGCCATAAGTGACCAGTGTGACAGGTTTAGTGAAGAAGATGGTAAACGAGACATAAAGACAATCGAGAGTTGACCACCGCACACTGCTTGTCCTTACTATTGCTATAAACCATACTTAAAGGGATAGTTCACCAAAAAAATATATATATTCTGTCATTATTTACTCACCCTCGTGTTGTTCCAAACCCGTAAGACCTTCGTTCATCTTCAGCACACAAATTGAGATATATTTAACAAATGAAATCCAAGAGCTTTCTAACCCTCCATAGACAGCAATGCAAGTGAAATCTGCAAGGCCCAGAAAGGTAGTATGGACATTGATAAAATAGTCCAAGTGACATCAGTAGTTCAAAGGTATTTTTTATTAAGCTATATACGAAAATATTTTTGTGTGACTTTATTCAACAATTTTTTTCCTCTTCCGTGTCAGTCTTCAACGTACGTTCATGAGAGTACCACAGAGTTTTGGTTTTCTTTGCACACAAAAATTATTCTCTTATTTCATAGAATTACAGTTGGACCACTGATGTTACATAGACCGTTTTAATGATGTCCTGCTTACTACCTTTCTGGGCCTTGAACGTGTCAGTTGTGTTTCTATCTATGCAGGCTCAGAAAGCTCTTGGATTTCGAAAAAAAATACCTAATTTGTGTTCCGCTCATTAACGAAGGTTTTATGGGTTTGTAACAACATGAGGGTGAGTAAATTATAACCTAATTTTAATTTTTGGTCGAACTTTCCTTTTAAATAAATATTCTAAATTCAATTAAGCTCAATCAACATATTTTTTGGCATAACGTTAACGAATTAAAGTGGCATAATTATTTTTATAAGGTTACAGTGATGCTCTTATAATGGGAGAGAATGGGGCTAATTTTTGAGAGCATTTAAAACTTGTTTAAATTGTGCCATAAAACTGTTTAAATCGATTTTTAAAGTTGTTTGTGGCTTATAAAGTTTTATAAAGTTGGATTAGCTTTACAGTTATTAAGCTATTTCTCCATTCTATAATCATGCTAAGACTCATCGTTTACATTTTGTTTCTATACTATTTACACAGATTTTTTATGTTTATAAATGTGCATTTCTTTTTTTTTTAAGTTACAGTGACTCATTTACAATGGAAGTGAATGGGGCCAATTTTTGAAAGACTTAAATTTGGAAATGTGAAGCTTATAACTTTATGAAAGTACTTATATTGATTATTCTGTTAAAAATCATATTTGAGCCATAAAGCTGTTTTAAATTAATAATTTTTACAGTCGTTTTAGAGTTTACAGCATTCCCATGGCAACAGAGTTGTTAAATTGGCTCTAACTTTACACAGAAAAGGTTGCAAGCAATTTTACTCCCATTAGAATTGCCTCACTATAACCCAAATTTGCAATCAGACCATATTTAGGTATTAGAACGTAAAAAACATTGGCTTTTTCATTTAATCTAATAAATGGCCACCAAGCAACCACCCAAATCACCCTAGCAACCTGCTAACAAACACTCAACGCAATATTGCACCTTCAACTGCACTTAAAAGTGAGGAAATTCCAGTGAGGAGATCACAATTATCTCTCTTTCCCAGTCCCATCAATTACAACACCTGATGAAAGCACTTCCACCCGCCCATGAATTAACCTCAAGAGCTAATTAGCGAGCTCAAATTCCATTACCATCTCAAATGCAGCCGAGATGACGGGAAGAGACTTTAAAAGGCTTAAATAAATAAATCAGTCATGCGTGGGTCACATCCTGACTAGTTAAGATGTGATTTAATGAGGGTGGGGTGGCCTTAACGAAGGGGGGAGGGCGTTTCTGCCCTCTGATGACTAATTATGGAGATGACGATAATTAAATACCACCACTCTGGGATGTGTGTATTATCACATCATGCATCTCGACTGGAGGGTGGACATCAATGCACGCAGTCATTACATGTGCTCAGAGGAATGAAGGGAGGAACTGTTTACATACTTTTGAGGACACACACACACACACAGAAGCATGTGGACAAATACGCAGATGCTCTCATGTCATTCCAAACCAATTATTTACCCAAGCTTCATTACAGACTGAGATTTAAGATGTTATTTCCTGAAATTCATCTGTTCTGTCCTAACTCTTAAATTAAGGCTGATACCAAAGACACCAAATGGCATTTGTTTTTGCATTTTGTGACTTACTTTCGATCGATATAGGAAAAAAGTGGGAAAATGAAAGTTGATATATATATATAATACAATTCAATGATTGCAGATGAGATGTACACCAACTTGCCAAAAAAAAACACATTTAAACAAAATAATAAGGAATAATAAGAAATAAGTGTGGAGTTTACAAAAAAACTGTCAATCAGCCAAACTGATATGATTATCAATATTTAATTCATCAAATGACGAGGATATGATTGTTATTTGTTAACTAAAACTTTAGTTTATTTTAGACTGATATGAGGCTGCAATAAAATTAAATACAATTTAGATGAACATTTTCAAATTGAAAAATAAAAAATCAGAAAAATAAATGTTTAGGTCCTAAAATGGAATAAAAATGAATGAAGGCTAAATGGAAATATTAAACAAATGCCATAAGCACTCAAATTAAAATGTAAACTGAAAATATAAAAATAAAAGCAAAATAATAATAATAAAAATAATTAATATTTATTCATACTGTATATAAATAATAAAAAAATTACAGAAGATTATTAGGACCAAGCATTAATAAACCATCTCAAGACTAAAATCGTTAAATTTAGAGAATAAACTCGTTACATTTCAAGACAAAAATTCGAAATCAAATGTTGAGATTAAACTCATTACATTTCAAGAATAAAGTCCTTATGTTTCGAGCAAAAAAAAGTTAAATTTCGAGAAAAAAAAGTTGACAATAAAATGTTGAGAATAAACTCCTTAAATTATGAGAAAAAAAAGTGCTTAAATTTCGGGGGGAAAGTCAAGCATAAACACACTCGTGTCATGTTCAATTCATCTCATTGGACAGCGTTATTCAGCATCTGTAGTGGGGTGGGTTGGAGAGTAATGCACTGGGCAATAGCGTATGATACGATCGACTATCATAAACATCCAACTTCATATACTGCCAGGGGCACGGGAAGGTGTTTTATGTAGGGGGTGCTGTGTCAGTGGGTAGTCAATTTCTGCGTATAAATATTATGCCAAATAGAAACAGAAAATCCTACGCACTTTCATGAGATCGTGTTAGACAACAATTAGCTATTTTACAAATGGGAATAGGCTACAATGAATTCATAACAATGTTTTACATTCAAGCTACATTCAAGCTTAAAAACCCTTAAAATGTATAGTGAAAAGTGACCACGCTGGAGCCTCCATGTCCTGTAAAGCTCGCTTCAGCTTCCACTCTCCACACAAACTGTTGGATATTGCACATTTATATAGGTTAAACATTTAAACTAACACTGTGATATGCTTGAACTGTTTATAGGCCTATCTATCGATTTTATTTTAGTCAAGTCGTGATGATTTGATAAGGCTAAATTAATCAAACATAGGCGATCAACTCTGATGCTGGCCGCTTGGTCGTTGCTTAAAAGAAAAAAAAAACATTTAACGAACAAAAAATGCTCCCAAGGTTTTTCTAAATTAACTTTATGAAGAAAAAAAAACGAAACATAGTCTAATCACTTTTCCATTACATACAAAGCTGAACTATTTTAATAGGTAGCTATAAGCTGCTTTGGGAGAAGGGAATGACTCATATCGCTGAAAAAAAAAAAAGAAAAAAAAGTTTTTTTTTCTTCCAGTACATCCATGATATTTCCATGTTCCGCTTTTAAGCCACAACCTACAGATCCCACAACACAAACATAACATTCACAAACATAAAAGCAAGCATTGGCAGTGCTGCGTGCGTGATTTGGCAGGATGTGCATCAAATAGCCCTGCATCAGTTTAATAACTTTGATAACTTTAATTCTTTCAACTGTTAAATTAATGGGCAAATGGTAAATATGTCGAAGATCACATAGAAATAGATAGCAAAATAGCCAATGTAAACTAAATGTTATAAACATCGGAGCAACCATAGAAATGTTTAAATGAATCTTTATTATAACAAATTTAGCCTATTTTTCTTTTTTTATTCACAACAGTTTACAGTTGCCCACAGAAAAAAACAGGGGGTGCTGCAGCACCCTCAGCACCTCCTGTTCACGCGCCCCTGTCTACTGCAGAAATAAGTTTAAGGTTTTTTTTATGAATCTTTGCAAATCGCCTTTCCTAATAATCTGCTAGTTAGCCAGTTTTGAGGCTGAAGTTTACCCATGAAAGAGAGGGGCGGGGTCATCAGAGCTCATTAGCATTTAAAGCAACATGGAATAAAACAGCGTGCTGGAAATAGAGCTTATTTTGACAGGGTAAAAAGGGTGTTTTTGACACTACCATTGATACATTTTAACCAAAGTATGTTATATACTTTTCATTAAGACCCTAAAGAATCATATCAACTTGTGGAAAATGGGCATCCAATGCCTTAAATTTTAAATAAAAAACACAGCTCATAAATGCTATTTAACACAATTCAATTAATCACTTCAGTTAAATTTACATAAAGCAGGTCATTCAACTTCACTACTTATAGTGATGAAAAAATAAAAGGCAGAAACAGAACAAAAATAAATGAATTTTAGTGAAAATTCACAAAAAGTAATTGTACCATTAAAAATGTGAGCTCCACAACGAAAAGATGACATGCAATTAAAGACATGAGCGATCATTTCAACAGCGCTCTAGAGATTGAATCTATTCATCAATAAAATCACTAGAACATATGCTTTGTAGGTCGTATAAGCTATCAGGTATGAAATTAAAAAGGGCTTCTCCAGTCCATCCATTACCAATAATTATCATCAAAGCCAAATTTAAAGCCACAAATTTGATAAGCTTTGAGATGGAAACAAATGCTGCTTCAGATTCAATAAAAACACAATTTAACAAAAATGAATTGATGCAGAGTGAATACAATTTTTTGATACATTTGTGACTCCTATTTGAGGTGGTTGCTGGTTGGCACAATCTTCCCGACTCAGGGAAGAAAAACACATGCATTGATTGGACTGGGTCCCTTCTTCCCAAACCTCTCCAACCTTGCATATGTAAAATCATGTTGGTAATTGTAGCCTTGTTTAAACTGTTTAGAAATAAATTACATTGGGGAAAACTGAAACAGAGGAGAGAGAGTAGAAGGAAATGGTTGAGTTTGGCGGTTTTCTGTTCTTTAAAAAAGCAAGCTGAATGTTCGCAAGGGACTAAGAGTTGTGAAACTTTTTTAACTTCTCAGAGAAGCAAACGTAACGCTGCTTAGATGGATGCATAGATGGAACTGTAAGCGAGTACATTTTTAACAAAGAAACCTCCTTGCCCCAAGCGATCTATTTAAGATTGTTAAAAACATTTGAGGCATTGAACGTTTCACTTTGAGTACCACTTTGTTTTCTGGTGAAATTCAAGTCACTGTGCTTCCAAGTGTGGTTTACAGACATATTCCACTTCAAAACCAGTTGTATTCTACAATTTTTTTTTTTATATATATATATTAATAATAATTTTGTTTTAAGGGACAGTAGCATTCAATTCTGTATTCAGATTGCCTTAACATGCCACATTCAATGCCAAATGGCTATTCAGTCAGAGTAAATTAAAAGCTAAATGTAAGACTTAACAGTTTATAAAAAAAAATTCTGAGAGAACTCTCATTTCTTGAATAAAAAGTAAATTGTTTTTTAACCACAGGCTATTAGCTTAATAGACAGACTTTATCCATAGCAAGTCATTGTTTAATAACCGAAAGGACCTTGCTACGTGCAAAATTAATTATCTAACAGAAATTGAAGAGTGGTAACTGGCCTCCGGGGTCCCTCAGGGCTATGTTTTGGGTCCTACTGAAATAGTCTGACAGTATGACTCTATTAGACATCATTTGGAGCTAAATGCATGCTAAGTCTCAGATATTAATGTCTACTGAATGGTACCGGTTATTACAGGATAGTGTTTATGGTCAGTAATGCTATTGACTTTGCGAAAACTTTTTTTTCTAAGTATGGCTTCTTAAAACTGAGCAGTGTCTCTATGTAAAGGATGTGAAACATTACATAACAAACTATTTATAACTCGACACAAATACAGAATTTTCATGTTGAAAGATGCTAAATAAAATGCAACCAAAAACATAAGATTGTATAAACTAATGAATTTTAAAAGTGCCCCATTATGGATTTTTAAAAATTACCTTTCATGCAGTGTGTAACACAGCTATAAGTGAATGAAAACGTCCTGCAAACTTTTAAATCTGAAAGTGCACCGTGTATAAAGTTATTGTCTCTCAAAAGAAAGAGTCTATTCTGAATCATTGAAATGAAATGCTTTTAAAATGAATCCAAAGCTGTTTCAGGTTGACGTCAACATGAAACAATAGCATATAGCCTGCCCATTTCAAGGTTCAAGGTTCAAGAGGCGAATGGTCGGGGGGGGGCAATGTCTGTAATGTTGGTCTTATCACGTTGGTCTGAATGAAAATGCAATTCATTCTTTGCCACTAGGTGCCACTTGTAGAGCGGTAAAATATAGGTTTCCCCGGTAATGCACAAGGCAGCACTGCACTCACAAACGCTGCTTTATCAGGCATGATGAAATGGAAATGAGACCAATCACCGCAGATTAGAGTCATGCAAAAAAAGGGGTTTGATTAAAATATGAACCTTTCATTACCCATAATAGGGGCACTTTAAAACAGATGATTCACAGCAAATAAATATATATAGTTTCCTTTAAAGCATTCAAGATTATTTAAAAGGTGCAGTTCACAAAAATTATTTTGGATTGAAAAAAAGAAAGAAAAGTAAACAAATTCCTCAATTTGCTTACCTTCTGGCCATATATATATATATATATATATATATATATATATATATATATATATATATAAATGCCATGTCAGAATCTTAGGCTATTTTCATGGCAAAACTATTTAAAAATACAGTATAAATAAAGTATAATAAATACAAAAAAAACAGCAAATAAACAAACACAAGTTATATTACACAAGATTTTTTACATTAACATATGTTAAAAAATCTAAATATTTTCCTGGCAAAATTATATCAACTCTTTAACTGAGTTGTTTCATCATCAGAACAAATTTTGGAAAAAAAATTCTTCAGATGATTAGATGTTCAATTGAGAAAGGAATATTATGGATAGATGACTCATATTATTTTCAGTTTATAAGATGTAAATTGATGGACTGGAGTTATGTGGATTACTTTTGGGTTATTGTGATGTTTTTATCAGCTGTTTGGACTCTCATTCTGACAGCATCCATTCACTGCATATGATCCATTGGTGAGAAAGGGATGTAATGTTAAATTTCTTCAAATCTGTTCCCATGAAGAAACAAACTCCTCTACATCTTATAAACCTGAACACAAGTAAATGTTCGGCTAATTTACATTTTTGGGTGAACTTCTCCTTTAAACATTAAAAAAGAAAAATATATATTTGCAGTTTATAAGCATTTTTAGTAATACTTAGCACGCTTAGTCACTTTGAGGAAAGATAATAATATTACCTGGTTGGGAAGCACTGCTCTATGGATACGCCTTGAAAATATTGTTTAAGTTTCTTCATCTCTAGTGCTAAGTGAGGAAGAATAAATGAGTGCGGACAGTTCTGAACTCATTCGCAAGTACCAATAGTATCCTGACTTCAGTGTCATTGATGGTCAGTGACCACGACATCATTGATAAATCCATAAGATTGTGATAATTGGCAAAACAACTTATGCTCCAAAAGACCAGTCAGAACATCTCAGCCTTAAAACAAATCTGACAAAAAATATTCACCAAAAAAGATAAAGAAGGAAACTAACTGCTGCAAAACTGGCTAAAATAATGTTGTAGCCTTTGTTACACAAGAGAGGGAACTGTGATTTTAACAGTTTTCCGTGTAGTGTGCGAGGAGATTAAATAGGCAGAATGGAAATCTAGTCTCAGATGAACTGACGTCCATGAGCGAATGTGCATCTTCACAGCTTCATGTGTAAACATCTCACTGCAGGCTCCAGACCACCCTTGGCCCAAATCGGCACTCAGTCACACCTGATTTACTCAATGCTAAGCATATGCGCATATATTGGCCCCACACACATACCTAATCAGCAACAACATATTCCGTCCTCCGAGCTGGATAGCTCCACTCAGAGGTCCAGAATCCCCACTGGCCCCAAGAACTGTGAACACCTTATTGATTATTTTCACTTTAGATTAAAAGCATTAATTGCCTCCTCTCACCTGCTCTCCCTTCCCTCAGTCTATCACTATTAGTACAGATGCCAACTGTCTTAAATGGTCCAGACTAAAGTCTTATAAATAATAGTTCTAATTAGAACCAAGAGGGTTTTACAGCTTGATTCCATGGAAGGACAAATACATTTAAATTGATGATGCTATATGAGAACTAGGTACAGAAAATCTGGTAAAGCAAACAAGGAGCTTCTCTGTTAGTGAATGATGCCAACCTGAGGAACCTACAATGTAACATCAAGAACTTTTCAAAGAACAAACATACAGCCATTTAGTGAAAATTCGCAACAAACAACATTCTGAAAGGAAATTAATAAAACATGTCAAATACTGCCTCTAAAGGATCCTAGATTCAATTCTAAACATTAGTGTTCCAATATGAGTTTTTACATGGTGCATAAATGTAACATAAATAACTTGTGTAATCTTTAAAGAAACTTACATCCACATCAGGAACCCTATGCACTTTAAAAAAGGTCCATGGATCTTTGCTGGATCTAAGGTGCTGACAAAATATTCCTGAAACTTGAATAGTTTACAGAAATATTCATTAACTCCAACAAGTCAAGTTTTAAAATCAAATCACTATGAAATTACAATTTGTCAAAACTCCAAGGAATCTTAGAACCTAGACTCTATAATTTTTTACGTTCAAATATGAACTTTTAAACATTAAAAAGCAGTGTTGGGTCCAAGTCCACCTTGTCGAGTCCTAGTTTTTAATAAATTGAGTTTAAGTGGGAGATGTTTATTGATATACTGAACAAAATGATAAACGCAACACTTTAGTTTTTGCCCCCATTTTTCATGAGCTAAACTCAAAGATCTAATCATTTTTATATGTACACAAGAGGCCCATTTCTCTCAAATATTGTTCACAAATCTGTCTAAATCTGTGTTAGTGAGCACTTCTCCTTTGCTGAGATAATCCATCCACCTCACAGGTGTGGCATATCAAGATTCTGATTAGACAGCATGATTATTGCACAGGAGTGCCTTAGGCTGGCCACAATAAAAGGCCACTCTAAAATGTGCAGTTTTATCACACAGCACAATGCCACAGATGTCGCAAGTTTTGAGGGAGCGTGAAATTGGCATGCTGACTGCAGGAATGTCCACCAGAGCTGTTGCCCGTGAATTGAATGTTAATTTCTCTAGCAAAAGCCGTCTCCAAAGGCGTTTCAGAGAATTTGGCAGTACATGCAACCGGCCTCACAACCGCAGACAACGTGCAACCACACCAGCCCAGGACCTTCACATCCAGCATCTTCACCTCCAGAATCGCCTGAGGCCAGCCACCTGGACAGCTGCTGAAACAATCGGTTTGCATAACCAAAGAATTTCTGCATAAACTTTCAGAAACCATCTCAGGGAAGCTCATCTGCATGCTCGTTATCCTCATCGGGGTCTCGACCTGACTGCAATTCGTCACCGTAACCAACTCGAGTCGGCAAATGCTCACATTCGATGGCATCTGACATTTCGGAGAGGTGTTCTCTTCACGGATGAATCCCGGTTTTCACTGTACAGGGCAGATGGCAGACAGCGTGTTTTGGGTGAGTGGTTTGCTGATGTCAACGTTGTGGATCAAGTGGCCCATGGTGGCGGTGGGGTTATGGTATGGGCAGGCGTATGTTATGGACAACGAACACAGGTGCATTTTATTGATGGCATTTTGAATGGACAGAGATACCGTGACGAGATCCTGAGCCCCATTGTTGTGCCATTCGTCCACGACCATCACCTATAATGCATGGCCCACATGTTGCAAGGATCTATACATTTTTTGAAAAAAAAATCAAATTAACTTCAACCAGGCCAAGTTATAATATTATTGTTTTTGGCTCAATATACCTTCTAAAAAATGGATTAACTGAGAAAATAACTAAATAATTTTTATAGCACTTTTCTCTTAAAAAGGTCTTCAAATTAACAGTTTTTAGAAGAAATCTTTAGAAAATTGTAACAATCTAAAGAACCATTTTCCATGTTAAAGGACCTTTTTGTGCAATGGAAAGTTTCCATGGATGTCAAAGGTTCTTAATGGAACCATCAATGCCAATAACTCAACCACAAACATGGTTCTTGAGAAGACAAGGAGGGAAAAATAAACGTATCAAAACCCTTAACAAACAGCATTGTAAAATCACAGAAATTAATCAAACCCCCAAAATGTCTAACGGAAACACAGTCATTAATATTCAGGATGTTCATTCAGATTTCGTATTCAAGAGGCTGTAATGATTGTATTACAAAATTAGAGAGGGTCAGTCTGTCTTTATTACTGGGCATGCTTGGGTCACAGACATATGAATATCAAAGTACGAATTGTGAGCACGCTTTTCCTGTATTGCAAAACCCTTCCCCTCTACATCTCGCTTGCTCTTTCATGCTTTGTACCCGCCACTCTCTATCTGATCTCGATATGATATAGATATACCATTGACCAGCAAAATTGGATTGTATGCGTTCAGTAAAACAACACAGAGTCCCGCAGGAAAACGTGCTGGGGTGGATGCGTAGGCATACATTCTCATTTCATTTAAACACACCGGCTCTCATAAAGGTGTGCCTTTAAACAAAGAGCCGCTTGACTCACCCCTGGCACCTGTGGATGCATCTAAAAAAAGGCTGAAGATAAATTAAAACCATGCAAACTAGGCTGCAAATAATGAAGTCACATACTCAGCAATTTTAGTAATTCAGCAGTTTTTATATTATTTATTTATTATGTAATAAACAAACAAGTTATTTAATTCATATTACCGTTAAATAATAAAATAAAATGTAAAAAATATAATACAAATTGTCAACTTTATGTAAAATACTTTAATTTAGATAGCCACAAAGTTTATTTTTATAAACTTTATAAACAATTTTTCTAAAATTATAACTTTTTATTTTACTGGCTCACGTGAAGGTTTGCCTTTAACCAAGCAGCCGCGTGACTCACTCCTGGCACCTGTGGATGTGTCTAAAAAAGGCTGCAGATAAATCAAAAGCCTGCAAACCAGGCTGCAAATAATGAAGTCACATACTCAGCATTGCCATATGGGGCAAATAGGCTTTGGCAGTGAGGGGTCAATTCATCATCTTTAAATTCATCCAATGTGGTTTAACCCAAGACTCAGCTTCTCGTCCAACCCGTCATTAAATCTGCTGCAAGCGCTGTGTTTGAAATAGACCCAGTTTACTTTTAATACACATTCCCTGTATAATTGTGCAAGATTTAATGCAGTTATTTAATGTTTTTCCCTTCAAACAATAATCAAAATAACTTGCTCTACCTCTAGAGTAACTTTCCCTTCTGAGTGACATCACTAAGAACTAGCATTACTCAAATCCACCCCTTTTTACAATTCAGTCAATTTCAATGGACAACATTAAGTCTTACCCAATGCACACACACACACACACACACACACACACACACACACACACACACACACACACACACACACACACACACACAAAAGCTAATATTTACAGTAAGAAAGCCAGCTGTGGTTGTCAACTTTACAGTAAAAATACAGTAGCAGCTTTCAGGTTTTACAGATTGAACTTACAATTATGATTTAAAAAAGGACATAATATTAATATATTAAAATTGTAAAAATACTGTTCACACAGTTTTTACAGCTGAGGTAAAAACAAATTTGCACAAAGTGCAGTGTCACACATGTATGACATAAAAAAACAAAATAAATACAAGACTTAACAAAAAACTAACTGAAAGAAAAATAAGTTGAAAGAGTTATTTTAATAAAAGTAAAATAAAATATAAAATAAAAATCTAATGTGAATAGTCACAGAGAATTCTGGGAAATAAATGTACGTTTCTTTCCACTGTAAATAATAAGATGACTAGTTATTTTTCACTTCCAAAAAATAGATATAACAGTATTTTGTTAAATTGAAATGTCCATTATGTCCATGTCCATTAGATCTATTACAGCTTTTCCGTTGTACAGCGTAACCTACCATCGTAACAGTTAGAGTTTATCCTGGTTATCATATAATTGCTTTGCAGAATCTAAATAGGTGTTTACCTATTCGTGTTCACTGTTAAGACATACTGACAGTCGTTTCCATTCTGGAGTATTCTTACAAATCTAGTAGGCTAAGTCTGGAGCGGAGCACGTCAATTTCACTTGACAGCTAATATCAGATAAGAGCAAAATGAGGCAGTTCCAACCAATTATTTTACAACATATAACTAAAGCAATTATAATATATATATATATATATGGCCTATTTTAACTGTAATAGAAAAATGTATTGCACTTTATTGTAAATGTTCCTATAGATTACATTTTAGATCTCTAAATATAAAAAAATATTGATACGAACTTTGATTATAATAATAATAATAATAAATTGATAATAGCCTAATACAAAATGAATATATAATTTGATATACAAAAAGTCAAATCACAGATTGTCAACTTTTGTAGTATACGATCATCCAAATAGCTTCAAAAGCTGAAAAAAAACCATCGACTAAAAAACACAAAACTCTCATTTAGATTTCGTGTAGTTTTAATGCTTGGAGCTTGCAGATATTCCCGCTGCTGCTGTGTGCTGTAATGAAGCAGGTGTGGTAGCTCCCTAATCACATTGATTTATCTCCGTTCTGTGGTAAAGAGCTTTCTGAAGCCCTTGCAGAGGGAGCTATTCTGTCTTTTATCAGTATTCCGGTGTAATCGGCGTCTGCTGTTAAAATGACAGCGAGTCAAAGCGGGGACCCCAGGCTTCGGCAGTCGCTGCGTATTTGTGAGGTTATAAATCAAACGATGGCGCTCTCCCCCGTCCCGTATCTCTCCCAGCACCCCCTCTCTGTCGTTTATATCCATCACTACGTTTCATTTCCAACGACAAAACGATGCTCTGGTGAACGCATGCCGATTCCCTAAATGGTTCGCTCTTTTATTATTAGAAAAAACTGGAATGAAATATTGTACAAAAAGTAGACAAGGATAGGGTATCTCATTTTGCACTACTTCTTCAAGCCTGCTACAGCCAATTAAACAAAAACACAAATGCAGAGTTATTCAAATGAATGCAAATAACAATAATCTTCAGAAGAAAAAGCTAGAACACCATCTAAAGTCTATATAGAATACCTGTTTTTGTTAGTACGGTCCCCGTAAGGGTTTTATAAATGCCCTGAATCTGGTTTGGGATGCGTTTTAAAACCTAACAATCTTCTGAAACTCTGATAGTGCCAGAGAAGATCTGATAAAGCCGCGTTATCTCCAGCTGAAGGATGCAACACCTCTCACCAAACCCCTGCGCACACAGATCAGCATGCAGGTGGCTTTCCAAAGGAAACCCTTCTCATCAATGGAGAGGATATTGATAAAATAAGATAAACAAATAAAAATCGCACGGGCTTGGTTTCTTTAGCAGTTTTACACATAAATGATTGAATTCGGAGACTGCATTCTTACCTCTGTTGTGGGCTGTTCCGTTGACCACGTATTGCTGCGGAAAGGCAGTTTATTATCCCTTGCCAGCGCTGAGGAATCAGACCGACGGAGAAACGGACTGAGCTGGAGCGCGAGAGAGAGAGAGAGAGAGAGAGAGAGAGAGAGAGAGAGAGAGAGAGAGAGAAAGGGGGGGGGGGGGGGGGCAACTGGATCGGTGTAACCCGATTCCTCAACGAATTACTCTTCTGAACTGGTTCATTTAGTCAAAGGCAACTAAGGTAATTATTTATCGATTCTTTTTTCTAAATCTGACAACGCGGTCAAATTTAGTCCGATTACCAAACGAATAAATCGACTCCTCCTGTGAAAAAAATATAGTAGGCCTACCAGATCCCAGGCAAATGACTCTTGTGAGTTGGTTCTTTTGATGAATCACTTCAACATACAGCAGTTTAATTCACGCAATAAACAACTACTGTAACCAAAATCGCATACTCTCTGTTTGATTTTAAACAATTTGTAACCCTGGGTCATTCTATACTGTTCGTTTATCACTGCTCATAATTTCCCCGGGGTTAAGAATTAAACGTGTATTTAAAAATCCCAGGTTAACGTTCTTTGCCACTGATTGGATGAACTAGGCTTCAGAAACCCCAGGTTAATGTTCTTTGTCACTGATTTCATGAACTAGGCTACAGAAACCCCAGGTTAATGTTCTTTGTCACTGATTTCATGAACTAGGCTACAGAAACACCAGGTTAATGTTCTTTGTCACTGATTTCATGAACTAGGCTACAGAAACACCAGGTTAATGTTCTTTGTCACTGATTTCATGAACTAGGCTACAGAAACACCAGGTTAACGTTCTTTGTCACTGATTTCATGAACTAGGCTACAGAAACACCAGGTTAACGTTCTTTGCCACTGATTGGATGAACTAGGCTTCAGAAACCCCAGGTTAACGTTCTTTGCCACTGATTTCACGAACTAGGCTACAGAAACCCCAGGTTAACGTTCTTTGCCACTGATTGGATGAACTAGGCTACAGAAACCCCAGGTTAACGTTCTTTGCCACTGATTGGATGAACTAGGCTACAGAAACCCCAGGTTAACGTTCTTTGCCACTGATTGGATGAACTAGGCTACAGAAACACCAGGTTAACGTTCTTTGCCACTGATTGGATGAACTAGGCTACAGAAACGTGCCTTGCCACTGATTGGATTAACTAGAAAAAAGCATGTGATCCCTTTACATAAAGGCTCTAGCATTACTATTAGGCTACAAAGTATTTCCTGAATCAAATTTTTAGGACTAAAAAGGTAAGAACAAAACAGAATCATCTTCACTCCAATTCATGTGTTTTCCATCACCATTTGATACTTTTCCACCCAAAAGCTGAAACGGTTGTTTAACAGGGGCACCAAGATAACCAGAGGCCTCTGACTACAGCATTGCAGTAGGTTAAATCTAAAACCTTCAGCTGACACAGATTACATCTACGCAAGTTTCTCGCATTGTATGACCAGGGGCAGACTTAGTGATTTGGGGGCCCTAAGCAAATTTCAGGTACGGGGCCCCAACACAATAACTATAATGCTCTTTTATGCGTAACCCTTATTTTGCTCGCTAGCTCTCTCTCATTATATCTATAATTATTATTTATTGTAACTATTACCCCTTCACAAATTAAGCACCCTATTAATTAGTCAACCTAATGCTGTTCTAAAGCCATATTAAAAGCTAGACAAAACCTCGCCGTTTTGAGTGGTGAGTGAACATTCGACGCTTTCCATAAGACAAATACATACTGGTGCAGCATATTTTGCGAATATCAGACGGGGCCCCTGAAACCCCGGGGCCCTAAGTGGCCCCTTACCTCACCTATTATATTATAAGTCCACCCCTGTGTATGACGTAACAGAAAGTTGTCTGGTCAAGTTCCTTTCACACAGCAGTGTTGTGTTTTTTGTTAATCTGCACGGTAACAAAGACACTCGTGCTGGGCATATTTACTAGTGCATGCATTGTACATTCCGCTTACAGTGTAGCCTATTAGTGGAACACGTGGAACATAACTATACAAACTGGGTGGGGGGGAACCTAAACTGAACCATTCACATTATAGGCTACTACAAGCAGGGAGTCGCTGAAAATTAATGTGTGTAAGTTTGTTTACGGAATGCTATTGTCAATGCTGCAAACCCCCATATAAATAATTATTCAAAAAAACATAATTATCCTGCAGCCAATCAGTGGGTCCCCTTTCCAGTGTAGGTCCCTGGGCTTCAGCCCATTGAAGCTCATGCGTTAATGCGCCCCTGCTGTTTATTCATGCATGGTTTTTTTGTGACTGAATATGAGGTTTCTGAGCATCTAGTCAAAACATTACAACACTGCATCTTTTCACACTGGACACGTCTGTTAAAAACGATGATAACCCAACTCCATAGCTGAGATTCATAACCCCAGGTATAAAGCAGCGCAAACTACAGTTCTAAATTACAAGCATAATTTAGAAGAAGTAAGAAAAAAAGATAGGACGACGCATCTCCACTAGAAAAGTGAAGCCAAAGCATATCGGTATGGCTGCTGTCATCTTGCACAGCTGACGTCATTTGTTAAAAAATATGTTCTATATAGGCCTAGTATTAATGTGCGTATTATGAATGCAATTCGGACAAAGCCTATAACATTTGTCATGTGATGTGACCTAACCACATCACTGCAATTCATAAATCTCCCATTGCCTCTGGACAGTGGTGTCCACTGGATGCTAAGCATCGCACTGGAAATGGTAGGCTATCTGGTGACTTTAATCTGCAGTTTTTTCTCTTCACATACTATTTTTGCCTAGTAGATATTGTAGTGTATCCTATTTCAGATGCAGGAAAAGGACTCTTCAGAACCTGTTCATTTTAGTGAATCCAATCCATACAGTACGACCAGAGTACTCCGATTAACAAATGAGCCGGAGAATTGGTTTTTGAATTAATCTGACTCACTTTTTGAATCTCATCAATACTGGGAGGGCCGTTTCTAGCCAATTTGACGCCAATAGCCAACCCCCCCCCCCAATTTTGTTTTTGATATGTGTGTGTTTCGAAAGCAAAAGTGAAACTGACAAAACAGCACACATAAGAGTGCAATTGCATGCTTTAGCGAGCTCCCACCCAACAACCCCACACACACACAACGTGATTTGTCCCCCCCCCCCCCCCACAGAAATTCAAAAGCCCCTCTGATGGAGGTGCCCTGGCGCCGGCTCTGGTATAGCCCTATGTAACAATCACTAGTAGCTAAGACATTGCACATAATTAACACATAAATCACACATAAATTAATTTAATTACATTTGAATTTGGATACAGATTTAGATACTATCAATGGCTACTTTTGTCTTTCGAGGGAGCTACTTAATCTTTTCTACTCTTTAATGCACGAACTTCCGCTTTAAATAATGTGACGCTCTGCCCTCTATGTGTATGACGCTGCTCCCATTAAAGGATTAGATCACTTTCAAATTAAAATGTCCTAATAATTTACTCACCCCCATGTCATCCTAGATGTTTATGTATTAGTTTCTTCATTCGAAAAGAAATTAAGGTTTTTGATGAAAACGTTCCACAAATTATCTCCTATATAGTGTACTTCAATGGACTCCAAACGGTTGAAGGTCAAAATTACAGTTTCGGTGCAGCTTCAAAGCACTATAAACGATGCCAGACGATGAATAAGGGTCTTATCTAGCGAAACGATCGTTCATTTAAAAATGTATATATTTATATATATATATATGCTTTATAAAGACAAATGCTCGCCTGTTCTGCGATGCACGTCCCAGACATCACGTAATACGTAATGACTTTGAAAATGTCAAGATTGATATAAGGTCCATCTCATCTTCTCCTTCAAGTTCAAAATCATCCGACATCATTGTTTTAACTTATAAACTCGTTGAGTTGTAACTCTCTTTTTTTATAAACGGCGTTTGACTTGTTATTTGCATGTTCAACTTGTGAACACTGTACTTCCGCCTACATCAAGCATGTAGCACCTTTTCAACATTATTACGTAAAGTCTGGGACACATCGCAGAACAGGTGAGCATTTGTGTTTATAAAGCTTATATATATTTGTTTTATTCGTTTCGTAGATAAGACCCTTATTCATTGTCTGGTATCGTTTATAGCCCTTTGAAGCTGCACTGAAACTATAATTTTGACCTTCAATCGTTTGGAGTCCATTGAAGTTCATTACATAGAGATAATTTGTGGAATGTTACAAAAACCTTAATTTATTTTCGACTGAAGAAAGAAATACTTAAACATCTTGGATGACATGCGGTTGAGTAAATTATAAGGACATTTTTATTTAAACGTGAACTAATCCTTTATGTGCTGTGTTAGAAGTGAATGAATTGATTCAGCATTTCGACACCTCCGTGATCTCGTGAATTAGCGAATTTTACTTTACCAATATTTTTTAATTGGCTGTTAAAGTTTATATGGGAATATTACATGACACGCTGATCCTTTAACAATGCATTGGCGCAAAATCGCACACCTTTTGGACAACTGCCAAAATCAACTGCCACAAATACTGCTTAAAATACTGATTTTGTGCACTTTATTTACTGTACTAATATTTTAAATAGGCTTTTGAATTTAGTTTTATTGCATGGCAAAAAAAAGAAAAAAAAAAAGCTTTGCCTTGTGAAAGGACTAACAGAGCCCATTGATCTAATGGCATTGAGGAGCGCTCCACATACAAGCATGCAACGATCAGGCAGCAATTGACAGCGCTCTGATCCAATGGCATACAGGCATTGTCAGATTGACAGTACTCTAGCCCAATGATGTTGGGGATCCAGTGGGGGCGGCAGTCATATTTCAGGGTGGCTGTGCCACTCTTTATCACAAGCCTGCTAAAATTTATTGCCAGTACGTGCGCTCATTGGCACCCCTTCAGCTGGTGGTGCCCTGGGCGACCGCCTAGCTCACTTATGCTTAGAAACGGTACTGAATACTGGCCCTGCAACTCCAAATAAACCAAGGACCTAAGGTGTTGTGTTGTAAGGCTCCTGAGACATTAGTGTAACTATAGTTACTTACTGTTCACATGACAACCTGTAAGTCTTTTAAAATATACACAATGACCTGTTACAATAATAAGCCTAATAATTTAGGCCTAAGTTAATTAATAAAATGGCAATTTCTTTCCAAGTATTTTATTTATTATATAGTTCAAATTATAGGTCAAATTTTTGAGTTGGATTTATTCTACCTCAAAAGACCGCAAAAAATGACATTTATTATAAACCATTACATTTACACTTGATTTACTGATCTCACATGTGGCAGTAACCGACTGCTAATAATGTATAATTTCTAATTACTAAACAAATCTTAAATGGAATCTTTAAGAAATCGGAATCCAAGAACCATCAAATTCCCTACAATTCAAATCTCCAGTTACATACAACTATTTGAAACCTTGGGAGTGAGAACGGATTAATAAACATACCGAATAAAAGCACAGATGGTGCACAGGATCATAAGAATCCATTTCAGATAATGATGAAAATATATTTACAACACGTTATTATTGGATTTACTGCAACGGCTTCTTGACCGTAACATCTAAAGTGGAGATGCACGAGACGCTCATGTCTTAATGCGCATAAATGCATTTTTCATACAGCTTTTTTTTGCCCGTTGTCTTTTCCATTGGCCACCAAGCACATCTGTTTTCTCACTCTGAGCACGTAGCTCGCCTCTGTCAGCGCGTGTCTCTGCCCGCGCTAGCGAGCGCGCTCCCACACCAGCAGGCAGGAACCTTTGACGTCATAGAGAGGCACTCCGCCAGAGCGCGAGCAGTGTGTTAAATCAATCTTTCACGTGAATGACTGTGCCGCTCCCCCCTCTGGCATCCTGAAACATCCTCAGAGAGATTTCAGTCACCGAATTTAGGTGAATGATGGTGTGAGAGGCTCATTCACAAAAAATATATATATATATATTGCCTAGTGTTTCCCTACACTGGACCTGTGTGTGATTTTCCCATTTATGAGCAGTTAGAATTTTTTAGTCGCCCTGAGAAGTGAACTATACAGGATAACCAACCATCTTAAGTGGCAGTACAAATAATGGGGAGTGCATATTCAGTCAGAAAGGCACAGTAAACATCATAGAAAGTCTATACATCATAACTATTACAAGAACATTCTATAGGACTTCCAAGACACCATAAATGTCATATTTACAAATTCAAGAAAACATCAAACATACTGTAACAAATTTTCATTTGTTGTTACTTTAGTGACTTCTTGTCCTTTTACTCTGGATGGGAAAGTAGGAAAATAGTACAGGACCTACCTTCAAACACATATGCTCACACAGGCAGAGGAGCTTTGACATATCTGGCTTGATGGATTTACACACTTTCTGCAGGATCAATGCTACTGATGCAGGGTCTCACAGGATAACTTCTTTAACAATAGAAGCTCCCTCAAGATCAGCAATATAAGCTATTAGGAGAATGATGTGCAGCTGTAGGAACCAGAACTGAGCTTTTGCGTCACTGCAACTTGTGTTAGATTTGAGATTGTGTTGGAGATTGAGTTTAAAGGGATAGTTCACCTAAAAATGAAAATTCGGTCATCATTGATTGCCCTCATGTCAATTCAAATCTGTTCTGAACACAAAAGGAGATATTCTGAAGTATAAAATATCTGGGTGCCATTAATGTATAGAACATACAAGTTTGGAACGAAATGACGGTGAATAGTAATCACATAATTTTTTATTTTTTTGTAAATTATCTCTATTAAAAGGTCAAAAGGTGTATTTAAAGGGTAAGAAAAACATTCTAGACAGCAAGATTGAGAAAGTGTAATGAGAACCTCTCGTTCATTCAAAATATATATTCAACTTATATTCAGCACTATGGACAGCTCAACAGAAGTAATGTGTTCCTGTTGCTCAGTGGTTAGAGCATTGCGTTAGCAGCGCAAAGGTTGTGGGTTCGATTCCCAGGGAACACATGTACTGACAAAAATATGTATAACCTGAATCTGTATAAAATATGTATAACCTGTAAGTCGCTTTGGATAAAAGCGTCTGCTAAATGCATAAATGTAAATGTAATGCTTAAGGACATGTATTGATTGACCAAGAGAGTTAAATACACATGGGCTCCGCATCTCTAAGAACATCAAGAAAACTACAAAATAGCATTCTGAAAGCATCTTGGTTTATTGGCTTTAGATCTGACAATCCCACCCAAACCAACTCCAGTATCTTCATTAAAAAACATATACCAGCATTTACTTCAACAGAACTGTCAAAATGACTTCCAGTTACAGCTTACTTAAACTACTAAATATACTACTCATACTAAACCTAACCATTTTTGAGGTCTATTGGCTTGTTTTACTTCAACTTGCCTCTATCTGCAGCCGTTTCAACCAGTCTGATAAGACTATTCATGCAAAATACTTTTAAACTGTTACTGCGTGTTTTTTTTCTGTTTTAGAGATCCCTGTCAGCCTCGATATTGTTATTTTTTTTACCATGTTAATCCCCGTACCGATCTCCTCAGTTATTGCCTCACTAGCCTAGTCCACACAATAGGGCCAAGCACAAACAAAAATATCTTCTTTAAGACAAACAACCCCTCTTTTAAGGCCAATAGTGTGGAGGAAGGAGAGTCCCATCCATAAACGTCATAGCATCGACCCCAGTTTAAGTCGATCTGGGTTAGGCGAGCCGCACCTTGCCCCATGGCTCAACAGTCATTTATCAAAATGACACCACTAGTATGCAGGGAAGAAACTTGTTGATGGTAAAACCCCACTGCTTCTTGGTAAGAACGTGGTTAGATACTTAATTATAATAAATATTATATAACCTGTCAGATCTTAAGAGTTGTAGATAATTGAACTGTAAATTTTGGTGGGTCCTTCCGAGGGGTTCTCCACCTGCCAAACAACTGCCATTGAGATGAAAGGATAGCTTTCTCTGTCACTTACTTAGGAAAATTGCTGGCTCACAAAATTTAACTTAAACCATCTCCCTCCCTTTTAATTTCTAGTCTAGAAACTAATACTTCTTTCTATAAGCAATTAAGATATTTGAGGAGGGCATGTTAAGTATATTTCAAATGATACGCAATGCTATTTAAGAAATCAAAAACACGTCTAAAAGCCTGATTTGGATCCTCAGGTGTGATTAGAACTGGCAAGAGAAATATTTAACAGTAATGTTAATTCTCTGCAATAAACCACTTTGTACACACTGAATCATCAAATCCATCCGTTTGTCTTACGTGAATCATGCACCATGGCAACAATAGTCTAAATTAAGAATATTGGACATTTCTGTTTCCTCGTAATTGTTTTTTTTGTTAATAAACCCCTGGTCTTCGTTTTGAATCTCCCCAGGGCTTGATATATTGGCTGCATTTTGTGCTATTACTGCACAATGTAATGGCCCAGGATCTATTTTTATCCCTCCGTCAGGGATCTGTTCGAACTTGATTATCTAAAGACGCATGGTCAGTCATTGATACAATTTATCTACCACTTAAAACTCAGCCTCGGCCTTTGCTCTCTCACAGAGGGCAGCAGGCTCTCATTGGGGCAATGAGAATGTTTAAAGCCTTTGGTGACCTTTGAAGACATGGTCATGCTGCTCAGCATGAGTGACAAATGAAGTGTCAGCATGAAGTCAATGATAGAGTCATTTAAAGGAATGGATGTTCTTCTTGTCAAGATATGAATGACGGCTGGGGTGGAACAGGTGGGCATTGCAACTCAGATCGCCTCAGGAAACGAAGGCCTTTACACTTAATTTAATATACATTTAATTAAATAACCTCCTACTTTGACCTAATCGAGTAGCATGTATGTTACTAATTTACCAGTAGTAAATTAGAAACATACATGCAGACATAAACTAAAACAAGTATCATCACATTTCATTATATAGTCTATATTTTAATAATTGTCAATTTTAGTAGTCTAAAAATACAGTTAACAGAATTCATACTATTCAGACTATTTATAAAACCTACACAAACCCAGAAGCTTGCATAGACTAAATACACTGAGAAAACCCAAATAACCAAAGCAATACAACATTTGCAGGAATATTTTTCAATTTTAAATGTCCTAATTTACATAATGAGCGAGAAAGACAGGCGGTGTGCATTGCACCCTTTCCTTTGTTTCTCTCTCCCATTCTCTATAACACACACCCTCACGCTCACACGGAAATGCTTGCAGCCACAAAAATATACCCACATAATGGAGGTCTGAAGTCAGGCTCTGTTCTGAGCTTGATCTGTTTACCATTTAACCATTTTTTTGCATAAAAAGACCAAAAGACTGCCATAAAGTGTTGAGAATAAGGGCAGGCAGAGAGGAGACAGGCCAGATATTATTTAAGCTTTGTCTAAATGACTGATAGGACTTAAGAGAAAATAACAGCCTTGGAGATTTCTTTATGATGTGTCTAGCACTCCGTATTAAGGAGGATTCCACTTATGGATCCAATTAGATATTGGCAGCAAACAAATAGATGCACCAAAATGGACATGTATGTTTGTGAAGACACTTATGCTGCAGCAATTTGCATATCTACAGACAAGACCTTCCATTTTCAAAGTGATGGCGAGATGCCTGTGCCCCCTTAGATTTCTGAGTCAAGTTGATCCAATAAAATCTTATTTTTCAGTTCCATCAAATTGGGATTTTAAACCCGGTTTTCTTGCATACTAACTGAATACAATGTGACTACACAAATAGGTCATACACAAATAATTAATAAAGGGATTTCGGTTTTGGTCGTATGTTATCTCATCTAGGTCACCAAATGAGCAAATCTGCCAACTAATAATGTTTCTTCAGAAGTGCACATTAAGGGTCTTGAGAACTTGTAAAAATTACTTTACGATCCTGGTGGACTCAACAAACCTATGCACCTTACCTCCCAGAAGTCTGAATTTGAGACTAGCAAGACACTTGATAAAGTCATGATGCAAAAACACTTGAATAATACTGTTCCCAGATGCACCAGCTTACAATAATAATGAGTATCAGGGGATAAATACATACCAACCGTACTAAAAAACAACCACCCTGATGTATGAGGACATTAGTTTGACATTGTGTTAAAGTGTTATGGCATGCATGGCTCTCTAATAAAAAATAAAACTGCAGAGGAGAAGCGTTGTCCTTCAGGGAAAAAGTTTTACCTACAAAATACACTGTTAAAGTCTGTGAACTCACAGTTCTTATTGAAGTTACAGTCCCTCCAGTGTTCTAAGTCTTACACACACTGACAATGTC
Organism: Oxygymnocypris stewartii; assembly: GCA_003573665.1. NCBI lineage: Eukaryota > Metazoa > Chordata > Actinopteri > Cypriniformes > Cyprinidae > Oxygymnocypris > Oxygymnocypris stewartii. Next base: position 7,905,750 of record QVTF01019716.1, on the reverse strand, counting down.
GCCACTAGTAATCAAAGACTCCGAGAGCTCCATTCAAAGGATTATGGTCTTGTAATTTTCACACTCTCTCAGTGCCACTGGACAAGCCACTGAACAGGGTATATTAGCTATTGAGCTGTGAGCAGGTAAAGGGACTTTGGCTCTGAAAATTGCTATTTGCCTCCATCCTCCGAGACCAAATGGGGATTAATTGAGTCTAATTAAAGCTCATCTCCACTTTAACCACTAATGTGGTCAATATCTATCCAGCGAGGGACTCTCCTCAATTATCCTGGCTTCACAATTATCATCCTCATTACAGCAGTGTCATTTTTATGCCAGCATTTTAGAGTTATCTTTTCAAGACTCGTTTCCTGTGAGAAAACGAGAAAAATAATTTTATTCCACCATTGCATGTCCCTCAATGCCATTTCCTTTTTCTAATTTTTCAGTTTTCCCCTCTCCTTCGTTCCCTCCAACTATCAGACAAGGCCTTGTCTGCAGGTGATGGATTGCAAGAGTCTCTCAGTTATCTGAGGAATCGCATGTAATATGGAATATGCCAGATGAGACCCAGGTTTACCAAATGAGCCATTGCAAACACACATATGCGTGGAGACACAAATACATTTACTATTGATTCAACAAACCAAATGCCCCATCACTCAACTGTTTAAATAAGGTCCTATTCAAGATACCGCTGTCAACACCGGTCTCCCTCTGAATCCACACTTAGGTGATGCAATACTACATGGATGGTTGGGAAATATTCCACCAAAAGTTCTGCACTAAGGGAGCACAGCATGAGCACGTTTGAGCACCCTTCTGAATCAGAAAATGATAACTGGGATACAAACTTGAGGACTTGTGTAAATGAATGCTACAGCATTGCATCAAGTACGTAGTTTGGGACAACGTAATAGCCTCTAGTAAAAAAAAAATGGTAAGGCACCTGAATTTACAGCAGGCAGTAATTAATCTCTACACCTGGACAAAGGCTCCTCGTGGAAAATGAGACCTCACTTTTTTGAATAAGGTGGGTTTGCCTGATGAGAATTAGCTTATGGGCAGTAGATATGGCTATATACAAAGCTGTGGTAAAAATGGTTGCCACAAATTCATGTTGGTCCTTCAATGTAGTGCAGGGGTAGGCAACTTCGGTCCTGGAGTGCCGCTGTCCTGTAGAGTTTAGCTCCAACCCTAATCAAACACACCTGAACAAGCTAATCAAGGTCTTTAGAATTACTAAATGCTACAGGCAGGTGAGGTTTTTTCAGGGTTGGAGCTAAACTCTGCAGGACATCGGCACCCTACCCCTGATGTATTGCAACGGGACTATTTTTCTTTGTTAAACAATAATTATCTGAAACAACTTTAAAGTAGAGTTCTACTATAGGGACAATTGCCCAACCTGGGGCACTTCCTCGAGGGTGCAATGGCTGTAAATCATGAATCACCACTTTGGGGTTTAAACCCATTAGTTTCGGATTACCAGCCTGGCATTTTCCCTTTCTGACATACCTTGAGAATAATCAATGACCCGATTTCTTAAAAAGTAGTCTTGCCGTCACCACACTTCAGATCCTACAGCTAGTTCTCAGCATTTGGGCCGAGGACAGAACCACTGAGGAAAAATTGATACAGGTTTAGTTAGCACAACCAACAGAAGTAGACAAGGTCAACACATACACTGGCTCCTGTTGACTGGACCAGAACATTGGCTAAAGAAAACTCCCAGATTGAAACCAGTGGGCGAGAAACCCCCTATAGCTTAAAGTGACTCAATTTGCTCTCTGCCACACACCTTGGAAAATAATTTAGTCATCAGTTCATCAGTTCCTCTCTGCCATTTTCCCTATTCGCTTCCGGTAACATGGCGACAGGTGGACACGACATTGTGATTTCGGTTTTGGCGTTTGTTATTTTTTGTAATTTGTGCCCATCAAGTGAAACCTTCTCTGATAATAAGCGAAGCCTTAATGTTTTTTCTGAAGAAAGATGCGACGTGGTATCTATTGGCTATGGGCGGAATATTACATTTTCCCTATTTCATTTACACTTGTCCAGGCCCTCTCAAAACATCACTCCAATGCTGGAGAATTTGTTATCATCCTATGCCTGTTATTGTCAGGCGACATTCACCCTTGTCCAGGTCCTAATGGGGAAGTTTGTCCCGGTTTTAACAAAGGTCGAGTTTTGGATTCTGGATCGTACTTGGCTTAACGGAATTCCGCTGTTGTACAGGTATGAGTGTCATGCAGTGACAGGGCTACAAATATTAACACCATGGCTAATAATATATCCCACCATTTCATGGATGATGGCGTGGTCATGATGGGTGACAAGGCGGCTGCGAGGTCTAGTTTGGAGAGGACAGTTTGTCTGAGAGCACGTCTTATGGATCAGAAGGGCGCCGAACACGATAAGAGCTTAGTTGATGTGGAGACTCTTCCAGCATCAAGAGGTTCTGTCGATTTGTTTGGGGACTATTTTAAAACAAAAGTCTACATTTTTTGCACTTTAAAAAAATAGAAGTTTGTTACCTAAGATTGATGAAATAAGGTGCTTACTTACAAATTGCAAAGTGGGGATTTTTGCTTAACAGAAACATTGCTCGATTTGTCTGTAACTAATAATGAAATAAAAGTACATAATTATTATGTTATTAGGAAGGATCGAAATAGACAAGGACGGGGTGTTTGTATTTTTATAAGATCAGATATTAATTTGAATGTGTTAGATATTAATGTGGAGCAGGAGTTATTGTTCTTGGATTTATTGTTGCCTGCGACTAAGCCTATACTATTTGGAGTTTGTTATCGCCCACCCAGTCAAAATATTTTTTTATGAGGGACTTGAGTTTGTTCTGAACAATAATAACGATGCTTTGGCAAAATAATGTATTATTATGGGGGATTTTAATACAAACATATCTAATAGAACAGGGGATAATTTAAAAGTTTTACACTCATTATGCTAATCATTTCATTTAACCCAAATAATAAACTAATCTACTAGAGTCTGGGAAGGTGGGGAAAGTACCATTGATCTAATTTTGGTATCCGATGAAAATTATATTTCCCAGAAGGGTGTAATTGAATATGGTATTATTGATCATAATATTTTTTTTATGGTACAAGAAAACATAGTAAAATAAGATTTAGTAATCATAAAACAGTACGAATTAGATTGTTAAAAAAATATAATATTGAAGTATTTAAAGACTATCTTAAAAGAGATAATTGGAATGATATTCAAAATATTTCAATAGTTGATGATGCTTGGACATTTTTTTAAATTGTATTTCTTAAAGTAGTGGACAAAATTGCCCCCCTTAGACAGGTGAGAGTTAAGCAAAAAACTAGTTCTTGGATGGATCAGAAAATATTGGAAATATAAAAAAACAGGAATGGGGCTCTTTCAATTTACAGGAGAACTAAGAATCAGGAAGACTATCTAAAATGTTAAGCACTTAGAAACTTAGGACAGAAAAATATAAAGGAGGCTAAACTTATTTTTATTAAAGAACAAATACAAGAAAACAAAGAAGATCCTATATCTCTGTGGAAGTTGTTGAATATATTCCAATCAATGGGTAAATCAAAATCTTCTGCTTCAAGTGTCTAAGTCAACTGGGCTGAATGATATTCCAGCTAGATTCTTAAGAGATGCTGCAGATATTATAGCTCCAACTATTACATTTATTGTTAATCTTGCCTTGGAAAATTGTATATTTCCATCTGATATGAAGTTAGCTAAAATCATCCCGTTATTCAAAACGGGTAACAGATGTGATCCTGGAAACTATCGTCCAATCTCCATTCTTAGTGTGGCCTCAAATGTTTTGTGTATAAACAGATGAATGAGCATTTAACTAAGAGTAGTTTAATTTAGGATTTTCAGTCAGGTTTTAGGAAATCTCATTCGACTGATACTTCTTTACTTTATTTAACAGATGTTATAAGGAGGCCGATAGATGAAGGTAAAATGTGTGGTATGATACTTTTAGACCTCCAGAAAGCGTTCGACACAGTAAATCATTCAATACTTTTAGACAAGTTAAGTATCAGGGATTTTGTCAAGTAAAGTGATAGCCTGGTTTAATTCTTATTTAACTGGGAGAGTTCAGAGGGTAGAAATTGATAGGGTTCTTTCTGAGGAAACTTTGGTTAAAAATGGAGTCCCTCATGGAAGTGTTTTAGGCCCTCTTTTGTTTCTTTTATACATAAATGACATGCAAGCTGTTTTTGATTGTAATTTGTTTTTATATGCTGATGATTCTGCTTTATTAATTTCATATAAGGATGTTGGTAGGATACAAGTGAATTTAGGTAAGGAGTTTTTTAAGGTAACAAACTGATGTTGCATTTAGGTAAAACGGAATCTATTTTATTTGGGTCTAAATAAAATTTGAATAAGGTTTCTAAGTTGTCTGTTAAGGTGGGGGATTGTTTAATATCACATAGAACTTCCGTTAATTATCTTGGATGTATCCTTGACAATGATTTAACTGGTGTAATTGTGGCTATGAAAGTCCTGGGTAAGGTTGATGCTAGAACTAAATTTCTTGCCAGACATGTTAGTTTTCTTGATAAACAGATTATGAAATGACTTGCATCATGTTTAGTGTCATGTCATTTCGATTATGCATGTATTTCTTGGATGTCTGATCTGTCTCGTGGTTGGTTGGAGAGGTTACAAAAATCTCAGAATAAATCGATAAGGTTAGTTTCAGGGTTTAGTCGTGTTTAAGTGTCTTGATTGTTATCTATAGAAAGTAGACTAGAATATATTAAATAAAAAATGGTACATAAAATTATCAATAATAGAGCTCCTTCCTATTTTAATGTACTTTTTTCTAGGGTAAATGAGCAGCATGGTTATAGAACCAGGCAAAGTCTTATGGATATTACATTATGTCATTTAAAACTATGTATGGTCGTAGGTCTTTTAGATATTCTGGGGCATTTTTGTGGAATAAATGACCTCTGGATATTAAAGGTATTTAAAGTATGGTCAGTTTTAGTTTAAAAGCTAAAAGTTGGCTTTTAAGTAGGTTGTTTTGTTGATAAATTTGTATTATGAATATGGTTATTTGTGACTGTAAATTTGTTTAAATGTGGAATTGTATTGTAATTTTTGCATTTATAATGCAGTGTCAGTGTATCTGTTACTGGGAGTGGAGTTTGTGCTTTACATCAAGGACCACAATGGAAATAAGTTTTATTTTAAACTTTATTGTGTTATCCTTGACGAATGAAGTGTATTCACTACTTTTTGAGGTGGAGAGAGAAAATGACAGAAGGAGTCCTGAGTTTTAATGGCTTATTGTAGTTGTGTGGCAGATGAAGTATGTTTTACTTTTCCAAGAGCTAGAGGGGCTGTCGATAACTCGCATGCGGGAGAAAGCACCAAAAGGCGGGAATGCTTTCTCTCTCTCCCTCTCGCTTGCTTTCGTTCTGTTTGTGCTCCTGCATGTTCCCATGGTAACGGAGCACAGCAGCGATGCAAGGCGAGTCGCATGCCAGAACTGAATGAGATAGACACCAAATACAAATTCTCTTACTGTCTCTATCGGTCTTTCTGTCTATCCAACATGTCCATTTATGTCTCGCGGGAACACCTCAGTCATATAGTGTGACAGATAAACAGTGCAAATAACTGAAATTATGCATGCAAAACCTGGAAACGTAAATGTATTCAGGAATTCTAAATTGTGAAAACCAGCATAGTTTTGCATTTGTATCCTATAAAATAGAGTATCAGAATCTATCGTACCAATATGTACCAGGTATTGACGTGATCCAAATGAGATCATGATCAGAGGAGGAGGATGCAGGTAGTATTTGGACGTTTTAAAGTATATTGAAACATCCACAATCTCTCCGGCCGACCGAACAGATTCTGCGAAAAGCCACAGTCGGAAAATTAGATGTCAAGTGTGATTAATCTTCACACCATGTGAGGAAGAGAAATGAGGGGATTCTGGGGTGAAGAGCAAGAAAGATCTGGAATAGCAATGAACGAGCTTGACATTCATCCATATTGTGTGCTGTGAGGTTCCGAGACCTAAAGAAACTGTGTGGCATTCAGGTTAATGCACACATGTTTTATCTTTTATGGTTGCATATCGTGTAAGAATCTATAGTCTGCCTCGATCTAGCATCCACTCCACAATATGTTTGATCATGCTCATTTCATAAAATGGCTTAATTATTATAGAGAAGAAGAAAGTCAACAGTTATGTTGTTTGTGGATCATTTGGGAGGATCACATCCTGAGCAAATGGTGACCAATTGTAGAAGTGGAGCAGGTGTGGGACACTGAGAACCACCTCAGACAAAGGGGTGTCAGAACTTAATTAACATACAGACTACAGCTGTTACGACAGGAGCTACTTCATTTACACGAAGAGTAGTAAACTGAAAATGTATAAAAGGTTAGAACTTAGGATGTTCTGGGTTCATTCCAACTCCGTTGAACCCAAGGTACAACATGTACTTTGTCACTGCTATGCTGCAATAAACATCTTCATCAAGATCTTCGACTTCCTCATCACTTATTCTTACATTGGCGAGCTACCCAGCGAGGGTTTTCCGAAAAAAGCGGGGAAAGGTTTCTTTCTTCTATGTTGTTTTTGTCAGGGAACCCCCTTGTTTAAGAAAATCTAGAAAATACAATTTTTAAGGACAAGAGACAGTCTGGTTTAGTCAATATTAGCAGGAGGAGTTTTTAAGCCTATTCTGTACAAATTCTGTTTGAGATTCTAATGGAACTGAATCAGCCTTAAGCAGTGTGGTGGCAGAGTTCTATTGGAATTGTTGTTTCTAAAGTAGCTGAAGCAAAGTGCTTAATTCAAAGTTCCTAAAGTAACTGAAACGTGTTGTTGGCCTGTTATAATTCTGTTAAGATTCTAAAGTAATTGTATCAATGGTGGCAGAGTTTAATTAGACCTACTGTTTCTAAAAGTAACTGAAACAAAATTGTAAGTTTCTAATGTAATTGAAACTGACAGGGAATTTGTGATAATTCTAATGAAATTCTAATGTATCGTCATTGTAATGACCCGACACATATCAGAATTATATCAGAATTGACCCGAATTATATCAGAACTGTTGTGTGTTATAGTGTAGTGAGTCTGAGGCACCGTGACTCTATGAAGTTTAAATCCCGAAGAAGTGTTTTGCTCAACGTACTGTGGCTAAGTAAACTGTTTTAGAAAATATAACTTAATGATTAAGCTCAGATGAGCTTTATTTGTCACATACACAATTATACAGAGTATAACCAGCAGTGAAATGTGTTCTCTGCATTTAACCCATCCAAGTGCACACACACTTGGAGCAGTGGGCAGCCGGCGGTGTGGCGCCCGGGGACCAGTTGGAGGTTCGGTGCCTTGCTCAAGGGTCTCACCTCAGTCATGGACAATTCCTGCCGGAGCCGAGATTCAAACCCACAACCTCAGATTACAAGTCCAACGCTTTATCCACTAGGCCACGACTGCCCCTACTTAGCTTAAAACCCGAAGTAGTTTGGTTTTGTCCGACATACTGTGACAGTGTTACATTTTTAATGGTTTGGTGTAAGTGTAAGGCTTGATGGCATGTGGCCGTGTCTGAAGCACTGAAAATGTTGCCTGACAAAGTGTGACTGTTTTATTTATTTGCATCCAAAGCACAGGAGCTGTAAATAATTAGACTAACAGGTATATTAAAGTAACTACGTAATGTTCAGTCAGTGAAGAAATAAAGTCTATTGAATTGCTGAAAACAATTTAATAATATTGTGAAAATGGAAGAGCTGATAGTTAAGTACATCGCTAAGCACAGTTCAGTGGGATTGTTTGATGGGATAGAAAGGCAGACAACCCCTAAATGCGAAGTGTTAATTGCCATTATTTGGTCAGTCAATCTCACACCAATCCAAATCTGGGTGCTGGTGTTTTAATTTAATTTGAATATGCTAATATAAAGCTAAATCGCTGAGCGTGTGAAACTGGTGCTTAAAATAAAACCTAATAATACTTATTGCCAAAGAGTATGGATCAATTTTTGGGGGTCGAATGTTTTTTCATAAAGTTTTCTCCAAGATGAGTGGTTTGTGATTTAAGTTTAATAATTTGTAAGCTTAGCATCTGATACCTGTTGGTCCTCTGTGTCACAGCTTTTTTGTTGTAAATGTGTCTTCTTCACAAAAAGCTGTGGCAACGATTCATTTGTAATTTTAGTGCCACTGAAATTTGCTAGTAGTGGTCACTGTGGACTCTCATGTGCTAAGAAAAAAAAATAATGTATATGTAAAATATCTGCATTTGTGTTCCACAAAACAGACAACAGCATTGAGGTTTGTAACAACACGGAGGTAATAGAATTTCTTTTTTGTTTTAAACTATTCTATGAAAGGGGCTCACAGAACTCACACATTACGAACATTATATTGTGCAAACACAAACAGAGTCAAGTGTTCATAATGCTGCGCCTTGAAATCTCCTTGCACAGATCCCCGCTTAGTCATTGGCCCGAGAGCAGTGTGTAATTATTCACACTTAAATGATTTGTTAATTGAGACAGACTCAAGATCTGTCAGGGAGGACCGACAGGGAAAATAGTGCTATGCTAACAAACCGTTGTGCAAATAACACAAACCACTAATCTGAGAGAAAACAATCGCAACAGTTCTGCTAGGCCCTTGAAGAATGAACCACATGCTACAGCAAATAACTAATACGGCAGAACACACACGGTTCTGAACAATCTGTTTCACAAGAAATGCAATATTAGCGTTAGCTTTATTTTAGCCTAAACCACGAAGCAGGCGCTTCTTTACATTCTAAGTCAGAATGTAGCCAAAATGAACCTACATTGTAAATATGTGCTCCAGTTCTTATCATACACAATTCATAAGCAGACATTATCATAACGAAACAACAGCTGTTTTTTTTATCTTTGAAGTATGAAAGCTTTAAAATATCTCCAATTACATCAGTAAAATGGCCTGCAAATGCAGTTTCATGTCTCTTTAAATGTCTTTCATCCAAGCAAGGCCATCCATCACAAGCAGCATGTCACACCTGGAGAATGAAGTGCTGATGGTGATTCATTGTATTGGAGGTCAGATTTCTTACTGATGTTTTATGTCAGCCGGTCATAGAGGTTAAAAGCTTTGTCAACAAACGGAATTACGGCGTGCTAACCAGCCATCCCAAACGTACCTTTGAATCAAGCCATCACATTTTCCAGGAGAAGGCCGAAAGCAAAGAGCAGATTCCTGACACTAAGACAAAATGTTACTGACAGGTCTGTTAACACATTACTTTTAGTGTCAATGTCCATTAGCAGGAAGCAAGGACTTAAGATGTGGATCCACATTCCAAGTGGTCTAATTTGGTTTCTCCTGTAATTGAAATCCATATACTGTTTCATTTTTAACAAAAACATGGATTGTAAGACAATCATAACATTTTCAATAATGATGTGTCGCACCCTTGTGGTTATGAGAGGTACTGCATGCTATGTACTGTGAACAGTGACTCACTGTTTTGTTTTATAATGATGGGATCTCCCCTCTCACCATCTGTCTGGGAATTCTCCCTTCCTGAAATTCACCTAAACTGCTCCCCTCCCTCCTTTCCCCAGAGCCTCGTCTTCTCCTTTAGCTGCAATTGTTGGTCACTTTCACTATTAGTCTACAGTGACAAAATTGATTGGCTACCAAACAGATAAAAATCATGTAGCTTTGCAAAACTGCTTTATTCCTGATAGTGTTAAAGGTTCAGTATTTATGTTTACGATTCTGGTCACTCACTATATTCATATAATTGGGGAAAAAAATAAGTAGATGAAGTTGCCCATCAAAACGACTGTCAAAGACTAACACAATTTACCCCACACATTGTTTTTGACAACTAAACCTAAAACTATTACAATAATTTCCGGTAATTGAAATGAAGCTGAAATAAAATTAAATATTGCATGAAAATTGGAAACAGCAGGTTAGAAATGCTAACGAAAATATGCTTATGCTTAAATTACCAAATACTAAACTAAAAAAAGTATGTACAACCCGAATTTGAATAAAATGAAGACTAAAAGAATTTCAAATCACATGAGCCAATATTTTATTCACAATAGAACAGAGAACATAAATGTTTAAACTGAGACATTTTTAAAATTGTATGCACAAAATGAGCTCATTTCAAATTTGATGCCTGCTACACACACACACACACACACACAGATATATATAATATATACATATATATTATATATATAATATATATATATATATATACCTCGGATCGGGGGTCACGGTTCAATACGATTTCGATACAACAGGGAAAAAAATCTATTATGCTCGGTTTCTTTTCATTTATTTTGAACAGACAGTAGTGCAAATTACAATATTTTTCACTTAGATGCAAAAATACTAATTATTAATACTAATACTAATTATTACATTGTTATATTATGTATAAAATCTGTTTTGTTTTCATTGTGAGTGTACACAAATAAAAGCCTACCTTTATCCAGTGATTATTAATAAGGTAATAAGTGTTTAAAGTTGATTCTCCTTGTATAAGGAAATAATTGAGCACACACACACACACTTTTTTAATTAATTGTAAGTTATATATTGAACATTTAACAAACATTCAAAATTATTACAAAATGTTCCAAACCATGATCACGTTTCCTAACACACAAACACACAAAACACATCAGTTCCAGCATTGCTAAAGGTGCTAGGCAACTTTATCAAAATAAAATAACAACATCAGCGCACCCGCCTCTGTGTCATCGTTGGAACTCGACTGAATTAACGTAACTTACAAAGCCTATAATTTACATAATAAATAATAGTTTAGCATTAAGATAAGTTGCATCGTAAACTTGGAAATATTATGGAATATTTGGATTCGTGCTGAATGAGAGAGGTAGGATACACGAGCACAAAGCTCTTGTCAGTCCATGTGAGAGAAGCGTTTAGAATCAGCACATGGTCACACTATGTTTCCATCCAAAGATTCGAATTTAACTTATACGCAAAACTGGAATATCGCATAAAATATATCAAATCAAATCACATCTATTGTCACATCACCATATAGACAATTTACAATTTACATATAGACAGTACATACTTACAGACTTATACAGAAGACAATGTGCAGAATACATATACTCAGTACACACAGTGTACTTTTTAAGACATACTTACAATTATCAATACACGTTATACACAGTATGTACACATTCTACATTATGTACACCTATATATACACACAATATGCAAAGGTGCAGCAGATTTTACATATTTTACATATTTACAGGCCGGATACGCAATGTCATGGATGTGTGTTGCATGGTATCCAGTGGTAGCAGATAGATTGTTGTGTTAGTGCAGTGTGTGCAAAAAGTGAGAGTTTAGGCTGTTCATTAGCCTGATAGCCTGGAGGAAAAAGCAATCCCTCAGTCGGCTAGTGCGGAATCGGATGCTGCGGAGACGTCTCCCTGAGGGCAACAGAGAGAGCAGTCTGTGGGACGGGTGGCTGGAGTCTTTGATAATCCTCCGGTCTTTCCTTGTACACCGCCTGGTGTAGATATCCTGGAGGGAGGGAAGCTCACCTCCAACAATGTGGCGGGCAGTTCGCACGACCCTTTGCAGAGCCCTGCGGTTGCCAGCGGTGGTGTTTCCAAACAAGGCGGTGATACAGCCGGTCAGGATGCTCTCCACAGTGCAGGTGTAGAAGGACCTGAGGATTCTGGGGCTCGTTCCAAACTTCCTCAGCCGTCTCAGGAAGAAGAGACGCTGATGTGCCTTCTTCAGCACTGCATCTGTGTGAGCAGACCATGTGAGATCCTCGGTGATGTGAACGCCGAGGAACTTAAAGCTGCTCACCCGCTCCACAGGTGTCTTGTCGATGGTGATGGGTGTGTGTTCTCTGCTCTGTCTCCTGTAATCCACCACCAGCTCCTTGGTCTTGTCGATGTTGAGTGAGAGGTGGTTCTCCTGACACCATTTAGTCAGGGTACTCATCTCCTCTCTGTAGGCCGTCTCATCGTTGTCGGTGATCAGGCCTATCACCGTTGTGTCATCAGCAAATTTGACGATGACGTTGGAGCTGTGTGTTGCTGTACAGTCGTGTGAGTACAGGGAGTACAGGAGTGGGCTGAGGCTCGGTACGAATACATAAACAATCCGTGCCACCCCTAATATATATAGGCTACATCACTTTATATATGTATGTGTGTGTGTCTATATATGTATGTGTAGCAGGCATCAAATTGGAAATGAGCTCATTTTGTGCATAAAATTACACATACATACATGCACTGCTAATAAATCAGCATTTTAGAAAAGACTGTATTAATGAAAATTCAGCATAATAAAAAAAAAAATTATATTTCTAATTATATTAAAATAGGAAACCAATATTATAAATTGCAATAATAATTACACAAAATATTTTTTTCCTGTATTTTAGATCAAATAAATATAGCATTGATGAGCATAAGAGATGCCATAAAAAAGAAATATTAAAAACCTTACTGATGCCAAACTTTTAAATGGCAGTGTGTGTGTGTGTGTGTGTGTGTGTGTGTGTGTGTGTGTGTGTGTGTGTGTGTGTGTGTGTGTGTGTGTGTGTGTGTGTGTGTACATACATAAAATAAAAAATACATAAAAAACAATATATATGAAGAGTTCAGATGCAAAAGCCTTTAATGCCATCTGAGATTTTCATCTAAACTAACTGAGCATTTTTATCAGGCTCCTGTGTTTATCATCATCAGTAATTTTACTCTAATGGCAATATATAGGTCATTTTCTATGCAATTCAAGTGAAATAACTGAACATAAATATAGGAGCCTGATACAAATGCTCATTTTAGATTAACATTTCAGATGGCACATAGAGGCTTTTGCATCTGAACACTTATACAACTTACACAAATATATAAGATTTAGATTTTTAATGTTTTAGTCCAATGCAATATTAACTAGCATATTTAGGGAAAAGAACATTGTGTATGGGTTAAAACGACTGAGACAAAAAATGAGGGTTATTGCAAAATATTGCATATTTGTCATGGTCCTAAAACAGCAATGTTTGTTTATTTTGTTCCCTCTCTCCTCACAAGGTCATTTCGATCTGACCCGAGCCCTTTGCCCTTAACATGCCAATTAAGGTGTGAGCGTCAAATCCTGAGCTTCAGGGTTAAATACACAGCATTGACCCTACAGGGACAGGGACAAAGATAGCATGACATGAACCATCACTGTGAGTCACTGTGAGTCCCCTTGAAAAGACAGAAGAACATACATTCTGACAACCATGTGTTTTTGTGACGTCCATGCCAAAAAAAAATGTCCTTTTGGTCTCACTGAGCTGTATTTTTTTGTTGTTTTTTGTTTCTGAGCCCTAAGATTTCCTGTTTGAAGAAAAACTTCTACATCACGGTTGGTCCAGAATTAATTGGAACAAGATTTAGAGGGTCAGTGCTGAAGAAATGACCTCTGCTTCTTCTGTCTGGCTTGAGAAAACAGGAAAAGTCCCATTTCAGACATCTGAAAGAGTTTCGGAGAGAAGGTGACTGGCAGTTCTGCACTTGCTATCTCTCTGTGGAGTGCTATCAGATGGAACAGAAGCTATTCTGTTCTCTAGAAGAGCACAAAAAGGTTTATAGAGGCAATACGGTCAGGTTTTTTTGTTGCACAAGGTCCCCATCTGAGCTTTCCTTTGAGAAAAGCACTACAAAGTCTCAGTGGAGGGTTATACAGCTGCACTTTTACACAGATCAGGTTTTTGGGTCATGTTGCTTTTAACTGAACATGCAATCATTAAGTAACCATCAAGAGGCATTACACTCGATCTCACACTGATTCTGCTTAATAAACCAATAAGTTGTGTGATCACCTTAAACAGTGTTCTTTAATCAAGAAAATGTCATTAATAGGTTAAAAACGTGGTTTTAAACCGATCTGCAGATTGTCATTTTATTTAGTGGGCCTCGTCTGTTAAATATGAGCAGAACAAATTTGCGTAAATCGGTTGTAAATTGAAGCAATTCAATTTAATGACAATTTACGCAAAATTAGTTTATGAATTGCACAGAAATCTGTTTAGCATGTTTCACGAATGAGGTGCAATAAGTGCATAGCTAATGTTTTTGGCATCAATACAAACGGTAATTTAACAACTTCATGTTAACAATTTTTTTGTGTTGTTGCTTCATTTGTTTATAAACCCTTAAAATATTTTATAAATTGGTAAATATTATTTATAAATGAATTATAAATTTATATTTAAACACATATATACAATTATATATATATATATATATATATACACACATTATATAAATACATACACACACACATAGATAGATGTCTAATTATTCATATTTATTATTAATATAAATATTACTAAACATAATAAATCACATTTTCATATTTATAAAAATTAATATTGCATTTAAATATTTTTAACTGCATCATCAACTGCATTGATCAATTTATACAATATTTCTAAATTAAATAAAAATAAAATATTCAATTAATTGAAAAGTGTTCATTCATTAAAAAGCTAAACCTAAAAATACTTTATGATTGAAATATAATTAAAGTATTTCAAAATACATAATTCATGCAATAAATTGTTTATATTTAAGAAATAATAATTTGTAAATAATATTTATAATTCCATTTATTTTCTTCAATTATTTATTTCCATTTATTTCTCTAACTTATATTTTATACATTTAATGTGAATTTAAATATATATAAACTAAATAAAAAACATGTAATAAAGGATATTATAAATAATAAAACATTTATATTTAATTCAAATCCTAGTTTTACCTATCAAACTAAATCAAAAATTATTTATAATAATTGCATTTGTTTTTATCAACTAACTATTAAATATTATAAAAATATTTAATATTTATAAAAATATTATTTATAAATTAAATATACATTCAAATATTCTAGGATATTTGAAATTAAGAATATAAATCTTAATTTATAAACATTATTAATAATTTATTTTATTTTTATTTGTAAATTATTTTAATCAACCTTTTTCCTATTAATGACAAATCTTAACGCGACACAAAGTCACATGAAAGACTCTCCTAAACCCAACACAAATGTCCTGAAGATGTGTAGATTTTTAAGGTATGCTCTCACATTGTAAAAAGTTCAACATTAGCTGGTTGTATACAGACAGTGAGCCGAGTGTTTTCTTGCGCTCTCATAGAAAGGTCCGGTTAGAAGTCGGCGTGTGTCTCTGGGTCTGTGAGTTCCGTTGAGAGGAGGAGATGAACCCTCAGCGGGCTCTCAGAGTGAGGGCCACTCCAGCGCTCTCTACTCTGCCTCTCACTGCCCCCTCCATTATCAACATCAATTGATTGCCGCTCCGCCACAAACGGCCCCTCAGAAAACGTAGAGCATACAGTGAGACACCTGCTGCGAGAGCGTGTGTCTTCATTGAGATCCTATTGATTTACCTATTGATTTTTTTGTAGGGGGCTACTGGAGTTCATACGGGTTCAAGGCACAATGGCTATTGATTCCCAAGAGCTGCAGCACTACACAGCTTGTCCGTGTCAACCGTGGCACTGCTAAGGTGCGTTCAATACATCCAGTTTCAGAAAGAGGCAGGTTTTGTAAAGCAAGTTTAAACAACAAATGACCAATGCAGACGCGATTTCTTTAAGACTGCAAGGGAAGCTCAGCTTCCCCTATAATTGTCAAAAAATGAATGGTCAAATATATGTACTATTATGTTAACATTTTATTGACTAAAAATGCGTTAAACACGTTCATCTCGAACGAAAACAATTTCGTTCAGAATCAGCTACTTAGGTCGGCTGACTCGATTTCCTTCTCATTCATTCCCGTAGCGTACAGTGCATTACTCTGTTGAAGCCCAGCATCCATTGACTTCAATGGGGCTGCTTTAAACAGTTTTTTTCAGTGCTTAGAAACAAGACGGTCATTGGATAATGCTGCGATTATGTCCCGCCCACGGACGCTCAGCGTCTCTGGGATGAATGGAGGAGTGGGCTGGCCCGGACTCCGAGCGTCTGCGTGATGATTGGAGGGTCTGTCGAAAGACTGCATCTCCTTTTGATTGACAGCGATTTTGTACTATAAAAGTCACTGACACTGAAGCTATTCGAGCTCAGTCCCATCGCGGAAGTGTAGTCGAAAGACAAACTGCTGCAACCTATTTCTTGGTATTTGCTTGGTGAAATTGCTAGCCAATTTTCATCATACATTTCACCCAGATTCCTTGTTTCAGTTCAACCTAATTCCCATATTTCGAGTTTAATATCTTTTTTTAGATCGTTTGTTCATTCATTCATTCATTCATACATACAGTAGGCTAGAAAATTTTCTTGAAAAGGAATGTTGGGCAGAATTTAGGTATAAATAAATGGTACATTTTTATGATGTTGGCCAAAAATGAGCTTCCCCTCTTTGAAAGACCAGCAGCCGCCACTGGACCAATGGTATCGCTATAATAGCTCAACTGTTTCTCTAAGACAGCGACAAAGTAGATATACCTGATCTTTCTCTTGAGAAACAGAACTTATAAATCTAATGTTTCTCTTCTAGAGTTGCGGAAGAATCTCAAAAATCTCTCAAAACATGAAGTCTGCAAAAATCAGAGACTTTGTTATAAACGTAATTAGATTTCAAATTTAGATAAACTTGACACTTCAACAAAACATGATTGCAATCTCATGAGCGGAAGAGCAATACAACTACGTGTCAACATGTTCATCACATGCCTGTTGTCGTGGCAACAGCAGTCTAGTCATGTACCATAAGCACCAGTAAGAAAAGAAGAAATTAATTTCAACCCCAAATCAGAAACTATTATTATTATAAGAAAATAATTGCAAAATATATATATTTTTTTTTTTTAAGAAAAAAATGGAAATGAATAATGTTTGGATTATAACATTTTATGAATGCTATAAACACACTAAATCATTTTATTATTATTATATAGTCTATGTTTAGAACCATTCAATTATTTGGACAATAACTTTTCATGAATATTGAAAATTTGGGGAGGGAAATACAACCTAAATAAAAATTATAATAAATTATAAAAATACAAAATATATATATTTTCAAATAAAAATAAAATGTAATTATTTGAATTAATACTGACAATATACTTAACAATTTTAATAATATTAATTGGAAAATTATTGGAATATCGGACATTTTGAAATCATTTTAGTTTATTTTTTAAAACCATTAAATTATTTTGATTGTACATTTTCGTGAATATGTATTATTAACATTAATAACAATAATACTACTGAAAATTAAAAATATATATAAAAAAATGAATTAATTTATAATGTTTTCATGAATACTTTCAATGTGTTTTACAATTTCAATAATAATATTGGATTATTATTGTAAATAAGCCCTTATTATTTTTTAAACCATTAAATTATTTTGATTGTAACATTGTACATTTTAATGAATATTGAAAATGTAAAAATGAACAATTA
The DNA here is from genome assembly GCA_003573665.1 of Oxygymnocypris stewartii. Classification (NCBI taxonomy): domain Eukaryota; kingdom Metazoa; phylum Chordata; class Actinopteri; order Cypriniformes; family Cyprinidae; genus Oxygymnocypris; species Oxygymnocypris stewartii. The sequence continues at coordinate 7,888,229 of QVTF01019716.1, read as the reverse complement.
TTGCTATTCATATTATTATTAATGTTGTCAAATAATTGAACAAATATTTACAAACACATTAATGGGAATGACAGCATGGATTAAAATGAAAAGAGGGTTTCAAAGTACTAGAGTAAATAATAGTTTTCTTCTCAGAACCTTAGTGTGGATGGGTATTTTCAATATTTTAATTCGGTTTGTATTGTATGAGATAGCACCCTTAAAATATAGGGAATCAAAAAAACAATCACAGCCATGGATGAATGAAGAAATGTACATTTATGCATTTAGCAGACGCTTTTATCCAAAGCAACTTACAGTCAGTTTATATGTTTTTTGTCAGTATGTGTGTTCCCTGGGAATTGAACCCACAATCTTTGGCGCTGCTAACGCAATGCTCTACCACTGAGCCACAGGAACACTTAAGGAAAATTCGTACCTCAAGATAAAATTTGCTGAAGGGCTGACCGAAAATGGAAGAAAGGCAGGTTGCAAGCATTATTTGATATATTAAGAGAAGCTTTGGCAAATTCTCAGTCTTTCAGTATTAATTGTCTAGGGCAGGGGTGCCCAAACCTGCTCCTGGCGATCGACTGTCCTGCAAAGTTTAGCTCAAACTCTGATCAAACACATCTGTCTTGAATGTTCAAGCGATCCTGAAGACATTAATTGGTTGCTTCAGGTGTGTTTGGTTAGATTTAGAGTTGAACTTTGCAGGACAGTCGATCACCAGGAGCAGGGGTAGGCACCCCTGGTCCAGAGCCTACTCTAAAGATGTGTGAGGATTTTTTGTAGTGATGGCGAAGTGAAGCGTTTCAACCAGAAAAGTTGAAGTGGCGAAGTGACACAACACAATTGAATCGGAAAAGGGTTCATTACTCTGAGCTTTTTAAAACTGTTCATGCTATGGCCATCTAGTGGTCTTAAAAATGAACAACGCCTTCCAAAGTGCTGTGTATGATTCATTACAGCTGCTACATCTGGTTCCACAACTGATTCCTTGTTTTAATTTATTCTATAAAAATAATGGCCATTGTTGAAGTCATTCATTTGTGTCGGTGTACTGCCACTAAAATAAATCTAATAAATCAAACATAAACTCATGAATTAAATCTGTGATCTGTCAAAGTCCTTAGACTGTTATTTAATGGGCAAAGTTAATTTGACAATATATAAATTAGGATAAAAAGAAAACAATGCTAATGCATTATAATGTAATACAATGTATAGGAAACGGCGCTGAGGTTCGCTTCGCTGAACCATATACTGAAGAAGTCACGTGGTTTTCAGGTGAATGAAGCTTCGGACGTCATAGATCACGTGCTTTTGGCAAGACGAATCAAGCTCCGATACAGTGCGTCGATATGAAATGTTTTGTTTTTTGATACAAGCTTCGAAGCCTCGGTGTGGAACGTCACATCACTATTTTTTTTGTAAAAAAAGTCGATAATCTTCGGTCACAGATTATCTCAGTAACGACCTTTCATGCAGAGTTAAATTATCAGAGTTAATTTTGTAGTTTTGAACCTATTTCTTTACCTCTAGTTGGAGCATATATTAAGGCACATTAGACCGGCTGCTCATCCGTTTGATCCTCTTCCCTGTTCCTCGGCTGTTGTTAAATTGGTTTGATATTTTAGGTAAATCTCTTCAATCTTTTCTTAATAGTAGTTTAATTAATGGAAATGTCTTTGTTTGTTTAAAACATGCAGTAGTGTAGCCACTTCTTAAGAAACCAAATTTAGACTGTACCGTTTTATGCAATAACCGACCTATATCAAAACTACCTTTCTTAATGAAAATTTTAGGTTGTTCTGTCCCAGCTTGCATCATATTTAGATATGAATGCTGTTATAGATATGTTCTAGTCAGGTTTTAGGTCTCTTCATAGTACAGAATATAATTTATTTATATTTATATTTGCCAGTTGATTCTTGAAAGGTAGTTATTTTACTTGATCTCACAGATGCTTTTGATACTGTTGATCGTGGTATTTTATTGCAGCGTTTGGAAGATGTTGGTGTTAAGGGTACTGTCTTAGAGTGGTTTAAATCATACTTAAAATATAGATCTTTCTCAGTTTGCCTTGGAGATTTGTGTTCGACATCAGCTAAATTACGTAGTGGTGTGCCACAGGGGTCTATTCTTGGGCCTATTTTATTTTCATTATATATGGGCCCTTTGGGCTCAATTATTTGTAAATATAATATTATGTATCATTTATATGCAGCAGTGGCGGCTGCTGGTCTTTCAAAGAGGGGAAGCTCATTTTTGGCCAACATCATAAAAATGTACCATTTATTTATACCTAAATTCTGCCCAACATTCCTTTTCAAGAAAATTTTCTAGCCTACTGTATGTATGAATGAATGAATGAATGAACAAACGATCTAAAAAAAGATATTAAACTCGAAATATGGGAATTAGGTTGAACTGAAACAAGGAATCTGGGTGAAATGTATGATGAAAATTGGCTAGCAATTTCACCAAGCAAATACCAAGAAATAGGTTGCAGCAGTTTGTCTTTCGACTACACTTCCGCGATGGGACTGAGCTCGAATAGCTTCAGTGTCAGTGACTTTTATAGTACAAAATCGCTGTCAATCAAAAGGAGATGCAGTCTTTCGACAGACCCTCCAATCATCACGCAGACGCTCGGAGTCCGGGCCAGCCCACTCCTCCATTCATCCCAGAGACGCTGAGCGTCCGTGGGCGGGACATAATCGCAGCATTATCCAATGACCGTCTTGTTTCTAAGCACTGAAAAAAACTGTTTAAAGCAGCCCCATTGAAGTCAATGGACGCTGGGCTTCAACAGAGTAATGCACTGTACGCTACGGGAATGAATGAGAAGGAAATCGAGTCAGCCGACCTAAGTAGCTGATTCTGAACGAAATTGTTTTCGTTCGAGATGAACGTGTTTAACGCATTTTTAGTCAATAAAATGTTAACATAATAGTACATATATTTGACCATTCATTTTTTGACAATTATAGGGGAAGCTGAGCTTCCCTTGCAGTCTTAAAGAAATCGCGGCTGATATGCAGATGATACCCAGTCATATATCCCAATAGATCCAAATGCATCTCAATCTTTTGATGGACTTGCTCAGTGTTTAGGTGAGATAAGAGCCTGGTTGCAAGCAATTTTCTTCATCTTAATACTAATAAGACTGAGTGTACTGTATTTGGACCTTCCTCTGCTTCCAAGGACATTGTAATTAGGTTGGCCTTCGTGTTTCAGATCATGTTAAGAATTTGGGTGTTATAATGGATACAGATTTAGTCTTAGATAAACAAGTCCCATATTCTTAAAGAGTCTAAGAATCCTTTTAGAGAACCCACAACCTCGAGTTACAAGTCCAAAGCTCTATCCATCTATCCATTAGGCCACAACTGCCCCCGTTTTGTTTTGTCTTGTAATGTTGAATTTTGTTGAATTGTTGTTTTGTATGTAACAATGCTGGAAAGCACTTTGGTCAACGACAGTTGTTTTAAATGTGCTATAGAAATAAAATGTGTATTGTATTGTATAATATCATACAGACTATGCTATATTAATTATATTAATCAATGGTACTTTTATAGATTTTATGTAAGTCTTTTTTTAAAAGTTTGTTTCATTCTCACATAAACGCACGTCCACACGAATGAATTGAGAGCTCAAGTTTTCTGTGCCAAGTACAAACACACAGAAATACTGTTATCAAGCTGCAGGACGTTCATTGACAAACACACACGACATCAAAACACTGCACCCACTGCCCACATACACAGGCCTGTCAGCGCAGAGGCATTATTCCAAAGCGCTAAACTGAAAGGAAAGAGACAGACGCGGAGCGCGCAAACCCGTGGAATATAATTACACAATCACCCTCATCCTCTTTCCCTCTGTCACCTCTGCTTTCTCTCCTCAACCTGATAGATCCACTCGAAATGAGCAATTCCCTGGTGCTTGATGTCTTTATACAACGGTCTTTGAAAGGTATCTTTTTTCCTGTGTACTTGGGTTGTAAATAACAGATTTGTCCTTACTCTGAGATTTCTGGGAGTTGGGTTAACGTTCGCCCCTGCTGGTAAAAGTCGTAACTAGGGCCTACGGCATAACATAATTAATTTGAATTTATTCAATTAATGTTCAATTAAATAAATTAACATACTTATAAATATGATATGTTATTTATTTGGTGACATTTAAATGTAGTGACATTTAAATATATTTCATATAATATAATAACAATCTGCCTGCAAAAAGGTGTACTTGTATATTTATTATACATAGGGGTAGAGTGGGGGAAATTGCCCCCCTAATGTTTTTCCCAAAATAACCACAAGATAAAGTCAGGATCAATTGTATTGTAACCATGGACTACGTTGACAAGAGTGATGTAGAATTTTTCACCGTGAAGTTTACACTAGTGATGAAAGAAAACAGATTTCACAGTAAATGATCTAATTTTCAGCAGTAAGAAAGTGTTTCAAAGTTTGTTGTTTTGTACAGTTATATATTATATGACAACAGTTGAGCCTGTAGATAGAGAGTACGTGTTATTTAATAAAAATATAAGAATATTTTCAGAATGACAATTTTTTTTTCTCAAAAAATGTGTGTGGGGTAAAACGCCCCCAGGGGGCAATGAGCAATTGTAGTTATTCTGTTTTGAACATCGAATCCTTTGTTTTTCCATGATCAAATGAATTCTAATTTACTTCTAATTAGTTGGTTGAATAAAAATATTTGGACTTTATATTTAAAAATGACATCAAGTTAGCATCAGGTAGCTAGCTTTTTTATAGTCTATTAACATTTTGTAATTCATAATTGTTCTTTTTTAATTTTAAGCTAAAACTGCCTGTACTCTGATTTAGCAGTAAATGTTTAAAGCAAATTGCTTTCTCAGACTGGAGGGGGGCATTTTACCCTACCCATGAGGGCATTTTGCCCCATAGATGATGATAACTTTTCTGAACACATTTAACTTTTAAGTTTTGTTTAATTTAAATGTGAGGGCGAGAGTATTAGTCCGAACACAGTTTGCAAACTGTGTCGGGCCACAGATTTGTCTCTCAGGGCTGCCAAGGAGACGGCTAAATTAATCGACCGGTCTATGGCAGCCCTGGTGGCCACTGAGATACACTTATGGTTAAATTTGAGTAACATTAAAGGAAAAGATAATAACTTCTTTGTGGATGCTCTCATTTCTCCCTCTAGCCTCTTTGGCGATGCAGTAAATTCGGTTGTCGAGAGATTTCAGAAATCAGCTAAGCAAGCGGCTGCATTCCAGAAACTCCTCCCCCGCGTAGTCATATCTCTGGGGCTGCTGAACGGGAGCAGCCCCAAACATCTAAAACCAGCTCCTTCTACCGTGCCACACAAAAGCAGAGCGTGGCTTATCGTGCTTCCCCACATAAAGACTGGGGATATGGTAAACACAATCAACCGCAGCCTTCAAAGGATAAAACGGATCTGAGGACCGTTAATAATTCTAAGAAGGCTGCGGGGACAAGGTCCTGACACCCGAGGGCTCAGGCCAGTGAAGTAGAAGGGTTAACACCTCATTTTGCGGTGCCCGTCTCCCTTCGATGTCCTCAGGGGACCGGTCTGCCAACCCTGCCACCTCGTGTGCTTCAGGGCGCAGCGATCTCCGGCGAGCGCATATCCCAAGGTCCACCCAGAAACGCAGTGGCCTCAGGATGCTCGCCCCCTCTGAGGAGGGTTTCAGAGCGGTCAGCTAAGACGCTTCCTGCCGGTTTACCGCTTCAGGACGTCGTTCTGACTGCACAAATACATACAAAATCCAGAAACCAGTCTCAAGAGGCTGGCAGCTCTAGTAGAATTTTTGACAACGTGGAAACTTCTGCCAAATATATCTCATTGGGTCCTGCAGACTATACAGAAAGGGTATCAAATACGGGTCTCACCGGCCCAGGTTCATGGGGGTATTGTCCACCGAGGTGGCCCCCCAGCAGGTTCTGATAATGGAACAGGAAATAAAAACTCTGTTAGAGAAAGGGGCCATAGAATATGTAACAGCCGGTATTTCATAGTTCCAAAAAAGGATGGGGGGTTGCGTCCCATTTTAGATCTTCAAGTTCTGAACGAATCCGTCATGCAGCTCAAGTTCAAAATGTTAACTTTACAGAAAATCACAGATCAGATCCGAGAACTGGTTTGTTACGATAGAACTCAAGGACGCATACTTTCACATATCCATCCTTCCATGTCACAGGAAGTTCCTGAGGTTCGCTTTTGGGGGCAAAGCATACCAGTATCGGGTTCTTCCATTCGGCTTAGCAATATCACCCCGCACTTTCACGAAATGCAAAATGCAGCCCTGGTGCTTCTTCGGTTTCAGGTCATTCTCATTATGAACTACATTGACGATTGGTTGATTCTAGCTCAGTCGCATCAGTTGGCAGTTTGGCATCGAGATGTTGTTCTTTCCCACATGAAAGAGTTGGGGGTTGCGGCTAAACGCCAGGAAAAGTGTGCTTTCTCCACTACAGAGGACCACTTTTCTGGGCGTGGTATGGGACTCAACGTCGATGCAGGCACACCTGTCACCGGCACGTATAGATTCCATCCTGTCGGCTGTGAAAAGAATAAGGCTAGGCCAATCACTCACTGTCAAACTGTTTCAGAGACTGTTAGGTCTTAAAAGGCAACCCCTTTAGCATGATCAAGGTCATGCAGCGATGCCTTCGTGGCTTGGTAATGTGGAAGAAACCTTGGTTCCTGTCCCAGGGTCCCGTGTTGGGAGCTTCACGTCGTCGCAAGATGCTAACGACAGATGCCTCCCTCACGGGCTGGGGAGCGATCTTAGAGGTACATTCGAGTCAAGGTCTGTGGAAGGACCATCATCTCTCATGGCACATCAACCGTCTGGAGATTTTGGCTGTATTTCTTGCTCTCAAGAATTTCCTAACAAATCTCAGGGGCCATCATGTGCTTGTCCGCTCAGACAACATATCGGTGGTCTCCTACATAAATCACCAGGGGGGTTTGCGGTCACGTCCACTTTGCAAACAGGCGTGTCAAATCCTCATGTGGTCCCAAGGGAAGTTATTGTCTCTGCAAGCAACTTACATCCCGGGGGCCCACAATATAGGAGCAGACAACCTGTCGAGACAGGGGCTGAGGCCCGGGTAATTGAAGCTCCACCCCGAGGTGGTAGAGCTGATATGGACAGAGTTCGGCCAGGCACAAGTGGATATGTTTGCGTCTAGAGAGACGTCTCACTGTCCCCTTTGGTTCTTGCTCACGCATCCAGCTCTTCTCTGACTAGACGCGATGGTACAGACGTGGCCGAGGCTTCATCTGTATGCATTTCCCCAGATTGCTCTGCTCCCGGGAGTACTGGAGAGAGTTCGCCGGGACCGGGTCCCACTACTTCTTAATGCCCCGCGGTGGCCGGGCAGAGTATGGTTCCCAGATCTAGTATCCCTTCTCGACGGGCCTCCTCTGGAGCTCCCCGTCAACTATGGAAACTGTGGGCTTGGCCTCTGAGTGGGGTCAGACACAGGTCTCTCAACCAAGGTTGTTGAGACCATTCTCCACTCCAGAGCTCCATCCACGAGGAAACTTTATTCCTTGAAGTGGAAGGTTTTCACTTCATGGTGTAGTGACCATCAGCTGGACCCAGTCAACTGCCCAGTTGGTACAGTGCTGGAGTTCCTGCAAGAGCGGTTCACTGCAGGGCTAGCCCCGTTCACTCTGAATGTTTATGTGGTGGCCATAAGTGTTTACCACATTCCTTTGTTTGGAATATCTATGGGGAAAATCCCCTGGTATCTCGTTTAGTGAAATAAATCAACTTTTTGATGATATTCTAATTATATGACCAGCACCTGTAATCTTTATTTAGGCTGTAAATATGAAAATAATCTTTATCTTAAACTGTATACAAATTTATTTCAAAACATATTTTATTGGATATACACTCAAGCGCTTCATATAAAACATACAGTACAAATATTTTATAGTAATCAAAATGCGTACAGTGCAAATACAATAATATGAGTGATAATAGAAAGAAACAAATTTGATGAACCTGTTTCGAAATCTTTTGATTTTAAATTTTTCAAAACAAATTCATCAAGTTAACTAATTTTAAAGCATGTTTACACTTACAAACAAATATACAGTGTATTGACAGAGATGTGTTATTTAATCATCACAAATATATTAAGTATTCAAGGAATCAGATGATCATATAATAACAAAAATGTGCAGCGTGTAGACAGAAGTTACACTACAAATGTAAATAACAATGATGGCTCAGTTAAAGGCTGAGGTTTCTCAGTTTCCTCGTTTGACCAACATGCAGTGCTTTCGGCTTTTGTTGGCTCCTTGGACTTTACAAAACACCAATGTTTTGTAAGGATACTATGCACTGAAATTCTCACATTATACATGATTTTTGTCCAGTTAGTCTGTTGCATCATGAACATGTTGATTCCATAACAAGGCGCTTTTGAGGGCTACAGGGCACCAACTTGTTGTAGGGTATAGAAGACAGTGGACTGTCCTGAACCTGAAAAAAACAGAACAACATTAGCTAAAAACATCTTAAAATATAGTATAAATTATGTAATTAATTGCTCACTCTTATGTCGATACAAACCTGTAAGACATTTTTACAAATATATTTTTGATTAAATCCGAGAGCTCTCTGCCCCGCCATAAACAGCAAGGGTCCTACCACAATCAAGGCACAGAAACGTAGAAAGGACAAATTAGTAAAATTACAGTTGAACCACTGATGTCACATGGACCATTTTAACGACATCCTTACAACGTTTCTGTGTCTTGGTCATGAAAGGACCCTTGCTGTCAATGGAGGGTCAGAAAGCTCTCAGATTTCATCAAAAATATCTTAATTTGTGTTCTGATGATGAACGAAGGTCTTATGGGTTTGGAATGACACGGGGTGAGTAATTGATGACAGGATTTTCATTTTTGGGTGAACTAACCCTTTAAATGCATAATATTCACACTCTATAGTGAGTTTTTAAAAGTCATAGATTAAAAAAAAATGTACAAAGAAAAGGATTAGTTTGTCTCATGGGTTTGGCCTCAAGCCATGGTTGAAGTTTGAGAAATCTTAAGCAGGAAGTGAAATTTACGGGGTCTCAAAAGCAAGTGTGCATTATCTCTTGAGGAAAACACAAAAGAGTTTGGCAATATATACAGACAAATGTATTCAGATTAAGCAAATTAAGATGTACGAGGGAGTGCTTTTAAACTGTCCTTAAGAGATGTCTGCTCCAAAAATGTGTAAGCATGGATCTGTGGTGATAACAGAAAAAGCTTGGATGTTTAATGCTAGCACAGGCAGAAAGATGTGTGAGAAGATACTGAACTCACTGTGGCAAGCATATTTTACAGATAAACATACAAATATTAGCATGAAATTAGATTTCAGGAACTTTAGTAGAAGGATAACATCGTTAAAATGGTTAAAGCGGCTTTATCTTACTTTAACTTAATTTTTTTTTGATAATTTGTCTTGAATGAACAAAGGAAAGTGGAGTTAGCGGCAGTATGCGTCATCTTTTAGTCATAAATAATAAATCTGTATCCACAGGGCCTGTGGGTGTGTGAAGGTGTGTGTATGACTAACCTTGACGGATCTTCATCTTTAATAAAAACTCCTCTTAGCTCAACACTGTTCATTTTATTCTCGAACCATCCATAGCTGAGAGTCACCTTCAGTGTTAGAGGCCGAGAAACAAACAGGAAGAATAGATAACATGCTGTTAGAATTGAAAAGTAGTCTGATTTTAATCTCATTTTGGCCCAAAATGTGTTTTGACAGCTAAAATATTAGGATTCAGTTATATGAAGAAAAATATTAGCATCCAGTTCTTTGTGGTAAAAAAATTAGCCTTCAGTTCATTAGGTAACTTATTAGCATCTAGTTGTTTTTGTTAAAATATCAGCATACAGTTATTTGAGGTAAAATATTAGCCTTCAGTTCTCTGTAAAATATTTAGCATCCAGTTTTTTGTGGTAAAATATTCACACTCAGTCCTTTGTGGTAAAATATTAGCATCCAGTTCTTTGGTGGTAAAATATTAGAATCTATATTTTTATGGTAATATATTAGCATCCAATTCTTTGAGGTAAAATATTTGCCTTCAATGTTTTGAGGTGAGTTGAAGCATCCAGTTCACTGTTTTAAAATATTTTTGTGGTAATATATTAACGTCCTGTTCCTCGTGGTTAAATAGTAATGCTCAGTTTTTTGGTGGTAAATTATTAGCATCCAGTTTTTTTTGGTAAAATTTTTGCATCCAGTTTTGGAAGTGAAAATTAGCCTTCTGTTTTTTTATGTAAAATCGCCTTCAGTTATTTTAAGATACAATTTTACTGTCCAGTTCTTTGAGCTAAAATATTAATATCAGTTATTTGAGTAATCTTTAGCATACAGTGGTAAGAAAAGAAAAAGGACATTCTCTGAAGAAAACCTGAATAGTGTTTGTCTGTGCTAATGTTGCAACATATGCTAAGTTGTTGTGAATGCTTGCCTGAGTGATCGTTAGCACTTTGCTAGGTGGATGCTAAGGTATTCTAAGTTATTTATATGGTGCTGGTTCAAAACATACTTAAATAATTATTCATTTATTTTATACATATAGCATGATTCGAGCTGTGGTAACGTTGCTGTATGCTAAGGTGTTGTGAATGTTTGCCTGAGTGCTTGCTAAAGTATTGCTAGGAGGTTGCTTACTAGCCTAAGTCAAAATATACTTTTGTCAAAAGTCAAAAGATGCTATCATTAATTTCCATACCAACACTTTAATACTTAAATAAGCAATACTAACAGCCACCACTAAAAGATCTCACTTGTTTTGGGATATCACTAGGGGCAAGAAGTAGTAGGTTTTCCAGATGAGAGTGGAACATGTTGCTGTGGACCATTGAGATTCCCAGACGCCTCTCAACTATAAAGCCCACCGTACAGTCATCAGGTAACATGATCGCAGCGGAGGTCTGCTCGAACCTGGGACCACTGTAAATAGAGAAATGTGACTAAAACATAAACTCTCAATTTAGATTCATTGCGGTCTAGGAGAAACAATTGAGGTACCTTTTGTGATCAAGGCACAAGTACCAACATATGCATGAAATGGCCTCAGAATCAGTCAAACACACACTGAATCAGGCCTCACCTTGCCCAGGGTGCCATCTTCTCTGCCAGCTTCCTGCTCAGACAGAAACCAGCTCCTCCTGTAGCGAACCAGAAATGGACGTCCCTCTGAAACAAAACAGAGCCAACCAGTCAGTTTCCACATCAGCTCTAGAAATTCTGCACATACATGAAAATTTCAAGAACATATTTTGCATTTCCATGTCTTATCACTACAGTTCCTTATAATTAAAGAATTAAGCCTCTAAAACAATCTGAAGTCCTAGTGGTGCAATCGGTCAGTGTGTGATAGTTGTACAGCAGAACATGTGGAGACTCGCTGAGGTTTTGAGTACAACGCCTCACCTAAAGAAGGTATTTAAGCAAAAAGACTTGCAGATGAACCTCAAAGCAGGTTTCTCAGAAAACTTTGTGCAAAGGGTAAAACATACAGTAATTCTTACATTGCATACATTAGAAAAAAAAATACTTATGGGAAAATTATATGTAATTTCATATTTTTGAACTAAAATATTCATTTATAATATGAATAATGTATTATACTATAATGTAAGTGTCACTTATTTTTGTTTACTGAATTATTTAGTGCTCATGAATGAATCGGTTTAATTAATTATTAATTGGTTCATTCGTAAAAAAATGTTCACCTCTGTTGTTCCAGCATGATTTCACATTTTTGAATGAAGCGGTTGAATGAATGTTTCATTGGCTTATTCATATAGACGGTCACTGTTTTGTTTCTTAATGATTCATCGTTTTAAATGAATGAGTTGCATGAATGATTAAATGATTCTATTCTAAAGACACTTGTATTCCTTCCTGAATGAATCTATGCTTTTGAATGAATTGATTGATTCATTAACGTCTGTGGCCACCCACTGGCGTAATGTAACATATAAAAAGAGTAAAATGCCCACTACTAATGCCAAAACTTCAAATTTCATTCCAGTTAAATGTTCTACTTCCTTCAATTCAAATTTAAATCACTTTTTAAACCATGAATTTCTCTTTCTCTGTAAGCTTTTCACTGCTCTTCATTTATTGGCTTTCCTGAAATTCTGAGAAAGTTTGTTTTCCTATGGGATTCTGTGGAGCATCATACATTTGACCATTACAATCTACCCCATCCATTTATCCCTCCCTTCATTCCTCCATGTGGCCGTTACCCTCAAGGTAACACGCAGCACTTTTCTGTCCTCTCATCCTTTCGATCGTATTCCTCCCCTGTAGGGAGCTGTGGCCTATCCAGCCAGACATAAATGTGGACATAAACAACACAGAGGACACACAGAGAGGCAGACAGGATGGATCAGGATGTGTTCACCAGAACGAAACAGCAGTTTAGATTCAGCAGGGCTTTGAGTGTCCAACTGAGAAAAATGAAACAGACAAAATACATTTGTAGAGACGAACACCAGAACTAAAAAAGAACTAAAAAATAACATATTTTTTTCTTTAACTTAAAATGTTTTAAAATAATATATACACTAAGCGGCCACTTTATAAGGTACACCTGTTCAATTGCTTGGTAACACAAATTGCTAATCAGCCAATCACATGGCAGTAACTCGATGCATTTAGGTATCTAGAAATGGAAGCTACAATTCACACTGAAAATTGAAGAATAGAAGATTGGAAAAAACGTTGCCTGGTCTGATGAGTCACGATTTCTGCTGTGACATTCAGATGGTAGGGTCAGAATTTGGTGTAAAGAACATGTCTCGAACGGGGATGTGGGGTGTGACACCTCTGGTGTGCCAAAAATTCATCACCAAACACCAACGACTTGTGCATAAAGATAGAGTCATTTAATACACTTAAAAACTGTTGCAACAGAGGTGGAAATACAATTTTTAAGTACATTCGTTTCTTTGTTGCCACAGTTTGGAAGTGTATTTTTCTCTTCTAAAGAAGGGATTGTCGCATTACTTTTGTCCATATAATGAATATACAAGTCATTGGTGTTTGGTGATGAGTTTTTGTCTCAAGGTCTGCATTTAAAGTCACACCAGAGGAGTTCAGCTGGGATTAGGACTTGGCTTTCTGCAGACCAGTGGGGGTGAATACATTTGAACAGAATGGAGATATGTACATTTTTCTTATTTTTCCTTAATATCATGTTTTTTCATTTAGTACTGCCCCTCAGAGGCTACAGAAGATAGTTACATGTTTCCCAGAAGAAAAAAATAAGTTAAATTTGCCCTGATTTTCAAATTAAAAATACAATCTTCAAATAATTCACCCCCCGGCTCTTAATGCATGGTTTTTCCTTCTGAAGCATCAGTGAGTGTTTGAATCTTCTGTAATAGTTGCATACGAGTCCCTCAGTTGTCCTCGGTGTGAAAAGATGGATTTCAAAAACATACAGTTATTGTTGGAAAGGGTTCAAATACAAACAAATGCTGGAAAACTATAGAATTTGTAGGACCGGAAGGATTTTTCTGAAGAACAGCAGGAAGTTTAACTGTTCAGGACAAACAAGGGACTTATGAACAACTATCACTAAACAAAAAAACACAGCTGAGGATCATTCAGGCAACAACACAGTATTAAGAGTTAAGCGTATGCAAACTTATGAACGGGGTCATTTTTTATAAATTCAACTATTATTTTCTCTTGTAGACTACATGTATTGTATTCAGTTCAGTACTAAATAAACAATAACATGCATAATCCTCTTATTTTGGTAAAATAATTAACATTTTGCAGATTCTGAAAGGGGGATGTAAACTTTTGACCTCAACTGTAAATATGAAGCAGACATATTGGCAAGTTTGGTGTCCTAATCATAAGACAAAAATTATATTTTTTTGTTTGGTCTTTCTTCCGAACGAACAGAGGTATATTCTGGCAGGCTGCAGAATTCATTTTTATTACCCAGGTGCCTCTGTGACCCAAGAGATCAGTAGAGCAGAGAAACAGAGGGAAAGAAGGGATGAGGAAAGCTGAACTGAATGGCTTGTCTGTTCCTGCAGACCTCACACAAACACACACTACTGCGGGAGCAGCTCCAAAGACAGCATGACTACAAACACACACACACTCAAATGACTGCCATCACACATTGAACATGAGTGGATTAATTCCCCCGACAGTTTTTCTCTCCGGCTATATGTTAAAAGAGCAGACAGAATTGTCCAGATCAATAAGCAATAAAGCTCTAATCACTGATTGATCCCTGAAGGAAAAGGCTCTTTTGCTACAAGTTCATGGCAGAAAAAATGTTGGTAAGAAAATATCAATAAAACAACTGACCGTCTTATTTCCTTCCAGCACCTCCTGGGCTCTCATTGGGTGATCCAGGCTTGGTTTTCCCACATAGATATCACTATCCGCTGGGAACGCCGTCAGGAGAGACAGAAGGGCTCCAGAGTTCAGATAGTTATCATCATCAACATGACATAACCACCTGTGGAAGCAAATAAATAAATAATAAAATCACAATATATTTAATCAATCTATCCATATATCCATCTATCTATCATCTATCTATCTATCTATCTATCTATCTATCTATCTATCTATCAAATAAATAATAAATTGTAACATCACAAGGTGATTTAAAAGTAAAAAAATTAATCTGGCTCTCTATATATACTCTATATTCATATTGTACAACACGTCTAAATATATATTACATTTAAAAATACATTGTATAAAATAAATAGAAAATATTTTAAATTTGATAAATATTTTTTATAAATCAGTTTTATTTATTATTTTTTAGATATATACTTGTTATATATAATTCTTAATATATATATATATATATATATATATATATATAACATAGACAGAATGACAGGCATGTTTAATATATATATTTTTTTTTATAAATTATTGCAATTTTTAAATGGATGGATGGATGGATGGATGGATGGATGGATAGATACTACGTTAAATAAACTAGATTTTATATTTGAAGAGTTCAGATGCAAAAGCCTCTAAGTGCCGTGTTTTCTTCTTAATGGTTGTTTTTCTCAGGTTCATATCTCTATGGTCAGTTATTTTACATGAATTGCAAAAGAAAGAACCTATTCATTGCCATTAAATATATACACAGGAGCCTGATAAAAATGCTCCTTTTACAAGAAAATTTCAAACGGCACTTAGAGGCTTTTGCATCTGAACTCTTCAATTATTTTTTTTTTTTTCTTTGCATTTAAATGTTAAGTAAATATAAATATCAAAATGGTTTAAAGTAGGTTGGGAATTTGTGAAATAAAATCAATAAAATAGTAAATAAAAAGTCAACATACACAATAGATACTATTAGAAAATAAAAAATCTGTACCTGCATATGAAAATAAATCACACCCGTAAGGTCACATTACGTTAGTGGCCAACTCACTTTTTTTCAGAAGCCATGAAGTGGTCATACTCTGCAGCCATCTTGCAAGATAAAGCTTGATGACTGTGCTCCGGCGGGCAGTCTGTGACGATGATGTTAAATCCTGTGAGCAAAGACACATGCAGTGAGCTCAGGGCAAAATTCATAAGCTCAGATCAGTCCTGCAGAAGAAAGATGATCTACCTTCAGAGGAGATGTCTTCATCTGGACTGTCTGTGAAGATGTACGTCTGTAGAAGTGAAACATAAACATAAATTATTACCTGCATATTAATTCTGAAATGGTGCAATGAGAGCATGGTGGTCTTATGAGGACAAGTAACATCCAAACTCCCATCATGCACCGCTGCAAGACAACAGCTGGTGCACCAGGAGGCCTCTGAGCATCTGTGTTCCCGGTTTTTCCATTAGAACTCTACTTTGTAATTACCAATGTTGTCTCCAAGTGGGAAGACAAAACTGCTGTTTATGCGAAAGGGTCTTAAAACTACCGCTGAGATGGGTTGGCAAAATATGTTGAAACATTAAAAATATTATAAAATAATTATCTAAATTATTGTATGAGGCATGTCTGAAGCCACTTAAAATAGCCAGATGAACATTACATTAACAAAAGTAAAAGTAAACAATGACAGTCAACACATTTTTGTGTGTGTGTGTGTGTGTGTGTGTGTGTGTGTGTGTGTGTGTGTGTGTGTGTGTGTGTGTGTGTGTGTGTGTGTGTGTGTGTGTGTGTGTGTGTGTGTGCGCAAGTAAATAATTTAATTTATTTAATTAATACAAATATAGTTTATTATACTTTTTAATAATATTTATTTCCTACAATGGCTTTTTTATATGAGTTCAACAGATTATGTCAATGTTTTCTATACAGGTACATCTAAAAAAATGTGAATATGGTGAAAAAGTTAATTTTTTCTTGTAACTTATTTTAAAAAGTGAAACTTTCATATATTTCAGATTCATTACATGTAAAGTAAAACACTTCAAACTTTTTTTGTTTACATTTTGATGATTAGAGCTTACAGCCAATGAAACTCAAAAATCAGTATCTCAAAGTATTGGAATATTTACATTTGAGTTTCAATAATTGACCATCCATACATTATACATTCTGGATATCTCTTGTTCTTTGAAACCACAATAATAGGGAGCACTGCTGACTTGGCAATGGTCCAGAATACAATCATTGCCACCTTCCACAAAGAGGGTCATTACTGAAATCGGTGGCTGTTCACAGAGTGCTGTATCAAAGCATATTAAATGCAAAGTTGACTGAAAGGAAGGAAATTGGGTAGGAAAATGTGCACGAGCAACAGGGATGACCGCAAGCTTGAGAACACTGTCAAGCAAAGCTGATTCAAACAGTTGGGAGAGCTTCACAAGGAGTGAACTGAAGCTGGAGTCAGTGCATCAAGAGTCACCACGCTCAGGCATCTTCAGGAAAAGGGCTTCTACGCCACTTCTGAAACATGAAACAATATCAGAAGCATCTTACCTGGGCTAAAGAGAAAAATAACTGGATTGTTGCTCAGTGGTCCAAAGTCCTCTTTTCAGATGAAAGTAAATGTTGCAATTCATTTGGAAATCAAGGTCCCAGAGTCTGGAGGAAGAGTGGAGAGACAGAATCCATGTTGCTTGAAGTCCAGTGTGAAGTTTCCACAGTCAGTGATGATTTGGGCTGCCATGTCATCTGCTGGTGTTGGCCCACTGTGGTGAAGTCCTTTGGTTTCTGAAGTCCACAGTCAACACAGCCATCTACACGGAAATTTTAGAGCACTTCATGCTTCCTTCTGTCAAGCTTTATAAATGCTGGTTTTATTTTCCAGCAGGATTTGGCACCTGTCTACACTGCCAAAGGTACCACAAGCTGGTTCAATGACCATGGTGTTACTGTGCTTGATTGGCCAGCAAACTCGCCTGACCTGAACTTCATAGAGAATCTACGGGGTATTGTCAAGAGGAATATGAGAGACACCAGACCCAACAATGCAGATGACCTGAAGTCCACTATTAAAGCAACCTGGGCTTCATTACACCTGAGCAGTGCCACAGGCTGATTGTCTCCATGCCACACCTCATTGATGCAGTAATTCATGCAAAAGGAGGCCCAGCCAAGTATTGAGTGCATAGAAATTAACATACTTTTC
Source organism: Oxygymnocypris stewartii (assembly GCA_003573665.1). Lineage (NCBI taxonomy): Eukaryota > Metazoa > Chordata > Actinopteri > Cypriniformes > Cyprinidae > Oxygymnocypris > Oxygymnocypris stewartii. Next base: position 7,870,598 of record QVTF01019716.1, on the reverse strand, counting down.
AGAAGCCTGACATTTCTGTTTAAAATATAATTTTTGTATTGATCTTATGTAATATTCAAATTTTCTGAGACACTGAATTATGGGTTTTAATTTTTTTGTAAGCCATTGTCATCGAAATTTCAAGAAATAAAGGCTTTAAATATTTTACTCTATGTATAATGAATCTATATAAAATATGGGTTTCACTTTCTGAAATGAGTGACAGAAAATGTAGAACTTTTTCACAATATTATATATTTTTTAGATGTACCTGTATATAAAATCACCCTGCAGCCCAAGACTGGTTGCCCACTGAAGCTAAGCAGCTTTGAGCTGGTCAGTGCCTGGATGGGACACCTCCTGGGAAAACTAGGTTGCTGCTGGAAGAGGTGTTAGAGAGGCCAGCAGGGGGTGCTCACCCAGCAGTCTGTGTGGGTTCTGATGCTCCAGTAAAGTAACGGCCTGATGGCAGCGAACCCCCAACTGCTCCCCGGGCAACGCAGCAGTATGTCTGCCCACTGCTCTGGATGTGTGTTCACCATGTGTGTGTGTGTGTGTGTTTACTACTGTGTGTTCACTACTGTATGTGTGCACTTGGATGGGTTAAAAGCAGAGCACAAATTCTGAGTATTTGGCCACACATAACTTCCATTTCACTAAATGAATTTATGCCTGGCTGTGCAAATCATTTTACTCCAGACTGTTTTCTGAATGAGGGACAATTCAAGGCAGGTTTTGTTAAAAAGTTAAAACTCAAGGATGATCACTTCCACAGAAGAGAGAGGCGGGGTGAGCAGTATGAAAACGTATGCGCATATTTGAGTAGGATACATTTTTTATCCGATAAGAAAAAATGTGCATAAACTACGATGGAAACACATTTACTGAATAAATTATTCCATGCTCATTGAAAAAGTGATGTGACTTTGCGCTATGAGACGGGATAACTTTACTAACCAGTGGACTGATCTCGTTCACATCCATATGTTGTTATGGTAATTCTGAAAAGCCTGAGTAAAGTCTGTCGTCAAAGTATTTCTGTATAATTGTCTTACACGACTGCGTTCCCAAACAGCAGGCACCCTCCTTTAAGTAATGACCGCATTTATTGTGTCTCGTTTGCTCGCTCTGAGGTGTAAGTCATTTATGTCATATATGAAAATTATTAGGCCTATATTCAGTGGCTTCTCCTTTATTCTTAGTGATATTTAGTGCCACAGTTTACCAAGAAGTGATGATTTTGTTCTCTTTGACTTGTTGGATGAAAACTGTGCTTTATTCGCATATGTTTTAAGCGAGATTACGGTTAAATCTTTAAATTAAATTTTTTTGTCATAATTGTGTTACATTTGTAACACAACAATGAATAGGCCTAATTCCAATTATGAATTGCAAAATGATTATAGACCCTATTATTTAAAACCATAGTCTTATAATTATTATGGTCTTCAGTGTTATTTGTAACCAAAAAACTGAATTTAGCCTAAAAAAAAAGGTCCCTCAACCAGCTGAGAGGAGCAGATTTGGGACCCATTTCCTGCTAGACAGCGACGGATCCTATCTGTGGTCAGCCGCGACCATATTCCTCTACTCATCCGTTTTCTCACACACACACACACACACACACACACCTCACCCCTGCTTAGCCTTTAATGTTTCCCATGATGCAGTGGAGATGGCACTCTGAAAGTTTAGCTTCATTACGACGTGTAGGTGCTCCCGACGACTCATATCGTAAGTCTACGTGCCGCTCCCGCCACGGCCCTTGAGTACAAGCGGAATAATCGAAGTGTGCTGATCAATAGCCATCAAATCCAATGGACCAGAGCGAGTGGAAACGGCCCGCTCAAACCCGAGCTCCTTCATAAATCATAAGGGTGGATCTTTAGCGCTCATTTTGGATAAAGTGAAGGGGCTGATGACAGCGGCTTATAAAACACAGTCTGGAGTTGACTACACAAAGAGTGAAACAGCAGCACAACCTCCCATTAGCGGCATAATGAAGTGAAACTTTTTTTGTATTCTCAACATGAGAGGGAATTAAAATAAGCACAAATGGGATGAATGGGATAGGAAAAAGGCAAATATCTCGGAAAAATGGTAATAATGAGATGGAAAAGCAGATGCATCCAAAACATTTTCTGATTATAATATGCTATCAAAGCCTCAAATAGACATACATCATGAAAACAAACACAAAACAATATTAGTCTGTAACTATGATAAATAACAAAATCTAAAAATGAAAAAAAGTCTTTGCTCGGATATCTGGTGTTTTTGTTTCTTTTTTCTGGCATTTGTTAAAAGTGCCGAACTTGTTGTTTCACACTTTGTTCCTGTTTGCCCAGCTTAAGACTTCCTCTCTTAAGATAGACTTCCGTTTTGTCATTGTTGCAAAACGCAGTCTGCGGCTGTTGCTTCCTCTTATTGGCACGGAGGCAAAGGGCACACAAACAGAAGCACCAAAACTGACAAGCACAAACAACATCATGTGCTTAAAAACCTGCTGTAAGAGCTTGAAATGTAATTTGAACAAACCCCTAGTCATAAGCATTAAACACTGTCAAATAACTCTCATGGTTTGTCGTACTTTCCAAAGAAATCTAATTCATGAATTCTGCCTGGCAGACTAAATAAAATGGTGGAAAAAAACCTCAAAGACTTACACAGAACAAGAGACTTAAAGGGGTAGTTCACCCTAAAAATGTAATTCTGTCATCATTTACTCACCCTCAAGTAGTTCCAAACCTGTATGAATTTATTTGTTCTGCTGAACACAAAGGAAGATATTCTGAAGAATGTGGGAAACAGAGCAGTTCTGGGGCACCATTGACTTCCATATAATTTTTATTATATGGAAGTCAATGGTGCCCCAAAACAGCCTGGTTACAAACTTTTTTCAAAATATCGTCCTACTTGGGGGTGAGTAAATGATGACAGAATTAACATTTTGGGGTGAACTAACCCTTGAAGCCATATCATCATACTAGAATATCATAGAATCACCCCCTAGCAACCACTAAACAATGTCCTAGCAACCACCTATGCTAAGAATTCCCTAAAAAATAAGAATTACACATTTATAAACTTGAATATTACTTTTTTTCTCAGAAATCTGAGTTTATATGTGTTTAGAAACTGAAATTCTGAGTTTTATCTCACAATTTCAATTCTCAAAAAGAATTGAAAAGTCAAAATTTTAAGATAAAACACGTCATTGTGATAAAAAGAACAACAACAACAACAACAAAACTGCAAAATGTAAATATTGTTATATTTTACAATTCAGACTTTTTTCTTTGAATTGCGAGTTTATGCAGTATCGAGCAATTCTGAACGCACGCTTTTGTGATAATTTGCTGTTAATTGACCCTTCACGGGGAGCTTGATTGACAGGCCATCTGGCCAATCACAACGCTGAATCTGTCATTTTATCCGACAAACAAATCAGTCAGGCGAGTAGATTAACTTTGGTGGACATGAATTTGAGAAAGGGTGTGTATTGGCGTTTTTCCATGTTTGAAACCAGAAACCTTCTGATTGATGTTCATTCATGTTTAGTTCGTGCTTTAAGTAAATATGAAAAGATGGTTTATGTGGCACTTGAACTGAGGCACTACAGTATATGTCACGACACATTAAAGAGCCACAAAATGGTATTATTGTTTGAATTTCTATGAAATTCTATGAATTTCTATGAAAAACTATGACTTTGTTTCATACCTGAAGTAACCTGCTACGTCTTGTCTAACTGCGTTTTGGCAGTTTCCTCTTTGCTCTGCGATGTATTTTTTTACTGCATAAGAACATGTGTGGTGTGAGAGTGGCATGGCTTGTAAGAACAGTACTATAACATAGCAACATTAACAAAGGAGGTTGGTTTTTTGACAATGTTCAATTGTGAGAAAAATGTCAGAATTGTACGATTAAAAGTCGCAATAATGCAATTTATATTCCGTGGTGGAGGAAAAATAAAACAGAACTTAAAAATGTAAACTCAGAATTCTGGTGGTTTTATCTCAGAAGTCTGACTTTTTTTTCTTAGCATTGCAAGTTTATGGAGTATCATAAATCTGAACGCATATTTTGTCGTAATTTTCTGTCAAGTTGCCTATAATTATGATATTGTACGATTAATTTAAGGCAGCGGCTATTTGCACTAAGTGTAAATAGCGATAGATGCTATAGCATATTTTCTTAGCGATATATACTATTTACACTAAGTGCAAATAGCGATGGATTCTGTTTACACTAAGTCAAAATAGCAATGGATTCTATTTACACTAAGTGAAAATAGCAATGGATTCTATTTACACTAAGTGAAAATTATAGTTTTTATTCAATTAAATGGATGCCACCTTATTGGGACAATAAAGCCCTCCCAACACCTATCCTAACCCTGCCCCATACTTTATTTTAAACTTGTTTTTATTTACTTCATATTTATTGAAAATAACTGGCCTTTCCGATGCGATGTGAGATTTGAAAAGGGAGAAAAAAATTCAGCAAAAGGCAGTTGATCGCGTCAAAAAGCCCACGCCTTACCACCTACGCCACTGAAACCAATATGAAACAAGCGTCTTTTTTCAGTGTTGTGGGTGGAGTTAGTGTAAATAGCCTTTGCCAACAAGGCGGGCTATTTGCACTTAGTGTAGACATGCCGTTAATTTAATGTACTGTTGTCTGTACTGCAATAATTTACTGTTAATTAACAAGTAATTTATTACAGTGCCAGAATATCCCATAAACAATCTAATGGGGTGTTTACACAACACCATAAAAAAAAAACTCGGAAAACCTTTTATGCGTTTTAGCCGTTCATTTATACAACAACAGTGTTTTAGGGGCCTGAAAAAGTAACGATTTTAAAATGCGTTTCAAAATGTCTATTTTTGAAAACGATAATGATATCACCTTCATGCAAACTACGAAAACGTGAATTTGTGTAAATGGTGATGGCACACACACAAATATTACATGTTCAGTCTATAGAAATGACATCGCTAACTACTGGCAAATCTATGTGAATGTGTATCATTTTGAACGGGTATCGCAAAATGTTTAAATATGTTTTTAGTACAATCGTTGTTGTGAAAGCATACCCTTAAACACCCTAGCAATCATATGGCAATAGGCAAGCAATTGCATGGCAGGGGTGTTTTCAAGCACAACTCATCAGATTATTTAAATGTTGAGTAATCATATTTAAAATTAGTCATTTTCTCTACATAGAGGAAAAGGAAAAGCTGAATCTTCAAACTTGTGAACACACTTCTTCCTCACACTCACCATTTGCTCATATTCAAAACAGGAGCAATAAAGCAGAAGCAGGGATTTTTTTTCTTATGTTTGAGAGCCTAAATCTGATGCAAAACCTCAACATCAAACCCTTCCAGTTTCAGACGTTCAGAGTGGCAAACTGATGAATGTTTGAGAGTCATTTCTTCCACGCACACACACAGAGAGAGAGAAAACAAATAAGCATATTAGTATACCATACGAGAGTAATTTTAGCCCCAAGCGTTTCACATGCATTCTCTTTGATCGTACAAGTATTTGGATCAGCAGCAACACTATTTCGCACTTGTCGTCTTATATTTAGAGTGATGGCTGCTGCTTTGAAAGTGTTACATCCTGAGTTGCACATTGGGGATTTGTTTTGACAAGCCACTCAGAGATAACACTCAGCAAGTCCAATCACTAACATCTTCCCAAAGTCCTGCCTTGTGTTGTTAGCACATGCCAAACCGCAAGTGTGTATGTGTGTAAGCATGTGTTAGTACGTCAGTCCGGCTTTGTTCTGCTGCTTAATGTCATGTTACAGCAGGCCACAGTCAAATCCAATCATTTACATTTTAAATGGAGGTCCAAGGTTCAAGATTTTTTTTTATCAATCTCTGTCAACTTTTGCTTTTTGGCAAATGTCAATAATAGCCACTAATTATGTCTTACTTTCTCTGAATTAATGAGAGGGGCCAGGGTTAATTCTAGAGGTGGGCATAGATTAATTTTTTTTAATCTAGATTAATCTAGATTAATTTTGGAATTAATCTAGATTAATCTAGATTAAAATGGCTCATTTGAATTCTGCCGAAGGCATTCAGAATATGTGTGCTACCCAAATAATGACTAAAAGTAAGTCTTTGAGAACGGGTTTCTCAAGCCAGGTGGCGCATTAGACCAGGGGCTCATCTCCTGTTTCCAAAATGCATCACAAACTTTAATCTCTTCCCGTCCCAATCCCACGAAAAAACTGGAGGAAAATCCCATTCCACTCCCGGAAGAATGACTCCCATTCCCTCCCACTCCCGTGTTGTTGTTTTTTGTTTGTTTTTTTGCCGATAACTGTCAATTACAGTAAAAATATAGTACAGATCACAGCGTGCCCACCTTATTAGTTGAATAAAAACCCAAAATGTCGTTTTTTGTTATTATATTGAACTGAAAGCCATCTTATGCACAGTGTTGCACAGATTAAATTTCATGTAAATCATCCATGCTAACACACACGTCTTCTATTTTTATTTTTTAGACATTTCACTCTATAGATATATTTTTCAAAGACGGAGTTTCGAAGTTTCTTGCTCAAGTTCACATGAGACCTAAAGCGCATCCTGTTTGCTTAAAAGCGCAACGTTTCGTTGTTATTCTGAGTGCACACAAATAAACGTAGAGTCTTTACAGAATCGAAAGATGTATTAGGCTACTTTTATCTGTATGACCAAGAATGACGGAGATGTAAGAGCAAGTGAGCGCACCAGAGCCTGTCCTGCAGCAAACGCGCTTCCACACAAACACTTCAATAGCGCACGTTTCTCTAGGTTAACATCATATTGAGCGGCCATGTAAAGTTGCTACTACATACATCTTTCAGATGAAAAGCCATATTTGAGGTTGATGAATGATAGGTGAGCGTTTGGATGTCGTGCCCGATTGTATTACCACATAGACCAGCCGTTAACAATCTGTCCATCACGGACTGTGAGCCTCTAGTTCGAAGACTCGTTCTCGCCCCCTACAGTGCAATTCGGCTAGGTATACATCCGCGCTAAAATATCAAGGTGAAAGTCATCATAGCTTGCGTAGTATAGACCCAGCTCCCAACCCAACTTTGAGAATAGATTAACGGCGATATTTTTTTTATCGCCGATAAGAGTCTCGCGTTAACGCAGCACGTTAACGCCGATAACTGCCCACCACTAGTTAATTCATAAACATTTTGTCTCATGCAACACAGATTTAAGCAACAACCAGGTCTAAGTTACACCAGAAGTGGGTGAGAAATCATATTAGATAGATACAAGCTGACAAACCACTAAATCCCAAGGCATAAATCAATATGAGCATGAATTTAATGGCATAAATGAAAAATATGAGATTTTTGACAAATAGTGGGAAAAATTTACTTGGGCCATATTTCAGTAAATAAATAAACAAATGTTATATTTCAATTTTATTTTACTTAAATAAATCGAAGCCATTTGTATGACCATTAACAGTTTTTGTGTTGTTAATAATTAATCACGTAATAATAATAATCTTTAAAAAATAACTAAATTGTTATTTAATTTAACATAAAATCTGTATTATTAATATTAATAATTATTATTATTGTTATAAATGTTATTATTGTAATTTTTTAAGTAAAACTAAATATTTCTGTTAATTCTAACGTTGTGTTATTGTTTAAAAATATATTATTCATATTTGAATTAATTCACATAATAACAAAATATGCAAATAATTTTTATAATAAAAATATAGTATTTACATATAATAATAATAATTATAATAATTATTTTATTATTACTACTATAAAAAATAATTATTATCATTATTATTATATGTAAATACTATATTTTTATTATAAACATTATTTTAATATTTTGTTATAATGTGAATCTCATGCAAAAGTGAATCTCATGCACAAGACACGTCATGGTCACATTTCACCACAATATCCAAAAACACAAAAAAAGAGAGCAAAAAGAAAGTTTTATGTCCATTAAAATATTTTGCACTTTGAAATTATGACATTATTTTTTTAAACAATTAATCACTTAAGTGTTTCCAGGTAACAAAACACATTTTATTTATTTATATTAACATTAGTTGTGTTACCTGGAAACACTTAAGTGCTTAATTGTTTAAAAAAAGTATGTCATTATTTCAAAGTGCTAAATATTTGAATGGTCATAAAACTTTCTTTTTGCCTTTTTTTGTGTGTGTGTGTGGGGGGGGTGGGGGGGGGGGTATTGCGGTGAAATGTGACCATGACATGTCACAGGTCTTTTGCATGAGATTCACCGAGCCGCTATGTTGTAACCACAGACTTGGTCTAGTCGTTTAGATCTGTCGAATCAGATATGGTTTCAGTATCTACTAGTCTTAACCCAGAATTCTTTGGTAAAACCCCTGAGCATATTTGAGTTTAAAACGTCTTTAGTTCAATGCCACACCAAAACCTTTCTAGTATAAGAAAAACAGTGGAAGGAACTAAACTGACTTCATTAAAATGGAATTTCAGTCAGTCATCTTCATTAGTTTATCTTTCAAAGGTCACAGCTGTGAGTTCTGCTTCTTGTGACAAAAAGAGGACCTAAAAGTCCATCTCAAGCTTTCGTGACAAGGCTTCTGCTAAATTAGAGAACACAGACAGGAAGTGCTCAGTCTATAAACGAACATGGTGCGGATGAAACAGGAAATGGGGCAGATTGCTGCATTTTAATAGAGATGCACCCATTCGTGGGCCAATCTTTGTGGCATGGTGCCAACATTAATCAAATTTGCTCATCCGTACTTGTGAAAAATGAGCAATGAAAACAACCAATAACTTGCAGAATTTCATAGGTGCCACTTGTGAGACAGTCATAACAAATCTGCTTGGTTTTGGTATCACACACATCTGAAGTTTTTGCACCTGTGCTTTCACAAATGTGTTTTGTGAAGTTGTGTTTGCACACAACTTCTAGCTGATGCCACAGGATGTGTACATGTCTGCCAGATGTCCCGAGACATCAGCAGCGTTTGTTGGGTGAGACTGTATCTCAAATAAAGATTATGACACACACAATGATCAAGGAACCATCTTAAACATTGACTGGTGGTTGATCAGTAAGGGTTTTCTTACATTTTAACATTAAATACTCTTTAAGTTTGAGTATTTAAAAGTCAAGGAACACTCACGTGGTGTTTAGTCGTGGAGATCCAGGTCTCCAGAAGAAGAGCAAGGCGGGTCTTGTGGAACCGACCAGTGGTTTTCACTGCAATGAAGATGTCAGTGAGTCCTAAAGGTGGTTGTGGCTTCATCTCCCTCGATTTCTGACGTTTTGGCCTTTGTTTGTCATTGACAACATCTCTGTGTTGGTTCACAGCCGGAGTTCTTGTTATAGATGGAGTATCTTCGTGCGCAAAAGGCGCGGTGGGGTTTTGGTCACTCCGGGTGCGCAGTTGCAAATCCAGCAAAACCAGGATGAAAAGTGTCAGAGCGAAGACAGGCAGTACATGAAACAGCCTCCTTATGATCATCTTCTAAATTCCTTAATTCGCTTTTGACCGCATTTAAAACTAGTTCAAGTATAACTGGCAACATTTGGGCGCATACTCGCTCGCAAAAAGGCGTGATTGTTTAAACCATTATAATGAAATACAACAACCAGTAAGTCCCTGGGTGGGTTGGAATATGTCGTTCAAATTCATTGTGATTCCGTCAAAGTTTTCATCCGGTAATTGCGCTCAGATCGTGCTTGATGCCCCTCATGTGTTCCGTTAAAGCGGAGGATGGATGAACTGTCATTCACTTTCAGGCTTCGCAAACTTTTTACGCCCCACCCACTTTCCGCAGTGACGCTCCGATTGTGAATGATAAGATAAAGCATATGGCTGCAAATGTGCAAATAACACAAATTTCCTGCAGAAAACTTATTTTTGAAGGCAAATTCGTTATTTCATATATGAGACAAAAACAAATGTAATAACGTCACAAAATGTAAACTATAAATTACCACCTAGCTCTAATCTGCTAATGCCATTAGCCTATTAAGCGTGAAGGAACTAAAATATCATAACCGTTCATTTCACGATTTTCAGTAAAGCTGCTTTGTAAAAAGACAACAACGTGTAAAGAACGTTACATAAAATACATTTGACTTGACTTCAAATTACAAATAGCAGGAAAGTACCAAGAAAGTAAAGATTTTTTTTCAACTCGCATTAAAACTGATTTGGTAAAATCTGATCAACATTGTATGGTTTTCATCATGTTTTTATTAAATATAGATATTTAGGCTATTATTCTAAACAATTGTTTTAAACTATAATCAAAGAGTAAATAAATTGTATATAAACAAATACATTACATAAATATATTATTACATACCCTTAATATATCTTAATAATAAATAAAATGTATTAGTCTACATACAAATATAACATTTCACTTATAAATAAAGAGCGAAACTATTTTACAGTTTGTGATAAATTTGTAATATCAGTTGTCACGTAATTTCTATCACAACTAACATTTTTCCAAAGAATCAAGATCAAGTAAATTAAACAAATTATGGTTTTTCATAATTTGAATCAAGTTGTAATTTTGTCAAATTAAAATATTATAAAATAAAATGATGTAATTAATAATAAAATAATAATTGCATGATATACATAATGTATATAAATATATACGTGTCCGTTTAATAAGTATCCTTAAATAATCTTAAAATAAAAAATATAAAATTACCCATGTGATAATCTAAGCAAAGAGTGAATAAACAAACTATTCCAATATTCATTGTCACATATTTGTGGTGTCAGTTGTCACATAATTACAATCGCAACCAACAATGTTCCAAAGGAAAAACACTGATTAGAAAATAAAATAATAGTATTTTTATCTCTCTCTCTCTCTCTCTCTCTCTCTCTCTCTCTCTCTCTCTCTCTCTCTCTCTCTCTCTCTCTCTCTCTCTCTCTCTCTCTCTCTCTCATATATATATATATATATATATATATATATGTGTGTGTGTGTGTGTGTGCTAGCTATGAAATTAGCATTTGCAAGACAAGTTGCTCATGTAGAATAGTATGTCGTAGTAAAAACATAGTATGTTATTTGTAGTCAATGAATGATGACAACATATGAGAATATATATTTGTTTAGTTAATGTTTTTAGAGGACTCACTCTGAGGGAGGTTCACGGCTCTTTATGTCCTGTTTTATTTCTGCTGGTTCGTTGTATGACACTGCAGGCGTTCTGGCATCTGTCCTGAACTACTTTATCGTTTCACTTTTAACTTGTGCCAGAGAACTGCATTATCCTTACTGTTATCCCAAGCACCTATTGTCAAGTAGTCAAGTGTACATGTAGTTTAAACGTTTATTGTGTTTTAACACTTTTTGTTATATTGTGGCTTAAACTTTTCCTCAGGTCAAGAGGGTTTAAGATGACATGATCAACACAAACCTCGCAGTAACCTTCATCAGCACCTTTGTTTGTAATTTCTCAGCCTTCTCCTCTTTCATCCATTCATCCATTGCAACCAGTAACCAGCTGCCTCCTTTTCTCCATCCCCCCTCCCTCGGCGGCCCCATGGACGGGTGTCTGGTCCCTTAGGTAAATCAGAGATGCCCAGGCACACCCTGGCCAGGAAAGGCCCAGGATCGGTTTACGGCCTACCTGAAAAGATCCTTTTAAAAAGGAAAGTACATTGCTCCCTACTTTGAACAAAGGCAGAGCTTTTCAGACTCTTTATGCATCAAAAAGCCCTTTACGTGCCTCTTGACTTGCTGTTTTGAATGTGATATTCATTGTAGATATACAGTATTTTGTGTAGAAAACAGTGTTGTAGACAGAGCAGACAAAACAGGCTGCATAAATGTCTCAGATCCTTCAAAACAGCACAAAAGCCTTGGATCTTTAAAACTCAAGTTTACAAACAAATATCAGTGTCTGCAGAGGCCAGGTGTGTGGGGGACCATCAACAATCTGAAGAAACCAATCAAGTTTCTGATTGTAGAACCAAGTTAACTATTCTGTTTATGTGAGGCCTCTTTTGTAATCTGGTTGTTTATGAGACACATCAACAGTCAAAAAGACTGAAAACAGATTTATAAAAATCAACAAATTAATGCACTTTTTAAGTTTACCCTTAATTTTGTTTAAAGAACAAAATGGTTTAGTTTTTATGTGAGAAAAGGAGTAGATGATGAATAGCATTAACTTTCATTCTAATATTTTAAACTACTTTTTAAATAAGGGACCTCTATAAGGGAAAGTCTTTACATAATCTTACATTTGGATTTTGTTACTTAATGGTCATGCGTAGAAAAAATAAATATATATTTGTTTTATTACATTTTTTTTTAAAGCACAAATATTCCAATCAATATTTTTAATACGAGCATGCAAGTAATAAATTAAAGGAATAGTTTCCTGAGACTAGACTCATTCTCAGGCCATCCAAGAAGAATATGGTTTTGTTTCTTTATCAAAACAGATTTGCTGAATTTTAGCATTACATCACTTGCTCACCAATGGATCCTCTGCAGTGAATGGGTGCCATCAGAATGAGAGTCAGCTATTACAACAGCATAGCTTCGTAGTAGAAGAGTCCGGGTCCTGAATTAGCCTGCCTGCAGTACAGATCTTTCACCTATAGAGAACATTTGGTTCATCATTAAAACGAAAAATATGTCAAAGACGACCACAAACTCTTCAGCAGCTGGAAACCTATATCAGGCAAGAATGGGACCAAATTCCAGCACCAAAACTCCAGAAACTCATAACCTCGATGTCCAGATGTCTTCAAACTGTTTTGAAAATAGGAGATGCTACTCCATGGTACACATGCCCCCCGTCCCAAATATTTTAAGACCTGTAGCAGGCATCACATTTGAAATGAGCTCATTTTGTGCAGAACCTTTTTAACATTTCTCAATTTAAACTTTTGTTGTTATCTGTGTTCTATTGTGAATAAAATATTGGCTCATGTGAGTTGAAAGTCTTTTAGTTTTAATTTTATTCAAATTTAAATAAATGTCCCAACATTTCCGTAATTCGGGTTGTAGACCTGTGTGTGATATAAGCAGTGTGAAATATGTTTTGAAGAAAATTCAGTCATTATTTACTATCATCTTACTCATCTCTCAAGTTGTTCCAAACCTGTATGAGTTTCTTTCTTGTGTTTGTGTTTTGTGTCATAAAAGAAGATATTTCGGATAATTTTGTCAACCAGACAGTTGCTGGTAGCCATTGATTTTCATAATATTTTTTTTTCTCCAACACTATAGAACCGTTATGATATTTTGAAGATGCTTTAGTTCCCCATAATGACCAGTGGATGTCAGCGAACACCATTAAGTTCAAGTCAAAACTATATAAATAGGCCTAGAATAATGTCAGTGTCAAATTATTTCAACCCTAAAAGTCAATGAGTTGCTTATGTTCCCGATTGTTTTTTTAATGAAGTTCATGTTTGTGCATCAATCTCTATACGATTGCTTCATAGTCTTAAGTTCAACGCTACAAAGTGTTCTTATGATGGGGTTAACCTGGGACAAAGACAAAGAGGCAACTTTCTTAAACTGCCTTCACCTATTATTTGACTATTGTGTAACTTTTTGCTTATTCTATTAGCATATCTAGAACAGTGGTTCTTGAAACTTCTGGAATCACAAAAATGAATTACAGTTAATTCAATATGCCAGCAGTCCCAGTTAATGTTAATAAAATGGGGGAGCTTTAATGTCAAAAAGGTTGAGAACCACCGATCTAGAATATTATTGAAAGTATAGCTATAAAAATGCAAGCAGAATTTGTGATTTATACTACACTTTGCATTTATATTTGTGATATTGTTGGCCTTCTGAACATCACTAGTACATTGATCTACAAAGGCAGATAATGAAGAATACAACATGCTCGGTGACAAAATGTTCACCTACAAAGGAACTGTCATAACTTTGGCAGACAATCATGATCTTACTCCTGAATATATTGACAGTTTAGTGGATTTTGAAACAAAGGATAATGATGTTTTTGTTTTTACCTTCCCCAAATCTGGTAAGTGAGATCTATTACCTCTGTAGTCAAACTTTCTGCATACTTTGACTTCGCCCATTTAAGCTATAATGGAACAGTGTGAACGTTTCATGTGAATGTTCAAGATAATAACATAAATATTTTACATTATTCAATCAAGCCCAACGTAAGTATTTTATGCTCGACTCTACACTGTTCTCTCAGGTACGGTGTGGACCCAACGGATCATGACATTAATATATGCTGAAGATTTCCCAGACAAAGCCAGCCAGCTCACATACGATCAGATGCCTTGGCTAGAGTATCGGATAACGGGGAGAGATTACAACACACGTCCATCTCCAAGACTCTTCTGTTCCCATTTACTCCAGCCGCTGATGCCCAAAATGCTGCAAAGAAAATGGAAAAGTGTGTATGCATTCATCAGATGATGGCTTGATTTCATGAACATGTGTTTATACGTCTGTCTTCGCTGTCAGGTCATCTATGTCATGAGAAACCCTAAAGACGTCATGGTGTCATATTTCCATTTTTCCAACAACATGAAACATCTAGATTCTTCTGAGAGCTTTGATGAGATGCTGTAAGAGTTTAGCTCCAACGCTGATCAAACTCACCTAACTGTGATTTTCTAATGATCTTGAAGATGCTGGTTAACATGCTCAGGTGTGTTTGATTAGGGTTAGAGGTAAACTCTGCTGGAGTGGGCCAGATTTGAGGATGGCTGCCCTAGAGTAAACTTTAATGTTTTATTCTCTTAATATATCTATAGCAGCAGTTCTCAATCAGGGTACCGGGACCCAAAAGGAGCCCTCAGCAAACCAAGAGGGGCCACACTCTTAAAAATAAAAGTGCTTCACGATGCCATAGAAGAACCTTTTTGTCTAAATTGTTCCATAAAGAACCTTTAACATCTGAAGAACCATTATGTTTCACAAATGGTTCTTTGTGGCGAAAGACAGTTCTTCATATTATGAAAATGTAAGAAAGAGATTGGAACCAAAAAATGGTTCTTCTATGGTATCGCTGTGAAGAATCTTTTAAGCACCTTTATTTTTTAAGTGTGCACAGAAAGACTTTAACATATTTAAATTAATAAATAATTATTATTATCATATTAAGATAATCAAACTAATAATATTAATAATGTCAAGATGTAAACTGAAATCACATTTACAGCAGAAATGCAGAAAATAGGCATATTTTCACCTACAGTATATGGTGGGCCTTTGAATGTTGTGTTGGGCAACAGGGCCAAGTGCAATCACAATTTGTACTTTACACCATGTCTTTGCTTTCATATTTGTGATTTTATTGAAATTATAATATTAGGCTGGCACATGGGGTCCAAAGGTTGGCCATGAACTATGCAAAAAATAAATAACACTTTAACTTGCTATTTTGTAACAGCTTTTTTTTTCATTGATATCTGGCCCGACATGTGCATTATATTTCTAATTATTCAATGGCCCATCATCAATCATCCCTCACATAAAGAACAGAGCCTCTACTTTTAAACAAAAACAATCCGTTAACATTAAAAAAAAAAGATCAACACTTGAATGTAGGTTTCATATAAAAAAAACAAAAATAAATTTAAGTTAACAAAAACCTATGCAGTAAGTTGAGGGCTTTAAATGACAATGAATTTTATAATATTTGTATTTATTCATTTATTTAAATAAAACTGGTTATAGACCCTTCTCATATTTCTAAGCTCATCCAGTTCCCCAAAATGACCAGTAGATGTCAACAAACACCGTCAAGTTCAAGTCCATAAACATAATAGAGACAGATCATTTCAAACCTTATAACTCCTGTTTGTTTGCGTTTTAATTAATGCGGTGTAGTTGTGTAGTAGTTTTAATGCCGGTATGGCAGTGTGCATCAATCTATATAACTGCTTCATAGTCTTATCTACATTCAAAACGGCAAACAAGTGTTTTTATGATGGGGTAACCTAAGATAAAGCCATAGAGTGTAAACTTTTTTAAACTGCCCTCATCTCTTATATTACTATTGCAATAAATAATTTCAAACCTAAAACTAAGTCAACAAGCTGCTCATGCTCTTGTCTGTTTGCTTTTTAATGAAGGTAATGTAGTTTGTGCATCAATCTCCATAATTGCATAATAGTCTTATCTTTCTAAACTGCAAACAAGTGTTTTTATGATGAGGTTAACCTAAGACAAAGCCCTAGAAGTGAACTCTCTGGAAGTGTCATAAACTGACAAAAATATTTTACAGAACATACAGTTCTTGAAACTTCTGTGAATCACTGTTAATTAGTTCAATAAACCAGCACTAGCAGTTTCTGTAAATAAAATGTTAAAACAAGAAGCTTTGTGATACTTACAGGAGAAATACCATAGCATGCTGCATATGGGGAGTCTCTAAATATTGTTTTGGACAACAGGGACCTTTTATATCAAAAAGGTTGAGAACCACTGATCTGGAATATTACTGAAAGTATAAATATGGAACAAATGCAATGAAAATCTGTCCATTATAGCAGTCTTTGCATTTATATTTGTGATCTTGTTGGCCTTCTGAACTTTACTATTACATTTAGGCAGCGGCTATTTGCACTGAGTGTAAATAGACACTCCGTTACATTTATGTACACAGGCTGATTAGGTTAAAGCAACAAGTCTGAAGGTTGGCCATGAACTACGCAAATTATATAATGCTTTAACTGACTGTTGTGTAACAGCAAAGATAAGCTATTTTCTCAGAGAAGTCCGGTCTTGGATATATATCAAGGTCTTCTCCACTATTACACTTTTTAATAGTGTTGTTGGTTTGGCTCAGTGAGATCTCCAGCATGGCTCAGCAGGAATACAAAATGCTTAGTGACAAAATGTTCACCTACAAAGGCACTGTCATAACTTTGACAGAAAATCATGATCTTACTCCTGAATATATTGACAGTTTAGTGGATTTTGAAACAAAGGATGATGATGTCTTTGTTGTTACCTTTCCCAAATCTGGTAAGTGAGATGTGTATTACCTCTGTAGTCAAACTTTCTGCATACTTTGACTTCGCCCATTTAAGCTATAACTGAAAAATGTGAACTTATCATTAGCACATGAATGTTCAAGGTAATAACATAAATGTTTAACATTATTCAGTCAACCCCAGTGTATTTTATAACTGACTCGATGCCGGCTTCTCAGGTACAGTGTGGACCCAACGGATCATGACGTTAATATATGCTGAAGATTTCCCGGACAAAGCCAGCCAGCTCACATACGATCAGATGCCTTGGCTAGAGTATCGGATAACGGGGAGTGATTACAACACACGTCCATCTCCAAGACTCTTCTGTTCCCATTTCCCCCTAGCAGCTGATGCCCAAAATGCTGCAAAGAATAGGAAAAGTGTGTATGCATTCATCAGATGATGGCTTGATGTCATGAACATGTGTTTATATGTCTGTCTTCGCTGTCAGGTCATCTATGTCATGAGAAACCCTAAAGACGTCATGGTGTCATATTTCCATTTTTCCAACAACATGAAACATCTAGATTCTTCTGAGAGCTTTGATGAGATGCTGGAAAAATTCTTCACCGGATGCAGTAAGAGTCAAAACATTATAGCCTAAATATATCATTTATTTGCAAAACAGATGAAATACACGAAGACAATTTTTTTGTTCGTTTGTTTTTTATGGACAGATTGTTTACGTGTGGACAGTATAATTGAAAGTGACTCTTGAGGTTCCAGCACCTAAGTCGTGGAGTCGTGGTATGAACTGCTACTAACAATGAGCAAGATGGACCTTTCAGAGGAAGAAGAAGTGGTGCTGGGCCCTCAGGAGTCGCTCTCAACCTCAATCTGTCTAGTAAGCCTTTGAAAATTAGTCTTAATGTATTTCACAACACTTGTGGTTCTTGTTGGATGGGGATCATGTTTCAGGATTCTTTACCTTAAAAAAGTCTCTGAGAACCTTCTGAAGATACATCTGAAGTCTCCAAGTAGTATGCAGTTCTGAAAAAGAGTGGCACAGGACTGAAGTTTTCCTGGTTATTTAATTCTTGGTTTAACACCTAATTCAAGTCTTTTGCAGTTGATACCTTTTCTTCTCAACTTGTGACCCTGTTGCATCACTGAGCAATTTCTATAATCTAAATATCTTTTTTGGACAATCTTACCTGTAAAACAAAACCTGTTTAATAACTATGCACATTTAATATAAAGTCTTTTCAATTCCATCCCTCATTAATACGAATATATATATATATATATATATATAAATATATATATGAATGAAGTTGTTAAGATTAATGTGAGTTGGAAATAGTACAATGTGCTATAACTTTTATATAACTATAATTATTAACTTAGTACAAAAATAAAGGGTCTTGAACCTGTTGGGAAGTTTGAAAAAGACTAATGTTGTGTCTGTTTTGTAGTGATTGGTGGCTGTTGGTTTGACCATGTTAAAGGATGGATCTCAAATAAAGACAAATACAACATCCTGATCCTTACTTATGAAGAAATGATCAAGGTGAGACAGGTTTTGCCTATGACTCTTGGACCTTTCCATCAAACTTTCTTTGGAGTTATTGTACTTCACTTTGTGTGTGTGTGTGTGTGTGTGTGTATGTGTGTGTGTGTGTGTGTGTGTGTGTGGAACAATTGACGACGGGCTGTTGAATGGTGGTGATTACACCTCAGGTGTGCATATTTTCTAATAATTAAATTCTAATAATTATATGGGCTGCATATACTACAGTTACCTTTTTTTTTTAGCTTGCACTGTCTTTCCTTAGTTAGTTGGTCATTATGGTTAGGTGTGTGTGTCTCATTATCATTATACAGTCTAGTTGTCCAGTGTCATCTGTCTTAGATGAGTTGTAGGCTATATTGCTCTGGGCTGCGTTTCCCAAAACATGCTACATCGTTCTTACATTGTAACTGAACCTGTACCTTATCTTTAATATGTGTTTCCCGAAACATTCTTAGTTAAGTATGCTTTCTGTAAGTTGTACTTTCGTAAGGTTGGTCTGAACCACTCTTAGCTATACCTTATCGCATTTGACAGTTCACAGTTCTTTACATCTATACAAATTCTATACAAATATAATAGTTGTGGAAAATCAAAGACGGTGCCGTCCGCAGAGCCATATCGTGTATATGTGCACTAAAACTTTAGAAGAAAAAAAAGCTTTCACAGCAGCACATTCAGCAGCATTTAGTTCTTGTTGGTCTGACTTTATCAAGACAAATTCAGCTGCTGGCGGCTCTCCTCTTTCTTTCTTTTACTCCAGAATAGTAGATGTTGATTATATGATTCGTGTTGCACTTTTATTGAGTAAGTCATCCAATAATAGAAATTAGTGCTTTACCTCATGTGATGCGGCTGCTGGGCGATCAACCCAGGTTGTGGAATAAATGAAGACACTAGGGAAAATATATTATGATAAAATAAATGACCCTTTCAAAGGCCAGTAAAGGCATAGCCTACCGCCAGTTTACTGTACTGCCTACATTTGGGCATCAGGTTGTGTTCACGTACTCATTTCGAATATCCAAAGTTAGATTTAGTTTGCAATTTGGATTATTTTATAACTGACTCCGAATAAATGTAATTTCAACTATTAGTGAAGTACTTCTTGATGGAAAGCACTCTTGCCAGAATGTTTTTCTATTGGACTTGTGTAGACCTATATGTTTTTTTTTAATAAGATGGGCTATTTGCACTTAGTTAAATAGACACACATTTTTTTAAGCTTTAAAATTATTAAGCAGTGTCTTATGTAGTTTTTTCTTTCCCCTTTCAACCGCTGTGAGGTGCTCCGGGCATATAGTTTTCTTTCTTTTTTTTATTCTTCATGAGGTCATGGAGAAGTCTTGACCTGATGGTTAGAGAGTCGGATTCGTAATACAAAGGTTGTGAGTTCGAGTCTCGGGCCGGCAGGAATTGTAGTTGGGGGAGTGAATGTACAGCGCTCTCTCCACCTTCAATACCACGACGAGGTGCCCTTGAACAAGGCACCGAACCTCCAACTGCTCCCCGGGCGTGTGTTCACGGTGTGTGTGTGTGTTCACCAATGTGTGTTTTTACACATCACTTTCACTTTCATGTTGCAAAGTGAAAGTAAATGTTTCAGGCAAGTGTGTTGCGTTCTAACAGGAAAGAGTTCCATATTTTTATTTAAAATCAACACTTACTTTATAAATAACTCCGCTTTCTCACATAACAATCTGAAACAGACAATGAATAGAGTGAATAACCCATTCTCGAGCCATCGATCTCAACCAATTCACCACCATAATGGACAGCACCTGGTAACATCGCACGTAAGAAGGTATATCTGAAGCAACCTCCAAGTTCTAGTTCGGGGAACTCGCCTAGAAAAGCTACAACCTAAGGCATAGCCTACCTTTAGAGTCTTTGTAGTGCGCTAAGAGACAGCGTTATCAGGAAACGCAGCCCAATTCATGTTGGATTATGTATTGCTGCAGTCCGTAACTTTTTTTCTTTAAAATGATCCGAAATCAATATTTGAGCAAGTACATAACCAGCCAGTGTTCAAAACTATCGCCTTACATTAATGTTATAATGTTATTAGTGGTAGGCCTACGGGTAGGTTTTTACGGGAAATTCGATCATGGCAATGCGTCATTACGTCACGTCTATAAACATAAAGAGGTTTTCCTGACTAGTAGGTTATCGCACGTGAGGATCCTGCAGGTGCCGGCTCATTTATAGCCTTTTCTCACAGCAGCTGGAATAATTAAATGTATCATTTTGATGGCGGATTGAAATCCAGAAAGGATTGTCTGTTTATGAAACACATGTGATTGAAATTAAATAATATTCCAGTTTTAAATGTGCTTCTGATTACAGATAGCCTGAGTTTACACAAGATTTGTATTTTAAAGCAAACCAGTTCGAAGGGAGAATAATTCGCTTTTTGGGTTAAAAAAATTCTTAATGTGAAATTCGGTATGACAATTAGATTAGACTGTAAAGAAATTGAAATCTACACGCTAATACACACTATGCTCATAGTCACGCAATGCTAATGTTGTTAACATTAATCATTTGAGAATGACGAATAACAATAATAATAATTTGCACGGTTTGATGTTATATGAGCTAACCGATCTTTAGATTAAATCACCATTGGTAGAGTGATTTATTGTAATGCTTTTTTCCTCAGTTGGTCAGAACAAATGTGGCAGACTTGTTACTTGTTCAGATGGCAATATACTGTGAAAATTCTTATTTGGGTCATATATTCCAGAATCTGTGATTGCAATGTCCAGTAAACATCTACACCGGTGCAGTGACAGACAGTCACACATACTCCTCGAAACATTAGATTAATCCACGCTGGAGCCATACCATGGCAAGGAAGATAATTCTGCAAGCAGCTGCAGTTCCAGGTTTCCAAACAGAGATGGCAACAAAGAGGCAAAATTTACAGACTGCAACTAAAACATTACAAATTTGCCTTCATCTTCATGTGTGTTTATACAACCGTCCATGTGACAGAACACTGGTCCACAAAGAAAACCAGTAGCGGCGTGTCATTTAAAACTCGTATTCCCATTTTGTCAGTGTTTTCTTTTCTTTCTATGGATCACTTTGCCACTGTTAATCTGCTTTGCCTTGAGCACGGAGCTGTGCCGTCTATGTGAAGTGTGTGCTCTGCTGCAAGGAGAGACAGCTTGAGCCCACTGCAGATGAAGATAATGCGTCAGTCGCAACATCAGAGCCATCACCAGAAAGAGCAATGCCAACAGCAAGCCAAAGGGGACCTCCTCCGAACAGGTGTGCGTGCCAACTGTCTCATCCATTGCTGAGGCAGTACTCGTGGAATTTGTTCCTCTGTTTCACCTCCTCTTAGTTTGGGGCTCCATCTCAGTCTTCGTCTCCTTGACCTGAGGAGCCTGTGACTCTACCTCCGGCTTCAGATGGCTCCATTCCTCCTCATCCCGCCATCCAGACACCTGTTCTACTCCCACCCTCGATTCCGACAAGAATTATTGGCCATTCGGTCTCACTGGGCTCCCTCGGTCAGTCAGCTCCACCAGGGTTGAACTTCAACACATCTCCGCTCTGCATTTGCCTTCTTCAGTCGCTCCGGCTCGCCCTCTAGTCTCTGGATCCTTACCTAGTTCTCGGGCGATCATTGCTATGGTTCCGTTGTGGATGTCTTCATCCGTCGCTCCACCTCCTAGGCTCTCTGCCTGCACAATGGGCTTCACGTCCATCACCGTCGTCGCCTCTGAGCATAGTCCTGGTTGTGGCCTGTGTTTCCATCTGTCCTCTCCTACTCAATTCTTCTCCCTGGCTCCCACCAGGGAGGTGAAGTTGCTAATTCTGAACCATCATTTTAGACCTAGTTATGGAGGCTGGAGCCGTTGATAGCAGACAATGCAGTTAATAAAGAAGTTATCAGAGAGAGGGAGATTGATTAAGCATGTGTGACATGCTATGTCTGAAACTGTAGGTTCATTATTTTTGTTTACTATATGTATTTGCTTGGTCGGTGTCGTTGTGGGTTTTAGTTATTTAGCTTTTGTAGGCTGTAAGGACCTTTGAAATAACTGAAATAATTTGGTGAAGTGATATGGACATGCGGTCGAGATCTGCCTGGAACTACTTTAGCCATGAGTTATCCCGAAAATAATTGTAGACCTTAAAATGTTAAACACACAACAGCCCTGTAGTGTGGGAGTGTGTGTATAAATATATATATAAATGAGATGCACAATTCTTTTATCAGGACCTCAGATCTGTCGTTGTGAAAATTTGTGAGTTTGTGGGAAAGAATCTGTCAGACGCTGCGATCGATAAAGTGGTGGAAACAGCCACATTCAAGCACATGAAGAATGACCCCTTGGCCAACTATGAGTCCCTTTCTCTGACGGTCACAGATGATTCCAAAGGATTTTTTTTGCGCAAAGGTAAGACATACAGTGTCAAATAAAGCATTAAGATATATACATATATACAAATATATAAATACAAATATATAAATGTATCACCTTTATGTTAATAAAAATGTTGCATGTATTATTTAAACATTAATTAAACGTTTATTGTTAAAAAAAGTCTAATATCAGCAGCAATGGGAAAATGTTATATTAAAGGGTTCACCCAAAAATTTTAATTATGTCGTTCCTAACCCGTAAGACCTTTGCTCATCTTCAGAACACAAATTGTGGTTCTCTCATGAACGGCAGCAGATAATGACCTGGAAGAGAGGAAATTGTTTAATAAAGTCGTTATTTTTGTTGTCTTTGCACACAAAAATATTCTCATAGCTTCATAACATGGTTGAACCAACCACTGATGTCACATGGACTATTTTATCAATGTCCTTACTAACTTTCTGTGTCTTGAATTTGAGTGTTGCTGTCTGTGGATGTCTGTAGAGGGTCTGAAAGCTCTCAGATTTCATAAAAAAATATGTTTTTGTTCTCAAAATGAATGAAGGTCTAATGGGTTTTGAACCACATGAGGGTAATTCACAACATAACTATCCCTTTAATATTTCCAACCTGCTGTTTTACAGGAACAGTTGGAGACTGGAAGAGTTCTTTAACTGTGGCTCAGAGTGAATGTTTTGACCGCATCTACCAGAAAAGAATGAAGGACGTACCTCTTAACATGGTCTGGGACATCTCAGAATTGCATGGCTGAAAACTCAAGACGTGGCATCCATTTTGCAAACTAATAAAGATAAAACACAATCATGATAAAAAAGTAAGGCATCATTTGAATAGACGTGTTGGCTACACAACCATATCAACTTTATTTAATTAATTAAAAAATTAATTTTATAAGTCCAAATGAAAATTTAAATGCAAAAGCCTAAAGCGTTTTTCTTTAAAATTTGCATTTTTGTCTGGCTACTTTGTATAGGTTTCTATGTAAGTACTGGTATTTCTGAGTGGGTTAAAGCTGGGTTTTAGCACATTTGAAGTGAAAGTAGGCTACTTTATGAGCAGATACTATGCATGGAGAGCATTCAGTATCATTATCTCTTTTTTGATCAAGATGACTTTTAGAGGCTTTTGCATTGGAACTCTTAAAATATTCTAATGAGTTTTTTTTTCGCCCCTTTGTGTCACATGTATGTTCCTGTTAAGGTTCCTGTTTTTCCTTATTTGGTTCTGTTCCTGTTCTCATTAGTTCATTTGTCTAATTATCATTCAAATCACCTGTGTTTATTAATGATTCCCTTAGAAGCCTTCAGTTTCTAGAGTTTCTTTGTCCTGTCATATGTCGTTTTACGTGGTAGCCTTTCCTATGTGGATTTATTAAAGACATATTTTGATTGACTCAGCCTCATTCGTGCTCCTTTGAGAAACTGGCTCCAGAAACCCGTGACAGAAGACAGTACCCCTTAGAAGGATGACTGTGGCTGAGGACAAGCTGTGGGGTTTGCAGCAGGTTGGTGGGAGGTTGGAATGTTATGTGGAGCAATTCTTCGAGCCTGTTAACCAGCTGAGCTGGACCGACGCTGCTCTGGACAGCGAGACGATCCACTGCGAACTTCCATCATATGATTTTGCCCTGATAGAGCTGATTAATCTTGTCTTTTATTTAAATGGATCTAAATTCGAAGTGGAAGAAATTAAGTTAGTGTTTCAGTCTCGCAGCCCAGCCTCGTCTGAGGCAAGCCGTGTCTCGCCAGCTCAACCCACGCCAGGAACCCCCACATACCGCACCAAAGGTCCGGAACGCCTACCTAGCCCCAAACACCCCCATATCCTCCGAAGCTCCACCATCGTCCTCAGCCCAGAACTGCCGTCCGCGGCTCCGCAGTCAAGCTCACCGCCATTCGCAGCTCAGTCAAGCCCGCCGCCATTCGCGGCTCAGTCAAAAATAACTTCTGAAATGAACTGTGACTTTTCACTTTTCCCAATCAGTAAATTGGGGGTGGGGGCACAGAAGAGCATATGCATTTTGCGTTCAGTTATACTCTCCAAAATGCAGCATCGGTGACATTACGGTGCCGAATTGTTGAATAAAGTAATTTTTGTTATTTCCGTACAAAAAGTATTCTCGTTGCTGCATAACTCGTTGTTACAGTTGAACCACTAATGGCAGATGGACTATTCTGACTATGTTTATCATACTTTTCTGGACCTTGACAGCGTTATTTACTTGGCAGTCAGTGGGACAGTCACAAGCCCCTAAAATATCTTAAATTGTGTTCCCGAAGACGAAAGAAGCTTTTACGGGTTTTGAACGACATAGGGGTAAGTGATTAATGGCAATATCCCTTTAATGTTGACTATCCCAATCACATGTTGGTGGGTGGAGTTAGTGTAAATGGCTTCTGCCAACAAGTGTAAAAAGCTACTCCGTAAAGGGCAATTAATTTTACATTTAAAAATTAGAATAATTAAATTGTAAATTATTTATGTGTTTTTTTAATTAAGGTAGTGTAGTTTGTGCATCAATCTTTTGTAGTCTATAGCTGTAGCCTCTTACCATCTGGCTAGAATCTGCTCTGAACAATGCCTAGAAATTTGTATTACAAGCACTTTCTGTGTCTGTTTGCCTCTTTATAATGTATCACTTATTGTATTCCTCAATTGTAAGTCGCTTTGGATAAAAGTGTCTGCTAAATGAATAAATGTAAATGTATATGGCCTACGTTCAAAACTGCAAACAAGTGTCATGATGAAACAAGTGTTATGATTAACCTGGGACAAAGCCCTAGGGTAAACCTTTTTAAACTGCCCTCATTGCTTATTTTAACTGTGTTGTTTTCTATGTTAGATTTAGAATGGGCTTAAATGAAAGCGATATTACAAAGATAAATAACATGAAACTTTGAATATTGTGTTGCACAACAGGAGCCATTAGTTTCAAAGTTGAAAGTATAAAGATAGACCAAATGCAACCTAAATTTGTGCATTACACCATATCTTTGCATTCATATTTGTGATTTCATTGGCCTTCTGAACTTTACTACTGGATTTCCCATTTGAAATGATAATGTAGGTTGCCAAGGAGTCCGAAGGTTGGCCATAAACTACGCAAAAACAAATAACACTTTAACTTGTGTATTGTGAACTTTTTTTCTCAGTGAAATCAATGTCTTCTCGGCTATTTATGCTCTTTAGTATTGTTGTTGATTTGGTTCAGTAAGATCTCAAACATGGCTCAGCAGGAATAGAAAATGCTTAGTGACAAAATGTTCACCTACAAAGGAACTGTCATAACTTTGGCAGACAATCATGATCTTACTCCAGAATATATTGAGTTAAATGGATTTTGAAACAAAGGATGATGATGTTTTTGTTGTTACCTTCACTTTTAAAAATAAAGGTGCTTCACAATGCCATAGAAGAACCTTTTTGTCTAAATGGTTCCATAAAGAACCATTAACATCTGAGGAACCATTCGGTTTCACAAAAGGTTCTTTGTGGTGAAAGAAGATTCTTCAGATTATAAAAATTAAAAAAAAGAGATGGTTCTTTAAAGAACCTTTAACTGAATGGTTCTTTCTGGAACTAAAAATGGTTCTTCTATGGGATCACTGTGAAGCACTTTTATTTTTAAGAGTGTTCCCCAAATCTGGCAAGTGAGATGTTAGGCTATGTTAATGAGTTGTCTATTTATAATTACCTCTTTAAAACACTTTGACTTTGCCTGTGTAGCGGAACAGTGAACTTTGCATTACCATGTAAATGTTTAAAGTTATACCAATCGAGGCCCTAGAATGTTATGCTCGACTCCAGATCACTCTCTCAGATACAGTGTGGACCCAACGGATCATGACCTTAATATTACGTGGAAGATTTCCCAGACAAAGCCAACCAAATCACACCCGATTAGATGCCCTGGCTAGAGTAACGAGCAATGGAGAAAGATTACAACACACATCCATCTTCTGTTTCCATTTACTCCAGCTGCTGATGCCCAAAATGCTGCCAAAAAAGGAAAAGTGTGTATGTGTTCATCAATCAGTTAACAAACTGGCTTGATGTCATGCAACGTTTTTTCTGATATCTGTCTTTGCTGTCAGGTCATCTGTCATGATGAGAAACCCTAAAGACCTCGTGGTGTCATATTTCCATTTTTCCAACAACTTGAAAAACCTGCATTCTCTGAGAGCTTTGATTGGATGTTGGAAAAAAAATTCACATGATGCAGTATAAGAGCCAAAACCAACATACAGCATTTTTTGCATATCAGACACTTTGTTATTCATTATATGTCTCTCTCTCTCTGTGTGTGTCTCTCTTTCTCTCACTCGCTCTCTTATGTCTTTTATGTGTAAACATACCTGGCAATAAAGGTCATTCAGATTCTGATTAATGCAATATTTCTTCTAGTAGTCACAGAAAACTTTTGAAATAGTTCATTATTTAAAAGTGTTTTATTTAATGTGATGTGTGACAAATCACCGGCATTGGTTAAATGTTATGTAACCCTTCCCAGACCTTACAAGTGGTGGGGAAGATGTAAAAGAAGGGCAACAACCACAGTGTTTTTCATTGCAAATACAACAAAATGTATTGTGTACAAAAGGTCATTAGAAGTGGCAAAGAAACAGAAGGAACAAAACAAATTATTTTAAACCCATTACAGACCCTAGGGTTTCCACAATAATATGAAATGGCAATTCCTCTGTGAAAAAGAATATACACTCAATCACAGCACAAAACCAAATATCACTATAAGTGTCAAAACCCAACACTCACTTAACTCAAACCACTACAAATGGCTCCCCCTCACCTTAACCATGTATAAGAAAATGGGAACCCTGTCTGTTGGTTTAACCCTTGTGTGGTCTTCATTTTGGGCTGTGCACTCGTGGTCTCTCGTGGCAACAAAATGTAATATTGTAACAAAACAATAGTTTTTCTTAATCAATGTAATTTTACTCTGTTTATTAATGTTTTTACTCAACATTTGTGTAGTTTTTGGATATTATTTTATATTGTTTAAATATATATATATATATATATACACATTTAAAAATGTTTTTAATAGGTTTTTATACAAAAACAGCTTTTTATGTAAAAATCACTTTATAAACGACCCACATTTCTAACTTTCATTCATGGGATAACATGGATCATTTGACAGGGTTTGGTGTAAAACTTTTGCCCATCTTTTGGAAATTGCCATTGTAATTTTTTTTTTACCAGTAGATGGCTGCAGCGCTCCATTATTTGCTATTTGCTATTTAACCAACTGAAAGTTTTTTTCACTTGGATTCATATCTACATATGATGAAATCACAATTAAAAATTACTTTTTGTCAAAGTTTGGCATTTTTAGAGCTAAAAATATTTTTATTTAAATGATGTTACATTATGATTAGAATCAAACCTGAACAAGATGTCACAAAGAGAAAAACTGGAGTCTTTAGAGTTTAAAATTTATTTAAATAATCTGTTTTTCATATAATTTTAAGTGTTTGGGGGGGGGGGGGGGGTCATTTTGCGTTGTGGATGTTTTCGGCATTGTTGGAAGTGTGCCACTTCAATTCTGTCCATGTGTGTTCTACGTTGTGTCTGATTTTGAGGATGAATTTTGTCAATTTTTTATGCGGGGTTTCTTCAAATAAAATAATAAAAATGCAAATCCACCACAAAATTAAATTGGTGACACTGACACGTCGACAATGTACACAAACCCACATGAATAAATGTGTGAGACCATAAAAATTGTTTTCTTATAATTTGTCAAATAAAATAATCCAAAATGCAGAGCCACCACTAATATCACAGTGTCTCAGTCATAATTATTTAAAAAATATATATAAATATAATGAGACTTTTATTTTGATAGGCGTGCTGTGACGCGCATGCGCTCTTCTCCCACTTCCAAGTGCGAAACTGCGAACGGGAAATGCATTTCTCGCAAATATTCATCTTCGCTGATTCTATGATAAAATAATTGTTGACAGTTTTGTTCTTTACGTCAAGTGGAACTACGTTACATCTTTAATAAGCATGTCTTGTTAAGATTTTCCTCATTCTATTGGCATGTTTTTTTGTGTTACCTAAGCACAGATGTCTGGGGAAAAAACAACACCACGGCAAGTAACGTTAAGTTAACTTAAGAGCTAAATACTAATAAACAAATGTAACGATTGCTTTCATATGTTGCTTACGTTAACGTTAGTTGAATGCATTACAATAGGACATTAATATTGTCATGTAGAAATCTATAATTTAATATTATAGTTGTGTTCTTGACACAACCTTATTCAGACCTGTTTTAATGCATTTGTGCAAGATTATTTATTATTTAATAGGTCTTAATAATTAATAACAAGAAACGTTAAATCGGGTTATTTGCATATTTTATGTCCTTTTAATAACGTAACGATGCCTAATTTCTACAGCTCATAAACAAGCTAAATAAAAGTAAGATTAAAAAGTAAAAAAAACAAAGCATAATGCCTAAATCAGCAAAGAGTCTGACTAAAATAGAACATCAAAATTGACAATTTAAACGTAATTAACTCAAAGAAAGCTATATAAAACATCATTACAGTTGTGATAACCTTAATATTGCTGATTATGAGGTGCTTTATGTCTAATCTGTGTGTGTGTGTGCGTGCGTGCGTGTGTGTGTGTGCGCGTGTGTGTGTGTGTGTGTGTGTGTGCGTGCGCGCGCACAACAGGAAAACCAGCAGAGGGACCGACAGCGGCAAGAGCAGGAAAGAGAAAGGGAACTTCACTTCAAGCGGAAACAGAGAGAGCTGGTTGGCCAGGGACACAAACCTTTCTACCTAAAGAAATGTAAATCTGTCTTTGTTCTAATCCTGTTCCGTGACTTTTTACCTTGTTCACATATATTTGAAGTACTTTTAGAAGTTATTTTGAAGAACATTTGTTGGTGAATGTCATACTAGTCAGTTTTTTGAGCTTCAGTGTTCATAACTGTTATTTAGAAAAGAAACATCAAATAATACACGGAATTATGTAGGGCAACGCAATATTGCGTTCATAATCGCAGATGAATCACCTTCGATAATGAACGTGATATTGTGTAGCTTATCAGTGATCTACGACTGTATTAAATGCCGCTCCATTTGAAAGCAGGTGATGGAGATTTACTGCTAATCGTGGAACCGGCTTTACTGATGAGATGCGCATGACAATCGCATGCGATATATCGCCCAGCCCTATTATTATGTAATATTTATGGTCTTATTTTATTTTATAACATCTTTAAACCCCTTCTACAGCTGACAAGAAGAAGCTGGAATTGGTTGAGAAGTACAGCTAGCTGAAAAAGAGCGGGAAACTGGAGAACTTTTTGAGTAAGAAGAGGAAGCGTAACGCCACCAAAGATCGCAAAAAGTTGCCCAAGAAACTTCAAATGTGGACTAATCATGGCTCATATGTGGCACCTTGAGTTGATTATTTGTCTAAGTGTGTCATAATGCAGAAGGACTTATGCTAAAAAGTAAATCCTGCTGGACTATGATGTTAAAAATGGGCTTGGTATGATTTGACAGATATATATACATTTGCACAGATATTTGACCTTTATGGATTTAGCAGACGCTTTTATCCAAAGCGACTTACAGTAAATTCAGGTTATACATTTTTTGTCTGTATGTGTTCCCTGGGAATTGAACCCACAACCTTTGCGCTGCTAACACAATGCTCTACCACTGAGCCACAGGAACACAGTGAACGGGAACACAGATATGGATTAAGAAATGTTTTATTAACAGGTTTGACATTTAAGATTTTTATCTTAAATATCCATTATCTTTTATTGTTTAATTGTTTTGAACATTTTCTTTTAATACAATTCTCATACTGTACCACTAGATGGAGATGTTGATTCTTTAAAGAATCTGCATAAACCTAATTTTTGCCTCCGCAAACTTCAGTTCCAAACCAGCAGAAGTTTATATGCAGAAAAATCAACTATCTGAACTGCCACCATATGACGTTAATCCAGTTTTTGACCTCAAGGGCACTAGACATAAACCCTTTATACAGACATCCGTCAACAGGATGAGTCAGCTCGCATACGTATCTGCCCTCTCAATATCCAAAAATATTTCCCTTTCGTCTAGATTCCATGACCCATTTAAACACGGCCTCTTAAGACCAAGGTTGTTTGGTGAATCCACAGGGTTTCGAAGATCGGCATATCTTGAAATTGCTTTGATTAAGACACGAGCAGCAAAGTACCCTACTCGAGAAATAACAATTTTCAACAGTGTCGTAGTTTATACCTTTGGTTTTCAGTTTCTTCTGTGTTCTTCTGGATTAACCTACTTTGTAGCAAGACTTGCAATCCTGGAGCAAATACCCCTTGGTTCAAGCCGCACAAGGGTAAAGACCTCACTTAATCATTTAATTTTCATCCTTGAGTAATGAATTGGACTTTCATGGCTATATATCTTCCTAACCTGCTGGACCATGTGCAACTAGAGTCCATCACGTCCCTTAAAGGGGGTGGATTTAATGCAGTCCGCAATTTTAAAGAAGGACTCGATTTTAAAGCAGCACACTCCAGCTAAGACTTTCGTGTTTGAAACCATCCTTGCTTGAATACAGAATGGGGGATTATGGCCTTCCTTAACCTTTGGTTTTATGTCGGAGTCATTCCTCTGCGGTTAAATCCTTTATTTGGGTCACCGGAGGTCTTTAGAAATCTTGTCTCCGTAATCTAAAGAACACAATCCTTCCCTTTCATCCTAAATCTGTCTTGTTAAAGATGAGGTCGTATTTCTGGTTTTAATGAGAAAGAATCTGACGCTTCAGCTAAACAGAAGATTGTAGCATTTGTCATAAGCTCTATAGCCACTGGGCCACCCAAAGGAGTGATTGCTGGAACACAAGCAGGGATCGGAGAATGCTAAACAGAGATCCATCATTCTTAATTCACGAGTTAGGATATTGCTACTCCTTCGTGCACAGGAAAGTAACCCAAGGCAACCTGAGACTCTTTTGCAATAGGCACAAAGGGCAGATTTGCATTTTATTACCAACTTGTCACTTCGCTGATGTCTTCATATTTATGGACAAAAGTGGAATGAGTGGAGTGGGATTGGAAAATGAAATAGACCAGACTCCAACCCCACCAAAGGTCATTTACTATTTTTACAATTTTTTTCCCCTCGTGGGGACCGCAGGCCGGTTGTAAAACATAGGCAAAGAAGCTCTCTCTCTTTCTCGAATTGGCAATATTTGAGAAAAAAGTTGAGCAAATTCTAATTATTGGGAGGACTAGCCCCCCTCTATGGTAGTTATCGCCCTGATCAGACATGAAAATATGTTGTGGCATTATCGTTCAGTCTGTAATGATATGACGTTAGCGAACTTTAGCAATTTTTTGCAAACATTTCTTTGAATAACATGACCGTAAATATGAACACACGAGTGAATGTAACATAAAACAAATGGTTACTTTTCATTAAATTCTGTATTAATGCCAATAAAGCTTACATTTATGTATTTTTGTTCGCTTGTGCAGCCATGTTGCTGCTGTAGCCGGTTTACGCTGAGAAAACTTATAAACCTTCGTTTGAAGTGTGGTCCTGAATAATCTTCGTTTGAAGTGTGGTCCCGAATAATCTTCGTTTGAAGGGCTATCTGGCCCTTCCCCTACGCCTCCAACCAAAAGAGAATCGAGACACCCCTATGGGCAAGGTCTAAGGGGTAGAAATGGGATTGTGCCTAAATTTGCATTACAACTTCTAATGATCAATACCAATTTATTTCCACCACAAGTGTTTAATTAATTACTTAAACTCATAAAGGCCAAAGTTTCCCACTGGTAATTACAACTTTAAAGTGGCATTTGTGCACACTCAACTCACAAGTAGGATCACTCTGACTTCAAACTTCTTCATCAAGTAGACGATCATTTTAACACCTTAACAATCAAAAGAGAGCGTCTTCTCATTTTCTTAGTTCTCCCCTGAAGGATTTCTAAGATAGAGTGGTTTGCCTTGCCAAGAGCTAACTATCCATTTCAGGGGCGGCCTGCTGGGAAATCTCCTGCTAAATGAGGAAGGAGCTGTGTGGCTTACAGATGACTCCATGACACCTCCGCCTCGTCCCCTGACACATTACGACAGTCCTGTGTCCGTAATGGCATTAGCCGACTGAGTGCTGAGAAGCAAACTGCCATCTGGATTGAATTACCAGACCCCACAGTTTCTCTCGCCCGTCAGATTATCCATTTGATGACCGTCGGAGGGAAAGTGTATTTTCGAGATGCTGCCTAAGTCTCACATGTCTGCTTTCTAAGACTAAAGATTTGTTTATGACCATAGATATTTTGATTTTACAAATGAGGTGGTAGAGGGGAATCAAGGACATGTTTAGGGATGCAACATGGTGTGGATGCGATTGATGTTGTGTCAGTTTAGCGTTAACTGCATCGGTAAGCAAGGACTTGAGCTTGGATGTGTGACAAAAAGACATCGCAAAAGCAGGCGAACTTTTAACATCGTTCCAAGCAAAGCCATATTGCTTGAATATAAAATGGTTATTTCAGGCTGAAACACTTAAAGGTTAAATTACATTTGGTTTAATTAGCCCAATACCATTGGCAGCGGACTTACAAAGGTCTGTATTTGCATAGCAACTAAGCTTAGAGTGTGAAACACAAGACAAAATAAATGAAATATTTAGACTTTGCATTCAATATGGGGACATAAATATAAATACATCAAATATTTCCTTATTCAGAGACAGACCTTTTGTAGGTTCATGAAACAGACTTTCCTGACATTTCTCCTTTACGTTTAGATTTCCAAAAGGGCCAAAGAACAACTAAACAACTAATTTATTTAAAGGTGAAGGTCTGTGTAATTTCTGCATCACTAGCAGCATAAAACAGACTTGATAAAATTAGATTTGGAGAAAATATAGTGGCTGCTGAGGCATTTTGTACAGCTTCTCGAATGTTCTGGGTGTTTGCTAGTACTTGAGGTGGTTTCCATGTAGTTTTTAGCATGTTCTGGGTGGTTTCTAGGTGATAACTGATGTATTGCGGGTGGTTTCTTGGACATTGCTATGTTTTGAGTGTGTTATGAGTGGCTGCTTACAGCATACAATACACGGCTGAGGATTATGTACTACCAGACTTCCAAGTAATTCCGATCACAACAAACTCGAGCAGAAATGTAGAAGATGCGTGACAAATGACAATGTGTGTTCTAAAATCGGCAGAACATATCAAACATGTTTGATATCCTCCAACGGGATGGAATCATCTGAAGCAAAAAAAAATAATTCTGTGACCATCTTACACTATGTGATTTTGGAATCTCTCATCTCTAATCTGCAAGCTTTGACTTTAGCAACTAGCGCCAACTTCTCCAAACTACAACGGCGGAAAATCACACTAGGCTAACCCCTCACTACAGAACGCAAGATCCAGGAGGCGAGGTTGGATCCACAACTAGGAGGTGGAGATTGGTAGCTTTAAGGGTGGAGATGGGTGGGTTTAGGGATCAAGGGGAAGAAACTGGTAAGGTTTAGGGATATGCAATGTGGGAGTAGTTGGATCTGGATCCAACCTCTCCCACTGGATCTTGTGTTCTGTAATAAGGACGATCTCGAAAATCAGGGCAAAAATCACATAGTGTATTTTACAGGCTTAAGAATTATTATTATGATTATTATTATTTTTGTTGTTGTTCATTTATTTTGTGTAGTCAACCTGCAAAAGTCTTATAATTTTCTCTGCATTAAACATGGAAAATATAAAGGTTAACTTAGAAAATGTGCTTTATTGTTATTGTTTTATATCATTGTCTGGATATTACAATGAATAAAGAAATAGTGTGAAATAAAATTGTATAGTTACAAGGTTTAAACAAAGACGTGTTTCCTTTTGTGTTCTTTAGTATTTGATTTCCTGCATCAATCAAACCACAGGAAAAGTCACAGCAGTGTCGGCATATTATGTGAATATTGGCAAATGTAATTACAGTACTTTTGACAGATCCATTATTAATTTTATTTCTGTTTGCACTCTTGCCATTCAAAGTGTCTGATTTAATTCTCCTTTTATTTTGAATAAAAGATAGATCCTCTACTACTTCAAACAGACATATTTACCGCAAAGCTGATTCAGTCACCTCAATAGTCCTTGGCCATCAGGAAAAATCCATAAAAAGAAAGGAAAGGCTGGCATATCTATCTATCTATCTAATCTATATGTGATCTTTAAAGCAAAACACTCATCACCAAACACCAATGACTTGTACATACACTATATGGACATCCCCTTCTTTAGAAAAGAAAAAAGCACTTCCAAAACATCGGCTGCAAAGATGGAAACAAAATTTATGTATTTAAAAATTATATCTCCATCTCTGTTGCAACAATTTTGAAGTGTATGAAATTACTGTATCCATATGTACAAGTCATTGGTGTTTGGTGATGAGTTTTTATCTCAAGGTCTGCATTTAAAGTCACACCAGATGTGTTCAGCTGGTATTAGGACTTGTCTTTCTGCAGACCAGTCAAGTTCTTCCACACTGACTGAATCATCATTCCTCTTTGATCCTTGCCTAATACACAGAGACACTGTCATGTTAGAATAAAAAAGGGTCCTGTCCAAACTGTTGCTATAAAATTAGAAGCACACAATTCACATGTCACTATCTATCTATCTATCTATCTATCTATCTATCTATCTTTTAACAAAACATCTAACAGATTCTGCGTTGGAGCATTTAAACTCTTGAGCTGCATATAATGGTGCTTGGTTTCATAAAACAAACTAAGCTGTCCCACAATGCCTCAGCCTTGTTTTTGTTTTGTTTTTTCATATCAGGCAGCGACTTGTCAAGGCTTAATATGACAGATATGTGTACAAAACATCTTATGCAGAAAGACAAAGGAGTTTGAAAGACTCCTCAAGAGAAGTACTTCTGACAATTTAAACAAGTCTGTGACATTTTTTATTTTATTTTCCACAGCAGCTCTGGCTTTCTCACATCTTCTAAAGCACAAACAGAGTGACTGATTCATCTTTCACTCACTGGACTGAACAAATCAGTTTTAACTGAAACTATCACTCTTATTGAATTTGCATCTAGACTTTTACATCTTGTGGAAATTAATATATTCTTTGAATATACACTATCAAAAGTGTGAAATATTTGTGTGTGTGTGTGTGTGTGTGTGTTTAACATTCAAAGGCAGACCGCTTTCTGTCTTGACACTGATATATTCATTTCATACCCCACATAAAACATGCCCCATATGGAGTTGTTAACAATGGGATAAATGTGTGTGGAATATTAAGATGCTTAATTATATTCAAAATTAATTTTAAAAATGAATGAACAAAGCCAAAGACTGATTAACTGAACATATGCCTTCAAGTGTCTTCATTGCACTTTAATCAAATAATAAATGATAATGGTGCAATAAATTGCCTTTCAACTCATGAAACAATGCAATCACTGACAACAGTGATAATATAGCAAAAAATTATGGACAAACAAAGGCGCATGGTATTATGACATACATTAGCCTGCAATCCATCTTAATTGAAGTCAGCCATATGTGCCACACAGAAAAAAAAAACCACTTTATAGAAGTAAAAGAGGTTATAAATGTGGCTTAATGTTTAATTTTAAACAGACATTGCTTTTACAACCTGCATGGTGGCAGCATAACCAGACGAAAACTGGTTTATTATCTCACCATCTGCCATGTTCATAGAGGTACAGAAGCAGCCTTGACAGTGTACTCATAGAGCATGATTAATTTTTGACTCTTCTTAAAGTCTTTGCACATTTCTTTTTTGAGCGTAAGAACAGCAACGGTATCACCTGAGGCTCATGTTTCCATAGGAACTCCCTCAGGTGTGAGGCAGCAATGACAACTGCATCTGAGTGTTGCCATGGTGATGTTTCTCAAGGAAAAGTAGCATTGGCTAATCAGTTCACATTTTAAGATACCAGCTATTTTATGTAATTTTTTTATACATTGTCTTATGGTTGTATCACTTTCTTGATGTGTAGGCCTATATGTAAGATATTGTTTTTCTAGCTATATGTTATTTCATAGCTAGATGTATGTGGGGATATTCAACCAGGTTGCCTGTGTAACGTGTTCAAATATAATATTTGATACTTTCACAAACTGCTTATCCAAATATCATGATTAGTATGCTATATGACAGGGCGGAGTAGCTGTCGTGACGCTGCAAGCAACTAAACAAGTTTAAAACAAGGACTTTAAAATGAAATATATTAGTTTCATATAGTTGATATAGTTGATTTGATAGTTGAAAGTACTTTGTCCCTTTGTGTCTGTTTAATGTTGGCCTACTGTACAATAACTTTGTGTTGGCTTCATTAATTAATCTTTAATTGAGTTCTGAGCGATGCGAATGGAACTAAATTGATCCAATCGGTTCTCGAGTAAACAACTAACTAAATAGGGTGAAGTGTATTAACGTTTAGCGCATGTGTTACGACATGATTAAATGTGTAGGGTAATTGTCCTTCACAGAATTGCTGGTTTGTTCAAAAGAGTCAATTCGCGAAAATGATTCGGACTTTCTCTTACTGTGAATTGTAGGCTACTATGGATTGTTGAAATTATCAACACCCCAGAATGTGTATATATGCATGTCTGTGATTGTGTAGCTCTGCTGTTATACTTACACAATCACAGACATGCATATATACACATTCTGGGGTTATTTATTAAAATGAAAATATATAGAATTGTTCAAAATGTACTTTGAAATATAGAAAATGTTTCTTTCAGTTATGTACTATTAACCCACTTGGGTGCATTTATCGAACCACATTATCTGTCTTTGTCAGGTGACATTATACTCACGAGAATCGAAGTGCCTCTTGGGTATCGCCGCCATTTGTGAGGCATCAAAGCCGCGGTGTTCTGTATTTGGAGAATTGTCTTTTTCATTTGCTTCAAACTGGTACGTTCTTGTTGTGTTAACGTCTGCAATGGTTAATTGCATGATTGAAAAGGTCAAAACCTCACCATGAAGAAGGACATGTTAGGTGAAAAAAAGAACTCGAGAAAAGCTTGAAAAAAAGAACTTGGAAAAAAAAAGACAAAACAAGTCGGCGTCGCATCGGATGGCCTGGGTTTCAGTGGTGATAGGCAAAATCATCATATTTGCCAACATATCTCTGTATGTTCGTTTACCCTCGACATTTTCATAAAGTTTGATTGAGGTTAGAGTTAAATTCTATAGGAATTGGACATAAAGGTTGTATTGCCTTATGCTGCTTTTCATGTCAGACATAAGGGCAATTCTCACTTCATTTTAAATACGTATGTTAACCTCATGCACCTCATACTGTTTTAGACAACTGTGATGGGCAAAACATTGGACACAGTATAGCGATGATTGACCGTTTTGAGATTTCCAGAGAGAAACCATTCAGTGTGAAAGTGTGTGTCAGAATGTCTTCTACCTACAAGCACTATTTGTTTGACAGATCATCTAGTGCTTCTAAGAATCCATTCAGAAAGGGTCATCAGAAATGTTTGGCAAAAGCATCACATCATAATTGTAATGTATTCATCTTTCTTTGTAGTACTTACATTGTGTCCACTTAAGAAAACAGTGTGCTGATGATTCATCATGGTTGCCACATCTTCTGTTATGCATTTTGAAATGGATTTTAACATCAGTTTAACACTGATCATTACTTGTTATCAGCCAAATAAAGTACGGACTATTTTGAACAAACAGGGTAAGGTTTAATGGTAGAGACTCACATGATGTAATTACTTACAATTGTGGAAATGATGTGTGCAAATCAATGGTAGACAAAAACAGAACATGTAAGTGTATATGCAAGTTTTTATACTGTAAACAAGATAATCATATAAACAAAGAAGTTGGAGGCAGACATTCCGGCGGCACTCAGCTGTTTACGTCAGGTAGTATGGATCAGTTAATTGTTAATCATCAACGACAAAATTATATAAATTACAGTTCCTAAAAAGATTGCTGAGATTATCTCGGTACCGTATTTACTTGGTTTGCATCTGTTTCTCCAGTATGAAAATTGAATCTGTCTTTATTGTACGGCTCTGTACACTTTCAGTTCACTGCTCAATGCAACAGTATATTCAAAATGGCGCCTCGGTGACGTCACATAAAATAAACGCACGCGTCTGACAAAGACCGATTCCGGAGGAAGTAAACATCTCAGATAAGAAGAAACTTTAATAGAGGAAAATTGTTAGTTATTGAATTACAATATTGTCATGGTAAATTAAGCAGAGTAACAGATTGATGGTATCTTTGAGTAAACAAGCAGAGTGTCTGGATGACGCAGTTTGTTTTGGTCTTGTGGGGCACAGCGGTCAGCTGAATGCATTGCTAGACTAATTGAAGTGGAAACAAGAGGACTGAGACCCCTTGTAGGTTCAGTGGCGGGAACAAAACCATACAATTGTATAATTCAAGAATCCAAATGCGGTGTCGACAGATAATGATGTGTCCAATTAAATGCAGCTGAAGCTGTTCCAATATATGACTGCAGCCGCAATGTGTTGAAATGCCATGTTCTTCCAAATGCAGCTTAATTGCCACCCACTGCTTCTGTCAACAGGTGCCAACGGGTCTGAATCATAGTGGGGGAAGTGTGTTAAAGCTTTTCTATGTTTCCATCATGGATTGTGAGTGAATTCTCATCAGCCGTGCACACAGACGAGATTCAAACAAATGCTATCAATTGGGAATTAATCAAATTATGAAGTGGTATAAGGGAAGGGGCTAAACATATGAGGACTTGGTAATGTCATTCAAAAGTAAAGTAATTTCAGAGCATTTTTTAATGCTAGTTGTCTAGGAGTATGCAAATATTGTAATTTTAGTTTTAACTATGGAGTCAAAACCGTATATATTTGCAAGATAATTAAAGTAATGCAAAAGAAAATAAAGTTGTGCGAATGAAAATGAAAGTATTGAGAAAAATAAATATGCTTTCAGTAAAAATAAGATTTTTTTTGCGCAATACTTCATTTTTATTTATAATTCTTTATTTTGTTCGCAAAAGTTATTTTCTTCTTTCAATACTTATTATTCTCAATACTTTAATTTTCTCATGTCTTGAGAGCCCAAAAGCATTCACTGCGTGATGAATCTTATTAGAATGCCGTTAAAACATACCTATAATTCAAGTTATGAAAGCAAAAAATATCCCTTTATGTGCTTTTGTTTTTTTGTATCTGTAGGATATGATAGTTAAGTAATATCACACAAGAGTGGCGTTTTTTATATATAAGTGTGTGTGTGTGTGTGTGCGTGTATGTGTGTGTGTGTGTGTGTGTGTGTGTGTGTGTGTGTGTGTGTGTGTGTGCGTGTGTGTGTGTGTGTGTGAATGTGATATACATTTTATACAACAGTTACAAAAAAAAGATAATATTGAGTGAGTTTCATTTTTTAAATAACACTGTCTGTTTTTTTCTGTTTTGCAATGAAAATAGTTCCAAACAAAGCCAGAGCAGAACATCTGCATGCTTTAGAGCAACACACAGCACTGTTTCATTCCTGAATGAATCTGTTTTTTAATGAGTCAGTTGTTTAATAATCCATTTATATAGACATCCATTTGCTTTGTTTCTAAAGGAATCGGCTGTACTGACTTGAATGAGTGATTCAGTCAATCACTCATTATTCACTCATTAAGGGTTTTAGTGGTATATTTATTTATCCATGACAGTCCTAAACCAGCCAAGGTACCAGCATAAAAACACACTAATCAACATATCTTTTAATTATTGTTGTTGAAAAAAATCCCCAAAAATATTCAGATTTGTCAATATCACACACTCCTACAAGCGATCTATTCCGATAACTTTTCTCATCCTGAATTCCACTGTCTTGAGACTTCTTATATCCACACAGAATCACACTAATATGTGCATATTCAGAATACCCAAAGAGAATATTTCTTTATTTTTTTATGCTGTCCTCTATTTCTGATTTGACTTTCATGGCTCCCTCCAGATGCATTTATCAGCTGCGGGTTAGTAGTTAGCTGAGCTAGAGCACTGCCGGCAGCTGCCCCATGTCTTTACAGTCCATTTTTTCATTTTTACCCACATTAGGACTGACTGACACATAATCCCTTGATGCAGCAGTGGCCTCCATTTTCTTGGCAAATAGCAGCGAGTTTAATACCACCCTCTGTCCAAAATAACAACTCACACAATTTTGCTTCAGTAATTGGGCTATTATCGTCGTGGCATGAGGGCTGTATTCTCAAGCAGCCCCACCAAGTCATTACTTAAAAGGTTTTTTAGTGGTCAGCTATCAATTGGTTATAAAAGTCTATTTGTAACATTTATATTTAGACCTAACTGGTGAAGTGTTTTAGTTTTCAATGCTTTAGCTTAGAGGTTCTCATCCTCAGCCAACTTTCAAATGGGACCTCAAGATAACTTCAAATTATTCAAGATCAGACAAAACAAGAATTAAAATAAGCTGACAAAAAATAGAAAATGTTAAAATATATTTTTAAATCCATATCCAGTGAATCATGATCAGCTTGAAAAGTCATGCAGCCTTCATATATTGTAGTCTGTAATGCACATTTGGGCCCTTGGAGGCAAATAATATGGATATAAATAATACGCTTCAACTAGCTTAACTAGCTTAAACTATAAGTGTAGTTAAAGGTTTTATTAACAAATATTCATATCAAAGAAACTTTCCTGACCCGGTGGTTCTCATAATGTCCTTTACACCCTCTAGAGGTCATGTGAAAGGCTTACCTAGTTGTCAGATCTTGAAAATGTACTGATGATACATTTAAGAACCAAAAGGTGAACGTTTTTCTTCTTTCAAAATAAGGGAGTCACAAACATAGAAAAGGTCTTAAACAGTGGTACTTTTTCGATTTCAATCATTGCGTTTTTAATAAAAAATGCAATTTAAAAATCTAATTCTATTATTATTGTTTATTTTACTCTGGCATACAATAAACAAGTAATTTTAGTTGGCATTGTGCAGTATGCCGAAAATAAAAACAGACTCTGTAGTGTGAGATTCAAAACAGATTTCATGACACAAATCTATCATATGGCTTCAAAAGACTTGAAATATAGCGCACAATTTGACCTACTTTTATGGTGCTTTTTTGTGATTTTTGCAGCTTGAAAGATCTAGTCCCATTCACTCAAGTGAACAAGGTGAAGTGAAATGTGTTTTTATTTCGAGCGGTTACATCAAATGTGTATTCATCAAGTGTGAGGATTTTTTCATTTAGATACAGCGCACCTTACAAATTAAATAGCAAATGAAATAAACACCCATAGATTACTGACTGAAAGAGACTGCTTTGATGAACTAGTAATGATTTACTTTACTCTTGACAGGTAAAAAATATGCGATTATATGTTTGTGTTTCTATCTGGCACAGAAGCAGCTACAGTGTCACTGAAGCAATACGAAGCTGTCTGTTGTATTTACTGAGATTTTTTTTAGACATGTCTTTGTGCTATATTTGTCGACTGTGCTAATCTAACAGTAGCTATAGCAACATGCTAAAATTGTAGCTCTGGGCATACGTTGTAATGAAACATTTCTTTTAATTCACCCAAGGCATACAATGTTTTAATAATTGTTATTGAATAGAAAGCCCTCAGAGATTTGGAGTGGGTTTACAATGGCTAATAATTTAAGAATGGAAGATGAAACTTTGCAAAATTTGCATTTGATTATGACAACTTTATTTAAATGAGCTGCCTCCAATTCTAGAAGAAAAAGACAGGCTGCCTTTTATCGTCATGTTGAACTGACAAGATAAGAGTTCAGAGCCTTATGAACAGAATAATCATACAGAATAACATGATTGGGATTTGCACTCCACTTTGGGGATGTTTTCGCTTTTAGCAGACTGTTGCCCAAAAAGAACAAAGAATGATGAAGTTCTAAACAGGTCGCTGGGTGTATTGCTAGGTTGCATAGCATCAGTAAAAAAGAGAAAAAACAATGTCAGATATCAACAAAAACATTGTTTAATAACAAAATATCATTCATTTGGTTCTCATAAAACATCAAAACAAAGATTATATGAAGAATAATTCCATCAAATATAAATCATTCACTTTGTAATAAGATAACAGAAATGAATTATAGTATGAGCGGTTCCAAAACACAACTTTTCACCATAGTTATTAAAGGACTGCAAAAATATGATTTTACTTCACCACATTTACACCCACCAGGAAAAATGAAAATAGATTATATATTCACAGCTGTCTGTGATTGTACAATCATTGGGTCACTGAGAGTTCTTTCAAGTGTAATTTGCTTGAAATTCCTCTTGTTAATTAATGATGTTCAGAAACTACTACATTCCAGAATTAAAGACTTTTTCTGGAAATGAATGGACCCCAGATCCACAGCTGCCTTGTGTCTTCATTTCACAAACAATCTCATCAACGATTTTAATCACAATTTTTTTCAATAAAATCAGGACACTCTATGCACACTCTATGAATTTTTTCATCTTCAAGGCAAAATGCGTGATTAACGCTGAAAGTGAGAATGGTATATGGATTGCACTGCAAAAAAATATTTTTATCAGTATTTTGTCTTATTATTTACATTTATTTGACATTAACCCGTCTACAAATATTGTCTGTTTTAAAGCATATATCTTACGAAATGTAGACAGCTTTACATTTCAAACAAGAACAAATAATTTGCCAGTGTGGAAAGATTAATATTCTAAATATGCAAATTTTTCTTGTTTTAAGGATGTTTAGATATTTTGTGGGGGTGGGGGAAGGTAAATACTGATTTAAAATAATAAATAAGTGGTGCTTTAAAATGCCTGGTCAATGCAGTCAAAATGCTAGGCCTGGTCTGTGCAGAACATTATGGCATGTATCCAATCATACAATCTGATAAGAAACATTCTTAAAGTAGTAAATCATACAGTGTACACCCAGATTAACATTAGGACAAACAAATATCA
This sequence comes from Oxygymnocypris stewartii, assembly GCA_003573665.1. Lineage (NCBI taxonomy): Eukaryota > Metazoa > Chordata > Actinopteri > Cypriniformes > Cyprinidae > Oxygymnocypris > Oxygymnocypris stewartii. The sequence continues at coordinate 7,826,661 of QVTF01019716.1, read as the reverse complement.
AAGCAGTTCATGTTATGCATCCAAGTATCCTCAGTGCAAACTCTTCTCGTTCCCCCTTTTGTCATGTTTCCTCAAGTTCGGGCTCTTCTGGAAGTGTGCTGAGATCTTGTATGACTACCTGTGGAGTTGGCATGGTGATGGGCATGGTCATTACGACTGGCACTGCCCCTCGAGAACTTTGTGGCACTGTGTCTCTCTGTAGTTCTGGAGCGAGAGCGGGTGTCGGCGCCTCCTGCAGGTGTCTCCGGTACTGCACGAAGCTGCATGTTTTCAGGACAATGGCGAGGACGTTTTTACCCATGAGTATTCCAGACACTCGCATGTCCCTATAAAACACCATATTTCCTCCCCGTATAAAAATCGTAATAAAGTTGATGGTGACCAAACTGAAAATGGGATACAACAACATCTTGTGTGGCACAATGTTCACACCTTGCATGCTAATTTCACTTAGCGACACACACGGGAGTATCAGAAGTAGTATGTAGCAGTAGAAAAACGTAAGGCCCTCCACCCACAGAGGGAGCCCTTTTCTCTGAGGCTCCCATAGGCTGGCCTGAATGTCCAAGATGTCGAGAAGATCCACCACAACCCAGAACAGCCGACTTCTCAACTCCTCCCTCTTCTTGAGCGGACGAACATATTCCATGTGGTCAATGGCTGCCAATGTCACATAAAGTCCCGGCACAAACACGGAAAGAAGCACCGTCAAAGCCTTGCAGGTAAGAGTGTCCGCTCTTTCGCCTTCTGCCTTGTAGTTCTGGTATACAAAGTATACCTTTATCTCCAGCACAAAGACGTAGAAGAACCAGAGGATCATGGCGTAGCCGCGTTTAGCAGTTCGTACTTCGGCGCCGACCCATACTGCAATGTACCACAGCACGATGAGGAAACACACATCCCCTACCATCACCATGATGCAGACGCCCACCTTCCGTGGACCTTGATTCTGCTCCACAAGGTAGGCATCCAGCAACGCCATGCTACTCATGATAAGCACACACGAAAGGCAAACGTGTGGCTTGTTGGAAGGGGGCGGTGGGACCATGTTGATTATGAGAAACAAGATAAAATTGATAGGTGGCTGAATGTTCAATCAAAACTAGTTTTGCAGACCCATATTAGTTGCCTTAACTGTTCATCAAAGGCACAGCAGTCCTGGAAACAGTAGTTAATCTAAATCTGCTTAATAGCACAGCAACCTGTTCCTCGAACTGAGGTGTGATGGGAGGAAGAAATAACGAGGAAGCAAGAGAAAAAGATCAAGAATGAGCCACACTTGCTGTTTCTAAATTCAGCCAGAAGCAAACAAGCTATTGCACAGGATGTACTCCGTAGTACCTCACAGCAAACCTGTTTCCACTGTTAGTCATTAGTCCTCTTACCTTAACTCACTCCCACAGTTCTCCAAGTGAACGTAAGCAACCCATGCATACTGATCACAGCCGCTTCGGTTTTCAACAATCATTAATTGCATCGTTCACAGACAGATTCTTAAATATTTAAGTTCTCCTGGTCTGTTTTCCAAAGAAGAGTCTCACGGTTTCAAGAGAGGAGAAGGTGAAATAAGCCACATGCTCTCTGAAAGAGAGGGTCAGGAATGATCGGCTGTGATAAATTTCTCATTTTATGCCAGAAGTGAATTCGTTCCCAGCACTATCCCTCTGAGCGCTGCATATGAGACTACAGCTGACATGCTTCTCCTATTGGGTTCGTGTTTCCAGATTGCACTGAATATTAAGTCTGCATGTGCTTTACATATGCATGTTTTTCTCAGAAAAATTGCAGCAGAAGATGTCTTTGAAGCCCCGAAGTCTCAAATCCGATCCGATCCGATCCTCAGATCTCTCCCTCCCACAAAAATCGATGCAGGTTTTGAAAGGTAAAGTATTGCAAAGTAAGTTTATCTATAAGAAAATGACCTCTTTTCTGAGGGATTAAAAGCACAGCTATCCTTCACAGTAACAATCCTGCGCCTCCTGTAGATTAAAATGACTTTATTCTCATCTTCTCCCCAGTATTGATGCCAAAGAATTCAATACGTTTCCACTTGCCCTCACCTCTGAAATCTCTGCAGCAATAATCTCAATCTTTCCCCTTTCATCCTTTCAAACTCCAGAGCAATGTGCTATGCGCAGCCTGTGGCTCCTCAATATAGTCTGGTTAGATTTCACCCTCCTCCTGCTGTTTTTCTCTTCTCTCCTCCCTCTCTCTGCTCCCCTCCACTTATGCGCACTCAGGCGTTGGGTGTCAAAGAGGGACACTCAGCTACAGCTACAGATAAAGACTGTGTGAAGCTTTCATTTGATCAGAGCTGCGCTGTCACAACTAGACCAAGGGTCTACATACAATACCTCTCTTTGGGATTCCCTTTATCAGACCTTCAGAAGTTCTGCTTCAAATTGTGAGCTGTGCAGTGGTCCAAGGGTCTTTGATCTGACATAGGAAATCTCAGAGAAACTGTGACTGAAACTATAAAGAGAGCGGGTAAAGGTTTTCACAATGCAGAACCAACCACTGAGAGCATCAGGACAAAGATGGTTGAAGATGGTAGTGCTCATTTGTGGAAAGTCTTACAAGATTCAATAATAATTTTTTTTATATAAAAAAGGTAAAAACAGTAAAAAGAAAATGAAAAGAAAAAAACTGAGGTTTAATTTATTCCTCTGATGGGAAAGCAAAATTTTCAGCATCATAACTGCAGTCTTCAGTATCAAAAAAGCCTTCTGAAATCATTCTAATATGCTGATTTGCTGTTCAAGAAATGTTTTATTATTTTTCTCAATGTTGAAAACAGTTGTGCTACTTACTTTTTTTTCTGACTTGTACATTAATTATATGGACAAAAGTACTGGGACACCCCCTTATTTGGAAGAGAAAAGGAACTTTTACACTGTGGCAACAAATATCGAAACATTGCAAAAGTTTTGAAGTGTATGAAATGACTGTACCCATATGTACAAGGCATTGGTGTTTGGTGATGAATTTTTGGCTCAAGGCCTGCATTTAAAGTCACACCAGAAGTGTTCAGCTGGTATTAGGACTTGTCTTTCTGCAGACCAGTCAAGTTCTTCCACACTGACTGAATCATCATTTCTCTTTGATCCTTGCCTTATACACAGAGACACAGTCATGTTAGAATAGAAAAGAGTTCTGTCCAAACTGTTGCTATAAAATTAGAAGCACACAATTCCCTAGAATATCATTATATGCTTAAACATTAAAATTTGTACTCATGGAAATTACTAAAGTAGTATAACATTTCATTAAAATTGGGTGACCCAACACTTTTGGCAATATAGTGTATAAGCTAATGCAGTCCTAAATGTTGACAAAATAAACTATACATTCTTACTCAAACCTCATGTTGGGTTTGACTGAATATATCAGCGATTTGTCATAAACCTTCAAATCAAATCACCATAATGATAGACAATGAATTAAAAACGCACAGAGCCTTTGTTGTTAATTATTAAGCGTATTACTTATAAATGTCCTCCCAACTTAGATTACCAGAGTGTTAGACAGTCATGAATATTTGACAAGAATCCAGACCATTAGTTCCAACAATGAGAGGCAAATCTCTCGCCTTTGTTAATTGGATGTGTTTGATCACTTTCCCTTCCCCCTTCAGAAAAGCACCAGACATTAATCTAAATGTGCCACTGAGAGCTATTACAGTAAGCCGAATCGTCTGATAGATGGGAGTTTCTACCATCGATATGACAAAATGTGCATCCATCCACAAGCACCATGAGACAGAGACTCGGATGAGTACATGGCCATAAATGACCATTAATAAATGATTCAACAGAGTGAGATGAACTTAAGAAGAATCTGTTCAGAGTGGCATACTAATGTACTGCTGCTTTTTATTTTGAAAAAAAACAGCATGCACTGATAGGAATTTAAACATCTGTATGTAGTAATGCATGCAAATATGAGCATGTGGCATGCAGTTATAATTAAAAAAATAGTTATTTTGCATTTTGTATCTAATTTTGAGTACATTTTGTGGTTGTGTTTTAAAGTTCTAATTTTGGTAGTTATTAAAGCAATTTTGACAGCGTTTTAATTTTGATAGTTTATAAAGCAATTGTGGTAATGATTTTATTGTGGTATTTTTAAAATTAAAGAAACATTTAAATTGTTGTTGCTGTTATGTATGGGGCATTTGTGAGAATGTGTGCATTGCATTGTGGGATACAGTACCCAGTCCAGTGGGCATTGTGGTTTATATAGTATATTATTTGGTAATTTAATGCCTACCAAAAAATAGTATGCAATTATAGTATGCTTAACTATTGGCTGTCTACTGTGTAAAGTGTACTGCACACTTTAGCAAAACTAGTAAGTCTTCCCGGTATTATTTGCCAAAATGTACATAATTTGCACACTGCATACTGTAAAAAAGATAATATATATATATATTAGTTCAAAAAGCAGTATGCCATTCCCAACTGAGCATGTTCTATGTAGTGTTGAGAGGGGTATAATTCCATTACTGCACCATACCGGGAGATGCAGATGCAAACTGGGAGCATCTGTAATCGTATTCAATCAGAGAAGCAATAAACTGTGAAAGCAATATAACAAGGCCTCGGACCTAAGCAACATGTATTATACATGGGACCGGGATGCTCTAAGATGAAATACAGAAGTTTTCTGCCTTCTGCTGATGTGTTAATGTAAGCTGTGTAAATCTTTCAAGGAGTTTGCTTACAGCGAGCCGCTATTAAATAAATCTTGCACTTGAAGTCTTTAAACTGGGAATAAGAGGTGGTACTGCAGTAACACACACATACAATGCCTGGATCATTCCTGCTGTGTAGTGCATTTTTATGTTTCTGGATAAAATATTAAACTCACAAATTTTAAAGACTGAAACCATGTTGATTAAGTTAACATGGAATGAATTTTAAATATCTCAAGTTGTTTCGTTGGACCTAACATGAAAATGGCAATTTATATTTCCTTCAGGTATCTATCCAATGTTAGACTTTTGTAGAATATTTGACAAAGCCTGAAGGAACTGACATAATTTTTGAGGGGAAACAACTACACAAAAGTATTAGCAATGCAATGATAAATTGTGTAATTTTTGTGGTAGTTGGTTTGCCTTTGAAAATAACATATCTGAAATAAAAAAATAATACAATTAGTCAGATTGTTGACACTTTTATGTAAGTCAAAGCTCAATAATACGTTAACTTTTGCATAAAGTATTTCAGCAAATTATATTTATTTTTTCAAATTACATTAAAAAAAGGATGAAATAGAGAACTAAAATTAGGATTGTTTTAATTATTGTTTTATTGATCTGACAAAAGTGTCAGCAATTTGAATTTGAATTGATTTTCAAACATGACACAATTTATCAAATGCATTGGTAATACTTTCTGATGTTTTGTATAGTTGTTTTCCCTCCAAAATGATGTCACTTCCTGAAGGTTTTGTCAGCTACCCCCCCCCCCCCCCCCCCCCCCCCCCCCCCCCCCCCCCCCCCCCCCCCCCCTTCTCTCACGGAGTTCAAAAAGTACAGAAATTACCCATCTATCAATGAAAGGAATGATTGGGTCTGCAGAATATATATATATATTTTTTTGCTTGTGTGCACAGAAGAAGCACTTATTTTCTTGAATGTGTTTTCGTCTATCTGTGAGTAAGAGAGCTCGGGCTCCAAGAGTTCATTTTTAGCAGTGGCCTACTTCTTTGTCACCATAAAGAATTGTCCCCGGGCATAAGACCTGTTCCTCGTACCTCTCTCATTCCTTCTTTCCCCCTCTCTCTCTCCCTCAACCCCTTTTCTTCCTTCAAGTTTTCACCCAAATCCACAGAGCTATTCAGTAGAGGCTCGTTAAAGGAATTGCTCATCCAAAAATCAGGAGTCTGTTATTATTTACTCACCCTCCAGACCTGTATGTTGATATTTTTTCTGCAGAGCAAAGGTATTTTTAAAGAACTGATTCATTAATATTTTTGTTGACATGACAGTTGTCAAAAATTCAACAAAATATTATAAAATATGTCAGACTTTTTCCCAATATTTGAACACTTTGTCAGAGTATGCCTATTTCCATACTCGTAGGCGAAAAACGTCTCGGTTACGTATGTAACCCTCGTTCCCTGAAGGAGGGAACGGAGACGTCACGTCAGAGGACCGATGAATTGGGATCTCGCTTAGAGAGACCTATCCACTTCGAGTGTAAACTAAACGAGCCAATGCACATTGGCATGCGATTATTGCATCCAGCTGCCGCTGATCACAGCGTGAGCATAAATAGGCAGCAGGTGCAGCGCATATTCAGGTTTTCGCTGAGGAGCCGAGCCGGGGCCCGGCCGCTCAGCGGTGGTACAGGAGCCGTGGCGACGGGACGTGACGTCTCCGTTCCCTCCTTCAGGGAACGAGGGTTACATACATAACCGAGACGTTCCCTATCAGTCGGTCACTCTCGACGTCACGTCGGAGGACCGACGAATTGGGATCCCTACCAAAAGGCCACGGATACTGCCCCTTCCAGTGTCCCGTGGAGGCCTCCTGTGCCGTTATTTTTTGGCGCAGGTTCGGGCCCCCATAGGAAGATCCGTTACTGTTGCTATGGCACTACCCACTCAGTAGGACTGGATAACACTGGGAAAACATACCCGTTCAGTTCAGAACAGGAACGCTGCGGAAGCACTTACCTTCCCGAGGGAGGTTCAGAGGCAGTTACACATATGGACAATAGTCAGATGCATATGGAAGATTGGAGGTGATTGTAACCTCTTGGAGTGGCAGAAAGACTGCCGGGAAACACGGGCTCTGCATGGACAGCTAAATAGATGAGTTTTGAGTCTGGATTTAAATGTGGCTAATGTTTTAGCACATCTGATCTCTTCTGGAAGCTGGTTCCAGCTGCGGGCGGCATAATAACTAAAAGCGGACTCCCCTTGTTTTGTGTGAACCCTTAGTATTTCTAACTGACTCGATCCTAATGATCTGAGTGGTCTGTTAGGTTTATATTCAGTGAGCATATCTGCCATATATTTAGGTCCTAGACCATTGAGCGACTTATAAACGAGTAAAAGTACTTTAAAATCGATCCTAAATGTAACTGGAAGCCAGTGTAAGGACCTGAGGACTGGTGTGATATGCTCAGATTTTCTGGTTCTAGTCAGAATCCTGGCAGCAGCGTTCTGGATGAGCTGCAGCTGTCTAATGGTCTTCTTTGGAAGGCCGGTGAGGAGACCATTACAATAATCCACCCTGCTGGTGATAAAGGCATGAACAAGTTTCTCCAAGTCATGACTGGAAACAAAACATCTAATTCTTGCAATGTTTTTGAGATGATAGTATGCTGATTTAGTTACTGCTTTGACATGACTACTAAAACTAAGGTCTGTCTCCAGAATCACCCCAAGATTTCTGACTTGATTTTTAGTTGTTTGACCCCTAGAGTCAAGGTATGCATTCACCTTGAGAACTTCATCTTTGTTTCCAAATGCAATGACTTCAGTTTTCTGCTTGTTTAACTGAAGAAAGTTTTGGCACATCCAACTGTTAATTTCATCAATGCATTGGCAGAGGGAGTCAATGGGGCTATAATCATTTGGAGATAAGGCTAGGTAGATCTGGGTATCATCAGCATAGCTGTGATAGGCAATTTGGTTCTTCCTCATTATCTGACTTAGTGGGAGCATATACAGGCTAAACAAGAGCGGTGCAAGAATTGAGCCTTGTGGGACTCCACATGTCATGGATGTCCACTTAGACTTATGCTCTCCTATACTCACATAATAACCTCTCCCTTCTAAGTATGACCTGAACCATTTGAGTGCCATCCCAGAAAGCCCGACCCAGTTTTCCAGTCTCTCTAGAAGTATGTTATGGTCGACAGTGTCAAACGCAGCACTAAGATCTAGTAGTACCAGCAATGATATTTTGCCAGAATCAGAATTAAAGCGAATATCATTTATTATCTTAATAAGTGCTGTCTCTGTGCTGTGATGCACGTGGAAACCAGATTGAAAATTATCCAGGTATCCATTTGAGTTTAAGTAGTTGTTCAGCTGATTAAAAACTACCTTTTCAATAATCTTACCTATGAAAGGAAGATTTGATATTGGTCTATAGTTGCTCAACACGGTGTTATCAAGATTGCGCTTTTTCAGAAGGGGCTTAACAACTGCAGTTTTCAGGGAGTTTGGAAAAGTCCCAGAAAGAAGTGAGGTGTTCACCACTTCTAAGAGATCTGCTTCTAAACAGTTAAGCACACTTTTGAAAAAAGATGTGGGAAGTGTGTCAAGATAGCAGGTTGACGATTTAAGATGCTGTACTATTTCTTCCAAAATTTTGCTATCAATTTTTTTAAAAACAGACATAGTCACTTCTTTTTGAGATTGCTGTCGAATCTGTGTGACCTCTGTATTACAGGAAGATGTGCCAATCTCCTTCCTGATATTACTGATCTTCTCTGAAAAGAAGGAAGCAAACTCATTGCATTTGCTGTCAGAGAGCATTTCACTGGGAATCTGACTTGGGGGGTTTGTCAGTCTCTCAACAGTAGCAAAAAGAGTGCGAGTGTTGTTTAAGTTACTGTTTATAAGGTTTGAGAAGAAGGTCTGTCTAGCTGTGGCTAGTTCCAAATTGAAAGCATGAAGGCTGTCTTTATAGATGCTATAGTGTATTTCAAGTTTCGTCTTCCGCCACATCCGCTCAGCTTTTCTGCATTGTCTTTTCATATTCTGAACTGCTGTTGATTTTCTCCAAAATGATTTTTGTCTGCCATTCTTCTTGCTGACCTTTATCGGTGCAATATCATCAATAACATTCTTAACTTTTGAGTCAAATGAATCCAGGAGAAGATCAACAGAGTCTGCAGAAATGCTTGGTGTTAAAGATATTGCCTTCATAAATAGCACACTAGTGTTCTCATTAATGCATCTCTTTCTGACAGAGACAGATCTAGATTCAGTGGTGACAGAGATCAATATATCAAAGAAAATACAGAAGTGATCAGACAGAGCTACATCCTTAATGACAATGGATGAAATGTTTAGACCTCTACTGATGAGTAAATCTAAAGTGTGTCCACGATTGTGTGTCGGTCCATGCACATGCTGAATCAGGTCAAAAGTGTTTAAAACAGTTATAATTTCTTTTGTAGTTTTGATTTCAGCATTATCTATGTGAATATTAAAATCCCCTGCAATAGCAAAACAGTCAAACTCTGAGGAAATCATTGATAACAGTTCTGTGAACTCTTCATCAAAGGCTGGAGAGTATTTTGGAGGCCTGTAGACGATGATAAACAGAATGCGTGGAGCACCTTTCAGCACAATACCTAGATATTCAAAAGACAAGTACTGACCAAATGACACTTGCTTGCATTGATAAACATCTTTAAACAGAGCAGCTACACCTCCACCTCTCCTAACAGTCCTGCAGACACTTATAAAATTAAAGTTAGGAGGGGCTGTTTCAGTGAGGACTGTTGCACTGCAGTTGTCTTCTAGCCATGTTTCAATTAGAAACATAAAATCCAGGTTGTTTGTGGTTATTAAATCATTGATCACAAATGATTTATTTTTTTGTGAGCGAGTGTTTAAAAATGCTAACTTGATGGAATTACATTTTGTCTCTACAGCAATCTTAGACTGATGCATAACAGGCCGCAGATTAGATGGGTCAGCCGTACGCCTTTTGAAGGCCTTAGACCTTCTATCACATGATAAAACAGAAATAGAGAAGGCTACAGGCATACTGGGTTCCCGCTTGTTTTGTAAACGTTTGTGAATGTTGCTGCTAATATAGCGGGGACCCGACACATATCACTGAGAGCTGTTATCAGTTGTTTTTGGTTCACCTACAGCAGATGGAGGAGGGTTTGGGCCCTGGCGTTGTGGCAGCGGTCGGAGAGCAAGAGCGTCCGAACGGTAGTAGAGCCGGAAGTAAAAGGCTAACCGTGGAAATACACATATGGGATCCGAATGGTCTCTACATATGGAACCCAGCCCTCTACCGGTTCTCAGGGATTCATCGAGTGAGGGCCTGGCGCCGGACGCTCCGCCACCACGCATCCAGAAGCGAAGCCTGGTCCGCAGCCCCGCGACGGTCATCTCCCCGCAATGGGGGCATGACTCGTCCACAAAAGCCGCCTCAGCGTGTTCAATGCCCAGACACGAGAGGCAGCGATCGTGACCATCAACCGGCGCCAGGTAACGACCACATCCAGAAACGCACGGGCGGAAGGGCATCTTTGAAAAGACGCGTCTTAAAAAAGACGTTCCGCCCGTAACACTCTTTTTGAGAAGTGTTTGCTCTTTTAGCGTGCTGAAGCGCACAGGGGAGATGGTCGCTGCAACACAACAGGGGGTAGTGCAGCCTGATGTGTGCAATCCACTCGACGAAGGAGACCACCACCGCTGAATCGCCATCCACCAACATCAGAGTCTTTTGAGGCACTCTCAATGGATAAGTCAGGAGCAGAACGATAAGCACCGCTCGGCTCCGAAGCGAAAAGCTGAATATGCGCTGCACCTGCTGCCTATTTATGCTCACGCTGTGATCAGCGGCAGCTGGATGCAATAATCGCATGCCAATGTGCATTGGCTCGTTTAGTTTACACTCGAAGTGGATAGGTCTCTCTAAGCGAGATCCCAATTCGTCGGTCCTCCGACGTGACGTCGAGAGTGACCGACTGATAGGGAACAGTATGTCAAAAGAGCAATATGTCCAAAATCATGGTATTCCAAAAACAGAACCCAGAAAGTATCCGGAAAACCAACTACTTCTGCTGGAATTCTGAAGTGCACATTTGATAGATAATTTACTATTCCATGAAGCCACGGAAGAGGCTTTGTAAAAGCAATGCAACTGATGCTAGTAACAACATAGTGGATGTATTACGTCTGCATTTTTATAGAAGCCTACCAATATTAATACTATATAGAATCTTTTTAACAGTCGTGAAGTTTCAAACCAAGTATTACTACACTGTATTCAATTTAGGATATAAATTACTTTGGAACAATTTTCACTCAAAATTGCTTCTATAAATTGATCAAATAATTACAAAGAAATGGCAAGTAACAGATTAGAAAGACTTAAGTATTTTCTTGTAATATGTACTCTGTTATTCTGATATTAAAGATATTCTGTATATTTACAACTTCAAAAATATTTTTTTTTTTAAATGTGTACTGAAGGCCAACTGAAAACTTCTCCAGTTACTCATGTAAGCTGGGTTCCCTGAGAGGAGGGAACGAGACATTACGTATGGGCAAAATCATTTTTCCTCGAAATTCTGAAGCCTGGTTGAATCGCTCTATTGCTTTGCAATAGCCAATGGCATCCAAGCATTCGCCTGATTGGCTGGCTTAGCCGCTATATAAGCTATGTCGGGCGCCAAAATACCTCAGAATCTTTGAGCGAGAGCTATTGAGGCTGTAAGGAGTTTTTTCTACACGGCCCTCTACATAATGTCTCGTTCCCTCCTCTCAGGGAACCCAGGTTACATGAGCAACCGGAGACGTTCCCTTATCGAGTCAGTCTCTCGACATTACGTATGGGGAACGCATAAAATCCCGCCATGTGAAAAAACTGTACCGGTCAACTCGAACATAGCTGATGCAGAGGGCAAGGCGCTGAGGCAGTAGTAAGACTCAAGACATGAACGCAATCATCGTGCGCGAGTCCAGAACCATACCCCGAAAATGAATCGCCTGGCAGGGCTGAAGTGTGCTCTTCTGCATGTTCACGGACAAACCTAGATCCGCTAAATGGGCGAGGAGCCTGAGCTTATGATCCTCGAGCACACTCCTCGATTGGGCGAGATAGCCAGTCGTTGAGATAGTTCAGCACGCGCATTCCACTGAGTCTCAGGGGCGAGAGCGCTGCATTCATGCACATCGTAAACGTACGGGGGGCCAAAGCCAGCCCAAACGGTAACACTTTGCATTGGTATGCAACACCCTCGAATGCAAATTGCAGAAAATGCCTCTGATGAGGGGCCACCTGGATATGAAAATAAGAAATGCAATAATCTTTCAGATTCACAGCTATGAAATGGTTCTCAGGCTGAAATGTGGGGCGTCGAGGAGCTGCTTCTTCTCTGCATCCCGCATTTCCTCAACCGTCAGCTATAGGTGGCGATGCAGAACCACCAGGCTGCCCATGCTGCGGCCGATTCCCTGGGCTAGATCAACTGCCATCTGCAACTTGCAGAACGACTCTGGGTCCAGGCCTTCTTCGTCCAGGGACCTCACCAGTCACGTCTGGAATGCCTGCAGGACTGCCATCGTATGGAGGGCAGATACTGCGTGTCCTGCAGAAATATATGCATTTTCAGCGATGTAAACTGTGGCTCAACATGGCTTAGAATGGTGGGCCGTGACGGTGTCCTCAACCGGAGGCGGTCGCGCATACACTTTTTTTCTACCCCCCTCTACCCCCTCTACTGTCGTGAGAAGCTGGATTTCCTGTACATGGGCTCGGGCTGAGTGAGGGGAGCGCCATGAACGAGTGAGCTCTTCGTGGAGCTCAGGGAAGAAAGAGGCGGGACTCTGTGGCACGTCCGCTTGGCAGCTCTCGCCGAGGAAAGATCCGTCTATCTAACGTTTAGACGGTGGTTTCCGACCGGTGGGCCAGCGGCTTGACAGCGCATCCCCTTTCAGGGTAGCAGTCGTCAGCGAGAAGTACAGTGGGTAGTGGGCGTTCTCTTCCTACACAAAAAGGTTGATCTCCGCTTCGCCAAAAAGACTGCCCTGTGCATGAACTGCTCGAATCTAGAGAAGTACCCGATCTGCCCACAAGAGCAGGTGTCTTGCCAATCCCTACAGAGCACACGAGCGCATTCCTCCCTGACGATTGATGTATGCCACCACTGCCATGTTGTTCGTTCGGATTAGAAGATGGTGGTCTTTCACAAACGGAAGAAAGTTCTGCAGCGCCAGACGAACAGCTTTCATTTCCAAGCAATTTATGTGCCAGCGACCAGGCATCTGGGTCGGAGCCATTGATGGACATGGCATCGTCCACTTCACAGCCGAAAGAGACCATTTCCGGGAATAGATCAGCGGATGCTCCAGTGTGCGAGGGCGACTTGGGCGTTGGGCCGACGTCAGCCCCTCGTTAGAGCCTCCTGAAGGGGTAACCTGCATTCTGCCGGCCACCGCTGCGAACAACGACCAGCTGCGCCAGAAGGATCTTGATTAGCAATTATTCACAGGCTTGGCAATCCGATGCTTCTAGTGCCGCATCGGCATGGGCGTGGCCCAGACACAGTACACAATCCTTGGGTGCATCTGGAAAGTTGACGGGCCCGCCATGCATGCGGCAAAGAGACATCTTGTCGGTAATCTTTTACTCCGCCGGAACACAAGAGGGGATCGCTATCTGCGTTGTCCACTCTAGTCGTGTAGGTCAATGGTGAAATTAGGCTCCAGGTGAAGGAGAAAGATTCTGAGGTATTTTGGTGCCGGACATCGCTTATATAATGGCTAAGCCAGCCAATCAGGCGAATGCTCGGACGCCATCGGCTATTGCAAAGCAATAGACTGATTCAATCAGGCTTCAGCATTTCGAAGAAAAAGGGTTTTCCCCATACGTTATGTTGAGAGACTGACTCGACAAGGGAACTAGCTTTAGTAATATAATGTGATATATTTAAAAGACATGAATAAATACACTATTAGTTAAGTGATTTTTCTGGCACTAATCAGGCACCAAAAAGAGTACCAATAAGAAAGTTAAAGTGCAAAAGACAAATACTTCCACAAGTTAATGAAAAATACATTATATACACATGCGATTGAGTTTCATAACCCTTTATAAACAAATTTCTGCATTATTTAACATAACTTGATTGTGTGTATGTGTTGTATATGTGTGTGTGAGCTGAGTGGGAGTTCGAGGTCTCTGGTTTCTGCCTGGGTAACTGCAGACTTGGGAGATTGCAGGCTATGTCGCCCTCAGGCAAATCGACTTTCATTTCAAATGGTTCACCCACAGTGGCAGCTTACTGTACAGTACCTCTCTCTCCAATAATAACTCGTCAACACATTATGTTGGATTTATGGCTAGCAACTGCAAGTTAACATATTGGTTCATCTAATAAATTCCCAGCATGTTTATGGAGACATTGTAGGTCCATATGTGAATAGGTCCATTTGCTGATGAGCATCGAAAAGAATGTCTGAACACTGAATATCTGATTAGAATAGCGTAAGACATTAGTTGTTTGCATAGGGAGTTGTTTGGTTTTTAACTGTTGGTCTATGTGCATACATCTTTGGGCATATTTTCCATAACTTACTTTTTTCCCCATATGAATAATTTCACTAATGCAGCATTTTTAAAACATCACATCAAGCATGTAAGTCATGTTTACAATCGTAAATACAGAACAGAAGCCAAATCCCAAAATCTATAAATAGGATTCAAGGAATTGAATAGGCCTAGTTAAAAAAAAGAAAGTAATGACAGTTGAGTATGTTAGTGTAAAAAACAAACATATGCAGCATGCCCTTAGGAAAATTAACCAAGGTTTTAATACAAATAAAAACAAACCAAAAACATGGTAATCACAAATTAACCATGGTTTTGCTACACTAACCATATTTTGTTCCAACTTGATCTCATGACGAAAACATAGGCAACATAACTTTTTCGCAAAACATGAAACGGGTACCAATAATTAGGCTACATATCACTGCAGTTTCCAACAGAAATGAATACTAGAGGCGGTAAAACAGGGAGCATTTGTAATTTTTTTCGTACACAGTTATGATTACAGCTCCCTATTTTTAGCTACATAACGAGAAAGCTCTACATAATGAGCTTTCTCGGTAGCTCAGCCAGCATGGAATTGGACTTAGGATGTGGAATTCTCGGGTAGGCCTACTAATCCCATCAAAAACATGACTCGCGATGAAAGAAAATAGAAAAACAAGTTAAAACGGCATGCTTGTGATTACGTTTTTACGTCACATTCGCTTTAGTTCATACTATCCGGTAGGTTTAGGTTTCACGATTTCACACTTACATCTACTAGCACGATAAACGTAATGCGTATTTGGCGAGTATGGTAATACTTTGTAAGCGTGCTTTCCTGGGGGAGGGCTCTGAGCTCGGGAAGGGCCCGAACCCAGAGTACCCCCCGGTGTGATGAGAATTCTAGTGATATGGTGGAGAAGGGGTGGTGGAGGGATGCTGCTTAACCGTCGACTAGGTGGAGGTAAGTCAGCTGTATTTATATCCAAGGGTTGATTACCTTGATTGCGTACCCCCTGTGTTAATTAGGGTATCTGACGTGCTCCTCCCGAACTTAGTTAATAAAAACTTAATGTAGTGCAGATGGTACGTTATTTTAAAACGTCATAAAAGCCACTCAACGGACATTTCAAGTCAGAACTGCGGTGACACATACAAAACCAAAAACGTACATAAAACATACACTAAACTAAATTATAAATGCAACATTTTTGTTTTTGCCCCAATTTCATGAGCTGAACTCAAAGATCTAAAACTTTTATTGTGGCCAGCCTAAGGCACACCTGTGCAATAATCATGCTGTCTAATCAGTATCTTGATATGCCACACCTCTGAGGTGGATGGATTATCTCGGCAAAGGAGAAGTGCTCACTAACACAGATTTAGACAGATTTGTGAACAATATCTGAGAGAAATATGCCTTTTGTGCACATATAGAAAAAGTATTTTAGCGCCACTCAGTGGACATTTCACATCGAATACGTCACTAAACCTACATGGCACTATGTATTTAACGTCTTGCAAAAAAGTTACCACAGGTACGTTTTCATGAGATCAGGCTCATTTAACCATGGTATTTGTGGTAATACTTTGGTTATACAAATGATAATCAATATGCCAAAAAACATGGTTTCATCACTGGCTAAACATAGCCAAAGTTTCAAAAAGACTATTTGGATGTATAACAGAGTATTTCTGTGCCAAATACACACTTCCGGATTTCTTACAAGTTTCTGAAAGTTTTTTTTAGATCATGGCTCTTGATGATGTCATGAAGGGTGGAACTCCCTTCTGTGTAGTCTGTTTCCTAAATGAGATGAACTACTGTACTCTTGCTGACTGGTTGTGCCTTTAAAAACATACAGAATAGTTAAGGATAAATATATACACTCACTGGCCACTTTATTAGGTACACCTTTCTAGTACCTGGTTGGACCCCTTTTGCCTTCAGAACCAGGAACGTGCAGAGGGTTCCTCAGGGGTAGGGGCTCAAATGTAAAATAGGGACAGTGACATTTTTTTTATATATGTATATATATATACATACATATACACACATATACAGTATATATATATATATATATATATATATATATATATATATATATATATGTATAGACACAGAGAGAGAGAGAGAAAGAGAGAGATCAAAAGTTTGGATACATTACTTTTTAAACATTTTTTCAAAAGTCAAAGTCAATTATGGTCATCAAGACTGCATTTATTTGCTAAATTTTTAATATACTTTAAAATATATTTTATAAAATTATAATTTATTATCAATGCTGGAAACCTGTGATGCTTTTTTCAGGATTCCTTAATTAATAAAATGTTTAAAAAGCACAGCCTTTATTTTAATATAACAATATATGTTGAAAAGCTTGAGGTCAGTATATGTTTATATATATACATATACACTATATTGCCAAATGTATTGGGTCACCCCCTTCTAATGAAATGTTATGCTACTTTAGTAATTTCCATGAGTACAAATCTTAATGTTTAAGCATATAATGATATTCTAGGGAATTGTGTGCTTCTAATTTTATAGCAACAGTTTGGACAGAACCCTTTTCTATTCTAACATGACAGTGTCTCTGTGTATAAGGCAAGGATCAAAGAGAAATGATGATTCAGTCAGTGTGGAAGAACTTGACTGGTCTGCAGAAAGACAAGTCCTAATACCAGCTGAACACTTCTGGTGTGACTTTAAATGCAGACCTTGAGACAAAAATGTATCACCAAAGACAAATGACTTGAAACAGTAAAATAGATCAATGAAAACTGTTTTATTGAGGATTTAGCTGCATCAAACATAGCCAAAATACAGTAGTGGGCACAGAGAGGCAAACAAATGTAATAATAAACAATATAGGCTATGTACATTTAGCATGTTCAGAAGAAGTGATCTGGCCTGTCCTGCAAAAATGTAAACAGGTTTGTGTCAGTAAATTGCTCAGTGCAAAGAAAGAGATGTAATGGGAACCTTGTATTTCTTATGTCATGTGTCTAATAGACATGAACAAGTTCTTTGAAAACATAAATTACCTTTGAAAAATGTCTGGTCTTCATGCTCTATGTTGACTATGGTTTCAATAATAATAAACATACATTTGCATAAAGCATCCATATTTTTCCAAGCCCATGTTGATTATAGTATTAAAAACTTAAAAAGTATTAATTTAAGGTACATTTAGAACAAATAAAAAATTGCAATTAATCGCAAGTTAACTCATGACAATCATGCAATTAATATATATATATATATATATATATATATATTAAGAAATTTGTTTTCATTCAGCAAATATTTGCTAAATTGCTAGAAACAGTGATAGTAAACATTGATATTGTTAGAAAACACCTATTTTGAATAAATGCTGTTCTTTTTATTTTTTTATTTATCAGTGATCCCCACAAAAGTATTGGGTTCCAAAAATAAATTACAATAAGCAGTACAACGGTTTCCAATTTTGATAATAAATCAGATTTTAGAATGATTACAAATATTATAATTATTTCTGAAGGATCATGCATTGAAGACTGGAGTAATGATGCTGAAAATTCAGCTTTATATAAATAAATAAATATAAATAAATCATATTTTTAAGTATATTAAAATAGAGAAACATTCTTTTAAATTGAAAAAATATTTCACTATATTACAGTTTTCTTCTGTATTTTTTATCCAATAAATGCAAGCTTGATGTGCATTTCATGATGAGCATTTCATAATGAGCATAATGAGGATTTCATAAGCCGCTTTCATAATGCAGCATAATTGGTAACGTAATAAAGTCCTTTCATATCACCATTTCACCAGCCTACACTTCACATTACAGGTCTGTAGGTGGCACTTGGGGTTCATTAACAATGATAGTTTCATGAAAGAGTAAACGGTGCTTCATTCATAAATGTAAGTGAATTAAATACTGATTGATTACCATTATTGTGACTTATAGCGCTGCACGGTTTTGTGCAGTGCTTTTGTAGTCGTTTAGCATCCATTTTCTCAGTGATGTAATTTGATTCATAAAATGAGACAAACCGCAGATCTATATCGCCCTCACAAAGAAGATTGTCTGTCCCATGTCATTTTATACCGATTTATGAATAAGAACGAAAAATGACTGCTCCACTTCACATTATTGTCCAAATAAATTTTTACTTGTGCCGGATCATGATTAGTTGGTGTATTATACATTACATTTTTCAATATATAATGTATGGATTTGGAATTGAATCGACACACTTGCTTTGATTATTGAAGAAAAAAAAAAGTTTAAAATATTGTTTGGTTTATTTTTTTTCCTTCCGTCAACCCACTTACTGAAATAACTATATGTGAGAGTCTATAGGCTTCCGAACGGACTGTGGAATATCAGTCAGTCGAGCAAAATGCATGCAACCATATTACCTCAGATTGACAGATATGTAAAAATAAAATAGAATATTCTGACTTTTTAGCGATTAGTAACGGATTTGTACACATTCTCATGTTAACTATAATTCAAATGCATTTTGTTTTGTTGACTACAGTATCATTGCTATTTGTCTGAGAGGGCCACTTTTGAATACTTTTCAAAAAGGGCAGGGGCTTGAGCCCCCAAAGCCACCCCTTCTCCACGTGTCTGTTCAGAATTGCCATAATTCTTCGTGGCATAGATTCAACAGATGTTGGAAACATTCCTCAGAGATTTTGGTCCATATTGACAGGACAGCATCGCGCAGTTTCTGCAGATTTGCCGGCTGCACATCCATGATGTGAATCTCCCGTTCCACCACATCCCAAAGCTGCTCTATTGGATTGAGATCTGGTGACTGTGGAGGCCATTTGAGTAAAGTGAACTCATTGTCATGTTCAAGAAACCAGTCTGAGATGATTTGAACTTTGTGACATGGTGCATTATCCTGCTGGAAGTAGCCATCAGAAGATGGGTACACTGTAGTCATAAAGGGATGGACAAGGCCACCAACAATACTCAGGTAGGCTGTGGCGTTTAAACGATGCTCAATTGGTACATTGGTACTACTACAATTGGTAAGACAATATCCCCCAGACCATTACACCCCTACCACCAGCCTGAAAAGTTGAGACAAGGCAAACCGGATCCATGCTTTCGTGTTCTTTACGTCAAATTCTGACCCTATACCTTCTTAATGTTGCAGCAGAAATCGAGACTCATCAGACCAGGCAACGTTTTCCAATCTTCTATTGTCAAATTTTGGGGAGACTGTGTGAATTGAAGTCTCCGTTTCCTGTTCTTAGCTGACAGGAGCGGCACCCGGTGTGGTCTTCTGCTGCTGTAGCCCATCTGCGTCAGGGTTCGACGTGTGGTGTGTTCAGAGATGGTATTCTGCATTCCTTGGTTGTAACGGGAGGTTATTTGAGTTACTGTTACCTTTCTATCATCTCTAATCAATCTGCCCATTCTCCTCTGACCTCTGACATCAACAAGGCATTTTCATCCACACAACTGTCGTTCACTGGATTTTTCCTCTTTGTCGGACCATTCTCTGTAAACCGTGGAGATGGTTGTGCGTGAAAATCCCAGTAGATCAGCAGTTTCTGAAAATACTCAGACCAGCCCGTCTGGCACCAACAACCCCTTTCTTCCCCATTCTGATGCTCGGTTTGAACTTCAGCAAGTCGTCTTCACCACATCTAGATGCCTAAATGCATTTAGTTGCTGTCATGTAATTGCAGGCTGATTAGTAATTTGTGTTACAAAGCAATTGAACAGGTGTACCTAATAAAGTGGCCAGTGAGTGTATGTTTGTTTATTGTTGTTTAATATTAAAGCAAGCACATTATTGGATAATTGATAATTCATTGCACATTGCTGCCTACATGGCCTGCTAATATGGCCATGTTATGTAAATGTGCAGTTTAAACACTTCTAAAAATACTTAGTTAATTAAACTTTTAAAAAAGCACTTCAAGATTCCTGCCCACCCAGTGTAAATGACACCTCAAATTTGTATCACAGCACAATGTCAGCATAAATAGCATCCGAGTCTATGATTATTGCTTTGCAATTAAATGTAAAGCAATCACGTGGATGTTGAGAACCATCACATCACAGGCAGTTTATTTTTAATGAGCCTACTTGATTTATCGCAGTAGATTCTAGAAGTCTCTAGGAAGGCTGCCTCTGACCCACAAAAATAATTCCAGCCCCCCTCTTTTCCCAAGCTTTATGGTGCTCGCATTAAAAAGTCATGAGAAGACTTGCTAAAAATGCATTCGGCCGCATCAAATTAGCCCAGTTAATGCTGGAAGTTCAGGAGCATGCATGTGTTCCAGCATGCACCACTGCATTCTGTATTGCTTGTGTTCTCTCTTCCTCTAGACCCTGATCGTAGCCCACCACCGTAACCACTGCTGGGATTCAGCAGCAGGTGAAAAGACATGCAGTGGCACCTAAAAGTGTTTGGACACATAAGCTATAGTTAAAAATGCATGAATGTCTTTGTATTGCATAATTCAATATCAAAACAAGTGGCATTTATTTTAAAGCCAGCGTTAACATTTCACATAAAGATGTTTGTTAGGTTTTAAACTGTAAAACAGTAGATACCCTTGTGAAAATGAAGTACAATTTAGTAGTTTTAAAAAGAGTAATTAGGTACTTTAAAACAATATACTTTAGTGTAAACTGAACATGTTTTCAGACATTTTATTGCATGTTAATTGCAGTGTTAATTTTTCACATTTAATTATTTAGCTTCTCATCACTTTCTCACCAGGGGATCGTTTGCAGTGAACGGGTGCCGTCAGAATGAGAGTCCAAACAGCTGATAAAAACATCACAATAATCCATAAGTAATCCACATGACTCCAGTCCAGCAATTAACATCTTGTGAATCCATAATATTGATTTCTGCAGTGAAAAGTCGTCTCGTCTGAATTAAGATAGAAATATGCATAGATCTGTTCTGTGTAATATAGCCTATCTATTTTTGGCCAGACTACAAGGGAGCATTGCTTGTAGCCTTCACAGAGCAGGTGTCATGAATCTGGTTGCCACTCACTACAACTGCACATCACCCATGGACTACATCTCCCATCATGCACTGCACACACACATTCCCGTCCACCATTACACCAATCACACAGCTGTCACCATTCACTCATCACTCTGATTGCCTCACCACACCTGCACCTCATTCACTCACTCACATAAAAGCAGCACACAAACACTCACCCAGTGCGAAGTCTTGTTTTGCCCTGGCTACATTTCTGAGCGTTCTTCCCCGTATCTGTTATCTCTGTGTGTGACCCCGGACTGCCCGACCTTCGATCTCTGAACCTGTGCCTGTGACCTCGACCCCTGCCTGGTATTGTTTACGTCTCTGCTTTGCCTCTGATATTCCTGTTTTGCCTGTTGACCATTGCCTGTCTGATTCTGCCCCCGCTTAATAAATATTGGTGCAATTGGATCCGCACGCCTCAGACCCCTTCCTTACAGAAGACTTCGCCACACAAGGATCCAGCACCTTTCAGGTCAACATCTCTAGGTATGGATACAAGAGTATTGTTTGCCCTTAAGCAAGGTCCACGATCACTGGAGCACCATATTAGGGAGTTTTCAGCCTGTGCTCAGGATTCAGACTTACCGGACATTATTTTGATTGGCATTAATCAGCCTCTGCAAACTCAGCTCAGACGCGAGGGTCCGCGCTCATCACTGAGTTGTTTTTTGGAGTTTGCGTTGACTATTGGCTCACTATTTACTGTGGGTGTAGCGGAGGAGGATCACAACACTGCACCTTGTCACAAAATGGCCGCCGATCCTGAGCCTCAGAACAGTCCTGCCAAGCCTGAATCTGCTCTCACCAGGCCTGCCAAGCCGGAGTCCCCGGCCAGGATGGCTACCACGCCTGCGGATGCACCTCTTTGGCCAGGACTGATGACTAGTGTGTTGGACCCACCACTGGTGTCGGTGCGAGCAGCAGGCATCCCCAGGTTCGTCGCAGAGCCCGTTCCGATCCGGGAGCTCACAGAGTCCGCTCCAGAGCCCGCTCCGATCCGGGAGCTCGCAGAGTCCGCTCCAGAGCCCGCTCCGATCCGGGAGCTCGCAGAGTCCGCTCCAGAGCCCGCTCCGATCCGGGAGCTCGCAGAGTCCGCTCCAGAGCCCGCTCCGATCCGGGAGCTCGCAGAGTCCGCTCCAGAGCCCGCTCCGATCCGGGAGCTCGCAGAGTCCGCTCCAGAGCCCGCTCCGATCCGGGAGCTCGCAGAGTCCGCTCCAGAGCCCGCTCCGATCCGGGAGCTCGCAGAGTCCGCTCCAGAGCCCGCTCCGATCCGGGAGCTCGCCGAGTCCGTTCCAGAGTCCGTTCCAGAGTCCGTTCCAGAGTCCGTTCCAGAGTCCGTTCCAGAGTCCGCTCCAGAGTCCGCTCCAGAGGCCGTCCCGATCCAGGAGCTCACAGAGTCCGCTCCAGAGGCCGCTCCGATCCAGGAGCTCACAGAGTCCAGCTCTCCTTCGTCTCCGCTGGTCCCGCCCAGCTCTCCATCGTCTCCGCTGGTCCCGCCCAGCTCTCCTTCGTCTCCGCTGGTCCCGCCCAGCTCTCCTTCGTCTCCGCTGGTCCCGCCCAGCTCAACAATGCCTCCGCTGGTTCCGTCCAGTTCTACCGAGCGCCCAAGAGAGTCAGAGCCACCTGAGTGCCCAAGAGAGTCAGAGCCGCCCGAGCGCCACCGAGATTCAGCGCTTCAAGAGTGCCCCCTCGAGGTAGTGGAGGTCACCAAGAACTTTCATGGAGGGAGCTCCTCTCCATTGGAGACCCCGGACCCGCCATGGCCCATGAGGTCCCCTGATCCATCATGGCTGCCCGAGGCCCCGGATCTACCATGGCCGCTTAAACTCCCTGCCTCGGTTCCTGAAACCAAATGTGCTCTCTCTGCCTCTTGTGTCTCCGTATCCTCTAGGTCCCAGTCTCGGCCAGGGATCTTTGCTCCGCCCTGGAGGGCGCCTGTCTCGTCTGCTCCGCCCTGGAGGGCGCCTGTCACGTCTGCTCCGCCCTGGAGGGCGCCTGTCACGTCTGCTCCGCCCTGGTGGGCGTCTGTCTCGTCTGCTCCGCCCTGGTGGGCGCCTGATCTGCCAGAGTCACCCCACGTCTCCGCCGACCTGCCAGAGTCACCACGTCTCCCGACCTGCCAGAGTCACCCACGTCTCCGTCGACCTGCCAGAGTCACCCACGTCTCCCGACCTGCCAGAGTCACCCACGTCTCCGTCGACCTGCCAGAGTCACCCACGTCTCCGACCTGCCAGAGTCACCCACGTCTCCGTCGACCTGCCAGAGTCACCCCACGTCTCCGCCGACCTGCCAGAGTCACCCACGTCTCCGTCGACCTGCCAGAGTCACCCACGTCTCCGTCGACCTGCCAGAGTCACCCACGTCTCCGCCGACCTGCCAGAGTCACCCACGTCTCCGTCGACCTGCCAGAGTCACCCCACGTCTCCGTCGACCTGCCAGAGTCACCCACGTCTCCGCCGACCTGCCAGAGTCACCCCACGTCTCCGCCGACCTGCCAGAGTCACCCCACGTCTCCGTCGACCTGCCAGAGTCACCCCACGTCTCCGCCGACCTGCCAGAGTCACCCCACGTCTCCGTCGACCTGCCAGAGTCACCCACGTCTCCGTCGACCTGCCAGAGTCACCCCACGTCTCCGTCGACCTGCCAGAGTCACCCCACGTCTCCGCCGACCTGCCAGAGTCACCCCACGTCTCCGTCGACCTGCCAGAGTCACCCACGTCTCCGCCGACCTGCCAGAGTCACCCCACGTCTCCGTCGACCTGCCAGAGTCACCCCACGTCTCCGCCGACCTGCCAGAGTCACCCACGTCTCCGCCGACCTGCCAGAGTCACCCCACGTCTCCGCCGACCTGCCAGAGTCACCCCACGTCTCCGCCGACCTGCCAGAGTCACCCACGTCTCCGCCGACCTGCCAGAGTCACCCCACGTCTCCGCCGACCTGCCAGAGTCACCCCACGTCTCCGCCGACCTGCCAGAGTCACCCACGTCTCCGCCGACCTGCCAGAGTCACCCCACGTCTCCGCCGACCTGCCAGAGTCACCCCACGTCTCCGCCGACCTGCCAGAGTCCCCACGTCTCCGCCGACCTGCCAGAGTCACCCACGTCTCCGCCGACCTGCCAGAGTCACCCACGTCTCCGCCGACCTGCCAGAGTCACCCACGTCTCCGCCGACCTGCCAGAGTCCCCACGTCTCCGCCGACCTGCCAGAGTCACCCCACGTCTCCGCCGACCTGCCAGAGTCACCCACGTCTCCGCCGACCTGCCAGAGTCACCCCACGTCTCCGCCGACCTGCCAGAGTCACCTCACGTCTCCGCCGACCTGCCAGAGTCACCTCACGTCTCCGCCGACCTGCCAGAGTCACCCACGTCTCCGCCGACCTGCCAGAGTCACCTCACGTCTCCGCCGACCTGCCAGAGTCACCCTCACGTCTCCGCCGACCTGCCAGAATCTCGTCACGCCACAGCAGTTTACCAGTGTCACTTCACGTCTCTGCGGTCTCTTCCGCCCCGCCCCGCCCTGGTGGGCTCCTGTCTCATTGGCCCCACATGGACCTGGCCCTCCGTTCCCTCCCCCGGTTCCACCTCCGCTCCACCGCCCTCCTGGATTGTGCCGGGTGTGTGTGAAGCGTCTGGAAGCCGCTCTTTGGGGGGGGGCTCTGTCATGAATCTGGTTGCCACTCACTACAACTGCACATCACCCATGGACTACATCTCCCATCATGCACTGCACACACACATTCCTGTCCACCATTACACCAATCACACAGCTGTCACCATTCACTCATCACTCTGATTGCCTCACCACACCTGCACCTCATTCACTCACTCACATAAAAGCAGCACACAAACACTCACCCAGTGCGAAGTCTTGTTTTGCCCTGGCTACATTTCTGAGCGTTCTTCCCCGTATCTGTTATCTCTGTGTGTGACCCCGGACTGCCCGACCTTCGATCTCTGAACCTGTGCCTGTGACCTCGACCCCTGCCTGGTATTGTTTACGTCTCTGCTTTGCCTCTGATATTCCTGTTTTGCCTGTTGACCATTGCCTGTCTGATTCTGCCCCCGCTTAATAAATATTGGTGCAATTGGATCCGCACGCCTCAGACCCCTTCCTTACAGCAGGAAAGATGGCAGACAAGTGTATATAGAAACTTTTCAATAATGAAAGCAGTTTTAAAATTGATTATTTTACTTAATATTTATACAGTCAATAGCTGTTTCAATCACCCTGTGTTTATGCACATTTTGAAATATCGCATCAGAAACGAGTTTTGGAAACACAAAATTTTGAATAAAAATCCCTTAATTTGCAAAAAAGTTTTTACGCTCGTTTCAGGTGGTTTTAGACTTGATGCAAAAAAAGGTTCATGCGAATAATGGAAGATGTAAAAAGTAATGTGACTTTGCGCTATGGGACGGCAAAACCTGTCTAACCAGCGGACCGATCTTGTTCCACAGCAATGTAAATGTTGTTATGGTCATTTTGAAATGCCCGAGCAAAGTCTGCCATCAAAGTATTTCTGTATAATTGCCTCTCCGAACTGTTATACAACTGCGTTTCCAAACAGCAGGCAAAAATCAATGACCGCAGTTATTTTGTTTCATCTGCTCGCTCTGAGGCACAAGTAATTTATTATATATGAAAATTATTATATTCAGTGGTTTCACCTACTTTTCTTATTGATATATATAGACCTATAGTGCCAGTTTACCAGGAAGTTTGTTCTCTTCGACTCATTGGAAAGAAACGGTGCTTATTCGCCAATGTTTCATGCAATATTTCAATTTGTTTGCATAAGTTAAATTTGCAACTTTGGATGGAAGCCTGGTTAATGTATTTGTTTGCTTAGTATTTTGTCATTAGCTTAGCAACATGCAAACGGAAATCTCCACTGAAATCAAATGTGTGCAGAGTTGCCCCTGTAGAACATTTTAAAGGTTTTGAAACAGAGTTCAAAGACATTTCGACATGTTCTGGTTGTCAAATGTTTGTGAAGCCTGAGGGAAAACACAAACAATCATCTTGAGATCAGAGAGCCGCTACAAAAATGTCCCAGACAAGTGAAGTCAGTTGTGAAAGGTCTTGCAGCATTTGTTTACAGACGCCACTCATACATTTTTAACTAACTTTACTCTAAACCTCTGACTTCTGTGTCCAAATACTTTTTGGGGCCACAGTATTTTGAAGTGGTGCAAAAAACGGCCACAAGTGTTGCTTCAGTATTCAAGCCGTATTTTTAGATCATGTTTACCTAGCAGATCAGAAAACAAAGAAAATCTTTGATAAAAACATATCTCTTCTTCTGACGTTTTGATAGACAGGCTAAGTTGCAAACATTTGACTCAGTAACTGTTATTTTAGACTTAATTTCAAAATAAAACAAAAAGAGATTTGCTTGTGCAGGTGTATGTGTTTGTGTGTTTACACACACACACACATATATATATATATATATATATATATATACATATATTCCTCAGAGTTTAAAGCTGTTTTAGCTGTTCATTAAATGCAATGATAAAGAAAAACAAAAATTGCATGTGTGGGAATACCATTAATCACACATATGTAATCATCGATAACATTTGCGCTAGCTGAATCTGGCTCATTAACTCTCCAGGGATGGTGAGCGCAGAGGCCCAAACAGATGTTTACCAAAGCATGCTTTCCAAACTCTTCAACCTTTTCTTTCCTCTGTACTTCGACTTCAAGGCTCAGAGGGGGCAACTACCCATGCATTTGCATATATTTGCATACCTGAAGGAGCATGTTAATTTGAGGCAGCTGTTGGCGTAAGTGAGTAAAATTAGGGAGAGGAGGGAGGACTTCAATACCTGTTGCTGGAGACTAATGAATGCCTGTTCCCCTGTCAAGGGACAAGAGACCACTTTGGTTGGAAATTCACATTTTTAGACGTGATTTAGTGGCAGCTTGCAGACGTACATAACAGGCTCTCTTCACAAATAAGGCAGATTTTTGTAGTGAGAGTTACTATATATATATATATATATATATATATATTATGCAAATATGTATATAAATTATATATATATATATATATATATATATGAGAGATACACACCAAATGTATGTATATATTTTAGAAAAATTATTATGTTTATATTAAATGTATTTATGTATAATATAAATTATATGAATATAACTATAGAGATGTAAATATTCTCAAAATATGTACTGTATGTGTATTTATACATAAATATACACCAAACATACACATATATTATGCAAACACATTTTTTTATTTTGGATGCGATCAATTGTTTGACTGCACACTAATATACACTCACCGGCCATGTAACTAGGTACACCTGTTCAATTTCTTGGTAACACAAACTGCTAATCAGCCAATCTGTATTTAGTCATCTAGATGTGGTGAAGACGACTTGCTGAAGTTCAAACCGAGCATCAGAATGGGGAAGAAAGGGGATGTCTGAGTATTTCAGAAACTGCTGATCTACTGGGATTTTCATGCACAACCATCTCTGGGGTATCCAGAAAATTACCAGTGAGCGGCAGTTGTGCGGACAAAAATGCCTTGTTGATGTCAGAGGTCAGAGGAGAATGGGCAGACTGGTTAGAGATGATAGAAAGGCAACAGTTACTCAAATAACCACTCGTTACAACCAAGGTATTCAGAATTCCATCTCTGAAGGCACAACATTTACATTTATTCATTTAGCAGACGCTGTTATCAAAAGCGAATTACAATTGAGGAATACAATAAGCGATACAGACACACATCAGTGTCTTGATCTTGATCTTGAGCTGCAACCGGGAGCCAGTGCAGGGAGACTGTTGTTGATGATGTTCTTTCATCCATGCCGAGATGTCCGCCAGGCAGCCTGAGATCCATGCAGCTATCGTTGCATCATCCTGTCGAAATGAGAGTTAGAGCTGTGTGTCATCAGCATAGCAATGGTATGAGAAACCATGTACTTGTATGATGGGACCTAGTGATGAAGTTAATGTGGAGAAGAGGAGGGGTCCAAGAACCGAGCCCTGAGGAACCCCAGTGAGCAGTTGATGTTCTGTGGATACCTCCCCTACCCAGGCCACTTTGAAATATCTACCATTGAGATAGGATTCAAACCAGCGAAGTGGAATCCCTGTAATGCCCAGTGATGAGAGGGTGGTCAGGAGGATCTGATGATTGACAGTGTCAAAAGCAGCAGACAGATCATTTGGTAATCAGCTTTTGAAATCCGCAGGGCTTCAGTGACTGAGAGTAGCGCAGTCTCAGTTGAATGTCCACGTCTGAACCCTGATTGGTTAACATCCAGTAGGTTATGCTTTGAAAGAAATGAGGATTACTGGTTGAAAACAACTCGTTCAAGCGTTTTTGCTATGAATGTAATGAGAGAGACAGGTCTGTAGCTATCTGTAAGTGAAGTGTTTAATGTAGGTTTTTTGAGCAGTGGGGTTACCCGAGCCTGCTTGAATGCATTTGGGAAGGTGCCTGTGAGGAGAGATGTGTTGATAATGTGTGTGAGTGCTGGTAAGAGTGAAGGAGAGATTGCTTGGAGAAGGTGTGAGGGGATTAGGACATGTTGTAGGGTGGCTGGAGAGGAGAAGTTTGTTTACTTCTGACTCAGTGAAGGGACAGAAGGCGAAGAGGGGAATTTTAGCAGCAGATGTGGTTCGTTTGAGTTCCTGCATGTGTGGAGCTGAGAACTGGCTACTGATTGACCTAGTTTTGTTTGTGAAGAACGTGGCAAAGTAATCGGCTGTTAAGGAGGTGGTGGAGGGGGACAGAGGAGAGAGTTTAATGTTTTGAAGAGATTGCGTTTGTCAGATGTGCTGTTGATCTTGTAGTGAAAGTATGAAGCCTTGGCAGTATGTACTTCAGCAATGAAAGATGAAAGCAAATACTGATAGATACTAAGGTCTGAGGGATCTTTAGATTTGTGCCATTTTCTCTCTGCTGCCCTGAGTTTGGAGCAATGTTCACCAAGAACATCAAATAACCAGGAGTTAGAAGGGGCAGCACATGCTGGCCTGGAGGAGAGAGGACATATTGGCCTAGACAAGAAGTTAAAATGGAGAACAAAGTGTCAGTTGCAGCGTTCACATCCAAAACTGAGAAATGGGTAGGTGAGGGAAGAGAGGAGGACACTAGAGAGGAAAGATGTGAGGGTGAAAGGGAAAAGGTAACTGGTAGAGGTGCTGGTGGCTCGAAGGTAGCAAGATGTAGGTAAAATGAAATGAAGTAGTGGTCAGAGGTGTGTAGGGGTTTTACCAATATGTTGTCTGCAACACAGTTGCGTGTGTAAATTAAGTCCAGCTGGCTGCCACATTTGTGAGTGCTTGTGGTGGTAAGGCGTTTTAAGTCAAAAGATGCTAGGAGTGAAAGACAATGCACAGCATGAGGCTTGTTCGAATGAATATTGAAATCACCAAAGACTATAAGTGGACTACCATCCACAGGGAATGAGGACAACAGGCCATCCAGCTCTTCTAGGAAGGTGCCCAATTGACCAGGCTTCACATGAGGTGACTGAACACGAGGGCTGAACGCTTCCAATAATGCTTCCGCGCCAGCTAATTAAGCTCAACTTAAATACAAAGCTAATCCACTTGAGTGAAAACAGCTGTCCACGCCTTTTTAATTATCACAACAAAACCTATAGCACCCAAATGGCTCGAATCGACACTAAGTGCAGCTCAGTTTGCCACCCTTTAATCACAGTCTAACAGGTAGCAAACAGTCTTTTTGTACTTTCTAATTAAAGCCAATAGTAAATAACAAGCACAATTAGCACAAACGTTTTCACTAAAAGAAGCAGTAAATGAATCACATCTCACAACTAGCAGATATTTACTCTAAAATACAGAAAATTAGTACTAAGCTTACTCGCGATCTTGCCGCCTCTGCAGTCAGTATGCTTATCCTGACGTATTATACAACACATCGAACCCTGAAGCAGATGGGCTACAGCAGCAGAAGACCACACCGTGTGCCACTCCTGTCAGCTAAGAACAGGAAACGGAGGCTACAATTCACACAGTCTCACCGAAATTGGACAGTAGAAGTATGGAAAAACGTTGCCTGTCTGATGAGTCTCGATTTCTGCTGCGACATTCAGATGGTAGGGTCAAAATATGGCGTAAAGAACCTGAAAGCATGGATCTATCCTGCCTTGTCTCAACGGTTCTGTCTCAACTGCGTGATGTTACCATGTCAATACGGACCAAAACCTCTGAGGAATGTTTCCAACACCTTGTTGAATCTATGTCACGAAGAATTAAGGCAGTTCTGAAAGCAAAATCGGCCAGTGAGTGTATGTGTGTATATATATATATATATATATATATATATATATATCTCATTCATTAATATTTTTATTCTAATTTTAAGAATATACATTTATTTAATTCAGTTATGTGTGTGTGTGTGTGTGAATACATATATAAATATGGATATAAATAAGATATAGTCATAAATAATGAGAAACATAATTTTTTTTTGCATTTAATGCATTTCGATAAAATTATAACTTATATATCATGTCTCTTTCAGACCCTGCTTTGTGTAAAATGGCAGCAAACCATAGTTTTGTTTTTCTCAGAGTTTGATATTAAACGCACAAAGAAAATATTGCTCCATAAACTTATCAAGAAGAACATTCACAGCTTGCTCTCATTTAATTGTGCCTCATAAACAAAAAAGGCTCATGTAGTGGATCTCATAAAAAAGGCAGTAATTGCGCTTATGAAAATGTCAGTTTTCCTATAAGACCTTTTTCATTGTCCAGTGCCCATCTTCAGAAAATACAATCAATTTTGCACACTGCTATATTTAAAGGGTATTTAAACAAAGAGATTAGCATCTGTGCATCCTCCAATACATTCTCGCCACATTTTCCTATCTAATTTTTCTTGTGACTAATACAGCTTGCCTACGAGTGCTTATGGATAATCACAGTTGGCAGCCTCGGCTGTGTTGTGGATAATCTTTTCAGCTCTTTTCTTGTTCTTGTTCAATTTGTAGGAGTACTGTGGATCCAAACCAGCCAACAAGCCGGCCAATATTTGCAGAGATGTTTTGTGAGGGCTTGTGGAAGCTTGGGTGGGTT
Organism: Oxygymnocypris stewartii; assembly: GCA_003573665.1. Lineage (NCBI taxonomy): Eukaryota > Metazoa > Chordata > Actinopteri > Cypriniformes > Cyprinidae > Oxygymnocypris > Oxygymnocypris stewartii. The sequence continues at coordinate 7,795,281 of QVTF01019716.1, read as the reverse complement.
TTATCCTTTATCAATAAATTTAAATTATTAAAGTGTTTATGGCTTACTGACATTCAGTACGTCGCACCCGAGTCTGTAACATCAGTACAATGCTGCCAAGCACAGAATGTTTTGTCGAGGCTTTAAACGAAAGTATTTATTCATCCTGCTGATGCATCATTGGGATGATGTGCAGAGCAGATACTGCATCGTGCAAAGAAAATATTGCTTCTAATAATCTATAAAATATAATCTGCTTAGAAAAACTGGCTACTTTATGAATCACGTTATGCATGCCTGTTTTGATTTGTTTCAGGTTTATGAGCTGTTTGTTTGTTTATTTATGTACTTATGTCATTTTATATTGTGTAGATAACCTTTAATGTTTGAAAAAAAATCCTAATAATAATAATTATTATTATTATTACTACTACTACTATTATTTAATTTTATATTGTATAACATTCCCTTCAGTGTTTGAAAAGAGCCAAATATTTATTTAGTTTGTTTGTTTTATATTTACTGTGTAAGGTGCCCCATATAGTTTGAAAATAGCCAACAATAATGATAATAACAATAATAATAATTCTTATTTATTCATTTATGTAATTTTATATTTTGTAAGGTGTCCCTGTGTTTAAAAGGGCCAAACTAATTAATGTATTTATTTAAAGTTCAAGTTGAGCTTTATTTTCATTCCGCTACATGTGTGGACATACAGTGGAACGAAATGTCATGCCTCACAGGACCACGGTGCTACATCAATACAGACATACAACAATGAAGTAAAACAGTATAAACCTATACACAACTAACCTACTGTCAGATTTGACTATACATATGCTATATATAAAAGTGGTTACCTATACATAAACTAAAAAAAACACAAACTGTACAACTGTGCAAATGCCTTGCAAATACTGTACATGTGCAAAAAGAGAAACATTTAAGCAGCTGGCTGGGGAACAGTGTAAGGTGATTTGTAGTGCATGAGCATATAAACATACATATATTACTGAGTCTTTTGTGGGGTTATGTACACACAGTAGTGTGTGAAGTGTCTAGTGTAAATAGAGGAGAGTGTGTTACTACAGGGGGTTTGTACAGGCCCACTCATCTGTGTGTAGCACACTTTGAATTGCACAAAAAAGTTTGACAGTTTTTTTCTGTGATGTGGTAAGGTTGTGTGTGTGTGTGTGTGGGGGGGGGGGGTCCATGTTTCCGGAGGTAGGGGGTTTGTATGGGGTTTCAGAGAGTGGCGGTGTGAGTTGAGTTCAGGGTTCTCACAGCCTGGGAGAAAAAGCTGTTGAGCTGTCTGGCGGAGCAGGCTATGATTCTCCGGTACCGTCTTCCTGATGGTAGGAGCTGGAAGAGACAGTGGGAAGGATGGGTGGGGTCCTTCACGATACTATTTGCTTTGCTGGAGCATCGTGTAGGGAAAATATCTCAATGGTTCCCCTGTAGAAGGTGGTGAGGTGGTCCAGGTGAGATACTCTGTGATGTGCACCTCCAGGAATTTAGTGCTGCTGACTCTCCACAGTCGAGCTATCGATGGTCAGTGGGGGGTGGTCAACAGGGTTTCTCCTTAAGTTCATCACAACCTCCTTTGTCTTACCCACATTGACACCATTCCGCCAGCTGTGCCACTTCCTCTCTGTAGTGTGTTTCATCGTTGTTGCTGATGAGACCTACCACTGATGTGTCATCGGCAAACTTGATGATGTGGTTGGAGCTGAACTTGGCAGTGCAGTCGTGGGTCAGCAGCGTGAAGAGCAGCGGGCTGAGCACACAGCCTTGTGGGGCACCTGTGCTCAGTGTGGTAGTGCTCGAGGTGTTGTGGCCGACATGGACTGACTAAGGTCTTCCGGTTAGAAAGTCCAGGATCCAATTACAGAGGGAATTGTTGAGGCCCAGCAGGTTTAATTTATTGATGAGCTGTTGTGGGATTATTGTGATGAATGCTGAGCTGAAGTCGATGAACAGCATTCTAACATAGGAGTCTTTATTTTCAGGGTGGGTAAGAGCCAGGTGGAGGGTGGAGGAAATTGCATCATCCTTTAAGTGGTTTGGGTGGTATGCAAACTGGAGCGGATCAAGTGTGTTGGGGGAGGCTGGTTTTGAGTTGTGCATGACTAGCCTCTTAAAGCACTTCATTATGATTGGAGTCAGTGCTATGGGATGGTAGTCATTTAGACAGGACACAGGTGATTTCTTTGGTACCGGTATGATTGTTGTGGATTTGAGACATGTGGGGATGACTGCCTGGCTCAGCAAGGTGTTGAAGATATCTGTTAGGACATCTGTCAGCTGTTCAGCACAGTCTTTCAGTACACGGCCAGGTATGTTGTCAGGACCCGCAGCCTTGCGTGGGTTAATCCTAGATAGGGTCTTCCTTACGTCGGCTGGAGACAGACAGAGCGCCTGATCGTTGGGAGGTGTGGGCAGTTTTTGTGCAGGTGTGTCATTCTGCATTTCAAACCGTGAATAAAAGTGGTTGAGTGCATCTGGAAGGGATGTGTCATCATCATCAGGCCTGTGGCGCGGGCTTGTAGTCAGGTATGGTCTGAATGGCTTGCCAAAAGCTCCGTGTGTCCTTGCTGTCTGTGAAGTGATTATTGATTTTTTTTTTAGCATATGACTGTGCTATTTGTCATTTTATATTGTGTAGATGACCTTAAATGTTTGAAAAAATCCTAATAGTAATAATAATTATTATTAATATTACTACTACTATTTAATGTTATATTGTATAACATGTCCTTTGATGTTTGAAGAGAACCAAATATTTATGAATTTTGTTTTATTAATATTTATTGTGCATAAACCTTACTGTTTAAAAATAGCCTATAATTATTATTATTATTATTATTTAGTTATTATTAATGTAATTTTACATTGTGTAAGGTGACCCTGAGTGTTTAAAAAGAGCCAAACTAATAATTAAAATGTATTATTTATTTTTTATTTGTTCTTTAGTGTTTGAAAAAAAAAAAATTAGTTGTCATTTTATATTTATATACAAAAACTTGTATTGTGTAAGGTGTCCTTTAATGTTGGAAAAATATGTATTTATTTAGCTCTTTCATTCATTTTATGTTGCATGAAATGTCCTTGAGTGTCTTGAAAAGAGCCAAATAATAATATGATTTGTTTATTATTGTTATTTACTATAAATACACAGGTATAAATATGACATAAAACGCAAACAGTTGGTTGTTTTATGTCAATCAGGTCTCTTTCCTGTCTAACCGAATGGTCCTTTTGTCAGAATAAACTGCAGTGGATTAATCCTAAAGTGCCCCTATTATGGATTTTTTTAAATTACCTTTTATGCAGTGTGTAACACAGCTCTAAGCGAATGAAAAAGTTTTAAATCTGAAAGTGTACCATGTATAAAGATATTGTCTCTCAAAAGAACGAGTCGACTCTGAATCATTGAAACAAGTTGTTTTTAAAATGAATCCCAAGCGTTTTATGTTGACTTCAACATGAAACATAAGCATATAGCCCGCCCACTCGTGTAAGCAGACCTGGAAAAACTAGATTTTTGCGTTGGTCTGAATGAAAATGCTAATTCATCCTTTGCCACTAGGTGCCGCTTTTGGAGCGGAAAAAATATCTCTTTCCCCGGTAACGCCTGTAAATAAAGCAGCTCTGAGCTCACAAACACTGCATTAAATGAAATCGACCAATCACCGCAGATTAGCGTCACGCAAAGGAGGGCTTTGGAAAAATGAATTGTTTGGGAGTCGTTGAGCAAATAAGGTAAAAATAAATGCATATTATGAGAAAATTTAAGTGTTTTTTGACCTTGCATGCATGTCAACCTGTTGTTGGGGACTCCCAAAACCAAAATATGAACCTTAACTTCGCTACTGTTCGGACGTTCTTGCTTACTGCTCTGCCCTTTGCTCCCTGCTTATGTACTTTTCTCAGAATTTTCTAAGAATTTAACTTCAGCAGACCAGCACTGTGCTCAAACAACACATTTTTGGCAGAAACACTAAAACTAAAAACTTTTCAGGACTGGAAGAAAAAGAAGAATATTTGCCTCCCACTGCCAATAGTTTACATTCCGGAGAAGGGAAAACACAGCTGTCTACGTTCAAACAGACGAGAAAGAAATGCCTCTTGTGGAATCTACTTGCTGCATGAACTGCCACAGAATTCTACAAAAGGATTACGGTTCTTGAAACAAAGTTACTTGCTGGACTTCCAAAACAGGTGGAACACACAGCAGATCGTCATCACGGACCCTCAGCATACAGCTGCTGAGTCCTGTGAATCTCAACAGTTTATACCAAGTGTAGAGAAACAAGCCAAAACTGATCGACAGGCTAATCGATGGCACAAACGGAGCGAGACCCAAAGGCTCTCAAGACATGAGATTGTTACGAGTATCTCGTATTGCTGCGGTAACATCCTCTACCCCAGATACGGCTATGACAAGGCTTGCAAACCCTTGTATTCTACCACCCCCTACACATCTTGAGAACAGAAATGAAGCATTAATGAATGTGGTTGAGGAATCTCCAAATGTGACTAAACATGGATCGTATCAGCCAGCAGCTAACATCGCTACTAACAGGCACTCAAGGTCGAGCAGACAGCGCCACTCAGCTCAGAGCGCAACCGAGCCCAGGTCTCTGATAGTGGGCGACTCTATTATGAGAAACATCAGTAGCAGGACTGCAACTAAATGCTGATTTCCTCAAGAAAATGTATCTGATGTGAACAAGGAACTTCGAAACATTCTGATGAAGCACAAGACTGCAAATCGAATCATCATCCATGTGGGGAAGAATGATATTCGGAAGGAGCAGTCAGAACTCCTTAAGAAGGATTTCAGTGAACTCTTTGAAACAATTCAAAGACTTGAAGTTCAGTCATTCATCAGTGGACTACTCCCAGCAAGGGGAACTAACATGTTTTCACGGCTGCTTAGGCTGAATACATGCCTACAAAGAACCTGCGGTATAAAAGGTGTCATCTTCAATATTTTCAATATATTCTGGGGCCATAGACAACTGTTTAAACTGGATGGCCTCCACCCAAACAAAAAGTGCAAGAGTGCTTAAGGACAATATCTATTTCTCCATCCGTCATCCTTCAGTGATGTGTGCCAATCCACTTAACCTGAATGGCACACACACACCTGGACAGAATATGAATGACCACAGGACTTCATATCAGCTTTCGAGTCATCGTGTTGTTGAAGAATCCCACAAAGACACTTATAAACACCACGCAGCCACAACAAACTCGGCTCATAGAAACTATCCTGGCTGAGCCCTGCCCACAGAGCTCATCATAGACAGACTGTGACGTACTACAACAGCTCCAAGACACCGCACCCAAGGACAACTTTCTGGAAAACAGCCAGGGAAGCCAGGGCAACATATCACAGCCACCGGAAACACCAGAGCCAGAACCCCGCTCAGCAGACACACTATCCCTCTCTCCAGCATATCCACTTCTAAGCTTCTCACAGAAAATAGAGGAACTGGTGTATGCTGGGACCAAACTCTCCCACTCTTTTGCTGCAAGCCCCCAGATACCAACTACAACACGGCGGGCCCCACAACCACCAAAGCCTGTGGACCCAGCTCATCCTCCTCCTCCTGTTAGAGCACTTCGACCACTACCAAAATGCCAGGGCCCAAACCCTCCTCCATCTGGTGTAGGTGAACAAGAATCAACTTATAACTACTCTCAGTGATGTGTGTCGGGTCCCCGCTATGATAGCAGCAACTTTCACAAATGTTTATAGAACAAGCAGGAACCCAGTGTGCCTGTAGCTTTCTTTATCTCTGTTCTGTCACGTGATAGAATATTATGTTCGTATCACGTGACAGAAAGTCTAAGGGTGAATCCCAATTCTCTGTCTTACCCCTTCCCCTTAGTTTTGTGCATTCATGTGAGAGTAAGGTCTGTCCCAATTCTGGTTTTGATCGAGGGGTAGGGCTAAGGGGAAGGGGTAGATAGCCCTTAAAACCAAGAATTTTCGCGAGCTTACTTGAAACCAAGGGGTACCCAGAACACACTGCGGCCAGATCATCCAGAGAGTATTTTCGTCTTAAATAATTTATTTAAAATTACAACAGTCTTGTTTTGTGCTCTACACAGTTCTGTAACTTACATATATATTTGCAACAATGCTCTTAATTGAAACGTTTTAAAAAAATCACTGTTTTTCCAAGCTAACGTTACATTTCTGATTTGCATAAGTCGCATTTCTCTGAGTAGAGAAAACATCACTAAAACCCACGCAATCAACATACACACACTTGTAGATGGAGAGTTTGCGATCAACACTTGTCGCCTCTGGTGACGTAGCAGCCAGCTAGCGACGATGTATGATGACGTAACAGTAACCAAGTGGCGTCTCATTTCATAGGGGTATGTTTTCACCCCTAGCGCTTACCACTCGGTTTCGAGGGACAAGGGCAAGGGGTAAGATGAAGGGGTAAGACAGAGAAATGGGATTCACCCTAAGGCTTTCTCAAGCCGTACGGCTGACCCATCTAATCTGAGGCCTATTATGAATTAAACTAAGATTGCCGAGACACAAAATAATGCCACCAAGTTAACATTTTTAAACATTCGCTCAATAAAAAAATAAATAATTTCTTATCAATGACTTAATAACCACAAACAACCTAGTTTTTGTGTTTCTAAACATGTCTAGAAGACAGCTGCAGAGCAACAGTCCTCGATGAAACAGCCCCTCCTAACTATAAGTGTCTGCAGAGCTATTAGGAGAGGTAGAGGTGTAGCTGCTCTATTTAAAGATGTTTTTAATGCAAACAAGTGTCATTTGGTCAGTACTTGTCTTTTGAATTTCTAGGTATTGTGCTGAAAAGTGCTTTGCGTATTCTGTTTATCATTATTTACCGGCCTCAAAAATACTCTTCAGCCTTTGTTGAAGAGTTCACAGAACTGTTATCATTGATTTCCTCGGAGTCACTGCTATTGCAGGGTATATACATATTCACATAATGCAGAAATCAAAACTACTTAAATCAGTATAACTGCTTTAAACACGTTTGACCTGATTCAGCACGTGCATGGACCCACACACAATCGAGGACACACTAGATTTACTCATCAGTAGAGGTCTAAACATTTCATCCATTGTTATTAACGATGTAGCACTATCTGATCACTTCTGGTATTTTCTTTGATATATTGATCTCTGTTACCACTGAATCTAGATCTGTCTCTGTCAAAAAGAGATGTATTGACGAAAACACTTGTGTGTTATTTTTGGAGGCTATATCTTCAACACCAAGCATTTCTGCAGACTCTGTTGATCTTCTACTTGATTCATTTAACCCCCCCCCCATTTGAAAATAGACTTGAAAGTGCACTATTTCAAGTTAAATTGTTATAATTCATGAATGTTTTTAATACAGACCCAATATTCTTCATTTTTTAAAGAAGACAATCAGCAGATTATTGCAGAAGTGAAATTATTTGTAAAAAAAAAAGAAAACCTTTACATTTACTGTAAATAAAATGTACTTTACTATTTTTATTTTATATAAAAAAAATATTTTACAAAACAGGTTTTAATCCAAATTTGGCATAAAATTAAATCCATGTCTAAATAAGTTATTAATAATTTTAAGTTGATTGAGGTTTGAAAAAATTGAGGTTACTATGCAATTTTGTTTAGGCATTATACCGCAAACAGTCACTGGGTGCCATACAAACCCATAAAAAAAAATATGCATTTTTCTATCACAAATGTATAAATTTCTCTCTCTCAGTGTTACTCCGATCACAAAATAACCACCAAATATGGAATAGACTCAGACCTTTCCGATGATATGTGTTTTGTCAAGATTATCAAAAGTTTGGATTCTATAAGACCATAATACATTTGGAATATGACACCTCCCACTAAGGGGTAAGACGCAATAAATAAAATAAAAGGGACAACAGACCTCTGGCAGGCAGTCAGACCAAAAAGGACCCCCAAAAAATCACAATAAATATAGGGTACATTTATTATAAATAACAAAGGGGAAAACCACCAAAAATTAGTAGATCTCCTTAAGGGACCCACGGTCCAACCAAAAATAACATTAAAGCGATACAATTAATCTGAAAAGAAAAATAAAGGGAAAAACAAGAATAATCAAGTGGTATTTTTCACCAGAGAGATCAACCTAAGGCCAAAATAACAAACAAAATAAAATAAAACGGATATATAAATAACCTACCACAAAGAAAGAAAAATAAATAAATACAAATCAACCTTACCTAACTACTCTTAACATAAACATCATGAAAATGAGGTTTAATCAAAAAGGCAGGTCACTCCTACATTTCTACCACATTCCAAACTAAACCAACGATCAAATGAAACACTCAAAAAGCACCAAAAACACATTTTGGTCTGGCAGCCAGGAGAAAGCCTAAAGCAGTAAGACGGGCCCAAAGTCACACCAACCACCTTCTGAAGAACGGAAGAGGCATTTTAAAGAGAACCGTCAGCTGATCACCTGATTACAGCTAATAGGCGGCAACACGTAGCAAATCAGCGGCGATCTGAAACTCAAAAAAAGAAAACATCCAACAGAATATTAATATTATGAAAAACACAATAAGAAACAAACATCATAACATAACACTTCAGGTAAATGCAGTATGTTATTTGTGCCCCAATATTTTGTGCTCTAATATTCCTGTTTTTGTCCAATTCCCAGTGCTGCCAAAAAAACTATATCAAGAAAAACAGCTATTGGGCATGCATAATATTTCTGACTATAAATGGTTTTGTTTTCCCTCCAATGGAACATGGCAGACTTAAAATCAGTCACAGAAATGTCATATGGCACAGAGGAACCACAAGCACGGGTCAGGTAATTTCACGGAGCACATTTTCACAGCATATCAAAAATTCATGCTCCAACAATATATATTGGCAATATGCACCCTGCAGAGGATAGCAATGACTAAGCATCTCTAGAGTCATGTGTGCTTACATTTCGAAGCATGCTGCAGTATAAATGTTGTTTATTAATATCAGTCAAACAGACATTCTAAATTTCCCTTCGGGGGTCAATAAAGTGACTTTATAAACAAATCCAGTCTCATTGGGTGAGCCAAATTCAAAGGCATTTGTATAAAATGATCGAGATGCGCATGCATGGCTGCACCTCGATTGGATTTTATATTAATATTCCAAAGCTTGTACAAACCATTAGTCTCGCGAGAAATATATGCAGGTCACATTTATACCCAAAATCCAAATAAGGACCTTTTTTTTTTCAAGGGTATGTATGTATACATTACAAATTCATATTTATATAGAATTTTATATCATCATACTCAAATATGATATATTTCTTGTGCATTACAGAAGTGAAAATTTAAGGTGAACATGTACAACTACAACTACTACTAATAATAAAAATTTAAATAATTATAATCTCAAAAGGGCTTAATTTCTCTTTTATATACATGTTTGTTTAATTAACAAAACACACACACATTTTGAAATGTAATGGTGATGATGATGATAATAATTATAATTAAAAAATAATTATATTAAGTTATTACATTTTACAAATAATAAAACAATACTTTTACAAATATAAGATGTTTAATTAATATCCTTATTACTAATAAATATTGAAAATATTGTCATTGTTGCATTTACTTTTTAATATAAATGTATATTTATAGCATATATTTTTAGATATTCATATATTTTAATAATATTAAAAATAATACTTTTACAAATATTATAAAATGTTTAATTAATAAAAATATAATTAAATATTGTATATTTTTCACTCTTTAAATTAATGTATTTACACAATACTCTGTGTGTGTGTGTGTGTGTGTGTGTGTGTGTGTGTGTGTGTGTGTGTGTGTGTGTGTGTGTAAAATATACAATTAAAATATTTATTATTGTCGTTTTAATTTTGTATAAAATAATCAATCTAAAATAATTATATGATAAATTGTGTAAATTATTATATTGTAATATTTATATTATATTGTGTAAATTATTCATTATTATTAATAAACTATTGAATTGTGTGTAAATATAACTAATTCCATTGTACGCAATGAAATGAAATATAATTGTTATATATATATATATATATATATATATATACACACACACACACACACACACACACACACACACACACACACGGTTAAACTTTATTTTAAGGTGTCCTTGTTACAGTGTAATTATACATTAAAGTACTGAGTAATATGAATTAATTGCATGTACTTACTATATGGTTAGGGTTGGGATTCGGATTACTTGCATGTAAATATGCATAATTAATTGTTATTATAATAGTAAGGAGCCTACATGTAACCTGTGTAACAAGGACACCTTAAAATAAAGTGTTACTTACCACACACACACAACATCGCATAATATAATTTTTACGTTTAAAAATTATGTTTTACTGTGTCCAGTATATTAAGACGAATGTGATAGAGACACTCGATCTAGATCTTTTCAAACTTTTTTCACCTCTGATGCTCCTCGATACTGTTTGAGTCCACATCATCATTTAGCACAATTCCTCAACCACACGATTTTAATTTCTAATGCACTCCCACAGACATTATGTGATGCAAATTGAATTAAATCCTGTATTCCCATGCATCTCATTCTGGCCTTTAGGGCAATTGATTCCGTTCTCTAATTCGAGGAAATGGGAGGGGTTCTATTACTTCGACGAAGCCTCTTGGTGCTACTTTCCATATTGACAACCCATAGATGGATATCCTCGGGACCACACAGATCCATATCCCATCCAATTAACATATTAGATGCCACTGAATTACACTGATACGTGTGTAAATGTCTTAATATCACTTATAAATTATCGTCAGGGTGCAGGATATCATGAATATGCAACATCCGTTGCGCATCCAAGATTGGAAGCACGATACTCGGAGAAGTCGTGGACGCAAATTTGAATAATTCATGAAAGCGCATTGCTGCGCAAAAAGAAGCCTTTTGTTCTCATCAAAAACTTAAAAAAGTACAAATATCAAAATCTTTACACCCAATACGTGATGTAACGCATGACTATCATAGATCAACTGACTGGAGAAAAAAAATACTAAGGCCTTAGAAGTTGAAAAAAATCGAAACATTGTTCTGAAACGCATTAATAAGTGTAAGCCACATGTCGAAGAGAAATATCCACATGATGGTTTGGATAAAGAGGTAATTTAGCAACAGTAGATCAATAAATTTGTATGCAGGCAGCTGCATTCCCACCAGGTTTCCATATGCTCCGGGTGATAAAAGAAAACACTTCTGTTGCAGAAAGCCATGTGGAGTGGATAAATCATGCATAAAAAGTACAGAATAAAAGTCATTAGCAATGTAAATCAGCCACTTACAGTAGAATCCCTTTATTGCAATTCAAAACATAATTTAATGCGGAAGAAAAATGATATTGCACGTAATGTCAGAAAAATAAAAAAATGCATCTAAAGGCTGAAAAATGTAAACAAAAAATAAAATACAAAACACCACCCCAAAAGTTCACTTTGTGAACTTATATTAATGTACGTACAGTGTCATGAAGGTTTAGTCGCATTTGTTTGAGCTGTAGACGAAGTCTTCGCTGTCATGGACGCTGAGCCAATATCAGATTTCTTCTCTTGGGTTGTGGACTTAGACGAAGGACCAGCATCTGTAGACAGTAGAATAAAAGACTGTATATTTACAATATTAGATGTCTTCGTCTTTGGAGTGTTACAAGCTGTTTGTGCATATATGATCCGTAGAGTCGCAAGTTCGCAACAATTAAAGTCTCAAACCCAAAGAGATATTCTTTATAAGTTGAGACTCATCCATGCCTTCCTAAATAAAACACGCCCCCACACATCTACGTCACTGTGTTGGAAAATTTGCGTAACACCGCCCAAATGTTTACGCAAAGAAAGGCCGCGTAACTTTTATTCTCGCTGTATATTGTTGCGGCGGCCATCATGTCATGGAGACGCTGTGTTTCCAATATGGTATAAGGGGAGTAAAAGTTTTCACACACTTGAGGTATTCAAGCAATCAAAACGCACTGGATAGCTGGCCTATCAGTGCACACACCTTGCTTTTCAAAACGATGAGCTTTGTAAGAATCAACACGTTTCAGAAAGGAGCAACAATAATGTACGGTATGTGGAAAATAATGGGTGTTTTACCTTAAACCGCGTAAACACATTGCATTACACCAAATACACAAAATGATGTTCCAAAATGATGTTCTTTTTAGCAACGTTGTATGACCCTTTAACTTTGTTTAGTGCTACGTGATTAACCTGTTATTCTAACTAGTTATATATTAGCCGAAGAATCTGTTAGCTTAGCTTTTACAAACAGGAACAATTGTTGTTGTAGTTGTTTTACAGTTAGGTCACAAGGTAACTGGTTCGATTAGGCTAGCTTTGCATTCTGTTAACTATTATTATGTCATTAGATATTAGCATAGCACTAGAAGATTAGCCTGTTAGCTTAGCTTTCACTGCTAAAAAAGACCACTTGGAAATTGGAAAGTTATTTTGTGTTTAATGCCATTTCAGCTTCTGTAGCTATTTTCATGGTGAGAAATGTTATGACTGAATTATATCATGTTTTTATAATGAATTTTTGAAAAAAACTCCAAAACTGTATTTGGCTTAACTCTGTTAAAAATCTATTCTCTTCAAAAGAGTAAACTGAATTAAAAACAAAAATCTAAATGAGTTGAAACCAGCACAATCCTGGAAATTGGGAAGAAATTTGGGACACACAACAAATAAATTGAGCATATTTGCTCAATTGGATGTATAAATGTTTGAAATAGACATTTACATTTACTATTTTCCCATCCGCTGAAAGGGCCTCAATAGCACAACAGTCACATGTCACAAACAGCTCAGGTGATTGGCTAAAAAAAGTTAGCATCCATAAAGCAAAGATAGCAGCATACAGGGTTCATACTTCCATCAATTATGACCAAGCCATCTGAGGAACTGGGATGCTAATGTACACCTTTCTCCGGGTATGGTTGACCTTTTAAGTAAAATCAATGCGCAAAGACAGTCAATGTTTATCTTTACCTTGTGAGGTCAGGTTTTCTAGTTGAGCCTCGGGTTGATCCACCCACAGTTTGTGTTTTGGGTTGTTTGGGAACGGTTTGGTTAGTCCACAACTTAAACATCGCACAATAGTCTTACGTTGTCGCATCGGTCCTCCTACAAGATAAAGATTTAATATACATTGTTGATTATTTATATAGATAGATAGATAGATAGATAGATAGATAGATAGATAGATATACTTACTTTTTTGTCGTACAGTTGATGTGACACCTGGTATTAGTAAAGTGCAGCATTTTTTGCAAATGGTTCTCTTTACTGATGGATCTCTGCAAGGAAATGAAGCTCCATCATTGATGTCTGTTTGTTTAATATTATTAAATATATATTATTATTAACAAGGAGACACTACTCACTGTCTGAGCACCAGTCGTTTGGAGATGGTCTTCTGAGTGAGGCAGTAAAATCTTGCCAGTTCAGTATTCTCTGGATTTTGAGCCAAAACGCAGTGAGCAGCCTGGGATCCATCATCAGAAAACATCAAGAGAAGGTTTGGAGATATTCAAATAAACAGATCTGATACACAAACTTACTAACCTGATAGAGGAAGTTCATGCGTTGACATGCTTCTTTATCTTTTATATTCCCGGCCATATCTCTTTAGAGACGTTTGTCTGTCTTTGAAACTCCAAAGTGTGAACTTCTAGCGTTACTGCATACCGAATGACATGACAACATACTCGTTTTATTCCTTCTGCTTCTCAACAGCCGGTAAGATCACTATATTTGCTGTATATCGCCATCGCGTGGAATAGCGATGCAACGACATCTTCATATCATTGGTTGTAAGAAATAATCATACTGCGCCTCATAGCGGCATGACTATGAAACGCTTAATTCAGTTGCGTTTTGGAGTTTGCAGCACGTGCATCATTTGTCATTTATATTGTGAATTACAGCATGACATGTAAATATATGAAAAAAAAACACTTTCACAATATAGCCTATAATTATACGCGCGTGTGTGTGTGCTTGTGCGTGCGTGCGCATGCTTATGTGGTTTATGAGGACACACATTTGTATAATGACATGGGAATGACATAGGTATTACAATGAGAAGGGGATTTATGAGGACATTTTCAGTGTCCCTATAATTCAAAACGCTTATAAATCATACAGAGTGGGTTTTTTGGGGGGACGTAGAAATGCAAAGTCTCCTGTGTGGGCTAAGTTTAGGGGTGGGGTTGGTGTAGGCAGGGCAATAGCACATACAGTTTGTACTGTATAAAACCATTACGCCTATCAAGAGTCCCGTAAACCATAAAAACCAACATGTGTGTGCGTGTGGAAAATGTACGATATTGATATGCATGCCTTGCTAGGAGAACATTTTTATATTCTGTTGACAAAATCGAGTGGTTGCTTAAACCTATTTTCAGACAGCCCTTTTTAATTATTTATATAAAGGTTTCAAACATTTTGTATGGGTAAAATATTAAGTGGATATTGTTTCTGAAATTAGTGTCTAAAAATAAAACATTTAAAAAACAGGTCTAATATTGTTTAAAAAAGCGGAATAAAGTTTTTTTTCCTAACCACTATTCATGCTCGGTAAACATTTGAAACAGATTTATTTTATGTTATTCTTACATCCTCCTATAAGAAAACTGTTACTTTAAAAAGTAAAATAAATTACTTTGAGGAATAATTATTATTACTATTTATTTATTTAAAGTTTTCAAAACAAATTGAATATTATCTAAGTGTGAAAACTTTTTTATTTGAGTTTTTTTTCTATCCACTATTAATGTTAGATAAACCTTTGAAATAAAGAAAACAAATATTTTTACTACCCCTTCCTGTCAAAAACTGTGAATGTGTGAGTTCATATATAAATACACACACACACACTGAAAAAAATGATAAACGCAACACTTTTGTTTTTACCCCATTTTTTATGAGCTGAACTCAAAGATCTAAGACTTTTTCTATGTACACAAAAGGTCTATTTCTCTCAAATAATGTTCACAAATCTGTCTAAATCTGTGTTAGTGAGCACTTCTCCTTTGCCGAGATAATCCATCCACCTCACAGGTGTGGCACATCAAGATTCTGATTAGACAGCATGATTATTGCACAGGTGTGCCTTAGGCTGGCCACAATAAAAGGCCACTCTAAAATGTGCAGTTTTATCACACAGCACAATGCCACAGATGTCGCAAGTTTTGAGGGAGCATGCAATTGGCATGCTGACTGCAAGAATGTCCACTAAAGCTGTTGCCCGTGAATTGAATGTTCATTTCTCTATCATAAGCCGTCTCCAAAGGCGTTTCAGAGAATTTGGCAGTACATCCAACCGGCTAATCGGCCTCACAACCGCAGACCACGTATAACCACACCAGCCCATGACCTCCACATCCAGCATCTTCGCCTCTAAGATTGTCTGAGACCAACCACCTGGACAGCTGATGCAACAATCGGTTTGCATAACCAAAGAATTTCTGCACAAACTGTCAGAAACCATCTCAGGGAAGCTCATCTGCATGCTCATCATTCTCATCGGGGTCTCGACCTGACTGCAGTTCGTCGTCGTAACCGACTTGAGTGGGCAAATGCTCACATTCGATGGAGAGGTGTTCTCTTCACGAGGAATCCTGGTTTTCACTGTACAGGGCAGATGGTAGATAGCGTGTATGGTGTCGTGTGGGTGAGCGGTTTGCTGATGTCAACGTTGTTGATCGAGTGGCCCATGGCGGCGTTGGGGTTATGGTATGGGCAGGCGTATGTTATGGACATCAAACACAGGTGCATTTTATTGATGGTATTTTTAATGCACAGAGATACCGTGACGAGATCCCGAGGTCCATTTTTGTGCCATTCATCCACGACCATCACCTCATGTTGCAGCATGATAATGCACCGCCCCTTGTTGCAAGGATCTGCACACAATTCCTAGAAGCTGAAAACATCCCAGTTCTTGCATGGCCAGCATACTCACCGGACATGTCACCCATTGAGCATGTTTGGGATGCTCTGGATCGGCATATACGACAGCATGTCCAGTTCCTGCCAATATCCAGCAACTTTGCACAGCCATTGAAGAGGAGTAGACCAACATGCCACAGGCCACAATCAACAACCTTATCAACTCTATGCAAAGGAGATGTGTTGCACTGCGTGAGGCAAATGGTGGTTACACCAGACACTGACTGGCTTTCGGAGACACACACGTGTTTAAAGCACTGCATAACCAATCACATACCATTCTGTTGAGTTTATGAATGCAATGACCAATAAAAAGCGTTCAGATGAGTCATCGCTTTGTCACCGCAAATTTTCTGAAAGAAATTATCTCATCAGAAGCAATAAAGTGAAGATGTACGAATATAAGTAAGATATAAATTTCACAGTGTAAACAGCTTTAGAGATTATTATGGCAGTTTTTAAGAGTGCTTGAACTCGCTGGACTGAAGTGAAAATGTTATTTGATAATGTAAACATTCTTTGCTCTCTTTTTGTTCAATGAAAGTGTTATAGGCTATAATTAGTAACTTAAAATGTTTTTATTAATACAAAGTCAGTCGTATTAAAAGTATTTAGTATGACACCCATATCTGGTTCTTATGTAAAAAGACGGGCTTTTATGTGTAACGTTAGTTAATAGATTACAGTACTAGGCTACTTTGCCCATCGCCCATTATAGATCAACTAACATAATCTATAAAGGTGCAAAATGCATTTAAATACACATTTGAGAATCGAGATATATAGAGTGCATGATGCCCCTGACACTACAATACAAAATTATTTTTACATTTAAACATGATAAAACATTCATTTTAATTTCAATTGTTATATATTGCTTCTAGAGATTGCAATGATATGTGATATTGCAGCACAAGTGACCCCTGTCAAAATTTGTGCTTTTTGTTTTTTACCCAGCCCTAGCATATTTCGTTGTTTTAGTGGCCTCTGCTGCTGTCACTGCAGTGTTGAACATGAAAAGTGACGCAGTCTCTATTCATCTGTTCTTTTACGTTGTTACTTTAATGTGTATTCAAATTTATTTAAACATACACTTGAAATGATTTATTCCTGTCAAAACCGTGATTTTTTTTCCTGTCTAAAAAAATTATTTAGCTATTTAAAGATTTTACATTGTTACACTGCCTATCTATTAATCTCTGCCAAAGGGAGGGGGTCCGGAGCGGGTGTTGGGTGCACAAAACTGGCAGTCAGAAGTCTCTTTCTGCACTCTGGGCGCGCACACATACACACACACACACACACACACACACATAGATAGGGCCCTTCCTCACATGTCTCCAGTCCAGTCTGTCAAATCACGCACCATGTGAAGCCCCTGCGAGCCTGGAAATCTTTCTCTCTGGATACTTAATTAACAGGCTTTAAATGTGCATCTCTTCCGGATAATACTTTTGACTTGTCTTGGGGACTTTTCTCTTTCTCATACATTGGCTCAAAGGGCTTTCTGTGGACTGAGATGGTGCAATGCTCCGCAGGACAGCACCGCGTGTATGTTGCTTGTGGATCCTGCTCTCCAGTATGTTGATATGGAGAGTTCACTGCGCCAGCGCGCAGAGCTGTCATGAGGTAAAAACCGCTTTCCAGCTGCGCCAAGTCGGTTCATTAAGATGGGTTCCGGAGACCGCTGCAACAGGTTCGTTCATAAATACTCGAGGGTTACTGTGAGAAGCCGTGTCTAATATAGCAATACATGCATATTCTCAACACTTTCCAGCAGTCTTTTTATTCAGAGGCCATTTCTTTGTTTATTGATTCACTCTGCACTATTGCCACGAAAAAAAAGCAAACTAAACTCACCAATAGCGGGGCATGTTGTTACAATGTGTAAATGTAAACTGTTTAACTATTACGGAAACGCAATTACAAATCCCCGAAAAGAATATACAAAAAATATCAAAACCATACGTTGTAATTAAGAATATAATGTTATTAAATGTAAATGTCTAACATTTCATACACGCGTGACAACTTGCCACAAACTGACGTTTATGAAAAATGCACGTGACCTTTTCTTCAAAATGTAGGCCTTCTTTAGATATAGTGACTGTGCTGTTGTTTTTTTCTTCTTTTGACCGTTTTAATCACCTTTTCCATTTCATTTAAATAGTCCTGTCACGAGGCAAATTATTTCTTAGGTCATCATAACTGCATGTAGGCCCACAATATTTATACAAGACTTAGAAAAATTATGTTTAAAATAGTTTAGATGAATTGTCAAGTAGTAAATGTTTACATATGCATTAGGCCACTGTCAAAGTGTGTCCGAAAAAGACATCTAACAAATTTTGATGACAGAGCATAAATCAGAAATGTTAGTGGTGTTGACAAAATTAACAGGACTGTAGGATAGGCTGTCAAATGTTTTTCATGTTCCACATTTCGTGTTAAATCAAAAATGCATTCCTGAATAGAAGTCATCTAAAAAATGTTTGGGAGTTGCTATGAAATTGTAAACTGGGCTTATTCTGTTTGTCTCAAGTTCTTGTTTATGGAAAGGATACATAAGAAAAGTATGACCATTACAAAACAAAGTTTTATTCTTAGTACGCAAGTTTCAAGGCATCGCTCCATGTGTATTGAGAGGTGAGAGAGGTCAGCAGAATGCCGGCGATCACAGTCAGCTGTTCTAATGCATGGCTTAAGGGGTCCCGTCGGTGTAAAATTGGTCACATAGGATTGGGTAGGGTAAATTACAGAGCAGATATCATCTGTCTTTATCACATGTGCTCTGCTCTTTTGCATGCACCTTATTGCCATACAACCACACTCTATGTGTGGACCCATATTAATATTTTAAAGACGAAATGCTTAGATTGAATCATTTTTAAGAGTGTTGAAAGGTCACATTTTCCAGAATTTAGGTATTATTTAGGGTCATCTAGATTGTACATTGTGCCATCTCAATTTTCAAATATTTTTTTGTATGTATGTGTATAGTTTATATCTCACACATAATATCCAAAATCCACACCAAATCCACTTGATGGTTAGTTACTGCAGTTATCGTAATACTACATTTCAGCTATATTTGAACAATTATGAAGTGCAGAACAATACCTGAAATACTAAAAGTGGAAGAGGTAATATACCTTAAAAAAGACAATAATTGTACCACTGGAAACCATTATCAGAACTTGATTAAAGAGATTTCGTTAAGGTTTCAAGTAGTCAAAAATGCCCCTAGAATTGAATCACCTTCTATGATTAATCCTCCATAGATGCAGATCTTCTCATCTGCAAACACCAGGGTCCCACATGCTGCACCCGCAAGATGGAGGAGAGCTACTATGCCGCTGCCCAGAGAGACACACTCCAGAACATTCTCTCATATAGCTTCGAACTCAAATATCTCATCCTGGGCCATGCCTCTTCCTTCCAGGGTACGTATCGATATCGAAAAAAATACTAGACCATGTGCTGTTTGCATTTGCAGCAGGAGCAAGAGGTCATGGGATCAAGTCCCTGGCACAGCAGGTGGTTCACACGTTCACTACATGCTGTGGCTTTGTACGCTTGTATGGAAGACACCAGGGTGGTGTTATGAGTCGTACACTGTGACTTTCCATGGGTTACTTGGAGATTTGCTTTATGTCCGCTGTTTTTAACACTCACAGAATGCTCCTTTATCTGCCTGAGATCTCCTGTGAAGCAGTACATGTGCTTCTTAGAGGTTGATTGGCACTTTAGGATTAGAACAGGGCTTTTCAGAATCAGTGTTTGAATAAAACGTACAAAAAAGAAGCAATCAGAAAGAGGTTTCTTACAAACACATACACTTCTAGACTAACTCCATGCATGTCATTATCTACTCCAAGGCATTTATAACATGAGAAATAAGACACTTCAAATTTACAACTCTAAGTCCTCGCCCAACCAAATATTTAAGTTCATCCAATTTGTCCACCCAAACTTGCACAAAAACCCTTTCAGGTTCACAGGAAATGGGCACCTCTCACTGTCCTCTCTGTCTTTGCTGCCAGCCGAGTGAATATTTAAAGAGTTTAAAGCAAACAAAAAGAAAAAATTTGAAATTCTTGGCGTATCTGTGGAGATCCATCTCAGTGTACTTCAATGTATTGCTCTATAATGAGAGCTTTTGAAAAGATCAGTTGTCTTTTTCTGCTGATTTTTGCATGGTTGTAGCTAGTGTCCTGTTTAAAAGAAAGAAGGCCGGTAAAATGTTTTTCATTCCCACGTGAAAGAGGATTTTTAATGTAGACCGCTTTTGTCTATATGCCTGTGTGTTTAAGGGAAAAGTAATAATTCAAGTATGAACCTTGTGGACTCTCTTGGGAATGTGTCTGTTTAAGAGCCAGTTCCCCCAAAACTTCTGTTCTTACCAGTATGATTTTCTTTCTTCCATGGAAGTCAAAAGTAAATAGCTTGCAGAATCTCTTTTTCTTAATGGGGACAAGGACTGTCAAGGTCCAAAAATTACACCAATGATGAGACATGTGAATGTTTGATATTTTTGGGTGAACTAGTTCTTTGAAAAGTACTCTCTGTTTCTTTGAAAGGTAATTTCACTCTAAAGCAAATCCAACATATGCTATTCACATACCATCTGTTTGACTAAGCCCAACTATCCTCTCCAACCTAAAAGGCACAAAAAATACTGTGCTACCTTCTCTTGATCTAAATTCAGTCCTGGATTGGGTACAGTGAGTGGAGTTATTCTGACACAGATCTTTTTTTAAAGTAGGGCCCACATCAAATCCAGTAGGCACTGAGTTAATCGAGTGATGAGGGGTACGGTAATCCAAGTTGACCCAACTATCCGTCTTCTCGGAACATCCTGCCATCTTAGAGGTGAGAGGTAATTTGTGATGCATCCCGGTGATCTGCGTGACCTCCCCCCCTCCACATGCCTTCATGGCTGAGAACCATATGAGAAGAAACCCACTACACGATCTGGGCATAATCCCCTGTCATGTCACCTGATACTGAAGTGTTTGGATGTAGTTGCCAAAACACTCCCTAGTCTGCATTTTTAGGCATTTACCATTAGTATTTGATTTTAACCATTTGTCAAATATAGATTTACTGTAGGTTCGAAGTGTCAGTACATAAACATGTTTCCAGTACCACCCACATGAAACGCTTCCTAATCGTTCATACAAACCACAAATCCTGACTCTGAGGTATAGGGCTTGGTTGAAGTGATCTAGATATAGTTCCTGACCTGAGAAGGTTACTCACATATCGCTGGGATTACAGGATGCCTGGAGTGCCACCGAGAGATATGAACGCCAGTAGCAAGAACACAACCATTCAGAATCCCTGCCAGTTTTCTTGCAAAACCTCAAAGGCTTGTTATAGAAAGATTATTATGGGTGTGTTTTAGTACTGTGAGCCAAACAGGTGTTCTTTTGTTCCTCCATCAATAAAGAGCAATCATAACTTTCGGCTTGCTGTTTGCATTCTAGTCGTTCATAAAGAAACAAGACGGAGCTGGAATGCTTTGGTCGTTATGAATGAGATGACATTAAAGCGAACGGCACTTTGAAGGGTTCTACCAGCTGTCAACTTAAGCACCCGTCTGTCACATGTCACACAAAGTTAATATGCCATTGTAAATAATGCATACGGTACAAATGACTATGATCCTCAATGTCCATTTGCAACCCGGAGGCATAGTGAAGTATAAGATGTCGCCCTGACTGCTAAAATTGGTCATAAGCTAGTCGCATGTGTCACATATCTCCAAACTAACCTTCAGCCCAATAGTGCCAGCCCAAAAGATCCATGGATTAAGTGTTGTCAGCTCCCATTAGTCCAATGGAAAGAGAGATTAGATGCATAAGAAAGAGTTGTAAGCAATGCTAGACAAGGCAGAGGTGTACCATGACGGACTAGTATGTTTGACCCTCTCATAAATGTCAAACTAAATTACCGCAATTGTTGGTCCTCTCATATTACGAATGTTTATGCATAGAGGTTGATTATGCAGTTTAGGGATGTCAATTTATATGCTTGTTCAGTCCAGAATTCCTATTTTTTTCCCTCTTCAGATACCTTCCATTCCCTGCTCTCCTTCACTCTAAATCATACTTACTCGCTCTTCGACAGCACTTACGAGACGATCTCTCAAGATGCGAAACCCTTGGTGTCTACCCTCTTCTCTGACCTTGACCTCTACCTCCGAGGTGATGCCAACATCTCTGTGGAACACGCAGTCCACAGTTTCTATGACAAACTCTTCCCACTGGTATACCAGCACTTGGTCAATCCTGGCTTGGGTTCAAATGTTTCTACCTGGTCTTTTGAAGGAAGCGAGTGCTTACGTGCCACTCGGCATGATGTTAATCCCTTTGGCCCTCACCCACAAGAACTTGCTCAGGAACTGTCCAGGGCATTAGTGGCTGGTCATGCCCTCAGTCGGGCACTGGCGGTAGCTGCCGAGGTTCTGAATGCCACTGAATCGGTTGGAATGGCACGCCAATGTGGACGTGCATTGGTGCGGATGCTGTTCTGTCCGCACTGCCGTGGATTGACCCTGATCCGGCCTTGCGGAGGCCTATGTCTCAATGTGATGCGGGGTTGCCTGGCAGGCGTAGCTGAACTGGATGGGCCCTGGAGACACTATGTAGCATTGTTGGAGGGGCTGAGCGGAGCACTATCAGGGGGATATGAAGTGGAACTGGCCCTTCTACGCATCCGGGAAAGAATTAATGATGCAATCCTCACTGCGCAACTCCATGGACCACATCTCAGCACCGTGGTGAGTCATGCTTTTCTGATTCATAGAACACATTTATTTTTATTCCACAAATGAGCTGCACCATATGCTGGACTAATCAGGTCTAGCGTGCATGCACTTACAGCAGCAGGTTCAAGTGATCAAATGTCTCGCCCAATCGGGCTGTGCAGTTGCAAGGCTGAAGTTTTGCTCAACTGCTATTCTTGCATGTACTTAAATCTTAAATTGATCATTCTTATAAATGAGCTTTTAGCCTAAAAATAGTTGGTCTATTATCAGTGGTGTCATGTAGCCTTGCAATTATTATATCTGCAAGGGGGTTATAATTAGCTCAATGATTAGGAGCATGATTATGTGGTAATATGACACTTACTGTAAAAAATGTGTTGGTCATGACAGTGTGACTATAGCTGTCTGTAAGTGAATACCCAGCCATCCACCTTGAGGCTATTCATACCATCAACGCCAGAGTCTGTGTGCACGACATAGGATGACCGTCTGTCGGTCTCTCACACTCGATTCTTGCACTGGAATCATGGCTAAAGGGGCCACAGGGGTCAAGGGTTTTGTGACAGTTCGGCTTTGCACCTATCATGTCCTGGTGATGACAGCTCTATAAAGGTAGGTCAAGTCTGAGACCGCATTCCCACAAATCTCTCTCAAAGAGCATAGACTTGCCAGTCAGAATGGGAGATATTATTACTTAAACCCCCAACCGCAGCCCCAATCTCCAACCCCAAGCTTACTGCTCTAAAATGGAGGCTGCTTGTGGGAGTTTGACATCCCCCCCCCCCCCTTAAACACTCCATCACTTGATCAAATGTTGCTCACTCACTGATGCCAGGCTGAAATGACTTCGGGGTCACGTTACCTGGTCTGGAACCAGGCTTAAGAAACAGATCGCTAAGAAAGTTGTTAGATGCAACCCTAATGGAATTGACCTGTAGACTGATCAGTGAAGTTATGATTTGACAAAAATGAAAACTATACCAATGGTTCCACTTTGGGACACAGAATTTACATTGGACATCAAGTGGCAGCTCAACATAGAATCACATGAGAAACCATGAGTATCATCACCTATATTATGTGTTTTTTATTCACCTGCCTTTCATAGACCTGTTCGTGTTTTTTGAGGATAAGATCCCAAAATAAGTCATGATACTTGTCCATGTTTCCATTTAGCTAATTTGGTTAGCTTCTGCTAAGTTATGAATGAATTACCAAAATACTGTAGAGTTTTATTTTGCATATTGCTTTATTTACTTTAAACAGAAATTATCATTTATGCTAATGTCACTATAGGGCTCCTTATGCAGTGGTCAGGATGTAATTGATACCTATGTTGTGGTGCAAATTGCATTCAGTCACATTTCACAACACAAGCTTGCAAAGCGAGAAGCATTTGCGCTAATATATTAGCATGTGGGGATTTAGATGTACACTACAATTTAAATACAAATGAAAAATGTTGTTGCTTATTGTAAAAACAATGATATTCTGAAGAATAACTTGATATCTTCATTGTTTATAAGATGTCTATATGTGCCGCCCCAGCGCTGGCATTGATATGGAGGACTATGCGGCCTCTCCAGTCCCTCATGCTGCATGTGGTCTGGCGCTATCTTGGTGCTGCTTGAGTTGTTTGGGTGTTGTCTGGACCCAATCAGCCTGATGTCCTGCATGCAAATTCACCTCTGGACAAAGACGGCTCCCGTGAACCAGCCGGCCCCTTCCCAAAATGCAATGCAGCTAGCGAGGGGCCAGAGCAGGGGAATGAGAAAGTTCGGCTAATCCTTAGATAAATAAAGCTCTGTAGAAGATATACAAATACAAACACATTTACACATGCACACATTTATAATGTAAATCCTTATTCCATTTTCTAATATCTGGAATATATCTGAAATGTGTCAACTATGGCAAAACGGAGTATGAATGTCCAGCTTATTTTGACTTTCATGTATACAAAAATTTAATAATTCAGTATCCAATGCAGTGAAATTTTGAGTGTATTTTGCAAGTTTGTTCCAACTAGAAATCAATATTATTGTAAATATTACTAGAGTGATATATGTGCCATTTATTAGTGGCCACTAGATGGAGTAATATCTTTGAATTGGTGTCAGTTCAGGGCATAAATTGTGCCATTCACAATGATTTTTTTTTCTCTTACATACATTTTTAGACACAATAATTCCTCATCTCTCTTTCAGGTGGGTAAAGTTTGTGGTTCCTTGACCGAACCGGTTTCTTCCACTCCAGTCAGTCCCAACTCAAGAAGTTTGACTCCTTCAGTAAAACCAACCATTGAACTCCAAACCTCAGTCACCAGTCCTACAACACTACCTAATACAGGCAACCAACATGAGAGCATAACACTAAAAAGAAGGTGAGAAAATGACGTCCACTGCATATATAATTGGTGAACATTTTTTTACCCTTTAAGAAATTAAAATCCTTACCAATCAGATGTTTCAGATTGTATACAGTAACTTCCCTTCTGTTTGTCTTTCTTTCTTCTGTTTTCTTTCCTCAAATCTGCACTTGTCGATGACCCCAGGTCCCTACCTCTGAAACCGTCCAAAAACGACAAACCCAGAAGCCTGAAAAAGATTTCAAAGTAAGCAGTAGCAATTCAGCTTCCAGATTTCCAAGTATTTTTTTGAAGATTATTTCAAATTATTTTGTCATAAAATAATTTTGGCTGTCAGCCTAAGAATGTTCAAATGATTTAATCCCACATCAAATAAACATGTGCGAGCAAGGAAGAACGCTGTCAGCATTAATAACAATCACAAACAAGTACGGGAGGTCAATCTGCCGCTTGTGTCTATCAGTGTTTGTGCATGTATGATTATACAAGCGTGATGAATGGGGCAAAACTACTTGTACTGTATAATTACGCCTGGTTTGATGGTTTTTGATAACTTCCTGAACTTCCTGCAGGGAGTTTATGGGCTACATCCAGCGATACAAATCGTTCTTCTCCACCCTACCGGAAATGCTGTGCGAGGGGGAGGTGGTGATGGATGAAAACACCTGCTGGAGTGGAGAAGATGTGGTAGAGAGGTAAGCTTGTCTTGTCAGAAGAGGGCTTGAACTCAAATTTGAATGTTAATGCGAGGATTAATATGGGGCAAGGACATGGGGCACATTTTATTTTAATACATAAAAATGCACATAATATTAAATGATTTGACAAAGCAGTTTTAGGTTTAAAAATAATAATATATATATATATATATATATATATATATGTGTGTCTGTGTATATATGTATGTATTTATGTGTCTCTGAGTGTGTAAGTGTGTGTATGTATGTATGCAAAGTGCGTACATATCAAAAGTGTGTTTATGTGGATATGGCTAAAACATTAAATTAATAAAATACATAATATTAGATATTTGGTTACAGTACATGGAAATATTACAGTTAATACATTTAAGTTAATTATAAGTTATTTAAAACAAATGGTTGAAAATAGTGATTGACACATGCATTTTAAACTGGATACAAGATTTCTCAATTTCTTTAATTTGGACACTCTGGTTTGTCAATGATCCATATTCCTGTTATGCTGACCAGAATATTAAAGATATATGGGTCATTTGCAAGTTTTACATTTAGTTGATATAACCTCTAGATCATCATATCAGTTGCTTTGAGTGACTGACAGAAATGGAGCATATTGAACAAGATTTTCAGGCTAGTTGAAGATGTATTCCTCACAACCATGAGAATGTTTCCCACCAAAATGTATTGTAATTGAAGGCCGTCAAATCAGATATATCTCCAGAAATGTCTCTATTTACTCTGTGAGGTCATGAAGTTCATAAGATGGCCAAGAGAAGTGATGGTTGCCAAGGATTATCGTGGCTTTTCTCCAGTCCTCATCCGGACAGAAGCTTCATTCAGAAAGTTCTGGCGCTCTATTGTGACACAAATGAGATTCCCTGAAAAACACACACTCAAAATAAATATTTGCATATAGGCAGTTTTGATATCAGCATAAGTTAATTTAGACTTATTCTCTTTTGACTTTTGCAACACAAAATAACCACAGTCGCTTTGCTTGAATGGACAACGTTTTGTGATTTCAGATATATCCCTATTCTGGCCTCATTTGCTCCTCAGCTTTGGCTCAGAGGTTAGAGTTCCCACTCCCCATTCTGCTCCTGGACAAATTGCTCCATCGCCATCCACGCTACGGCAACAACGCAATGCTGGCACAGTGGCGCCCTTCATACTGGGGCCCAAACACTGGGTAGTCCTGGAGACAGGCCACTGTCACCATGGAGCAAACCGACTAGCTTCCTAATGTTTTTTATTTTTGGGGGGGGAGGGGGGATCTCTGTATTAAGATGAGACAAGTTTTTATTATGTCAAACTGAATTGCTTTGTCTGAAAGATAAAGATTTAGTGGTTCCCTAAATGTCATCGATGGGTTGCAAATAGGTACAATACAAAAAGAACGTAAACATTAAATTTAGATAATGCTAATCTTTATCTTTTGGGCGAAGTAACTCGACATTATAAAAACATTATAAAAGCTATGTATTTTCTAACATGGAAATTCCACAAATTATAAAAACAGATAAGCAGGCAGATTAGTCCATTTTCTCTATGCTAACACTCACAGAAATAAATGGTCATTCTCTCCATTTGTTGGTACAAAGACTATTGGAACAAAATACTAGCATACTGCTCAGTATAGCCTAAATACTGCCTTCTGTTTTACAAATATGAGATAGAACATGCTAACAGCATGACAGTGCTAACATTCAAAATAGTATGTACTGTATAGTACTAGCACATGCTGAACACATTAATCAATAATAAATGTTTCAAACAGTAGTACACTATGTTACCCGTAGTGAGCTGCAAACACTTCTCTTGGAAATAAACAAGTTATTTAATCAATTTTTTATATAATGTCTTAGCATCTAACAGTTTAAAATAATGAGTGAAGAAAGAGACATCACAGCTGATAATACAGTTAATTTGTCACACAGGAAATTAAAAATCAAGCTAAGTCCAGTGCAATGTGGGATTCCTTGCTGTGCACTCTGTTGCATACTGCAAGTATTGATGTAGTATGCAGATAATTTGCATTCTGTGCACAGTATATATTCTATACACTGCAGAAATTGTGAAATTAGCATATTAGCATGCTGTTCTAAGTCAACACTGCCCCCTTTTGGACAAAATAAATGCTTAGTTAATTGTTAGAACATTACATTCAACCATGTTTCAACCAAAAATCCCCCACAAATGATTGCATGAAACTAATATAGCCATCTAAAAATATTCTTCCACTTGGTCATAATAAACAGTGGGGTCAAAGAAACACATTGAGGAAAACGTGTTCACAAGATGGCTGAGCTTTCACACCGAGTTCAGTCCAAAACATGCATTTTCAGCATGGAATTTTCAGGTCCATTTAGACGGCTATGTAACATTTCAAATTGAGCGAACAAGATCGTTTAAGAAAATGCTTAGCTGGAGTTGTGGTTCACCTCCCTTTGCACAGTGCAGTGTATGAATGAATGTTTTGTATAATGGTGGAGTTAACCAAGGAAATAATAGCATGACTTATAACTGGGTGTCAGCCAGACTCCAAGCAACTGGATGTGTTAGGTTACTGTGGAAACAGTTTGTTTTTGTTTTCATTTTAGGCAACTGCCGTCTGTGGTCAAAGTCCTTTAGTATTTTGGGTTGTTCTTAATTTCTCTCAACTCACATTGTATCCATTACTGATGCCACTGTTGAACTTTAACCCACATAAAATGGTGAACTTGGATTGGAAAAGTGCTGACTAACTCACTCACTCACTCAATCGTCATGAAACGCTTCAGCCTCTGGTCACCTTCAGGTCTTAGAATGGCTCTATTGTATTATGTGTTTTCATTTAGGACCCACCTTTATGCTCACCATAACACTTATTTTGGTTTTTAAGAGCTTAAGACTGAATATGCTACAACCAGTCGTGGTTTTAGGTGGTTTAGCCTGGTTAAGCTAGTGTTTAGCTGTACGATTTGTGTTTTGGGACTAGGTAACTTTTTTATTTCCAGTCTAAGCAAGTTATTAGTAAGTCCAAGTATGTAATTAACTGGTTTAAGCTTCTCATTAGCTAATTTAAGCAAACCATTGTTTCAAAAACTGACCACCATAAGCTGGAATGAACAGCTGCTAGCTGGTTTCTTGCTAATCTAAGATAATTGACCATGTTCAAAACACAGCTACTATCATAAAATAGATTTTTTTTACCAATGGCTATTGCTGCTTTTTCAAAAGGATATTTGTTTCAAAATATTAGTTTGCGCTACATTGGACAAATCAAGAATTTAATTTCATTATTTGTTTGTTTAATTTTCACTCACATTTGTACTTTTCTTTATAAAATGACCATTCAATGTAGCATGATGACCGTTCAGTTTAGCTTCATTGTAGGTCTGCTTACACCTCTGCTTGATAGTAATGCTAATGCGAGTACACACAGTGTTTGGTATAATAAGCCTAAAGTAGGTGTTTTGGTATCAGAATAATGATACTGACTTCAAAACACCATTGTGCAATTTTAGCATATTTTGCACCTGCATAAACATGATTGGTATAATGTAAAATTGAAGGAATTTTTGTTTGTTTGTTTTTTTGTACTGAGATTACTATTTAGTAAATTATCCATTGAGGCCATATGTAAACTTTGTGAACTATCTACCTATACAGTATTTCAGAGATGGGCCTTAGTGTTGTCTAAATAGGTTTTGATATATAGCATACAAATGGCACATGATACACTAATATTTGCAGTATAGTGGCTGATTGACCTGAAAACCTGTAACGGATACTGTAACTGCATATAAGACATCCAGTGCTTGTATTACAACTTATTATTGAAATATTATATTCCAAACAGCTGCTTTAATACAGAACAGCGCTGTTAGCTTTGTGCAGTTCAAAGGTGACTAGATCTATTACAGCTGTCCTACATTAGCATGGGCCCTTCCCAACTTCATAGACCACAGACAATAAATAGGATGGAAAACTAGCAACCAGAAGGTCTTACGCCCAGTTATTACACACATGAGAAGGCACACAGCTGAATTCATGCTGACGTAAGACAAGATAGCATATCTTACTCAGATATTATACACCAAAGTGATGTATTCTATAGAAAATAATTGTTGAAATATTAGCGTATGGCATCCGTTTAGGCTGTGTGTCAATGCCAAAGGCAATAACTTGTGGAAAACCTGTTCTAAAGAATGAAGAATCCTCTAATGCACAGCTCATGAAGAACGGATATTGCTAGCTCATTATGTGCCGAGTTTCATAACCTTCTGAGCGAACAAATGAGCTAATCCAATATAGCAGATGAATTTAATTGGAGTTTTGCTCCTCACAGGGGTGTGTGTGTGGTTTCTAAGGGAAAATAAGCAGTGTTTAGTCAAAGGGGAACTCCAAACTCTTTGGTCTTGAGCTGGGTAAATATTTTTCTCTGACTTTTTTCTGGTTTGATTAATTTAGCCGCTTATTAGTTTGAGAAATGTGGGTGAGTGCAGTGACAGGCCCACCGCTCTGAACTGTAAGACCCATGTTCTCGCTAACACATCTGTTTAGAGAGCCCGATGTTCTTTGTAGCTTATTTTAAGCAGTTTGTCTGTGTCATAATCAAAGTACTTTATGAGGTGACTTGTTTGTTGTGGTCTTTTGTGTATGAAGTGATTTATATCGGTATTTGATTGGATTGTGTGTTGGTGAAATGCGGTAGGCTATGCTAATATTAGAGGCGCTTGCTGAGGCAACTTGAATTAACAATTGCTCATACTTGCACTAAAGCTCACTGAAGTATCTATAGAAAGTTTCAATCTTGACCAGTGTCTGCACTATTTTTGTCTAGAAACTACTAGTGATAAAACTGTATTTCTACTTTGTTAAAACTAAAGTTGCGTTTATTTCTTAAAGGGACAGATCACCCAAAAATGAAATTCTGTCATTAATTACTCACCCTCTGTTCGAAATGTTAAAGGCCCAGAAGGTAGCAAGGACAAAGTCAAAATAGACATTAGTGTAACTCTTGTAAACACACATCAAAAACTGACACAAAAGAGAAGAAATTGTTGAATAAAAAAATATTTTAGTTTTCTTTGTGCACAAAAAGTATTGTTGTTGCTTCATAAAACTGAACCACTGATGACTATTTTAATGATGTCCTTGCTAGCTTTCTGGGCCTTGAACATGGTAGTCCCGTTGCTGTCTTTGCAGGGTAAGAAAGCTCTCAGATTTTAATTAAAAATATCTTAATTTGTGTTCCGAAGATAAATTAAGGTCTTATGGGTTTGGAACGACATGAGGGTGAATAAATAATGACAGTATTTTCATTGAACTATCCCTTTAAACACCTCTAACAATTCCTCATCAGGTGTCTATTTTAGTTAATGCCTCCTTTTTAGGAGTATCTTAAGTTTGTACATATTATTTTTGCCTGGCAAATTGAAAAAGAAAATAGGTGGATAGTCTAGAATAGGAGTCGGCAAGTAAGTTTGGCATTGGGCCAAACAAAAAAATTCCACTAGATGGCAGGCCAGAACATTGTCAAAGGATAATTTAAGAAAGTAATTATGAAAAATGCACCTAGAATTGCCTGTGACAGACTGTTACATTGTGTTTTGTAACTGGTAATGAGCTGTTACTCTGTGCTTAATCCTGTAGGAGGACAGTCATTAACAAAAAGCCAGATTTGTGTGGCGGTATCAGGCAGAGTATGTGAGCGGAGTGGAGCATCAACAATCTCCCCTCTGCGTTCTGAGCATTTAATAATCACTCTGCTCCAGCTCCGCTATGGGTTCACTGATACCAGAAACATTGCTCCGCATCTAAAGTATTTCAGTATATTTGAAATATCACAGTTCGGTTCATAATGTATATTAAAAAATTAAATAAAACAACAACAGCATTTCAAAGTGGCGAACAGTGTGCAAACTTTTTCCCCACTTGACAAGCTAATAACATGGTTGTCAGCATTAAAAGGTATAATTGCTGCTTTTGGTGCAAATTTTGTTTGTAATTAAAATAACTCAGTTATTTAACCTACGGATCGATGCATTTCTTACAGAATTCTGCTCAATCGAAATCAGACACAGATGAAGTAGCACTGTAAGATTACATTTGATTGAATGCATTATTGAGAGAGCGATTGCGTGTGAACAAGTGTTGTTGTACTTGTTTAAATCATGCTTTCAGTTGAAAGGAACAAACACATTCCTTGAAAACTAGCCTATAACGTTCCGCTCAAAATTACACCGCTCATACTCTGATTGTGAGTAACTGTTGCTGTCATGACAGATCTATTTCAGAACCAGCCGCTATCAAAATAATCTGGCTGCGGGCAGATATTATTGCTGGCGGGCCAGTTTTGGTCTGCGGGCCGGGCCGACTGTTGCCGACCACTGGTCTAGAATCTATCAAACCCCTCCTCTTAAAACACTAGCAACATGCTAGCAACCCTACATTTAATTTGTTTTAATCAGTACTGACCGTACAAAGACAAGGACGTAGTGGTTGTTGTTCCGTCTTTTTGAATGAGTTTCTTGAGTCTAGACTTGACTTGGCCCAGTACACAATCACCTAGAAATGTCCTAGCAATCATCAGAACACCTGAGCAACAACCTAGCATAGCGCTAGCAACACCAAATCGAATTAATTTAGTTAATTTAATTCATTCAATACAGACTGTATCAAAACCGAGAACATTTATTAAGATATTCGCTTTTAATTTAAACTAACAGCTATTCAAAATGGATATTTGAAGCCACTGATAGACTTGCAATGTCTCATCAAAAATGCAATACTCTAAAAATGAAGTGCGTCATTGAAATATTCTTACTTCCTTTATGAGTATCTGCAGAGAAATAAAGAAGATGAGCAGCCATTTCAATAGTCATGCTATAGTAAATTTCCTTAGAAATGTATATTCGTGATGATCAGTCTTGAGGTTGGCTGTATGTTTATTGAAACACGTCGAGCAGATTGTTTCCTCTTTAATTATGCGCATATGGAGCATATTTGGCTCACCGAAGAAAGAACGAGCCAAATAAAAATGACAGTCTCCACAGACAGCTCATTCTTCTTTTAAATAAGCCACATAATCCGCTCCTGTCATGTAGTGAATACTCACATATCTCATTTCCATCGTACCTACCGCCCAAATGCATTTAAGCACGACAGCTAAAAGCACAAACCAACCAACAAGTCTGTTTCACATCGGTTTCTGACAAAGTGCTTCCACCTTGCAAAGTGAGCTGTGTGTTCGGATGCAGCATGAGGTGTCTGGGGTCATTATTTATTCACTTAGATTAGCTGTGGTGAAAACAGCGGGCCGGTTCTCCCACAAGCATTCAGTTATTGATGCGCAAGCACACGGCTGCATTATTCTGCCCTCCTGCTGAGCTTTATATGCCCCCCACTGTTAACCCTTTGATCCGTCTGTCTGACTGTCTGTCTTCCCGTCTGTCTCAAGGACGCTGGTGCTGGAAATAGCTTCTGTGTTATAATCTCACAATTGCAAAAAAAAAAAAACAGTTTTGCATGAACTGATGGATGTGTGACGTTTACTCTTCGTGATATGAAAATTTGTGACAGGTGTTACCCGTTTTACACATTTTTGTCTCTTGATAAAAGTTCCTTTTTATATTCAGTCAATATTTTGTCATGTCATACATTAAATAATTTCGTTTTATTAAATGTTAGTTTTAAAAACATTACAGTAATCTGCAGGCACGTGCAGAGAGGGGGGGGGGGGGGGGATGCTTGAGCACCTGCCCCTTTGCCCCATGATGCCCAAAGTGCCCTTTTGTCAAGGCAATTTATTTTTTATTTTTTTTAAACATCCTTCTGTGAAGGCCTGCCCAATCTAACTATTAGTAAAATTAATGATTAATAATTTAGCCGTAAATAAAATCACCCACATGATAACCTTTCACCTGACGACCTCATCCGAACGATCCCTCGCGCTCAGGCACCACTTCAATATCGTCCGCGCCACGGTTGCAGCTTAAGTAAGTGGGGTTCTCAGCGGAGTGGTATGCTTGTTTACTTATCATTATTATATTTTACAAGAACAACGTGAAGAGAACATGCATTGCACAGCTTTTGTTTAAATCGCTGTGTTTAGCCTGCAGCAAACGCCACTTCTAACGTTATACGCAGCAGCAGCACCATAAACAAAGGTGCATGTGTTCACTTCGTTCGTGCTATTTGAGGGAGAAAAGTTTCATGGGGGTGGAAGGGTCTAGTCTTTTTAATGTCATTTGACTAAAATCTATTCATACTTTTATTGTTACAGTATTTACAACATCCGCATCAATACGCGTATCAGCAAGGAATGCGTCACTATAACGTACATTGCTGTTATGATATTTTGTGCACAGCCCTATTTAAAGCCTTGTTTTTTTATATTTTGAGCACCTGCCCCGCCAAAGGTCCCTGCACGGCCCTGGTAATCTGTGTGTATCATATCATACTCTGCATTTTGGACATTTTAATTTCAGGCTTTAAAATTGGGTTAATTTCACTTGGAACACAGAGTAACACCCTAGCTACACCCTAGTAACCACGTCAACATTCTAAATAAGATACATATCATATTTAGTTTCATGCAAACTGTGGACCTTTTAATTGTGCACTTTAAAATTGGGCTCATTTGACTTGGAACACAAAATAATGCCCTGGCAACACCCTAGCAACCACATAGAAATATTCTAGATATGATACATATTATGTTTTTAAGGGTATTTAGACATTTTCATTGAGGGCTTTAAAATTGGGTTAATTTGACTTTGAACACAAAGTAACACCCTAGCAACCAAATAACAACATTCTGCCAGTGTCAACCATCATGGCAGCGTGTTTGTAGAGGCAACCAACACTAATATTTTTTTGTCTCAAAATTGTGTTATTGTCCATTTACTTCTATTTAATTTGTTGTTGTTTTTTTGCTCCTTTTAGTCAATAAAATCCCTGAATCTCTCCATGCTTGTAATCTATTCACCCTACCACCCAGTCATATCTGTATTTAAAGTTCCCACTCAGTGCTTAATCAAAGTCTTAACCTACCTGCCCTGCCTGAGCTTGACCCATTGATCTTATAGGCTGCTGAACATAACACTCTGACAGTCGCTATGGCAACCAATGTTGAGATGTCCCCGAAGGGTGAAGATTGAAGACCTATCGAGACCTTTCCCTCAACTTTGTTTCCTCATCAACATTGTTCATTGAATAGCATTGTCAGGGATCCATAAAAGGGTTTTATGGTCAACCTGTCTGAACCTGTTGTGCTTTCTCGAATACTGTTTGGTAGGTGAGCATGTTGCGTTGCTTGTCTCGGTTGCACCAACTTGGCCTTTGTTGAAGGACGCCCTCCATCCGCCTCTGTTAACGTCTCTAATAAAAGGCTGCAGGGTCAATACCTACATTTGCAGCACAGTTGTGTATTCAGGCTTCACCGCAGGCTTCAGAATGAATCATTTATGCGGGTGAAATGGCTGTCTGAACATCCGATCAATCCTTCGGTCTGTTTCTAATAGACTAACCTTGAGCATTACCTGAATTTTTAGGACTCCAGAACTCAAAATTGTGAGATTATTATCATCAGACCAAAGAGCGCTCGATTTCTGTACTGGTAACTTATCTCTTGCTCTGTTTCTGCTACAGTTATACAGGTCACGTTGTGGGGAATGGACTGCAAGCCCAGAAACACAACCCAGAGATAAAGATCAGAAGTGTGGATAAAATCCTGGTCAATGTGAAGGAAAAGCTAGATCACTTCAACCAGGTAGGTCCCAAAACTATGTTTATACCCTGTACAACCTGTTTGCACTTTCTTCTTGCACATTTCTGCTTATATTATTATTTAGTTTACAGTATACTGTCCCGCACATTTTATTTTTATTACTTCTTTATTGTTTAAATCTTATTTTAATGTTTTATTTTTTTTCCTACATTTATTTATATTCTCTTGTGTTGTGTTACATATAATTGCACTGTCCATTGAGCAGACCTGACTTACGTTTCACTGCTGATTATATTCTGTATAATTGAGTATGTGACGAATAAAACCTTGAAACACCTGAGGTCAGAACATCCATCCTTCCACATTAAACAAAAACATAGGCTCTTAACCCTAACCCTGACCCTCTGAACTTAAGCTCAACAAAATCATTGTAGTACTGAAGCCAGGTGCATTTTGGTACAGTTTTGGCAATACATTTGCTGAGAAGTTGGGAACAGCTTTGAGAAATTCATACGAGACGTAATCAGCTTTGATCGTGTAGGGTGAACATGCATTGTGCGACTTGTGATAATTAGGGGGTTCTGAGCCTTTGAACACATTACAAATTAGTTGAATTGACATGAAGAATTCCTTGAATATCCAAAATGACTTAAATGTCCAAAATGTTTAGGTAAGGTTAAAAATTATCAGGAACTAGTAATACATAATGCAATCCACTGCCGTACGAGATTGTACAATTTCCACCTGATTTCCTTTGACGTGAAAAAAAAACAGCTGGGACAAGTCAATCAAATAAATTTAATTGGGTCAAATCAATGAAACTACAAGCTAAAATTGTGCGTGTATGCCAGTGGTGTGCAGTGGTGTTCTGAAATGAGGGGGTAAAGTTTTGTTTGTTTGTATGTTTGTTTTTTAATAAATTGTAAATTCATGTCCCAGTCACATTTAAAAACAAAAAAACTATTCTATATATTTTTACATTAACCGTGTAATCAATATTCCATTTATTAAAGCCAAGTATGAATCTCATCAATTAGTGCTCATTATGCTTAGTTTTAAGCATTTTACATTTTTCCCAAAATAATAACTCCAGCTGTTAATAATTTAAACTATATATTTGTATTTGTAAACTTATGTTCAAGTTATTCTTACTAATACTTAACTTTTAATTATTTTTGAATTTTTTGGATCATCAGACATCAAAGCTTGGTAAATATTTGTCACAGACACCAAGATTTACTTTAATTTTCACCAAGCTGTTTACTCACTAAAATTCCACAGATCATGTTTTTAGGAATGTCAAGTCTTACAGTACTTTGAAATAACAAAGTGGTTATATCTAAGTGTGTGAGTTGTTAACTTACATTTTTAAATTAGTCTTCCCATTAATACCATTATATTTTTCATTCAGACTGATTCGCAAACTCGGAACGCATACAAACACAAGAGGCGGGATTTATCACATGAACCAATTACGACCGAACATAACCAGTCATATCAATCATATTGCTATATCACTCATGTTACTTTCCCCCATTCATTCTCATTTACCCCCTAGTAAACCCACCTTACGAAGCTACAAGAATACTTTTTGTGCGACTTAAAAAAAACGACTTTATTCAAATTCGTCCCCTCCACGTCACCCTAGTATTCCTGTGTGGCTCAGTGGTAGAGCATTGCGTCAGCAGCGCAAAAAAAGGTTGCGGGTTCGATTCCCAGGGAACACATGATGTATAACCTGAATGCAATTGTAAGTCGCTTTGGATAAAAGCGTCTGCTAAATGCATAAATGCAAATGTAGTGCCATTTTGGAGAATATCCACTGAAGGCCGATCTCCTTGCTACGTTTCTGGATCTTGATCTTGTAAGGGTCCTTATTGTCTATAGAGGGTCTGAGAGCGCTCAGATTCCATCAGAAATATCTTAATTTGTGTTCCGAAGAAGATTGGATTTGGAACAACATGAGGGTGAGTAATTAATGACAGAATTTTCATGTTTGGGTGAACTATCCATTTAAAACTCAATGAGCTCACGGGAGGTGAGAGAGGCATTGACTCCTGCTGTAACTCAACCTGCTGTGGTCGCTGTTGGACAGTATTTCTTTAGAAAAAGAGTGAATTATACACTTTTTAATGTTATATTTTGTAATTTTTGCATTGTTTTATTTTTGTACTACAATTTTTTTCCTCATCAAATATTTTGAGGAGACACTGCCTCCCTTACTTCCTCCATGGAAATGCCCCTGATGTACCCCCATCTTTAGGGACAAACGTTACGATGAATGCTGAATGAGAATAAGATCTTGATATATAACAAGGTGAGACGTTTTTGACACGATGTGAAACAGTTCTGCAGTGCAACTTATTACAATGCTCCTAGAACGACCATCTACCGAGGAACCAATGAAGGGTTGTTTGGGTTTTTGTGGTAATTTTGCTTGTCTGTGAGGATGTTAAAACACACTTGATAAGTCAGTGCTGTAAGTTATGACTTAAGTTTACTATGGTGTACCGTATATCCCAGGGTTCCTCAAATCTTTCCAAAATCAAATAAAAAAGAAGACATTAAAAACCGCTAGAAGCCCTAGTTTCAAGCTTGCCCATCAACCAAAAATAGTCTAACTCCACGCCAACGCACATGTCAAGAGTGGTGAGACGGTGTCATTAGTCCAGGGTTTGCTCTGTGATCAATCTGCAGCAAAATCAGACCAAGTATCCTCCGCGGGAGTGTTGAAGACCTTCTTGGCATGATGACAAAGTCTGTCGCTACTACAGCTGCCTTTGGGAGGGTACAGAGGGCCAACTTCCAAAATTGGAAGCCATTTTGTAACATCTTTCATTGCTCCATTAAAACCAGACGTTTTGACTCCACATTATGTCTAAACCCAACCCCGTCCTGGCCGCATTGCTTTGCTGTGAGGACTTGCGTCACTGGCAGGCAAGAAAGCTGGGAAAGTACAGTAGATTTGTGTCAGGGGTTGAGGAGAAGGTCACTTTGAACTGCTTGTGAAATTATACCATTATTCCCTTAGGTCTTCAAGACCTTGGTGAGGTCTTTTGGCTCTCACAATGATCTGTGGGAGATTTTAGTGGCTGACTGGTATTTAATTAACCTATCCTGTGTAAAAACCGACAGGTAAAATACGTCATTGGTGTACAAATAATAGTAATACATAACCTTGATACTCTTGCAGGGGGGGGTAAGTTGGAAAATTTACTAAAAACATACAAGCATATTACTCTTGCTACAGACCTTTATGCATCAGAGAAACAAGTGTACACCTATTTTTAGAATTCTGTCTTTGAACATCCGTTTTTGTGCTAGCTTTATATATTTCTATAACTGTTGTTGACAAATAATGAGCTGGTGAATTGGATTTATTTATTTTAGAGTCAACAAAAGTTATAATGAGCATTGTAATGTTTGAAGTGGATGTCATAACAAATGTCAGTAGACCGGTAAGATTTATTTAAACGATCGGTTCATTCAGAACTTCGTATGAACTTACTTTCATGCTGCGGAAATGCAAACAGAATTTTGAGGACAATGAGTGCTGTGCTGAAAAGGGGCGGAGCTACATAAGGCCTATATGGCAGTACAAGTATTATACTATTATACTAGCATGCTGTTTTGAATTCAGTATATGAATGCAGACGCTTTTAGATACGCAAGCTTGATTTTGCACTAGCTGTTTGTTCATAATGCAATTTCCGCATACAGTTATACCTATAGTGGAGTGCTTCCCAAACCTGTCTTGGAGGAACCCCTGCCCTGCACATTTTGTATGTCTCCCTAATCAGACACACCCAATTTAGTTCTTGCAGTCTCTACTAACGAACTGATGAGTGGAATCAGGTGTGTTCGATAAGGGAAACATAAAAAAAGGTGCAGGGCAGGGGGCCTCCAGGACAGGTTTGGGAAGCACTACTATAGCGGGAATTAGCATAAACTGTTTTCTGTTTTTCAGGCTAATTGTTATCTTGCTGGATAATCTTACTAAGTCAGTTAGCTAAAATGCTAATGCTCACGAATCTGCCAGTGAAGTAAGACAAAATACACTTGTATTAAAGATAAATTTTTTGAAAACAGGTCTTAATATTTAACGCAGCATTGCCTCTCGAGTAAATTAATCTTGTTTAAGGATCTCTTCATATTTTAACTGGAAGATTATACAAGCATACTCCTTAAGAAAAAGATTTGTGCAGTATACTGTACATCATGTTGTTACCAATTACGGGTCCTTTTCAGAAGTCTTTTATGCGGCCCATATAACGTGTCTTGTAAAGCTAAGACGTGTTACACACTGAATAGTACAGAAAGTTTGACAGGATATCATGGCAACTTGGCATCTTAAGTGTCACTTTACACTTTCAGAGCTGAGTGAGATCTTAAATCGGATGACCTCCAGTGCTTTTCAAGTAAAAACCAAAGCCTTAGTCCCAGTCCGTCTCTGATCAAGGCTTATTGAGAAATTAATATTGTAATGCCGTGTCCCAAGAGTGAGTCATCTTGCGCTACAGGGAAGATTTATGCGTCTCATGGTTGAGTTTACATCAAAGGTCGTCATTATTTTTTCTCTCTGAATCTTCTGTGCATCCTTTAGCTTTGAGCGGACAGAATGATGTAATACTTTTTGCATAAAGCTAAGTAATTTATGAGGCCTCCCCATGAAAATGGCGAATTGAGAAAACCCCGGGCTTGACTTACGCAGCTCTATAAGCCGAGAAGTGTCAGGAAGGGATGCTAATGAGTATGAATGTTTTCATAACCCACTATCTAATGTAATCATACATCAACACACCAACACTAACACATATAACACATGCAAGTGGATGTGTGCATCATATTTCAATGCAATCTGAAGACATCCAAGTCCATGTTCTTCAGTAATTGTTCTGGGGTGCGTTTCCCAAAAGCATCATTAGCTAACTATGGTGATAAGTTCCATTGAACTCTATTGGTAACGATGTAAGTTGCGAAAATATAGTTGCTTTTGGGAAACGCACCACAGGCCAGGATAGTTCACATGTAGATTTTCTAAGAATCTTTTTCAATATGTCAAGTGCCAAAATAGTCTAAAAACCGCTACAAAAGGACTATAATAGTAGTCGACATGTCTTGTGTGCTATATTTTGAACCTTCTGAAATCATATGATACATTTTACTAGGAAATCTTAAATCTTCCCTATCACTGTAGCTCTTAATTCTAATTCTCTATTGTCCGTATTCTGACCTAGCTTGTTGTATTTGCTTACGAAACCAACATCGAAATCAATGGCGTTTTTGGCGTCAATACGACACATACTGTAAAAGGTGCCGTTTGTTATGATCTTAAAAGGAATGCGAAATGTTAGCATCTGTAAATAAAACTTAAATTTCAGAAAATAATTTCATAAAATCGTAAGAATTTTTATTGAAAATATTTAAATATTAACAATAAACAGCATACACATTTTGCACAATGCAAGAGTAAGTAAATAAAAGCATAATTTATCCTTTTGGAAAAATGTTTTTATTTAATTACAA
This sequence comes from Oxygymnocypris stewartii, assembly GCA_003573665.1. Classification (NCBI taxonomy): domain Eukaryota; kingdom Metazoa; phylum Chordata; class Actinopteri; order Cypriniformes; family Cyprinidae; genus Oxygymnocypris; species Oxygymnocypris stewartii. Next base: position 7,754,161 of record QVTF01019716.1, on the reverse strand, counting down.
TAGTTTGATATATGTGAATGACATATTTGTATGTTTGATCTGACTCTTGCCTAACATACACACATTTTTTATAAAAAACTCATCAATCCAAGACACTCAAAAATATTGTGGAAAAGTAAAAAGCCTTTATTCACAAATTGTATTTTTGTGTGTTATATCGCATATAAGTAGATTAGAAAAGACATAAGGGTGTTATAAGGGTATAAGAGTAAATAACAGCATTGTTTTTAAATAAAACTAAACATATACAAAATTGTTTCTATAAATTAAAGCAAAGCTAAAATTAAAATAAATATAAATGAAGAACAAATGTAAACATATTACAGAAAAAAAAAACTAAATGTACTTTTTAAAGGTGCCATAAAATGCATTGATGCAGTATTTTAAATTGTTCTCTGATATCTAAATAGAAGGTATGTGGCATAGGTAAGGGCAAAAGATCTCCAGAAACGATTTTACATATCCATTTACAACCCTAGGATTTCTCCCTAGAATGAAACGGTCTGTTATTGGCTTATTTGGCAGGGTCACAAATAATAATGAGCTCTGCTCTGATTGGCTGTTTCACAGTGCTGCTAAATGTTGAGCTCTGCTCTGATTGGCTGTTTCACAGTGCCACTCATCAGCAAGAAGGAAACACAGGGAGGAAAATATTTATTTAAATACCTACTCACGCAGTTATATCGTCGGGTAATTATACTGTATATAAAACACAGGCATCAGGGAGCCGTTATTAATACGCGAGGCATTGAAACTGCTTTTGAATGGTCAGTCAATCGCGTTATAATTTCACTTTCAAGAGACGCGAATCACAAACTCTGTTTATATTATGGAGCAACAGTACTTACCACACATTTCACAAGATCAGACGCTTGTCAGTGGTGCTCAGGATCTATAAATCATTCACCATCATCCTCATCTCTCCTTACTCTGTTTATGTGGTAAGTGAAATCTTATGTACTGTAACGGGTAACAAGGAGCTTTATTGGCTCTCTGTCCCTTTCTGAATAAAGACACCAACCTGTCCCTACACATCACATCCCCTGCACAGCCTGGAACATTACATTTATTTCCATGATCTGCCATTTTAGCTGTTGTTTATTTACAACACCTGCAGAACTTCTGATGGTTCAGCTGGAGCTTGCCTAGAACAAGGGCGGGTTTATGGAATGATGGGGCATAGTGATCCCGACTGTTGCATCACAGTCGGTGTTGTGTTCTGATTCCCCTGTTTTTCAGTAGTCTTTTTTAATCACAAGATTTACATAAGGAGGAAACTATGGTGTCTGAGGCTCACTGTATGTCATTTCCATGTACAGAACTGTTATTATTTAACTATGCCAAGGTAAAGACAGTTTTTCTTTCTATGGCACCTTTAAGTTGAAGTACTAAAATTAAAATATAAAATAAAGCTAAAAAACAAAACACAATTTTATAAAAATGACTAACGCACATATCAAAATTACTCCAATTTAAATGAAACCGAGATAACACTTTAGTATAGCGACCAATTCTCACTATTTACTAGTTGCTTATTAGCGTGCATATTATTGAGATATTGGCTGTTTATTAATTAACTATTAATAAGCAGAAAATTAGGAGTTTATCGAGGCAAAAGTTGTAGTTAATATTTTGTTAATAGCAAGAATTGAACCTTAAAATAAAGTGTGACCGAAATTGAAAATATAAAAATAAAAGCTTTATTTAAAAATAGATAAATACTGTAATTGTAAATAATACTAAAATAACACTGAATGATAAAGTATAATTTACATTTTCACTTTAAGAGGCAGCAGCTGCAATTTCTTTGCAATATTGTTTGAATGTGTCATGTACACTCACCTGTTCAATTGCTTGGTAACACAAATAGCTAATCAGCCAATCACATGGCAGAAACTCAATTCATTTAGGCGTCTAGATGTGGTGAAGACGACTTGCTGAAGTTCAAACCGAGCATCAGAATGGGGAAGAAAAGGGATTTTTTAGTGACTTTGAACGTGGAGTGGTTGTTGGTGCCAGATGGACTGAGTAATTCAAAAACTGCTGATCTACTGGGATTTTCACGCACAACCAGGGCTGTAGTCAAGTCCACCTTTGTCGAGTCCAAGACAAGTCCAAGTCCAAAGAGGTTCGAGTCCGAGTCAAGACCGAGTCCAAAGAGGTTCGAGTCCGAGTCAAGACCGAGTCCAAAGAGGCTCGAGTCCAAGTCCAAATGAGACGGTCAAAACAGAGAAAGAAAAAAATGTTCTTCTTCAAAACCACATACTTAATTATTGATAATTGATGTGATACGAGAGACGGCATATCTTCTATTCTAATATAATAATTTTGCATTATTGTTTGTAATGATCTAAATGTGCAGCAACACTGTAGGATCAAATTAGGCTATTTTATTTCTCCTCCTGAGACCCAGCTATGGAGTTTTTGCCTCTGTAGTGGACATTCTATTTTAGTGTATTTCTCTAAAACCTCACATGTCACAGTTATAAGCCTGGATGTCCTGTACATTTTGGGAGACAACAATTGAATAGGGAAATAAATTATATATCAGTTTGCTTATGAAATATTATATATTATTATGAAAATCTGGCCATTATTACTCCCATTATGAAAATTATTTTTCAACATTCTGTCCCAACAGCAACACATTAATAAGCAAATTAGATATAGTGTATAGGTACACTGTGTTTAATGGGAAACCAGTTTATGGAATTTTTTACACACATATTGCATAAAACAAAATAGTATATCAAATAATTTATACATTTTAAAACATAGTGAAACCTAAAAATGTATTTGGTGATTTAAAAAAACTCCCATTGATTTTGCCGTTTTGATGTCTATTCATGCCATTTAATTTTAGTCCTTGTGTCCTCTATGAATAAAATAGAGAGTTTTTCATAAATGAACATTTAAAAAAAATATATAAATATTTTATTTATTTTTTTCTTATGGTCTAAACAATGTAATGACATGAAAACTTTTTTTTTTAGGGGGGAGCGTCTCAGGAGGATATTTTAGGTTCAGCAATTTCACTTATATTTGACCAATTCTCGATTTTGTAAGATTTTATCTAGTCAACTTGAAAATGTAACTACGACACGATTCAAGCAACTTTCTCTTTATTAACCCTCTAGTTAAAGAAAAGTATATTCTAAGTGCACCACACATGACGTTGTCTTCATGATGTAAATGTTAAACAAATCACTAAATATCTTTGCAGAAAAGATGAACTACAACTACATCTTGTACAAACTTATATTATGCATATTAGGCTATATGTTCTGAAATAATACAAGACAAATGCTCCAAAAAGTAATTCAAATTCAAAATGACTGAAGGTATAACACCTTGAGTGCTATCATTAACTATAAAGGCTCTGTAAAACAATGAACAGCAGTTTTCAGCCTGTCATCAGGATGCAAACCTGAAATATCAGATATACAATTGTAGTTCTTCACAGGTTTTGTATTTGATTACGCTGCTGTTTCATAGTTTTTTTCTATGTAAGCATGGACGCGATTGACTGTTGCGCTCGTGTCTCTTGCAGCGTCTCGTGCATGAGCTTTCACAGCTTTCTAAAAACACGGCACTCTAGTTATTAAAAGATGTTTAACTCACATCTTCTTGTATTTTTTCTATTCCACTCTGCCCGCGTCAACACAAAAGCACACTCTGTGTGAATGGCACCTAGAGAGCATCACACGTGAGCGGTTAATCATGTGCATCGATATGCGGTTGGATTGTTCTTTTCTCTTTACTGTTATTATCAAAGTGTCTAATTCTAGCGTTTGGTAATATTTCTATTCAAAATCGCGATTCCTCGATTTATAAAAAATCTAATTGTGACAAAACATTACATTCGAATTAATCGATACAATCTGATAAATCGCCCAGCCATTGCCATCAGTGTTTGCTTATTTTTTACTTTATTTACATTGTGTAATTTATTTTATTTTACATCCAGTTGTATTCTGTGCCTCCAGGCTTTATTCGTTTTGCTCTTATTCATTCTTTTTCTTATTCAATTGGTGCCACGGTGTTTGATGATTGTCAGTGTTTTTTTTTTTTTTTTACATTTAAACATTTTGCAAGTTTGTAATTTTATATTAGGCTTATAGCATGGTAATGGTGTATTTTTATTCGTTTTGTTAATTAAAGTCCCATGTTTATTGCAGAAAATGTGTCATTGTAAGTTATAGATAAGCAATTGACCTGAAATGAAAGTCAAAGCAAAATGCGCACGGGCATTAATAAGGTATTTAAAAGCGAAGGAAAATGAGAGGGAAAACTCCAACGAACTTTGTAAAACCAAACTGTATTATGCAACTTGCCGACAGCGTGTCTGTGGCCAAAATAAAAATTATTTATGCCTTCACGCAGCGCACACACTCAGAGCCAGGCGCACACTCATATGACGCAGCTGTGGATTTAACAGGTGACCAATGACAATGCCCGTTCTAGATGGAGTTAAACCAATGGCAATTACATTACCCATTTGCGGAACAAGCGAGCCAGATTAATGGTTTTGTTTTGAAAGAAAAAAAAAACATATATTGCTGGACTCGGTCGAGACCAACTTGAACATTTGGCGAGTCCGATGACCAAGTCCGAGACAAGTCCGAGTCCAAATACCAACAAGTCCGAGACGATAGAAAAACGTCTCGAGTCCGGACTCGAGTCCGAGACCGGACTCGAGTACTACAGCCCTATGCACAACCATCTCTAGGGTTTACAGAGAATGGTCCAAAAAAGAGAAAATATCCAGTAAGCGGCAGTTGTGTGGATGAAAATGCCTTGATGATATCAGAGGTCAGAGGAGAATGGACAGATTGGTTAGAGATGATAGAAAGGCAACAGTAACTCAAATAACCACTCGTTACAACCAAGGAATGCAGAATACCATCTCTGAACACACAACACGTCGAACCCTGAAGCAGATGGGCTACAGCAGCAGAAGACCACACCGGGTGCCGCTCCTGTCAGCTAAGAACAGGAAACAGAGGCTACAATTCGCACAGCCTCACCAAAATTGGACAGTAGAAGATTGGAAAAATGTTGCCTGGTCTGATGAATCTTGATTTCTGCTGCAACATTCAGATGGTTGGGTCAGAATTTGTCGTAAAGAACACAAAAGTATGGATTCATCCTGCCTTGTCTCAACGGTTCAGGCTGCTGGTGGTGGTGTAATGGTGTGGGGGATATTTTCTTGGCACACGTTGGGCCCCTTAGTACCAATTGAGCATCGTTTAAACACAACAGCCTACCTGAGTATTGTTGCTGGCCATGTCCATCCCTTTATGACTACAGTACACAACTTCTGATGACTACTTCCAGCAGGATAATGCACCATGTTACAAAGCTCAAATCATCTCAGACTGGTTTCTTGAACATGACAATGAGTTTACTTTACTCAAATGTCCTCCACAGTCACCAGATCTCAATCCAATAGAGCAGCTTTGGGATGTGGTGGAACGGGAGATTCACATCATGGATGTGCAGCCGACAAATCTGCAGCAACTGCGTGATGCTATCATGCCAATATGGATCAAAATCTCTGAGGAATGTTTCCAACACCTTGTTGAATCTATGCCACGAAGAATTAAGGCAATTCTGAAGGCAAAAGGGGGGCCAACCCGGTACGAGCAAGGTGTACCTAATAAAGTGGCTAGTGAGTGTATGTGTATAAGTTATTGGTCTGTTTTTCTGCCCCCTGCCAAACGTGCCTCGGTATCACTTTCCTTTGACCATTAGAGGTGTATCTCAGTCCAATTGATGAGCCTGTTGTCAAGGAGATGCGGTTTGGCAACAAAGACCTCCAACGCATCCTATCGATCCGTTTACATGAATGGGGTCTTAAAACTGCCACGGATGTAAGGGAATTTGTTTCCAAAATGACTGAAAATCCTGCTGCAGAAAAGCTATCTTTTTGGAGATGTAATGAAGACCGACCATGGAGAGCTCTGAATATTAATGTGCATGCTGTTTAAGATGCCACGTTTGATCTATCGATTAAAGATTTTAGTATGTGCCCTATTCTGCACTGCAGTTGATTGCATAAGAAGTGGATGTTCTCTGGAATGTAGAGAAATTAAATTTTATAAGAAATCATGATATCAACTTTGGGAAATGTCACTTTTTATTATTTTTAATATTCTAGAATCCTTAAACAGGTTTGTTTTAGCCAATCAGAAATGCTTTGTTTCTGTCAATCATATTAGTTCGCTGAGAGGAGGCGTTTAGGGGCGTGGCTTATGAAAATGGGGGTGGAGAAAATAGAAGGAACGCCCACTTTTCCAAATCCAATCAATACCAGAGGAATAAACTCAATTTAATTTCTCATTTCACTCAGTAAAATAGGTTTCAAATGCATTTTTTGTCAATTTTAACTTCTTTATCTAGTTTATCTAAATTAAAGTGAAATGAAGACAAAAACGTCACTGAAAATTACTGAGGTATTTTAATAGAACCATGCCGACAATATTGACTTATGACTCAGTGTGGAGGACGAGAGGTCTTTCTTTAATTGTTTCTTCTCTTATCACAAACAAAACAATTAAAAAATGAATATGCAGCTAAATTGAATAATAAACCAGGCAGGGGAAAAAAGAAAGCACTAATAAGTATGTCGCTATTTTATCTAAATAGAAGGGGGTGGGCGCACTGGAAGAGGACCGTCTGTTCTGTATGTTGTTGCCATGGTGTTCGTGGCATAATTCATTATACGGCAGTTAATTAACAGTCCCCTGGGGGACGTTTTCCACAAAGTCACTGTGGAATTTAATTGCGTTGCATTCCTCCGTCAGGGAGAAACAGAATACAAAGGAATTGCATTCAAATAGTGCTTCAATGAAATCTAGCAACATTCTTCATTGTTCAGCTTTTTCTCACATGCGTATTTTTTTTTTTTTTTTCACAATACGTCATTATCTAGTTGAAATTATTATATATTCTATTATTTATATTATTATTATTCAATAAATTATGAATTACATAAATAACAATATTCAATTTTAGGAATTATTAAATATAGTTTTTTTAGAAAAACGTTCACAAATAATTTTTGTAATGCGTGTGAATACATAAACATATGTTTATGTGTGTGTGTGTGTGTAAATGTATCATATTATGACATTTTGCATATATACACTCACTGGCCACTGTATTTGGTACACCTTGCTAGTACCGGCAGTACATTTTATCCTACCCGTCAGATTTTCCTACCTCGGCTTACTGGGCATGCGCGCATCAATATTGGATCCTTTTTCTTACGCTGAACAACAATGTTAATGTATCTGCATTACTGTAAGCATAGGTTTAGGGTTGGGGTAGGTGTAGACTTTAATAAAACACAATCTAATAGGTAGAAACAAATATGTATTGTTAGTTTCCGGTACTAGATGTATCCCTTCTATCCACAACCGCAAATATAACATGTAATTACTGTATGTGCATTACTGTAAGGGTAAGTTTAGGGTTGTGGTGGGTGCATACATTCATAAAACATAATTTAACAGGTAGCATTTTTCGTTGTCGAATTGTACTTCCCACTGTTTTAATGGGAGGTAGCAACATCTGACAGGGTAGGACAAATCGACAGAACACCGGGTTGGACCCCGTTTTGCCTTCAGAATTGCCTTAATTCTTCATGGCATAGATTCAACAAGGTGTTGGAAACATTCCTCAGAGATTTTGGTCTATTGACATGATAGCATCACGCAGTTACTGCAGATTTGTCGGCTGCACATCCATGATGCGAATCTCCACCACATCCCAAAGGTACTCTATTGGATTGAGATCTGGTGACTGTGGAGGCTATTTGAGTAAAGTAAACTCATTGTCATGTTCAAGAAACCAGTCTGAGATGATTTGAGCTTTGTGACATGGTGCATTATCCTGCTGGAAGTAACCATCAGAAGATGTGTACTGTAGTCATAAAGGGATGGACATGGCCAGCAACAATACTCAGGTAGGCTGTTGCGTCTAAACGATGCTCAATTGGTACTAAGGGGCCCAAAGTGTGCCAAGAAAATACCCTCCGCACCATTACACCACCACCAGCAGCCTGAACCGTTGAGACAAGGCAGGATGAATTTATGCTTTCATGTTCTTTACACTAAATTCTGACCCTACCATCTGAATGTCGCAGCAGAAATTGAGACTCATTAGACCAGGCAACGTTTTTCCTATCTTCTATTGTCCAATTTTGGTGAGCCTGTGTGAATTGTAGCCTCCGTTTCCTGTTCTTAGCTGACAGGAGCGGCACCCGGTGTGGTCTTCTGCTGCTGTAGCCCATCAGCTTCAGGGTTCAACGTATTGTGCGTTCAGAGATGGTATTCTGCATTCCTTGGTTGTAACGAATGTTTATTTGAGTTACTGTTAAATGTATATCATCTCTAACCAGTCTGCCCATTCTCCTCTGACCATCAACCGCTCACTGGATATTTTCTCTTTTTCGGACCATTCTCTGTAAACCCTAAAGATGGTTGTGTGTGAAAATCCCAGTAGATCAGGAGTTTCTGAAATACTCAGACCAGCCCGTCTGGCACCAACAACCATTCCACATTCAAAGTCACTTAAATCCCCTTTCTTCCCCGTTCTGATGCTCGGTTTGAACTTCAGCAAGTCGTCTTCACATCTAGATGCCTAAATGCATTGAGTTGCTGCCATATGATTGGCTGATTAACAATTTGTGTTACCAAGCAATTGAACAGGTGTACCTAATAAAGTGGCCGGTGAGTGTGTGTGTGTGTGTGTGTGTGTGTGTGTGCGTGTGCGTGTGGTGTGTGTGTGTGTGTGTGTGTGTGTGTGTGTGTGTGTGTGTGTGTGTAAAGGTACATCTAAAAAAAATATGAATATCAGGAAAAATTTCAATATTTTTTGTCACTCATTTCAGAAGGTGAAACCCATATATTATATAGATTCATTAATTGAAATATTTCAAGCCTTTATTTCTTGAATTTTTTATGATTATGGCTTACAGATAATCAAATCCCAAAATGCAGTGTCTCAGAAAATTAAATATTACATAAGATCAATAAAAAAAGGATATTTTAAACAAAAATGTTTACTGCTTCTGAAAATTATGTTAATTTCAATGCACTCAATACTTGGTTGGGCCTCCTTTTGCATGAATTACTGCATCAATGCGGTGTGGCATGGAGGCAATCAGCCTGTGGCACTGCTCAGGTGTAATGGAAGCCCAGGTTGCTTTGATAGCGGCCTTCAGGTCATCTGCATTGTTGAGTCTGGTGTCTCTCATATTCCTCTTGACAATACCCCATAGATGCTTATCAGCAGAAGGAAGCATGAAGTGCTCTAAAATGTCCTGGTAGATGGCTGCATTGACTCTGGACTTCAGAAAACACAGTGGACAAAAACCAGCAGATGACATGGCAGCCCAAATCATCACTGATTGTGGAAACGTCACACTGGACTTCAAGCAACATGTATTATGTCCCTCTCCACTCTTCCTCCAGACTCTGGGACCTTGATTTCCAAATGAAATGCAAAATGACTTACTGAATACTGAAAAGATGACTTTCGTCCACTGAGCAACAGTCCAGTTATTTTTCTCCCTAGCCCAGGTAAGATGCTTCTGACGTTGTTTCTGTTTCAGAAGTGGCTTGGTAGCCCTTTTCCTGAAGATGTCTGAGCGTGGTGACTCTTGATGCACTGACTCCAGCTTCAGTTCACTCTTTGTGAAACTCTCCCAAGTGTTTGAATTGGCTTTGTTTGACAGTATTATCAAGCTTGCGGTCATCCCTGTTGCTTGTGCTCATGTTCCTACACAGTTTCTTCCTTGCAGTCAACTTTGCATTTAATATGCTTTGATAAAGCACTCAGTGAACAACCACCCCTTTCAGTAATGACCCTCTGTGACTTACCCTCTTTGTAGAAGGTGTCAGTGATCGTCTTCTGGACCATTGCCAAGTCAGCAGTGCTCCCTATTATTGTGGTTTCAAAGTACAAGAGATACCCAGAATTTATACTGTTTGGATGGTAATTTATTGAAACTCGAATGTAAATATTCGAATATTTTGAGATACTGATTTTTGACTTTCATGAGCTGAAAGCTCTAATCATCAAAATAAAAAAAATAAAAAGTTTGAAGTGTTTTACTTTACATGTAATTAATCTAAAATATATGTGCCTATGTGTGTGCGTTACAGTGCAGCAGCGCTTTAGATTAGTACGTGATTAACTTACCTGTACAATAAGCTGTTTAAAACGTGCATTCTGCCGTTCAATTTCCAACATCCAGTAATATAATCACACGTCTTGTAGAGCGCATTCAGAGTATGAATTAGTTTGTAATTTTAACTGTTTGGAAAAAAGAGTGTAAATATGGATTTATTATCCTATTGCACCCTCTGTAGGACCAGGGACTAGTCGACTTCAAGCTTAGAGCGTCATGGCAGAGCACTGAAGTCAACTAGTCGATTGATTAGTCTGTGCAACCCCTAGTACATTATAGTGTTTCAGTGCCTGTTATGATTTATTTAATTTTATAGTGTTGTTTGTGGTGTTTAATTTTATTTTTTTCAATACAAAATAGTTAAGAGTTATCAACAATACGATTTAAATAGTTTGTGTATTAGTAAGAAGTTTTTTTGTGTTTGTTTTTTTGGTCATTTAGTTTCTGTTTTTGTCTCAGTACATTTGTTTGCCACACCCACAATGAAATCTCATTGGTTCAAAAGCTTGCTCCACAGAATATTAATCTTCAGTGATGTTCTGATTGGCTGTGAGTGTGCCACAACTTCCATAAAGTTGTTTTGCATTTCTCTGTGTTTAAAAAAATAAAGAAAGAAAGAGAAAAAAATGGGGAGCCTGAAACTAACTCAGTTAAGATGTTATGAATTATGCACTTCTGCCATTCCCTGAGCTGTTTTTCTAAACCGTTCTAATGCCCCGCACCTGCACATGTTTAATATTCTCTCGCTGTGAAAATGGAATTTGCACTTGAGTGGATCCATGTTTAGAGTGCTGGAATGCTGATGTTATGAGCCTTGACTTCTTGCCTGGAAGCCTTTGTTGGAACACATGTGGCAATTTGGATGTGATGGGTGATTTCCACTCACTTACTCGCTTCAGAGGGAGTCATTTCAGTAAAATTCCACCATTACAGCTTGTGAATTTGAGAACAAGTTGTAGTTGTTATGCTGCAGCTACTGTAGCTTGTACCAGGTTGGTAATTACTAGAAAAAAAAATTGTATGGAATAGTATAGTATAGTTAATGCTTTATGATAACTTCTGATTATTGTAATTATAAGCATTACATAAAACTAGCAGTTAGCAACTATTATAAGACAGACAAACATAGATAGACAGGCAGACAGACAGAAGGACGGATGCACGGAAAGAAAGAAAGAAAGAAAGAAAGAAAGAAAGAGGGAGGGATGGATGTATGGACAGACAGACAGATATATTTTTATTAAATGTACTATAAACATTTATATTTACAATTATTTTAGAGTTTTTTTTATAATTTATGAATTATTAAATGTATTAATTAAATGTTATTCTTCTTCAGGCTATCATATAATTAAACTTGTTGTGATGTAACCTCATAAGAATCTGTGTCTGCTGTCCTGCGGTTGATGTTTTGTTACAGGAGATGTGGGGAAAGATGGGTTTGGGAACAGATGGTCGTGAGGACGTTGAGACCAGCAGCGGCGACGGAGCAGAAGGCAGCGGCGAGTGCGATGATGAAGACGGCTGTCAAGGATCTGGCCGCAGTGAAGATGAGACTGGTGAGTTGATTCGTCCCCTGCACCACAGCTCAAAGACAACTGTCTCCCTGTGTTTACTTGATCCAGAGCTCCCAGGAGAGATGTCAGTCCCATGTTGCTTAGAAACCCAGAGCCATTTACTGTCTCGTGTTTGTTTTAGGAGGTCAGTCTCTTCTCGTTATTTACCCTGCTGATCACAACACGGCCATTCAGACATTTAAGATGATCTGTTTCAGCTCTTGTGTGCCCAGATATACAATTCCCTATTTAAATCAGTAAATGTAACTTGCAATAATTTTAATAATGATAATTCTCACAGGGCAGTATTAATTAATTTGCGAATGTAATTTGTTTTAAGCATAAATCAAAAGAAAATGTAATGATGTTTATGTTAATAACAAACAATCAATCAAACAAAAACTATTTCCCAGTGTGGTATGGAATATTACGTTTTTTTTTTCTTGTTTTAGGTATCAGTCAAAATTAATTTGCATAAGGTTCATGGCAAATAACAATTCCCCAATGTTTAAAAACCCGAATTTTTATTATTTTAAAGCAAAATTTAAAGTTGTTTATCTTAAAAACAAACAAAAAATAACAATTTCCCAGTATGGTAAACACAAATCAAAGCTAAATTTAATGATGTGTATGAAAAAGAAACAAACAAACAAACAAGCAATCAAAAAAACAAAAAACTCTTTTAAGGCATAAAACTAAACAAAAACTGAGTCAAGTTTATATCAAAAGGGTTGCCTGGTAAAAACCTTCAAGCAAACAAACAAACAATTATTTCTCAGTGTGTTAAGAAAAATACACTTTTGAAGCATAAATCAAAAACAAAACTGAATGAGATTTATGTTAACAAACAAACAAACTATTTACCAGTGTGGTAAGAATAAGAAAGTTGTTATTCTGTTGTTTTAAGCATACATCAAAGCAAAATTGTATAAGGTTTATGTTTACTATACTATTTGTATCATTTTATATTAAATGTTATCATTGAAAACATGCTTTATAACATGTAAGAAAGCTTTAGATAGATCTACTTTGGTATTCTTTGTAGATCAGTGCTCTGCTCCACTAGCATGCTGGATGCACTCAGGGACTGGACTAAATAATGGATTTCACCTTATAATAGATGAACAGAATTCTGTGTAGAGAGTTATTGCACCATTTTTAAAGGAGCGCCCGCTGTTCTTTTAGTCTGTTGCTCAGGAGTCTCACCGCTGCTTCTGTAAGGTCATGCATCTTTGTCCATTGCTCTCAGATACATTTCCAAATAGCATCCCTGCTTTACCATTTCTAGCTTTGTGCTGATTCAGTTGGCTGAGGCTGAACTTTGGTGACATTATTCTGTAAAATCATTCCCAGCCATTAGATTAAATGCGTTTGTATATATATATATATATATATATATATATGTGCACACACTTTATTCATTTATTCATATATATTTTACCCAATATAGTGATATTTTACCCAATATAGTGTTATTTCTATCACATCTCAAATTATATATTGTGTTACATATTGTTTAATGAAATATACACAAATAAATAAAAATGTTCACAATTGTATTAGCATTATTTAAAAAAAAAATCAACTTAGTTGGAAATGGCACCCAAATAAAATGTATTTGCTATACATATATAATTCATCTTAATTTTAAAATAGTTTAAAAATAGAAACAAAATATGTATTTTACATTTGTATTATTTAATTTGTATTAAGTTATTTAATTTCGCATTAGTGTCTTTTAAATATGTAGCCCTGTCTTAGAATAAAGGCTTTTTACTTAGCTTACTGTGTGAGTGCCTGGATGTAGATTTGTTTTTTTGTGTGTATTTTGCAATGGGATCCACTTTTCAATTTTAATTTATTTAATATGTAAAAAAATATATTTATGATAAAATTGTAGTAAATGTTTTATTTTAAAAGTTTTTTATTTTAAAATGTATTGATATATTTTATATAATTTTTTTAAATGTTCCCATTTTTATCATTTAATTAATTAGCATTAATTATTTAATTATTAGCATTTCATAAATTCAAAAACTCCTCACGAACCTCAGGAATTTGCAAACCCCAATTTGGGAAACTCTAGCTTGGTTTACCATATAGTTTAAAAGTGTAATAGAGTATATTTTTTCTGATGGATTTTCATAGTTTAACATTGTAAATCCATAAAGTCTAATTAATTAACCCACGTTTTTTATAAATAAAAATCAGCCCTTGCAACATAAAAGTGTATTTTAAGAGTTGATGATACACCAAACAAAGAATGATTCTGATCCAACACCAGTTCCCTTAAACATCTTTCAATTTCATCCTTCATACATCAATTGTCTTTCCCCCATCACCCATGATGACAATTTTTCAACAAGAGCTGCTGAGGATGAATTACAGATCATAACAAATTGATAAAAGTTATGGTTACCTCTTCACAATTTTGAAACTGTTTTTCTTTTCCCAACGCCAAATGCCCACCCAAATTATTTCCTGCCTCTGCCGTTATAAATCCCTCAAATCCCTTGAGTTGATGAAAAACTGGATTGCTGAATGACAGCGCGTCTCATCCGGGGTCACGGAGGTATAGTTTCCCCTACAGCAACCACAGAGCTGGTCACAATCAATCAATTATTCATTTGGCAGGAAACGGTTCATTAACGGAGACCAGAGCGCTGGGTATCATAGCTCTCTGTCGTCTTTCTCTTCATGCTCCATGTCTCAGTCCAATGATGCTGAGATAAGCACACTGACACAAGACGTGCAGTTCGCATTTGTTTTCATCAAGCGAACCTCGACGTAATTGACTGTGACTGCGACACACACAAATAAGCATTGCTGCAGTTTCACCTCGGCCTCGGATGGATGGAGACCAAAGCCGAGGTCTGTTTTGGGCTATGTTTCCGAATATGGGATGGGAATGTTCTTGTGAGATCCATAAAATTCCTCATTGATCGTTTCCTGAAGAACCCCAGAGATTCAGATCGGAGACGTTTGCAGTCGCTGTCTACGTCAATAATGCTAATAGAATTCGGTGAGGATGGAACATGTCGGGTTTAAACTCAAGGCCTGTTTTCCTGAACCATATCCATATTGTTACGCTCAAAAGTATTTTATTTGGAGTTGAGTTGGGCTTTGTATTTGAATCCATGATGCTTCAAATTTGAGGCAAACTTCAGTTTTGTTTATATTTGGGGCTCAGGGGAATGTTGCAGGCCAGACTCGAACCTCATGACCTCATATCAGAAGCATGTGGGTAGCTGATGCATAATGACCTTTAAAATAATCCTTTAATATATAGAATATTATTTTTTAAATCAAGAATTTAGATGAAAAAGGATATGAATATGCAAAATACATTTGTATATTTTTTTGTAACTGGTCACATAAATGTTTTCACATTTTTGATGTGAATTGTACTGTTTTATTATTTGTGTGTTATTAATATTTTTAATAACAAAGATTTGTATTTATAACATATACAATTTATATTTGTATTTATATATTTATATTATATCTTCCTCTTTTGTCCCAGTTTTGTCCTTTTCCGTCCGTCAGTAGACCTCTGACTCTGCAGTGTGTGAGTGAGGGGGATGTGGTGTTTCAAATGTAACTCTATCCAGTTGTTTATGGAACCGGAGTCTGATAAGCACTTGCTGAGGCTGTAACCTCCAGCCAAATGAAATGAAATCTTGTCACACCTGTGTGTGTGTGTGTGTGTGTGTGTGTGTGTGTGTGTGTGTGTGTGTGTGTGTGTGTGCGTGTGTGTGTGTTCGTGCGTGTGTGTGTGTGTGTGTGTGTGTGTGCGTGCGTGTGTATGTGAGAGAGAGAGAGAAAGTTTACTGTTTGTGTCACCACATCTGCAGTATGTGCTTACAGATTCGACTACCTGATAGCCAAAGCATACAAAACA
Source organism: Oxygymnocypris stewartii (assembly GCA_003573665.1). Lineage (NCBI taxonomy): Eukaryota > Metazoa > Chordata > Actinopteri > Cypriniformes > Cyprinidae > Oxygymnocypris > Oxygymnocypris stewartii. Next base: position 7,738,506 of record QVTF01019716.1, on the reverse strand, counting down.
TAGACCGGAAACAACATGTCTGTGTCCTCCTTTCTTTCTTTCTTTCTTTCTTTCTTTCTTTCTTTCTTTCTTTCTTTCTTTCTTTCTTTCTTTCTTTCTTTCTTTCTTTCTTTCTTTGACCAGACAGCTCTGTCTGTCTATCAATTCATTCATTCATTCATTCATTCACAATACATTTATTTATATTATATTTTATAATCAATTTGATATTTTGTATGTATATAAAGTACAAATAAAATATAAATATTACATATAGTGCACAATCAGCATAAGTAAAATGATTAATGGTGTCAAATTTATGTTTATTTGATAACAATATAATAAAACATAAAACAGGTTTTTGTAATTGTATTTATTTCTATATAAGTATTATTTTAATAATATATATATATATATATAATAACTACAATATTTAATATATAATAATAACTACAATACAGGCGATCCTGGAGACCTTAATTAGTTGCTTCAGGTGTGTTTGATCAGAGTTGGAGCTGAACTTTGCAGGAGCAGGGTTGGGAAACCCTGACATGAATAAATGCAATATTTGTATTTAATATGTAATAATTATATTAATTATTTAATGTTAATATATATATTTTATATTTTGTAAGTAATTTTTTATATATAAATAATAAGTATATGTGACCCTGGATCACAAAACCACTTAAGTCGCTGGGGTATATGTGTAGCAACAGCCAAAAATACATCGTATGGGTCAAAATTATAAATTTAAATTTGATGCCAAAATTCATTAGGATATTAAGTAAAGATCATCTTCCATGAAGATACAATTTTACAAAGCTTTGTACATTTCTTACCGTAAATACATCAAAACTTAATTTTGATTAGTAATAGGCCTTGCTAAAACTTCATTTAGAAAGCGTTAAAGGCGATTTTCTTAATACTTCGATTTGTTTTACAACCTCAGATTCCAGATTTTAAAATAGTTGTATCTCGGCCAAATATTGTCCAATCTTGACAAAACATACATCAATGAAAAGCTTATTCAGGTGACGTATAAATCTCAAATTCAAAAAACATACACTTAAGACTGGTTTTGTGGTCCAGGGTCACATATATTATTATTTCTCTTTTTGTTAAGATTTTTAGGCTTGTGCATTAATTAGGACATTTGAAACAGAGACAAGTAGTGATATGAGAGGAGAAGGAGGAACAGGATTGGGAATAGAACCGTTGCCACCCACAAGGCAATGACTCTGATTTATTTAGAATGTCTAATCCATTTACAGCAATATATAGCATTGTGTGTGTAATATCCTAATGTATATATCACATTACTACTTTGCCAATTCCAGATCACAGATGCAGGGTTAATCTAGGACGATAACCAAAAGGTTGTAGGCCTGATCCTTGTCATGAGGGTCCATGAAATGTCACCATCACGCCCTTGAGCAAAACACAAGCCGGGTTTCTCCAGTAGGAACATCATTATGATAAGAGTACTGTACGTTGCTTAAAAGGCAGAGTCGTGCGGCAATAAAAGAGTCAGAGCCAAAATGAAGGTCTGGGATTGTGCAGGCCACCAGACCGTCCTCCAATCTCTCTGGCTTTCCTTTGATTAATTAAGTGACATCTACACGCTCGCTATTGAATGGCTGTTGTGTGAGCGAAGGCTCATTACTCAATCTGCCAACTCAAGAGCTCAGTGAAGAAGACCACTCCAGCTTAATATATCAATTAATGCTGTTAACGTGCACGGATGAATTACAAAAGCGAGTGTGTCTTTGCTTTCTGCAGCAGTTTGGGTTGCTGTTGCGCTCAAGCGGGTGTGTGTTGGGTCTGCAACCACACGCGTCCCTTGGGAACTGTGGCTTGGGTAATGAAGGACTCATTACTGATTCAAGAAGGACTGCGAGAGATACCTTTACACCCCCAACCTCAAACCTCTAGTGAAGGTCAAACAATACCAGAGGGTGGGTGTGTGTGTATGTAACCCGAATTTGTCTTTTATGCAAATGATCTTCACTTTTAGCAAGACATTATGTGATTCACCCCATTTTAATTCTGTAATATGAGTTTCAAAAATGCAAGCGGGATTTAATTTTATCTCTTGGTAATTGATAGGGTCATGAAAAGTCAATGATAAATGTCAGAATCGACATACAAGGAATTCATGATGTCACGTGGTAAGGATAGTCATCTTATTTATTTATGTATGCATGTGTTTATTTAAATTCTGTTCCCTATCAGTCGGTCACTCTCGACGTCACGTCGGAGGACCGACGAATTGGGATCTCGCTTAGAGACCTATCCACTTCGAGTGTAAACTAAACGAGCCAATACACATTGGCATGCGATTATTGCATCCAGCTGCCGCTGATCACAGCGTGAGTATAAGTAGGCAGCAGGTGCAGCGCATATTCAGCTTTTCGCTGAGGAGCCGAGCGGTTACATCGTTCTGCTCCTGACTTCTGCTGAACGAGTGAATTCAACGAGTTGAGCACGCTCTTCGGAAGACTCTCGTGCTGGTGGTACGGCACTACAGCGGTGGTGGTTCTTCCCATGTCGAGTGGACTGCACACATCAGGCTGCACTACCCCCTGTTTGTGTTGCAGATGACCATCTCCCCTGTGCGCTGCAGCACGCTAAAAGAGTTTTTTTCCTAAAAGAGCATTCACGGGTGCGTCTTTTTAAAGACGATGTTGCATCTGGCAAACTTGACGTTGCGTCTTTATAAAGACGAGTTGGGTCTTGCTTCAGACAACGTGTCACCCGTGCGTTTCTGGATGCGGTCGTTGCCTGGCGCTGGGTGAATGTTCACGATCGCTGCCTCACGTGCCTGGGCGGACGTTCAAGAACAGGACGGCGGCACCACTGAAACAGTTTCAGAGGCTCCTGGGGCATATGGCGGCCGCGGCGGCAGTCACACCGCTGGGGCTGCTCCATATGAGACCACTTCAACGAGGTGGGCGTGGCAGAGCGGCACGCTGCGGGTCCAATTCACTCCAGCCTGCCGCCAAACCTTCACCCCGTGGTCAGACCTTTCATTCCTTCGGGCAGGAGTGCCCCTGGAACAGGTCTCCAGGCACGCTGTGGTTTACACGGATGCCTCCGCCAAGGGCTGGGGGGCCACGTTCAACGGGCTTGCTGTGTTGGGGGTTTGGACGGGTCCCCAACTGCACTGGCATATCAACTGCCTAGAGTTGCTGGCAGTACACCTGGCCTTGAACCGTCTCAAGAGATGCTTACGAGGCGAGCACGTACTGCTCCGTACGGACAGTACTGCGACCGTTGCTTACATCCACCGACAAGGTGGTCTACGCTCCCGTCGCATGTCGCAACTCGCCTTCTCACAAAATGAAAACTCTACTCCTGCTTGCACTAACCTCCATCAAGAGGGTTGGGGACCTGCATGCATTTTCTGTCGACGATTCGTGCCTAAAGTTTGGACCGGCGGATTCCCAGATAATCCTGAGGCCCCGGCCCGGCTATGTGCCCAAGGTTTCCACTTCTCCCTTCGGGGACCAGGTGGTGAGCCTGTGAGTGCTGCCCCCGGAGGAGGCAGACCCAGCCCAAGCTTTGCTTGTCCCGTCCGAGCATTGACATGCTACGTTGACAGGACACGAAGCTTCAGGACCTCAGACCAGCTCTTGTCTGTTACGGAGGCCGGCAGAAAGGGAATGCCGCCTCCAAGTAGAGGATGGTCCACTGGATAGTGGATGCTATCACCATGGCTTATCAGGCACAGGGTGTGCCTTGCCCATTCAGGTTGAGAGCCCACTCTAAAAGAAGTGTGGCGTCCTCCTGGGCGCTGGCTCGTGGCGCCTCGCTGACAGATATTTGTAGGGCTGCGGGCTGGGCGACCCCTAACAAATTAGCTAGATTCTATAGCCTTCGTGTGGAACCGGTTTCCTCCTGTGTTCTCACCTCAAATGGGTAGAAGCACTGAGGGGCTCCGGTTTCGGGTCGACTTGCTAAAAACTGCTCCAGAGAGTCCAACTGTAGACCCTGTCGAGCTCCTCCATCCCCTCGGCAGCTGGACGTACCGGAGCGTCCGGCGCCAGGCCCTCACTCGATGAATCCCTGAGAACCGATAGAGGGCTGGGTTCCATATGTAGAGACCGTTCGGATCCCATATGTGTATTTCCACGGTTTAGCCTTAGAGCCCGTGTTTCCCGGCAGACTTCCTGCTACTTCCAAGAGGATTACAATCACCTCCAATCTTCCATATGCATCTGACTATTGTCCATATGTGTAACTGCTTCTGAACCTCCCTCGGGAAGGTAAGGGCTTCCGCAGCGTTCCTGTTCTGAGCTGAACGGGTACGTTTTCCCAGTGTTATCCAGTCCTACTGAGTGGGTAGTGCCATAGCAACAGTAACGGATCTTCCTATGGGGGCCCTAACCTGCGCCAAAAAATAACGGCACAGGAGGCTTCCACGGGACACTGGAAGGGGCAGTATCCGTGGCCTTTTGGTAGGGATCCCAATTTGTCGGTCCTCCGACGTGACGTCGAGAGTGACCGACTGATAGGGAACGTCTCGGTTACGTATGTAACCCTCGTTCCCTGAAGGAGGGAACGGAGACGTCACGTCGCCATGGCTCCTGTACCACCGCTGAGCTGCCGGGCCCCGGCTCGGCTCCTCAGCGAAAACCTGAATATGCGCTCCACCTGCTGCCTACTCATACTCACGCTGTGATCAGCGGCAGCTGGATGCAATAATCACATGCCAATGTGCATTGGCTCGTTTATTTACACTCGAAGTGGATAGGTCTCTCTAAACGAGATCCCAATTCGTCGGTCCTCCGACATGACGTCTCCGTTCCCTCCTTTAGGGAACGAGGGTTACATACGTAACCGAGACGTTTTTAATATTCAATATTTGAGTCATCAGTTTATATTAATTTTGTAATATTTTATTTATTTATATTATATATATATATATAATTATGTATTTAATTTATATTTTGAACTATTTTATTTATTATTTCTATGTATTATATTATATTAAATACAAGATATTTATGATGCCATGGAAGGGAACATTATTTAATTCATTCAGGAATACTTTATTAATTTCTATTATATGTACATATTTATTTATTTAAATTCTGTTTTTAATATTCAATATTTGAGTCATAATTTTATATTACTTTTGTAATATTTTATTTATTTGTATTATATATAATATTTTTTTATTTAATGTATATTTAAATTTGTAACTTTATTATTTCATTAAATTATATAATATTATATTAGAATTGAGAATCAGCATATTAAGTACATGGGATTCATGATGCAATGGAAGATAATGTATTTTACATATTTTTTTATAGTACATAACATGAATTTGACAACTTTATGATTTTTTTTTATTATTATTTTTTATTGTATATTATTTAATAAAGTTGTTTTCATTTATTCATTCATTTCTTTATTTGTAACTATTTGTAATTATTCTAACTATCATTTTAATTTCATATCATATTGTGTTAATAATTAAACTGTATATGAAAACATTTGTTTTATATATTACATATTTGTATAATACAATATATAAATAATTACATTTAAAGGTTATTGATAATTAGATTATTATAACTGAATTTGTGTGTGCATGTTTGTGTGTGTGTGCTTGTGCGTGTGCGCGTGCGTGTGTGTGAAAAAGAAAAAGAAAGAAACATGTAGTTTTTATTGAATTGAAAAAGAAAAAATCCCAATTTTCTCTCTTTTCTATATTCGTTCATAAATTATATTACTTTGTCGCAGTTGGCATTAGTAACAGTGGCATATGAGAAGTTAATTAGCACAGAAAAAAATGTATTTTTAGAATGACTTTTTCGAAGCTGCTGTAAATAAAAAAAACTGATAGCTAAAGTTTAGGCATTCATTACTTTCTCTCAATTAAATTCGTTTTTTAGCACCCCCTCTGAACTGTTCAGATCCCCCTTAGCACCCCCAACAAAAAAATCCTGAAGCCGCCACTGCCCTGGACACAAAATGCGTACAGTCTTCTATATCAGCCTCGACACAGGGATGTGTCTTCGTAGATTTACACTCTGATTTGAATGCAAACAGCGCACCCTTGTGGCCCGGCTGATACAGAAGATTGTACGCTTTTTGTGTCCAGGGGATAATCTCCAAAATGGCGCTATGCTGACTCAAAAGAGACGTTACGGTGCCTAATTGTTGAATAAAGTCGTTATTTTTGTTTTATTTCTGTACAAAAAGTATTCTCGTCGCTTCATAAAATTCAGATTGAACCACTGATAGCAGATGGAGTATCCTGACAATGTCTTTCATACTTTTCTGGACCTTGACAGTGCAATTTATTTGGCAGTCAATAGGACAGTCACAAGCCTCCCGGTTCTCATCCAAAATATCTTAAATTGTGTTCCGAAGACGAACTAAGCTTGTGCGGGTTTAAAACGGCATGGGGGTAAGTGAAAAATTACAAAATTATAATTTTGGGGTGGAGTATCCCTTTAATACGCAGCAAATAAGGAATTTATTGAGGGAAAAGTCGTAGTTAATAGGGAATAAGTGTTCCCTATTCTAAAGTGCTTCCACAATATCATTAATATATAAATATCAGTATTCTTTAAATATAATTATTAGTTATATTTGTGAATCCACGTGCAAAAGCAAGCTGGAGCATGTGGAGCAGGTTACTGCATTACAAACTATTTTATTATTATTATTTACAAATAATTTGCATGGATAAGTCATTCACATAAGACTGGAAATGTATTCTAGTTTCATACTGAGTAGAAAGATCAAAAGTGTGCATTGCAATAATTGATCATTTTTGTAAATGTAAACATCTACATATAATACAATACAAACAGGTCCTGGATGAATTGCAAAGTGTATTTAAAAACCATGACTGTTGTTAGTTTGGCACATACCGGTGGCTACACTCATGTTACTGCTTTGGCATTCATGCGTGTCTGGGTTTGTAATTATCAAATTATTTTCCCAGCATCAGACATCGTAGCGGGCAAGCTCTGACATCTTGGTAAACTTGGATTAAGGTGACCTCATCTCCTGTGAATGTGCCGTTGTCTGTTTGTCAGCACCTGCTTCTTTCTCCTTCTTTCAGTAAATCCCTGTTTTTATATATTACAATCACAAACAGGATTCTTTGGAATTGATGCCAGTGCAGCTAATACTAACATCCACTGGCTTCCCTCGCCCTTCCCCCAGCAACACAGATGGGGAAAAGGGGAGGGAGATTAGATTGACTCCCAAAGGTAAAGCCAGTTTCCACCTCCAGCTGTGGAGATATTGTCGGGGTTGTGTCAGATAAAGTACATTTGCTTACCTTTAGCCCCGGTCTTAATAAAAAAATGTTTTTCCTTTGACAAGGTGTTGGCCATGTCAGCGATCAGAGTAGATCAAGCTTGTGTTTTTGTTTGTTATATGAAGTGCTGCTATACTTAGTTTCCCGCCTTACAGTTTAAGGCGGGAAAATATGCTTGTGCTTTAGCTTCATGAATCAGCCTGAAAAATACTAGTTTTTCACTAAATTTTTAATCCTAATATTATTATATTTTATTCTGTATTTGAAATACATTCTGTAAACATGTCTTCACCAACAGCTTTGGTGATTTTAATATTAGTTTTTCCCCATCCAAGTACTTGCATGACTGTACACAGCTAACAGCTAATGTTTGTTTTAAGTTATATAAATGGTAGGACAAAAATGTATTAAAGTAATGTGTATGGAACATTCTTATAACATTATTAATATGTGATATATGTTCTCATAATGTTGGGGAAAACATTCTGAGATCAACATTCTTGGAACGGCCTTATGATTTTATTTATATTTGATGAACATTCTAAGAAGTTTTTTTTTTTGTTATAATTACAACAAGAAAACTAATTTTTTTACATTCCTAGAATATTAGCTGTCAAATGACTGTCACATTTCATGGACTTTTGTGTTTGTTCTCTTTCATAGGTAACTCAACACTGCGTTGACCGCTTCGGGAACGCCTCCGCGTGACCGAGTCTTGAACCCATATAGAATCACGCCAATTCATTGGCTGATGGCGCGACGCCGTCTCTGACGCAATGACGTCGTCAGGTCATACTGGCGAACGCGCCATCCACTCCTCAGATTTCTCTGCCTTAACGAAGCGGTCACATTGCCCTTCGTTGTTGCGATTTCTTACCCATCTACTACCCTTACGATTATCCGTTTGCACTTCGGCGACTGCCTCAGTGGAACTTTGTTCTCCTCGCGGTGAAGTGCCATGGAGTTTCGTCGCTGTCAACCGCCGTGCGCGCGATTCATCGCTCGCTATGACCCGCACAGATAAGTAAAATTATATGTTTCGGGTTCACGCATGCGGTTTATGGGATTTGAATGTAATTTGTGAGAATCTCCGTCTCATAACCCTCCGCTCTCAGCTTGAGGTGTGTGAAAAGGAGTCATCCATTTTCTTCCCCGTCGCGCTCCGGAGGCCTCCGCGGCCTCTCGTAAATCCGCAACCTGGGGTTCGGATGTTTAGCTCGAGGAGACGGAGAGTGAGCAGACAGGCCTCGCCTTTTCTCTCCCTCCCTCACCAGAGCATGTGCGCGCGAATTCACCGGTTGAATTCACGCATGATTATCTGTTTCCTAGCCCGAGGGCACGTTATACTGTTTCCTTCGGGATAGATGATGTTCTGCTAACTGCGGCCAACGACTCCGAGGATTTCGGGCCTAGTTTAGCAGATGCGCTACCGCTTAGCGGTCAGGAGGCGCGGCCTTTACCGGCCTATTCTGAGCTCGTGGACGTGCTTTCGCGCGCCGCTGAGAAGCTCACGCATGGATTGGACGAGCCCCGCGACTCTCGCTCTTCGAAACTCGACGAGCGGTTTCTTAGCGGTGTAAATTCCAAAATGAGCGGAGGAAGCTGCCGTTTTTCGGTGATCTGCATCAGGAGATTTTCAGATCCTGGAAACAGCCTTTTTCTTCCCGCTTTACTAACGCGGCGGCCGCTGACTTCACCAACCTCGTGGTTTTGGTGTAGCAGGGCTATACCGCCATGCCGTGTGCGCGATTCATCGCTCGCTATGACCCGCACAGATAAGTAAATTATATGTTTGGGGTTTGCGCATGCGGTTTTTGTGATTTGAATGTAATTTTGTGAGAATCTCTGTCTCATAACCCTCCGCTTTCGGCTTGAGGTGTGTGAAAAGGAGTCATCCATTTTCTTTCCCCGCCGTGCTCCGGAGGCCTCCGCGGCTTCGCATGAATCCGCGGCCTCTCGTGATTCCGCAACCTGGGGTTCGGATGTTTAGCTCGAGGAGAAGGAGAGTGAGCAGACAGGCCTCGCCTTTCTCTCCCTCCCTAACCAGAGCATGTGCGTGCGAATTCACCGGTTGAATTCATGCAGGATTATCTGTTTCCTAGCCCTCCATACGGTGGCCACCCTTCAAGCCTACCAGACGGACGTCCTCAAGGAAACCCGAGGGGACTGGTCTGACTCCGGAGGCTGTAAAGGAGCTGCGCAGAGCCACTGACTTAGCTCTCAGAGCCACTAAGCACACCGCACGCGCCGTGGGGCACCTTATGGCGGGTTCGGTGGCCGCAGAGCGCCATTTGTGGCTAAACCTCAGAGGAGAGCCGTCTCACCGCTACGGGGCGAGGTCAGACCGCAAAAGCATTTCTGCCCGCTTCAATCGTGCTCTCCTCACTCAAAACCGTCACAGCCGCCCCTAGGGGCTTGGCGTGCGGGATGAGTTCATCCTCATTTATTCTCGGTCTGGCAGTTGGGGGACACGTTGTCTTTCCCCCGCTACAGTCCGTCCTTTCGCCGCCAGCGGGCCGCGTGTGTGGGGACACAGTCGATTCTCCCCTGCAGCGTTCGAGAAAAGACCTGCAGGGGTTTCACCGCTATGAGGCGAGGTCAGACCGCAAAAGCGTTTCTGCCCGCTTCAATCGTGCTCTCCTCACTCAAAACCATCACAGCCGCCCCTAGGGGCTTGGCGTGCGGGACGAGTTCATCCTCATTTATCCTCGGTCTGGCAGTTGGGGGACACGTTGTCTTTCCCCCGCTACAGTCCGTCCTTTCGCCGCCAGCGGGCCGCGTGTGTGGGGACACAGTCGATTCTCCCCTGCAGCGTTCGGACCCCGTGCTGACCACCTGTCAGTCCAGCACTTCACACTCCATCAACCCGGACAAGGACGCCAAGGGCTCTCCTTCGTGGCGGAGGGTGCCGCTGCTCACGATTCGGTCCGGCTACACATTTCAGTTTGGGGAATATCCCCCCCGCCACGACGGGCTCAACTGACGGTAGTAAACAGCGCCTCCAAGGCTTCTGTTCTACAGCTGTAGCTTTCCTCCCTCCTACAGAAAGGAGCGATAGAGGAAATACCGCAGTCGGACATCGAACGAGGGTTCTTCAGCCGAAGGGGGACGGCGGCCTGAGACACATTCTGGATCTACGGCGTTTTAATTTTCCCTCTACAAAGGGAAGTTCAAGATGCTGATGATAAAAACCATCATGTCTCAGGTCCAGGAGGAGGACTGGTGTGTCACCATCGACCTGAAGGATGCGTATTTCACATCCAGGTCGTTCAAGACACAGGAGATTCCTTCGGTTCGCCTTTGGAGGGAAGGCTTACCAATACAAGGTCCTGCCCTTCGGCCTGGCTTTGGCCCCGAGGACATTTACCAAAATCATGGATGCTGCACTGGCCCCTTTGAGGCTCCAGGGCATCCGTGTACTGAACTATCTGGACGACTGGCTCATTCTGGCTCACTCCAGGGAGCTAGTGAGTCGTCACAGGGATATCGTTCTTGGCCACATCCATTCTCTTGGCCTCGGGATGAACGCCAAGAAGAGTGTGCTCCTCCCATCTCAACGAACCGTATTTCTAGGGGTTCGTTTGGATTCCGTTCAGATGCAGGCCCGTTTGGCTCCTGCCCGGATACCAGTTTTTAGAGCATGTTTGGCCCGCTTCAAGCTAGGCCATCATGTCTCTGTAGGTACCTGCCGCAGGCTGTTGGGCCTTATGACAGCAGCCTCCCCTGTGTTGCCCCTAGGGCTGCTTCACATGAGGCCATTCCTTTGGTGGATGAAGGAGCTGAGGTTACACCCCACTGTACCAGCTACTCGCCTTATCAGAGTGTCACGCAGTTGCTGCCGACACCTGTTAATGTGGCGAGACCCCGTCTTTCTCCAGAGCGGGGTGAAAATGGGTGCGATCCACCGTCGCCATATGATCACGACGGACGCATCAATGACAGGCTGGGGCGCGGTCTTCGAAGGAAGGCCGGCGAGTGGAGAGTGGAAGGAAGAGTTCCTCTTTTGGCATATAAACTGCCTGGAACTCAGGGCTGTCTTCCTGGCTTTGAAGTATTTTCTCCCCGTTCTCGGGGGGCATCATATTATAGTCAGGACGGACAATATGGCGGTTGTGTCCCAAGGTATAAACCGACAAGGAGGTTCGAAGTCGCGCACCCTGGACAGGCTTGCGCGCTATCTTCTCCTTTGGTCCCAAGACAAGTTCCTCTCTTTGAGGGCGGTTCACGTTCCGGGAGTACTGAACCTGGCGGCCGATTTTCTGTCGAGACAGAAGCTCGAGCCCGGGGAATGGATGTTGAACCGTCAGACGGTATCCCAGATTTGGGATCTGTTTGGAAAAGCGGAGATGGACCTCTTTGCTTCTACAAGAGTCATCCCAGTGCCCGCTCTGGTTCTCCCTAAGTTTCCCGACGACTCTGGGCATAGTTGCGTTCGCCCACCCATGGCCGACTGCCAGTCTGTACGCGTTTCCGCCAAATAAAGCTGATTCCGGCAGTACTATGCAGAGTGAAGGTGAGCGGTGCCCATCTCCTTCTCATAGCCCCATTCTGGCCCTCCCAGACCTGGTTCTCGGAGCTAACTCCCCTCTTGTATCGGCTTCCTTGGGAGATTCCGATCAGGCGGGACTTGCTATCCCAGCTTCAGGGCAAGATCTGGCATCCTCAGCCAGAACTCTGGAAGTTGTGGGTATGGCCCATACAGGGCCAAGGGCTGTGATTGATGATTTGCCTGACGAAGTTCAGGAAACCATAGCCAGTGCCAGAGCCCCCGCTACTAGGAAGCTGTACTCTTCCAAGTGGGGCGTCTTTGAATCCTGGTGTTTGACTCGTGCAATTGACCCAGTTAACTGCCCTGTTGGTCCAGTGCTGGAGTTTTTGCAAGAAAGGCTGACAGCAGGGGCGGCTGCTACCACCCTTAGGGTTTATGTAGCGGCCATTGCAGCTCGGAGAGAGCTGGATGAGATCCCCTTGGGGAGGCATCGGATGGTCTCCGCCTTCATGCGTGGGGCCAGACGCCTTAGGCCTGTTCGCCCTACGGCAGTTCCTTCTTGGGACTTGTCAGTCGTCCTCGAAGGACTAGTGACGGCCCCTTTTGAGCCCTTAGAGTCAGCTTCGGATCGGATACTGACTCTTAAGGTTGTTCTTTTGCTGGCGCTTACGTCACTGAAAAGAGTTGGAGATCTGCAGGCTTTCTCTGATAGTGAGACATGTATGGACTTTGCCCCGGGTCTAGTCAAAGTTACCCTGCGGCCTAGGCCGGGTTACATTCCCAAGGTCTTGTCCACGTCGTTTCGATCTCAGGTGGTCATGCTTCACTCTTTCCATTCCCCTCCCTTTGCTTCAAGTAAGGATGAGAGACTCCACACGCTCTGCCCGGTCAGGGCATTGAAGCTGTATGTGGATCGCTCCAAGGTTTGGAGAAAATCTCCCCAGTTATTGATCTGTTTTGGTGCTGGTCGCCGCGGGCTTGCCACGTCAAAGCAGAGGATTTCTCACTGGGTGAGAGACGCCATTTCGCTGGCTTATGAGGCGCGGAAACTCCCTTCACCTCTTAGTCTTCGGGCGCATTCTACTAGAGGCGTAGCCTCCTCTCAAGCTCTTTTTAGAGGGGTTCCCCTGGAGGATATTTGTGTTGCGGCAGGATGTTCCTCTCCACACACCTTTGTCAGGTTTTACAACCTTGACGTTGATACGGCTCCAGGTTCTCAGGTCCTGTCTGTTTGAACCGACCGTATGTTGTGGGTTCATTATTGTGCCAGATAGGCAGCGCTTCCAGCTTGGCGTGTTTGGTATATCGTTCCCGAAGCGGTCAACGCAGTGTTGAGTTACCTATGAAAGAGAACGTCTCGGGTTACTTGCGTAACCCTTGTTCTCTGAGTAGGGAACGAGACACTGCGTTTGCTGCCAAGCTCCTCACGCTGCCGACAGGGTTCTTTTCGGCAGAGAAATCTGAGGAGTGGATGGCGCGTTCGCCAGTATGACCTGACGACGTCATTGCGTCAGAGACGGCGTCGCGCCATCAGCCAATGAATTGGCGTGATTCTATATGGGTTCAAGACTCGGTCACGCGGAGGCGTTCCCGAAGCGGTCAACGCAGTGTCTGGTTCCCTACTCAGAGAACAAGGGTTACGCAAGTAACCCGAGACGTTTTCATTTCATCTCTTGTGTTCCTTGACCTACCCTGCATCCCAATGTGCATACTATCCACCCTATCTGCCCTAAATAGTATTGGAAATTACTAATATCACACAGGATTTAGGATGGATAGTATGCACATTGGGACGCAGGCCAAGATTCTACCCTTAATTGTGTCATTATGTTCAGGTATGTCTAGTCAATTATCCTCGTTTACTCTCCCATATCAGTTGTAGTCATTTCAGTGTTTCTTTGTCCGGTCTTGTCAATGTTACCTATGTGTGTGTATGCTGCCTACCTGATGTGGATTATTTAAGACTGTTTACCGTTATCATCTTCATATTTTTGCATTTCTCCTACACCGCACCGTCACAATAACGTTATATTTTGTTTTGTTTGTGCAATGTAGTATTGTGCATGAAAATGTTAGGATAATGTTTTAAGAAACGTCGATGTGGCCTTTAAATAACGTTAAATACTCATGAAAAGAAAACTTTACATTTTAATGCTCTTAGAAATTTTATAAGCAAACATTCACATTATGATACATTTTTGTGTAAAACTAACGTTAGTAGAATGCTGCAAGAAAGATTTTTGTGACTTTTAAATAATATTATAATCACAAAAATAATTTTTTAAAAATCCAGTTATGTCCTTAGAAAATTATAAATAAACATTCAAATAACAATTTTTTTTTCATTTTTCAGTTTTTGGGTAAAAATAACTAATATTTGTCAATACAAAAACAATCCATGTTGCAAGAAATGTTTTTCTAACTATTTTGTAATTGTATAATGTTATAATCATGACAAGAAAACGTTGTAAAAAAACAGTTCAAAACTAATGATCCGACAACATTTTTATAATCTAAATGTGTAACCTGGGTAGCAACTCTTAGGCGTTTACAAGATGGCTGCCAAGTCAGGACTTTCAGTGAATTCAAGCAATTTGAATGTTATTTGCGAATTAACCATATTTACATTTTTCTACCCCAGCTTCGAACATTCTTCGGTATGTGAACATATTTTATATTCTCTAGACACCTTAATTATGAAAAAAGCTGCATTTCTAGTATCTGGCAGCATAAACTCAAGTGTGCGTCTGGCATTGCTGGTAAGGTATTATATTTCCACACCTGCTTCTCCCACCTTAAAAAAAAAAATCAATAAACTAAATGAATGAATGGAGATGTTTTATCTTCGTTCTCATAAACATCAAGAGTGTTAGCGACTGCCAAGTACCACACATAATTATACCCACTTTGTGGGTTGACAAGTTAACAATAGCGTCCTGTCTGCTTTTAGACATTATGTCTTTCATGTTTAAACTCATAATTAAACCGCTGAATGCAGAAAAATTTATGAAAGTCATTATTCAGTTTTTGATATAAAAAAATGATTTTAAAGCATTAAATTGTGTTGATGTCATTAGCTATTCAAGATAATTTTATTTAAAATCTTCATACAATGTCTGGGGAAGAAGTACAGTACAATAAGTTCCAAGAAACATAATATGTGTAATGTACATAATGAATAGATAAGTGCTACCATTCAAGAGTTTGAGATAAAAAAATCCCAACCCCTTAATCTTTTAAATGGTAGTGTTACAGTAAATGCAGAAAATGCAGTCTTACTTATGAGACTGTGCTGACAAAATGAGTCACAAAGAGCCAAAGTTTTCTTATTTTCTATTAAAATAATTAGGTTATTCTCTATTAAAATGATGTATGATTGTAGTATGATGTATGAGTATGTAGTATTATGTTAGCATGCTGTTCTGAAGATTAGCATTAGTGCACCTTTAAAGGGATAGTTCACTGAAAAATTTGAATTCCATCATTAATTACTCTCATGTCGTTCCAAACCTGTAAGAACTTCGTTCATCTTTTGAACATAAATTAAGATATGTTTGATGAAATCCGAGAGTTTTCTGACCCTCCATAGACCGCAACAAAACTGACACGTTCAAGGCCCAGAAAGGTAGTAAGGACATTATTAAAATAGTTCATGTGACATCAGTGTTTCAACAGTTATGTTACCTTTGGATCAACATGAAGGTGAGTAATTATGACAGAATTTTCATATTTGGATGATCTTCCAGTAATGTTAACAGAACATTTGTTTAAATTAACCTGGTCTTTAAAAGCATTCTCAAAACGTTATGATCCATCTACTACAAAAAATATTATCATCCATAGTTCATGGAATGTTTTTTGTTTTCCTGAAAAATTTCTTTTGAACATTCGTAAAAAAAATTTAAACATTACTGATGGTTAAACATTCAAAAGTAACATTCTCATAATGTGTGCTCAATGTTTTCTCCAACATTTACATTACCAAGAAAAATTAGATGGGGAACATTTAGAAACAATTTTTTTTATAATGTAATGGGAACGTTAACAAAACATATTTTCATTACCTGAGAAGTTGTTGAGATAAACTTGCTCTACGTTAAGAGTCCGAAGAGCTGTCTTTTGAAATGCAAAATAAGTTAAGGACAAGTAAAAGTCTTGTAAATATTGTAAACTTTTCTTTTTTTTCTCGTTCGTTATTGTTTCTCAGCTGGAAGTTGGCAAAACTAGGCCAAAGCGAGCCCAGTGCACACTTCACTGTCATGATAATGTATTCAGTCTGTTGGCTGTGTTCTGTGAGGCGTTCAGTACGGGCTCTCCGCCGTCTAGTTTCAGATCTCTGCCGTCTCGGGAGTTGCCATGTGACCTGCGGAGGCTTGTTCCTGCAACTAGCTAGAGATCCATGGGAAAGATTCTAAATGCAATCATTCTTCCTGTCATGTGTGGTCATGCTTCACCTGCATGTTTGATAGACAGAAGGTAAACATGGTTTTACGGAGGCGTAATTATACTGTTTGCCTTTGTCTTACGAATGAGTGGTCACGTGTCAAAGCAATTATGGGTCTAGGTACGTTGTGGCGTTGGCGCTTGTTGGCATTTAACAACTATGAGGGTAGAAATTGTATGCATATTTAATATCCGTCTGATATAAAATTTAAACCTGAGATATGGCTATAAAGACGTCTGTCAGATTTTTGACTTTCAGTATAATGTCTGCTCCACACTGCAGCTAATTCAGGCAAAGAACCGCCAGTAAAACAGTAATATTGGGAATTTTTTATTAGAGTTTAAAGAGGTCATACGATGCGATTTCATGTTCCTTTGTCCTTGGAGTTTTACAAGCTGTATGTGTTCAGCTAAATATTTAATAAATAAACATAACATATTTTTCTTAAACAAACATATATATAAATATAAATGTATATTTACATAATAAATATACACAGTACACACACTTATTCTGTAAACAAAATTTGTAATCGTTTAATTAATCGTTTGACAGCACTTCGGCAAAGGAGAAGTGCTCACTAACACAGATTTCGACAGATTTGTGAACAATATTTGAGAGAAATGGGCCTTTTGTGTTCATAGAAAAAGTCTTAGATCGTTGAGTTCAGCCTATGAAAAATGGGGGCAAAAACAAAAGTGTTGCGTTTATAATTTTGTTCAGTGTATGTATATATATACTTTATATTTCTATGCACAAAATGTTTAATCTAGATTTTATATATTTATACCAATTGTTTATCTTTGCTGTTATGCCGTTTTGGCTGCTTGCAGTGTTTATGCGCTTGATTATCAACAAAAAATACTTCTAAAATCGTGCACAGTTTTCATTATGCTATATTCAAACATACAATAGCGATATTTGGCATTCATCAATGCAAATACATTCCCATGTTCTCTAAAAACCAATGCACATAATGGTTAAAACACCTTACCATACTGTTTCCAGAGGCAAACGAAAATACAAAATATGCTAAACAAGTCGATTCTCCAACCTTCTCACTTTCAGCATTAGCAAGAATCCTCAATTTCACACGACTGCTGCATGTTTAGTGTGATATTAAATAGCATATATGATCATTCCACACATCTTTCCTGTCAATGTCACCAGCCCGCAGGCATTCGCTCTCCAGTCTGATACGAATCAGATCCTTTTACCGTTTGAATTGGTATCAACAGATCTCCTCGCTGTGATTGTGAATAAATCAAGGCTTTGTGTATTGTACACACGGCACATTGGCTATTGTTTGATAATCTCAGGTTGGATTTCATTGGGAAGAGGTGTGACTGTTGTTTTCGTCTCGCCCTGCCTTGTCCCTTCTGGGTCGAATTTTTTGCAAAATTAGGTAAACGGATGCCTCGGAAACATCAAATCGTGAATGTGTTTGTTTGTGACCAGACATCCACACGTTAAGTCGTTCATTTGTGTCCGTATGGACACTATGCATAATTTCATTGTGACAGGTTAATGTGTTGCCGTCTGTTGGTTTGTGTAAGCGAGCGCAGCAGCTCTCGACTCGTAGCCTGGTGCTGATGGCCCTGCTCATCTGCTGTGAAATGCACATATGTTCAACCAAGAACATTATTGTGTGTGTGCGTAGTTGCACATTGAACATTTGTCGCTGTAACCACATCGGATTTGCTCCCGAAGTGGTCTTACTGTTGTCAAATGATTGATTTTTTATTGTACACTCTTATAAATAAAGATTCCAAAAAAGGGTTTTCGCAGTGATGCCATAAATTCTAAGAAGCATTTTGGGTTCAAGTTTCAATTTATTTATATAGCTCATACAAAACAGCCACACGGTGACCAAAGTGCTGCACAGAGATTCAAAAATCATCACAACTACACAATTGAACAGGGACTCGCCCTATAAAATAAGTAAATAGATATTAAAAACACAAAAGAGACAAAAAAATATAAACCCATAAAAACTAAGCAAAAACCGTGATAGAAAATTATTTATAAGCCAGAGAGAACAGATATGTTTTTAGGAGAGATTTGAAAGTGGACAGAGAAGGTGCGGGTCTGATATCTAAAGAATCTCTCAGTGAACAGTTCTTACACTCTTAAAAATAAAGGTTATTCAAAGGTTATTGGGAGAACCCCAAAAACTCCCTTTTCGAACCTTTTTTTTAATAAGAGTACGTTATTAAAATGTTCTTCCAATTACACTCTTAAAAACGAGCATCCATAGAACATTTACATTGCACAAAATGTTTGTTTTAGTGGGGGAAAAGTCATTTTAAGAACATGTCAAAGAAGGGTTCTTTGGGGAAGCAAGAATTGTTCTTCTACTAAGTCATTGCACTCTTAAAAATAAAGGTTATTTATTGGCATTAATGGTTTGATGTTCTTAAAAGAACCTTTAATAACCATGCAACAGTTCTATTACACAAAAGTTTATTTTGCACTCTTAAAAATAAAGGTTATTTACTGGTGCCAGTGGTTCCATTAAGAACCTTGGAACCTTTCCATTCTACAAAAGATGTGTTATATAGTGGGAAAAGATTATTCAGATTTTTAAAGTCTTCAACTAAATGGTTATTTTGAAAACTATTCAAGTTTAGTCTATGAAAGCTTATTGAGGAAACCAAAAAATATATATTCTATAGCATCACTGCAAAAAAAAATTGAAACCTTTATTTTAAAGACTAAATAAAAAATGTATTTACACCATGAAAATAATGTTTCTTTTAAGAACAGTTAAATAAAAGGTTCTTCAAGGAACCCTCTCATAGAACTTTATTTTAGCATGAGAATTCTGCAGTGACTGGCAAGGTTAAAACAGGGTCACTCAGGTGTGGTACACATGGCTATTACAATTTTACATTACCAAGGTTTCTCAAGGTTTCTTTATTTGTCACATAATAAATTATACAGGGTATAATCAGAAGTGAAATGTAAATCAGATGTGAAATGTAAAATCAGAAGTGAAATGTAAACCCAAAATGGTTCTTCTATTGCATCACTACACCATCAAAAGTCCTTTATAGTGGTAAAACATCCTTCACACTAAGAAAAGAAAAAAACTTATTTTAAGAAGTGTTCACAGAAAGGTTCTTTGAAGAACCCAAAATGGCCGCATTGCATTGAAAATCTTGTTTAAATGTAACATCTGCACCTCATTCTTACACATTTTGTTCATTTTTCTTCCTACAGTGCTCACTAAAAAGAAAATCCATGTACAAATTCCACCACAGGACACTATTATCCCAATCCAGCCCACCAACTCCAGATCCAAACCGGGCACACCCAACAACGGAGTCGCCCACATCTCAACTATCTCATCCATCCTATTTCTTCCTCACTTATTCATAATACAGCTCCTTCTGTGGCCCGATGGCATCTGACGCAATGTAAAAAGAGTGAAGGATTCAAGCATGCATTTGCACTAGGCCCTTAGAAGTCTGCACATTCGTCTTCTGATCTCATCAGATGCTCAGTAAGTTCTGACCCCCCACAGGATACGACTATTCACAAACTGGTTATTCATCTACTCTGGACCTGTTTTAAAGGGTTTTATGTAGCTACTAAGTAGTGTACACAGACATTTGTGATCATAGAACACCATCATTTCTTTGGTGGTTTTAATGTCATATTTTATAGTGCCACTATTTTGCGACTTCATTGAATAAGGATTTACAATTACATTTGTCTAGTTCGGTACAATTTAGTGTAACACATCACATCCTGAATTCATTCACACCTTGCAGGAGTTACATGATGGAAAGGCTGTTTTGTTTTTTTATAAATGTGTGAGTATTATTGTATGTGTGGATTGTATGTGGAGCTATTTTAATTCTCCTTTCTTTAAGTTTACCTGGGTGAATCTTACAGAGGTTATATTTCACCCCGAAATTTAGGCGGGGGGATAAATCATTGTTTAATTATGAAAATAATGGCAATTTCGCAACATGAAGATTATTTACTAATAATCAGAATCTGAAAAAAAGCATTATTTAATATTTTATATATGAATGTTTCTAATATTGTCCCCAAAATACATTTACATTTCTTTGTATTATAATAGTGATAATTTGAGTTAAAATCTATATAATTGACATGAAAATAAATCATAAATGCATAAATAAATCATTCAATCTTAACTGTCTTCAAAAAAAGACCAATTTGCATTACTTAAAATATCATGTATTCTGTCTCTTGATTTTGAGATGGAAAAATTACCCAGTTTTTGCAAGATTGACCCACGTATTTGTGCAATTGTAGGGCTTTTTTGTAAAAAGTAAAATTGTACATTTAACATATTTATACTGAAATCTATACAAAGTGTGTATATGATAGTCTGGTTGTGCATATAACCATTTAAAACAAAGAAAATAGCTTTAAATTAACTCTAGGATGTTGAATAACATTTCATAACATTTGCATTTAACCCTTCTAGATGCAACATTTCCCTACATGTTGTTTGATTTGACAGTTTGCCGTGACGTCACAGTCTTAAACTTTTGTTTGAATACATTAATGTCACTTTCCATGTGGCTCTGACCGCGCCGCGTATCATGTGTTACTCTTGAGTGCTCGCTCATTAAATCGATCAATAAAATATCATATTTTCAAAGTATGCACGTGTCTTTTTGATCTATCTCCCTCTCTTTCACGCTCTCACTCTTGCTGTTTGAAATTTTAATTTGTGTTTCCTATTTTCGCACCTCAGCGACAGCGTCAGCATCAATCGCTTGGGGTTCTTCTCGTCTAGTCAAGTCAAGTCACCTTTATTTATATCAAAGCATAGTAAAATATTAAAATAGGAAAATAGTGCGTCAATAATGTAAAATGACAAGATTAAACTTTTACATTTTTCAGTTAAAGGCATTTCATTATTGAATTCAGTGATGGCATCGTCCAGCTCAGTTCAGTTTAAATAATATCTGTGCAATCAAGTCGGTGATATCGCTGGAAATAATGTGTCCCCAACTAAGCAAGCCAGAACGGCAAGGAACCAAAACTCCATCGGTGCACTGTAAACCCTAATGTTGTTTTAACTTAAACAATCAAGTAATTTTGACTGAACATTACTTAAAATTTTGCATTTTGGCCCTGTCGCTTAAAAATATGAGTTAATCTAACTTATTTACCTTCAAAATGCATAAACTTAAGATTTCAAGTATTGTGAGCTCAAAATCATGATTAATAGGTCATTGTCATTTTCACAAATGTAGTCTTCTTGACTGTACAATTCTAATACCGTGTGTATCCTTTAAGTGCAAAGTCTTTTCTATTTTTATCAGAAAACAAATGGCTTCAATTGCAATTATTGACCATAATGGGAATACATTTAGGCTATTTATTAGGCTATTTATTTATTAGGCTTGAACCAAATATTATGACACCCACTAACTGCGCAAAGTAACAGTCTTTCTGTGGTCCCTATAGTAAACTAGCCTGTAAAATCTACACAGTAAACGCAAAACTACGGAATCACAATACAACTACTATTAGCGGAAGTGCTTCCTTCTTTTTTCTTTTTTTTGATGTTGTCTACGTAAGCACCCGCGCTTACGTTCTAACGCTCACATATCATGCTTACGCTGTTCTTCCTAATGTGATTGGCCATGCAATGAGTTCCGCCTAGCAACAAGAGAACTAATGCACTGATTGGTGGATTACAAAATTGGTCCTTTTTCCCTTTTTGACCTCATGTTTCAAGACGAAGTTTTTCTTCTATGCTCGGTAAGTAAAATTATGTAGATATAATTATTTTAAGTGAAATATGCTTGTTTAAATCCTTGTGGTACGTTTCTATAATAAAAGACAACGCAGCCATACTTACAATATTTCCCAGTCAAACTTTGCCAGCATAGCCATCAAGTAACGATATGGATCTGTGATGGTATGATAACTGAGATATCAGATTGTTCTTTATTTTAATTGTTATACTGACCCATATTAGTTATATACTTAATCATAGTGTAAACGTGTATTTTGTGGGAAAGATCTTGGCAGCCACTTCTGAGATAAATTAACGTTGTTCCCCCGTTCAAATTTTCCAACCTTGCCATTAGTTAACGACATTTTCTTAATGATTTTGTGATGTTACAATTTTATTGAAACGACAATGTATTTCTTATTTTACCAGTGAAGTGTACGTATTTGATGAAGTCACATAATCTTTTTTCTTTGAGAGAAAGAACATGGCAGCTAACGTTACTGCTTAATGTTAGACCATGTGGGTTAGTTTTTTCCCGGGCGAACTTTGTAAGTGTCGCCATTAATTAACAATATTTTGAGGATAATCTTCACAATCGTACCTTGAGAACTCGACTTTTTTTCACATTTAGACATTTTGACAGCGAATTCTAGGTTAATTGTGTGTTATGAGAACATTGCAAGTTTTGCTACTTTAGCTGAGACTAATTAGGCTAGTGATGTTTCATAGATGGCGAAATTACAGACCATCTTCACACTGGTCACCAGTAATTAGCTAACGTACAAAGTGATTTACTTATTTAACAGCTGTATCTATCTGATGTACCTTTCAGGCTAATTGTCACTTTTTAGAGCCAGAGACCTTTTATTTGCACATTTAGGTTTATTTTGGATAACATTGTAAGATTACCATCTTAATTATAGTGTAATTTTCTTTGTTTTTGCACTGACTTTGTTCAATTTAATATTTTCAACTTTTCTGTTCTAGGTGAGATGAGACAAGGACATGTGGAAATGTAAGTATTGCATTTTTGACTCTGCAAAAAGAGGTGTACTTCTCAAACATTATCGTTTAAAACATGGTTCTCATACAAAAACTGTACCTTTTCCATGCCTACACAATGACTGTCTTTGTACGTTCAACTCCATTAGTTGTTTAAAAGTTCATTTGGCAAAAATTCATACAAAAACACAATTGGGACACGATCGGGAAATAGCACCACTTACATTTACTTGTCAGCATTGTGAATTTTCTGAGCCCGGACCAGAAGCAGATTTTCTGAAGCACTTGCGTAGTAGACATTTGAGTAAAAATGAAAAGATACAGTGTCCCTACAAACATTGCAAGTTTCAAAGCAGTGTTTATGCAACATTTAATGCACATTTAAGTAAGAAACATAATGGACATGACTGGAAAATGCTAAAGCCAGAAATTGTTTCTGGCCAAAGTGATGAAAATGAGAGTGAAGGACAAGAACAGATTTCTTTTGATGCGATTCAAACAGAGGATAATGAAGGTGAATCAGCTGATTCTGCTGATGTAACTCATTCTGATTTAGCAAATCAGTTGGAACACAATTTGGCTAGCCTTTTTTTAAAGATGCAAAGCATTCTTCATATTCCGGCAAGTTCTATTCAAGAAATCATTCAGCAATTTAATCAGATACATGCATTGTCTCTGCCACTGTTGAACAAAACTACTTCAAGTGTCCTGAAGAGGTGTCTTCCAAATGCTGATGAGTCCCTTATTGCAGAGGTGGTAAATGCGGTTTCAGAAAGCAATGTTTTTTCCAAATGCTGTGACTCTGGTGGATGCTTGTCAACAATTAAAAGAAGAAACTCCTATGTTTTAGCTGAGTTTCCTTTGGTTATGCCAGTAGAGTACATGATTGATAGGGAAACAAAACCTGTTGTATATGTACCAATCCTACCTATGCTACAGAAAATGTTAAACAAGTCAGACATTTTGGACAAAGCACTTTCAATACCAGAATCTGAACCCGTTATGTACAGTTCTTACAACGATGGTCACTACTTCAAAAACAATAGTCTTCTCAACAGTGAAGAATTTCGAATAGCTCTAGGATTCTATGTTGATGACTTTGAGGTAGCCAATCCGTTAGGGACATCCAGAGGTAAACACAAAATTTGTGCAATTTACTGGGTGTTGGCAAACATACCTGTAAAACATAGGTCAATGTTACGGTCTATCCAACTTGGTCTTCTCTGTAATGCTGGTACAGTAAAGGAGTATGGCTATGAAAAAGTCATGCAACCACTTGTTAAAGACCTTGTTAATTTGGAGCAGACCGGTTTATTCATTGATCATTTGGGAGCAACTGTGAAAGGGACTGTCCTATATGTTTCAGCTGATAACCTTGGTGCTCATTCTATGGCAGGATTCCTTGAGGGTTTTACTGCAGCGAGATTCTGCCGTTTTTGCATGGGAACAAGAACTGAGGTTCAGCACACAGAGGTAGGTTCTAGCAACTTTGAAACTCGCACTAAAGACACTCATGACAGGCATGTTAAGGAGGTAAAGCAGGATCCTTCTTTGAGTAAGCTGTATGGAGTGAGAGGAAGCTGTCCACTTACTGATGCTTTGCAAAATTTTCACGCTGTCACTGGCTACCCCCCAGATATTTTACATGACCTGCTGGAGGGCATTGTGCCAGCTGAACTCTGTCTCTGCCTTTCAGAGATGATTAAAAAGAAATACATCTCTCTCGAGTCAGTGAACCATGCAATTAAGAACTTTGCGTACACTTTCTCTGATAAAACTAACAGACCTCAGCAAATTCCAAAGGCTTTTGCCACCAAAGGAACAATTGGTGGCAATGGCCACGAAAATTGGACCTTGCTTAGACTTCTTCCTCTTTTAATTGGAGATGATGTCCCAGAAGGAGATACTTCATGGGAAATTTTGATGCTTCTTAAAGATATATTTGAATTGGCTGTGGCATCAAAACATACAGAGGAGTCCATTGATTTCTTGAAGTGCAAAATAACAGAGCACAGAGAACTGCTGCAATCAGCATTCCCTGGTTTTAGACTGAAACCAAAGCATCATTTCGTTGAGCACTACCCCCAGCTGATTAAAGCCTTTGGCCCACTGTCTGATGTTTGGACAATGCGGTTTGAGGGCAAACACAAATTTTTAAAAAAAGTAATTCGGGAATCTCAAAACTTCAAAAATGTTGCCCTCACACTGGCTGTCCAACATCAGAGAATGATGGCGTACTATCTGGATTCTAGCTCATTTTTTAGTCCCTCAATTGAAATGGACAAAGTCAAAACCGCATTGGTTACGTCATTTCCTGATCACATTCAGCAGGTGATCCGTCAAATTACACCACAGCTAAAGACAGTGCTGATTGCTTCCTCTGTGACAGTTGATGCAATTGAATACCGTGCAGATATGGTCATCTCTGCTGGGTCATGCTCTGGTCTCCCAGAATTCAAGATGATATCACAGATTGTGGCAGTGAACTCTGAGATTCTATTTGTCTGTAAACAAATGTCAGCTTGGTACATTGAGCATATTCGGTCATTCGAACTTTGCAGCAGCCATGTTACTTCCCTCTGTGTGACTCAGATGTCAGAGCTCAATGAGGTTTTCCCTCTGTCATGTTACACTGTAAAAGGTAGGATGATGGTGACACCTAAACGTTACATCTTGTGCTAAGTGAATGATCCAGTGTTTAATGTTTTTCATTTTCTCTCTATTTTTTCTCTAGCCTTTTGGTTGCAGTGAAGTCCTGAGGGTTGTGATCAGACTTAATATGGTATTTATGGCCATTCCAACTTAAAGGGTTAGTTCACCCAAAAATAAAATTTCAGTCATTAGTTTCTCACCCTCATGTCATTCAAAACCTGTATGTCCTTGTTCATCTTCGGAACACACATTAAGATGTTTTTGATTAAATCTGAAGTGGTTTCCCCCCCTCTATAGACAGCAATGAAACTGACACTTTCAAGTCCCAGAAAGGTAAGAAAGACATCGTTAAAATAGTCCATCTGTCTACAGTGGTTCAACCTTAATTTAAAGAAGCGATGAGTATTTTTGTGTGCCAAAAAAAAAAATGAATAAAACAGAAATAACGACTTTATTCAACAGTTTCCTACAAATTTATAGTTACTTTATTTTCTATTTTTTTCCACACAAAAGTATTCTCGCTGCTTCATAAAATTAAGATTGAACCACTGTAGTCACATGGACTACTTTAACGATGTCTTTCCTACCTTTCTGAGACTTGAAAGTGTCCGCTGCATTGGAGAAAGGAAATCGTCTCAGATTTAATCAAAAATCTCTTAATTTGTATTCTAAAGATAAAAGAAGGACTTACGAGTTTTGAACTACATAAGAGTGAGAAATTAATGACTGAAATGTAATTTTTGGGTGAAATAACCTTTTAATTACTTAACGTCATGTCATTCCAAACCTGAAGACTTTTGTTGATCCTCAGAATACAAATGTAGAATTTTTATAAAATCTTGACAGCTTGCTTTCCCTCCATTGACAGCTACGCAACTGACACTTTCAAGTCCCAGAAAGGTAGGAAAGAAATCATTAAAGCAATCCATGTGACTCCAGTGGTTTAAGCTCAAATTGACTTGGGTGCTTTGTTTGCCCAAAATAAAAAACAATTTACAACTTTACACATTATCCAAAAAAAATTACTTAACATTTATCTAGTACAGGATTACTTTAATGATATCTTTACTATCTTTCTGGGCCTGTAAAGTGCTAGTTGCAAAGGCTGTCAATCGAGGGACCGAAATTGAGATTTTTTTTAAAATGTGTATTTGGTACATGTATGGAAGTCTTGCAGGTTGGGAACGACGTGAGGGACAGTAGATAATGACAGAATTTACCTTGTTGAGTGAACTAACGCTTTAATACACATTTTACACAATTTTGGAGTTTTCCTTGGTGTGTTCACATTTCAGTCAATAGTAATTACTGTTTTACTTGTTAGATGTCTTCTCAAGAGAAAACTATCCTAAGAGTTATTCTGACAGAAGGGGACATAAGGAAGGTCTCACTGGCCAAGAAGCCTGATTCAGTTGATGCCTTGGTTGTTGCTTTAAAAGAGAGTTTGGGGCTTAATTACAACTTTTCACTTCAGTATGAAGATCAGGACTTTGGGAATGCACTTTGCAACCTAACAGACATATCAGAGCTTCAAGATAGAGCTACACTGAAAATCATTCCTGTAATTGAACTAGTACCATTGAATCGAGAGGAAATACTGGATGACTCTGCAAGCACAGCCGACACAGTGATACTTTCTACCTCATCACAGGAAAGGAAAACGCAATGGCCAAAAGAATTTGAGATCCCTTACTTCACAGTTGATGTTGAATACCGCCTGCGACAGGGCAACCTGGCCTACCTCAAGGACAGCACATACCTCAAACTGACCAAAGAACTTAAGCATGACATCCTGGAAAAACTGGCCGAAAACATGTTCAGCTTCAAAGCCTATCCAACAAATGATGACTATGCACAGGTTGCTGCTGCTCTGGTAAATAAGCATCCATGTCTTCTGGAAAGTGGATCATCTACAGGCTGGGGGGGGGGTGGAAGAACAGTCTAAAATTCAAAATGGGGAATTTTAGATCCAAGATGAGAAACTTGGGATACCCTGATGTAACCATTGATGGAGGAAGGAGAGGCACAAACAACCCTGAAGGAATGCCATCAAGAAAAGAAGCCAAAGAAATGTGAAATCAACTTTCTTCCAAACTTTCCAGAAGGACATAATGATGACAGCCTTGAATCAGTTCGTAAAGAAATTCAAGATGAAATTAAGACGAGAACACCCAGTTCATCCCTTCTGGCACAACAGATGGACCTGACTTTTGCGCTTAGGCGTAAAGAGATAGTTGAGACTGCACCTGCAATCAGTGACATGCTTGAACGTTGGCCTGCCCTCTTCCGTGAGCCTCAGGTAAGTCGCTTTTCTGTTTTCAATGCATTAAAAGGACTGTTCACCTAAACAATTTTCTCATTTAGTCACCCTTATGCAATGTAAAGTTGGCATGATGGAGTACTTTTGCAGAACACATTTAAAGAAAGAACAAACAAACAAAAACACTATTTCTTAGCCTCTTCATTATTTCGTAATTATTTCTTAGCCATGTAAAGCATTTCTGTGTGAAATCTAATGTGATTATGTGACCTGGCCTTGTCTCCCCCCAGGTTTGCATGGAGTTCAACAGAATTACGGGAAAAAATCTAAAGCAGGAATTCTACGAAAACCTGGACAGACACAGTTCACGGTTCATGGAGCTTTTTAAAAACAGAAGGGGGACTCCTGGTCAGTGCTTGTTGAACTTTTTACAGCAAATAAAGGTCAGTAATTATTTGTCTTATTTAACATAACTTAAAGGTACTGTGTAGTTCATCCAAAAATTGAAGTTTTGTCATTTACTCACCTGCAGTTGTTCCAAACCTGTATAAATTTATTTTCTCTGAACACAAAGGAAGATATTTTAAAGGAATGTTTGTAGCTAAACAATTTTGGGGCAGCATTGTCTTCCTTAGTATTTCTTTTTAGTATGTACATGTCAGTGGTGCCCCAAATCTGCTTGGTTTGGAACAAATGTAGGGTGAGTAAACCATCACAGAATTTTCTTTTTTGTGTGAACTATCCCTTTAAATCCCTTTAAAAAAATGTAATTTATTTCTTATTTTCATATCAGTAATCTGTTATGTATAATAGATAATCTAATATTTAATTTAAATCATATATTCTCATAACAATGCCTAAAATACATTGATAATGAGTTTTTCTGGCATTAATAGAATTTCATGTTTTCCACTAAAGTCAGCACAGCCAACTGAGGTCCGAACCCTTGTTCTTCGAGGACTGCCTATCATGCTTGGAGATGATGACTCTTCTTTCTTCAAGTCATGTTTAGTAAGTACATCTGTTCTTAAAAGGGATAGTTCACCCACAAATGATTACACCATGGTTTACTGACCCTCAAGCCACCCAATCAGAGTTATAATAAAATATATCCTGGCTCTTCCAAGCTTTATAATGGGAGTGAATGGAGGATGAAATTTTGAAGCTCCAAAAATTCCATCCATCATAAAACTGTTCCACATGGCTTCAGGGGGTTAATAAATGGGCTGTGAAATGAATCAATGTGTTTGTGTAAGAAGATATCCATATTTAAAACTTTCAACTTACGAAGAAACTGTAACACCTCTCGTAGTTCAAAACACTTAAGGTACATCATACATCACATTACTTGCACTTTTATTGTAAATTGAATATGGTCCACCGGAAGCTGGATATTTTACTTTATTGAAAGGCCTGAGTGTGAGTATATTTAAATTTTTGGGTGAAGTATTCCTTTAATATACAAATGTGGCCAACCTTTTTTTATGCAATGTCATTTATAATGCATACTTTAAAAAGTGTATACCAAATTCTTTGCAGGAAGCATCTACATTTGCATAAATTCAAGTGTATACATGTCAGTATAATGTTGGATTTGGGTTAGTGATTTGAAACTTAGTGCACATTCTGATAAACATGCATTGATGATAAACCTTTGATTCCTGATCACAATACTATATTTATACCTGTTTTTTCACTAGGTGACTGATAATCGCAACACTATCCTTGATGTGCCAGTGGGGATCTTATTCGAGGACACTGATCTTCAGCCCCCCAACTCCTTGCATTTGACTTCTTCGATTGGAATAATTCTTGAAGGCCAAGTGGTGATGGACAAAATGCAGGACCTCCCACAGGCAATCTGTCTTCTCTTTGGTCTGATTTACGCACTAGACCTGAATTACCCAAAATCACTCGCCAACACGTTTGATTTCATCCAGCGTGTACTAATGTCAATGGGACAGAATGCTCTTAAGCCTAGAGTGCAGTCTCTGGCAAACCAGCTATTTGCTTAAGAAACGTCACTGATACTTTAACACCACTCTTTGTTTGGGGTTTTTCCCCCTTGATTTACTCCATTATCCATTTATGAAGAATAAAATGTATGTTGAAATTGTTAAATGCAGAGTTCTACAACTGATGTGCAGTAGTTACTTTGGGTTACAGTAGTTACTTGTTGTTACCATTGTTACACCTCTGTAGTGTGGTTGTGACCCAGTAATATTTTCATTACAGTATAGTTTGTACTGTAATATTGTGACATTTGGGCCAAAGGCACTGAACATGTTCAGTAGGTTTTATTTTAGTTTGCCGTCTTTGCACAAAGCTTAAACATTTAAATGTAGTAAGAAAGTAATTATATTTAGCATACATGTTCAGTACATTAACAATCGTGAGGCATAAAAAGTGTAATTATTAAGCAGTTATTAAGAGTTGTACAATTGATGTAAGTGCACTTATGTTGGACATTTTTACTGTTGTTACCACCTTTACAGTGTGGTTGTGACCCAGTAAATTTCCACTACAGTATAGTTTGTATTGTAATACTGTGAAATTTTGGTGCAAGACACGGAGTATGTTTTCAGTTAGCCAATTTTTGCACAAAGCTGCAACGGTCAAATGTAATAGCTATGTTTACATTATCATAATTGTGATACTTGAGTGAAGTATATATGTGCAGAATTGTACAATTGATGTACTGCACTAATTTTGTTACAACCTTTACAGTGTAGCTATGACCCATTTCCATTACAGTAGTGTTTACTGTACTTTAATATTGTGACATTTTGTCAATAAAAAGTCAAAGATTAAATATGATGTTCATTGTTTTATTTCAGTTCGGTGTGCACAGAGCTTGCAGTAAAAAATAAGAACATCATTAAACTTTTTTTATATTTCCATGTTGATTTAACTTAAATATATAAGTACACTTAAAATTAATACCAAGTTAAGTGAACGTAATGGTGTAAGTACATTAAATAAGCGCCAAGTTTAGTGAACTGAACGATTTAAGTATAGTCTACAAAACCGCCAAGTTAAATAAACTTAAATATGCAAGTTTTGGGAGACTCCATTACTCAATTAAATTGAGGCAACGAGTTTACTCAATCAATTTAGTTCAGTTAACTTATTAGGGTTTTCAGTGTGACAGAATGGACAACAAACCTTGGGAGAAACCAGGCTCAGTTGGGGGGGCCAGTTCCCCTCCGGCCAGATGAACCAGCAGTTTGTTCCAACTGCAGCAAAGTCAGATTGTAAGGGCTTCACTGGTTCCAGGGGTCTTTTCACGACGGCTGTCTAGGTGACAAGGTCCTCACTGGGGATCTGTCTCTGGGGCTCATCTAGGTGTCCTGGTCTCCGCTGACGTTCAGGGCTGTAGAGGTCGTCTCTAGGTGCTGATCCACCATCTGATCTGGATACGGACTGGATCTGGTGACTGCAGTGATCATCTGATCTGGATACGGACTGGATCTGGTGACTGCAGTGATCATCTGATCTGGATACGGACTGGATCTGGTGACTGCAGTGATCATCTGATCTGGATACGGACTGGATCTGGTGATTGCAGTGATCATCTGATCTGGATACGGACTGGATCTGGTGATTGCAGTGATCATCTGATCTGGATACGGACTGGATCTGGTGATTGCAGTGATCATCTGATCTGGATACGGACTGGATCTGGTGATTGCAGTGATCATCTGATCTGGATATGGACTGGATCTGGTGATTGCAGTGATCATCTGATCTGGATACGGACTGGATCTGGTGATTGCAGTGATCATCTGATCTGGATACGGACTGGATCTGGTGATTGCAGTGATCATCTGATCTGGATACGGACTGGATCTGGTGATTGCAGTGATCATCTGATCTGGATACGGACTGGATCTGGTGATTGCAGTGATCATCTGATCTGGATACGGACTGGATCTGGTGATTGCAGTGATCATCTGATCTGGATACGGACTGGATCTGGTGATTGCAGTGATCATCTGATCTGGATACGGACTGGATCTGGTGATTGCAGTGATCATCTGATCTGGATACGGACTGGATCTGGTGATTGCAGTGATCATCTGATCTGGATACGGACTGGATCTGGTGATTGCAGTGATCATCTGATCTGGATACGGACTGGATCTGGTGATTGCAGTGATCATCTGATCTGGATACGGACTGGATCTGGTGATTGCAGTGATCATCTGATCTGGATACGGACTGGATCTGGTGATTGCAGTGATCATCTGATCTGGATACGGACTGGATCTGGTGATTGCAGTGATCATCTGATCTGGATACGGACTGGATCTGGTGATTGCAGTGATCATCTGATCTGGATACGGACTGGATCTGGTGATTGCAGTGATCATCTGATCTGGATACGGACTGGATCTGGTGATTGCAGTGATCATCTGATCTGGATACGGACTGGATCTGGTGATTGCAGTGATCATCTGATCTGGATAAGGACCGGATCAGGTGGCTATGGTGAACTCAGATTAAGAAAGAAACAGACTAATATTAGCGTAGATGTCAATCTTCTTATGATGTAATAAATACATCTTGTTTTTTTTAAACGAACAACTTATGTGTTCCAAGTGTTCCCGTTCCGGTTGACCTAATTAATGCAGCCTAACAATCCTTTAACAGATTTGAATATTAGAAGTGTATTAGTGTGTTAAGTGTACGCCAGGTTAAAGAGATGGGTCTTTAATTTAGATTTAAACTGACAGAGTGTGTCTGCCTCCCGAACAGTGCTGGGTAGATTGTTACAGAGATTGGGTGCTAAATAGAAAAAGGATCTGCCGCCAGCAGTTGATTTTGATATTCTAGCTATTATCAAATGGCCAGAGTTTTGAGATCGTAGCGGACGTGGAGAACTATAAAGCGATAAAAGTTCGCTCAAGTACTGAGGAGCTAAGCCATTCAGGGCTTAATAAGTAATTAACAAGATTTTAAAATCTATACGATGTTTAATAGAGAGCCAGTGCAGTGTTGACAGAACCGGGCTAATGTGTTCATACTTCCTGGTTCTGGTAACGACTCTAGCTGCTGCATTTTGGACCATCTGTAGATTGTTTATTAAGCGTGCAGAACAACCACCTAATGAAGGAATTTACAATAATCTAACCTTGAGGGTCATAAACGCATTAATTAACATTTCTGCATTTGACATTAAGAGCATAGGTCTCCGTTTAGATATATATTTTTAAGATGAAAAAATTCCGTTTTACAAATGCTATAAACGTGGCTGTCAAAGGAGAGATTACTATCAAATAGCACACCTAGGTTCCTGACTGACGATGAAGAATCAACAGAGCAGCCATCAAGTGTTAGACAGTGTTTTAGGTTATTACTTGTGGGGGTTTTAGTATTTTATCTTCCTGTTCCTGTCGCCAACCTGTTTTTGTATCAATTACATAATTTCTGACAACACATTCTGTGCTTTATAACTAAGCGATGTTTGCAATAAACCCGTCACGCCCAGAAAGCACAATTAAGTCGTCAGGTCTTTCCGCAGACATGTTGTAATTTATGCTTGCTTTTTTAATTAGCTATGTCTTATTATTTAGATGCCAATTAAGCTGTCATGACCATTTCCTGCTCTCCAGCTACACTGAAACCCTTCATTTCCACGTTGCGTTTTTATGCCAGCATGGCACTGTCAAGGAAATGCTGGCTTTGAAACTGATTTGAGCTTAATTGCTTTATTATTATTTATTTTTTTCGGTCAATCATGACTCACTTTCATTTTTCACCGGCACGGCTATGCTTATTGTCGTGAAAATAATTCTTCTTCTTCATGCAGCTGTGTAAACCCCATGTAGGCTAATTGAAATAAACCCGCTCAACACAAACCCGCAAGAATTTAATTGCACTTAATTAGACGTGTCTTGACTGAAAAATAACAGGCTTTCACAGCTGGCTGTGTTCTCGGTTTCAGCCTAAATCCAATTCACTCTGTTATATGATCGCGTCCATTTAATATCCCACCTCAAAATCAATTGCCATGCGGGATACATTGTGTTACAGTAGTCTGGGAAGGCGGCAGGGGGCGTCGACTACCACCTGCAGGTACCCACCCTTCCTCTTTATTCTGCCATAGGGCTGGACTTGTTCAGTAATGTTAGGAAATTCGAACGAAAAGATCAATTCAATGAATCGATTCATTTGATTCATCGCCCAAAAATATTCCTCGAACGTTTCTTCCTTTTGCTTAAGTTGCAATGTTTTCACTTTAGTACTTTAAAAAAAAGTAGCTTATTTAATTTAATACAATTTCCCACTTAATTTAGCTCATTTTGGCTGCCAATTCTCGTTACTGGACGAGGAAACGAAAATGTCAACGCAAAACCTTGTTTTTTTTCTGGATTACAAGATAAATTGTTTCTGAGATATGCACTCTTAAAAATAAAGGTGCTTAAAAAAAGATGCTTTCTCGCCTTTTTATAATCTGAAGAACCGTCTTTCGCCACAAAGAACCGTTTGTGAAACAGAAAGGTTCTTCAGATGTTAAAGGTTCTTAATGGAACCATTTAGACAAAAGGGTTATTATATGGCATAGTGAAGCACCTTTATTTTCAAGAGTGTAAACTCAGAGTTGCAAGAAATGTCATTGGAATTTTTTTTTTTTTTTTTGTGGTGGAAACGGGCTTCCATGCAGACTTTTGGACATTTGAAGAAGCAACCATTCATCAAGGAGTGCTTTAATTGTTTCTATTAAAAGAGAGAGAGAGAGAGAGAGAGAGAGAGAGAGAGAGAGAGAGAGAGCGAGAGAGAGAGAGAGAGAGAGAGAGAGAGAGAGAGAGAGAGAGAGACGCGAATCGAATCCTCAGAATTGTTTAAAGGAGCCGACTCAGTAGAACGACTCGTTCGCGAATCGGACATCACTATTGTTCAGTGGGAACGGGACGGTAGAGAAACAGACAGCACAGAAGCGCACAGCAGCACTGAGCGCTTAATCCCGCATTTCCTCCAACAGTATTTACTGTTCATACTATAGTAGATACTTATAGGGATATTACTGTTTATTCATTATTAATAGTGCTTAAAGACATGAGCACCAGTAACAGATCCCCACCGGACTGATCAATAACACATTCTCTTTCATCGGGACCACCGGTTTTAAACCCAGACGCGCGTTTACATCCCTAAACAAGTGGATTGTACTTTATATCCTGCTGTTATAGACAGAGTCGGATGCGTTTAATTGCTGTGTGAAGTGCAGAGCATCAGCGTCAGTGGACTTCTTCACCCTCCTCAGTCTCTGGATCCGGACACAATGGGTCTGACAGCGGCCGCGATGCTCGTGTCGCTCCTCACCGTGTCTCTGTCTGCGGATAACGCGGGCGGCAAAGCGCGGAGCTGCACGGACGTGCGCCAGTTCTACAGCGGCAAAGGCTTCACGTTAAGCGGCGTACCGCAGTCCGAGATATCAGGTATGAATTACCGGTGACATGGGTCATTGTTACCGGTACTACGGTCTCATTCATATTCAACACTGTCATTTCTCTGTGTTCACTAGATGTATTTATGTAGGCTAGTTTATCTATCTATCTATCTATCTATCTATCTATCTATCTATCTATAATCTACGTCTGTCTGTCTTGCCTATTTATCTTTTTGTCTATCTGTATTTTCTTTCTTTCTTTCTTTCTTTCTTTCTTTTTCTTTCTTCGTTCTTTCTTTCTTTCTTTCTTTCTTTCTTTCTTTCTTTCTTTCTTTCTTTCCATTTCTGTCTATCCATTTGTTTTTCCCATCCATCTATCTATCTATCTGTCTGTCTGTCTGTCTGTCTGTCTGTCTGTCTGTCTGTCTGTCTGTCTGTCTGTCTGTCTGTCTGTCTGTCTGTCTGTCTGTTTGTCTTTCCCATTGTCTTCTGCCTGTCTTTTGTATTTTTTCGTTTGTCATCATAATTTTTAGCAGTTTTGCACCTGACACGTTCCTCTTGCTTCACGAGGAGCATATTCTTATTGTCAAGTTCAGAACACACTTGAACAGATGGAGGGTCCCACACAAAAGCTCTACTCGCTGCACTGAAAAGAACAATGGACAAAACTGTAACTGCTAAAACGGGGCTACACCTGGCGTAATGTTGTTCGCGAGCGGCTTCCTTATTAAAACTGACCTTTCGGTTCATTCATCAGTTTTATATAACACCCACCATGATGTCTGGATCCCCATGTGGTTTGAAAGAGCATGTGCTGGAGCTGATCTCCAACAGTACGTGGTCCCTGTAGGTCATGTTATGATGAACGCAGTGATGGCTGGATTCGTAGGTTTTCCTCAGGGTTGCTATTTAGGAGTAAAAACCTGTGGTTCTGTGGTTTGTCTGGAATTTGTAGTATTAATCAGGACTAGTGGTGTTATTAATCAGACGTACACCAGTGAGAAGTCAGTTAATCATGTCATTTGATGTGCAAATCTCATGAATTTCTTTGTCATTTGCAAGTAACAGGCAGCAACTGAAATCCGTGCAGTCAGCAAGTGATTCGTAGCTGCAGCCAGTGATTTTTTAAATTCCCATTAGAGGCCAAAAAATCTTGGCAGGTTGTGAATCTGTCCAATGCATGCTGGGTAGTATTAAATCTGCCATCAATCTTTATGACACAGCCATCTTTTTGATAATAGGTCACACATTATAACCGGTAACATGTCACCAATCAGTCTGCATAAACATGCAATTATATCAATACATGATGCACTCCCAGTTTGTTTTTTGTTTTCTCCCAGAATTCCTCTGGGATCCATATGTCTAATTGTGCTGTGTGCCCAAGAAGCTAAAGGAGATAAATGATCGCACATGTGCCACGCTAACACACATAAACACTTGTAAATAAAGCACCAAGGAAACACAATTTACACAACATTGACATTATCCAGTGTACTTTTTCTGTAAGACAATGAACATATATCCGTACAATATATATTCTGCCTTCCAGCTGTGTCCAACACACACAAACATCCCCTCAGCAGCCCCCTTCAGTAATAAGTGTATTTGAGGCGTTATACTTTGGCATCCTCAGCACATTTGAAAGGCTGAGAGAAACAAAGAGTTCCTATTGGCCGAGAGGAAATTCTCAAGGTCATCGCCTCCGGTCTCAATGACAGAAGGGGGGGAGATGAGGAAAATGTTGCTTGTGCCGGGCCGCCCACCACCGTCTTGTTTGTGACTGTCTCGACATCTTTTATTCATTGTCTAAACCGTCAGAATAAGTTGTTCGTTTAAAAGCTTAAAAGTGGTTGGAGGCCAAATTGTGTTGTCTGCTTGAAGTTCAGGTTTATTTCTAGAGATGCATTAGAAGTTGTTGGTTAAATATAAATGTTTTAAAATATACTTTGAATGATTGAGGTTTTTTTTTACTATATTTTGATGTTTGACAATTATTTAAAAATAATATGTAATAAATATTAGGGTGTGCTGTATTTAAACTCAATGTCTTTCAAAGCCTCTCATCAAAACAAGATATTTATATCAGGATCCAAGCTGCTCTTTTCTATACAATGAAAGTGAATGGGGACTACAATTTTTAAAGGGATAGTTCACTCAAAAAATTGAAAATGTTCATCATTTACTCACCCTCAAGTTATTCCAAACATGTATGAGTTTCCTTCATGTGTTGAACACGAGAGGATATTTTGAAGAATATGGGTAGCCAAACAGTTGATGGTCCCCACTGACTTCCATAGTATGGAAAAAAAATGCTTTGGAAGACAGTGAAAGACATCACTACTACATTCTTCAAAATATCTTATTTTGTGTTCAACAGGTTTGGAACAACTTGAGGG
Source organism: Oxygymnocypris stewartii (assembly GCA_003573665.1). NCBI lineage: Eukaryota > Metazoa > Chordata > Actinopteri > Cypriniformes > Cyprinidae > Oxygymnocypris > Oxygymnocypris stewartii. Next base: position 7,700,869 of record QVTF01019716.1, on the reverse strand, counting down.
TGAGTAAACAATGAAACTTTTCAGTTGTGAACAAACCATCCCTTTAAGCAAGTTTTTCTGTAAAATAATTTCCGTCTTCGTTGACAGCTTGATAAGACTTGGAATATTAAGTATATAAGTACATTTTATACGATTTTATGATGATATTTGTGCTTTTTGGGGGCTTGACAGCCCCAGTCCCCATTCACTCTCATTGTAAGGAAAAGTGTAGCATGAACATGCTTCAAAACGTCTCCTTTTCTGTTCCACAGAAGAAAGAAAGTCATACTGGTTTTGTACAGCATAAGCATGAATAAATGATGACAGGATTTTCATTATATCACATTACAAATCAAAATTTGGTTGCGAACTAAATTTTGTGCCATGTTTTTTTAGTAAAATTGTGTTAATTTGCTTTTATAAATCTACTGAGATTAATGCATTAAACAAAATTAGATTTTCAATATAAATTGCCTGATTATACTATTTTGCAACATTTTAATGACAACAATATTCACAGAATATTAGACATAACATTACAAAATGTTGTTTTAATGTTGAACTAATGTTCTAGGTAGCTATAGAACTGTCACCTCCTCAGATTTTTACAATACAGCGTTATTTTGATGTCCCTTTGACGGCTGTGACGGTGATACCCATATTGTGCACTCTGAGTTGAAGGGTTTGAGGTTTCCGCCACCTTTTGTTTTAGCATGTTAGCGTGTTTTAGAAAGAGCTGATAATATAGCATACCTAAAGGTCAGAGAGGAACCAAAGCTGAATGCTACTGTCTAGAATTACAGACGCAACTAGTGTGTCTGCCATTTTTACGATCACAGAGGCAACGTATTGTTCAGCGGGGGAGACAATGTGACACTTTGAGCCCTGCGGTGACTCTAAACAATGATAATCTCACATTTTGCTCAAGTAGGCCATGAAGATTGGAGTCGGGTATATGTGCGATCTTGCATGTGTTTGCGATCGTAACTTTGTTGTTTTAAGAGATTTATTTCCAGGTTTTGAAAGCGAGATCCAAGTGCCATCGGATTTGTGATGTTTTTAACCTGTAGCCTGTAGCCTGGTTTCAGAGCTCAGCTTTGGCTCATGTTTGCTGCTCTTCTATGCGGCGAGGCACACACCCACGAGCCCTGTGTGAAATGAAAGAGGCACACACCCATGTTCTCAGCCACATGCAAATCCAGCCCCCATGCAAGCCAGGTGGAGACGTACGGGCCTGATTCGGTTAAGCTTCTTGCATAAATTGAACCCATTTGCACATGCAAATTCAATAATACAGTCGTTCAGTGGAGAGTGACAATCAAATTCGCTCAGTTGAAGTTGTTTAATTTGTTTTACGCATAATTTCTGTTTGCACGACTGTCATGAATTTTAATCTAGTGGTAATAGTCACAAATTATATAACTATAAGGCACGAACTTCCAAATAAATGAAGTATCCTAATAATATATATATATAGAGAGAGAGAGAGAAAGACTAAAAAATATATAATATTTGAAATATTGAGATATGAACATGCTTCAAAACGTCTTCTTTTGTGTTCCACAGAAGAAAGTAAGTCATACTGGTTTTAAACGGCATGACCATGAATAAATGATGACAGGATTTTCATTATTTGACTGAACTCTTAGAAATATATCACGTTACAAACATAAAATTGGTTGGAAACAATATGTCTTGCAAAGTTTTATTAGTAAAATTGTGTTAATTTATTATATTAGAAATTATTTTGAAATATCATTGAGATATTTAACATGCTTCAAAACATCTCCTTTTGTCTGATTGCAAATAATACAGTCAGATTAATATTGTTTGTTTTATTTATGTATATATTAAGATTTTTCAATATTAAGATTTAATTTATGTTACTAAATGTTCAATCATCAACCATAAACTAAGATATGCTTTATATGATCTAAATTAACAAGTTTTATTTAATTAAAAATATATTTTTACTGTAATATCACTGGATCAACATGACTATATTAGTTTAGATTCAATTGTAAGGTTTGAACATATTATTGAACCTAATGTTTTTATATATTGGGATTTAAAATATTTTACACAATGTTCTGTAATGTAAACTAAAACTGTAAAATATGTTTTGTATGTAATATGACTGAATCAGCATGGCTATATTAGCTTTGATTAAATTAAGTATAATTGCTATTAATAGTATATTAGACATTCAAATATGATGTATTGTTAATTATTATATTACTATTTAAAATCATATTTATAATCATTCAATCTTCATTATTATTTAATAATTAATATGATTATATGTATTATTGTATTGAATGTAGCTATTATTATATTTAATATTTGTACTAATGAAAATTAACAACTTTAACAAATTTCAAAAACTTGCGTACATGAGCTCAGACCTTGCGTGAGATTTGATCGTAGCCACCGCTCACATCCATATCGATAAATTCCAAGTTTTGCGTAGAAACGACCGTATGCCCAATTTTCTGTCGTACCTTTGTTTCATAAATGAGGCCCAATATGTTCTGTCATGAAAACCAAAAATGTGCTTCATCTGCTAACATTTAAATTAGTTAAAAAGACACCAGTTTTATTTAAAGTTTTAATAAAAAATATTATTTTCTGGTTACATTAGTTTACATCAAGAAAAGTCATTTTAAAGGTGAAATTATGCAGAAATAGCTCCATATTACATGTATATTAATCATAACTGCCTTTTCCCTTCTAGTAGTTTGAGGTTGTGCTAATGCATACAGTACCAAGACATTTGTGCCAAATGTTCATGTTTTCGCTGATGAATTGTCAACTTGTGATTATCTGAGCATAATTACACCTTCTCCCACACAGCTTCTCTCCCTCTGGCCCGCTGATTGTTCTTTTGAAGCGTGGGGGTGTTTCAGCAGGGATCTGCAGTGCACCGTGATGCTTGTTAGAGCCGAGATCATGCTGATCTGATCAGGGCAGAAACATGCCATCATGCTCTCAATCTTCCACCCTCATGCCCTGCCACTGATCACGAATAAAAGCACAGCTGTACTCAAACGTACAAGCAACAGCCCCTGGAACGACTGTTTTTTTTTCAGGTGCACTGGAGTAGTTGTCAAATTTGGGCTGGACAAGTCTTCTAAAAGCATTGATTGTGTTCTAAAAAGTGTGGAGGGCAAACAGACATTTCTTTGAAATAAAAAATGAAGAATAAAGATAATTTTTGACAAAAGCTGAATAAAGTTCAACAAACATTTCTGTGTAATTGCAGAATAAATGCTGACTAAAACTTCTCAACAGCTATAATTTACCATATAAATTGTGGTTGGCCCAATTATAATTTACTAAAACTATAGCTTAAAACTCAATCTGATATAATGACATCATTATCCACATGGCGCAGCTGATTGGTTTCTTTTCACATCTGCAGCCAATGAGCTTGCAGCTCAACTTTCAAATACACGGCTAGTGTTTGCTGTAGAAGTTGCAGCGCGCTTCAGAAACCCCCCACCACCTCCAGCTCCACCTGTATAGGTCTGCTACAGGGTGATTTCATGAAGTTATACTATATATGAGTGTTATTTCATATATATTATCCACCTTATTCTTCAGCACGGAAGACTTCAGGTTGAATAGCCACTGTCACAGTCAGTTGTTGGCAGTGTTGGGGAAAGTTACTTTTAAAAGTAATGCATTACAATATTGCGTTACTCTCTAAAAACGAAACTAATTACGTTACTTAGTTACTTTTTATGGAAAGTAATGCGTTACGTTACAAATGTAAAATCCCTTTCACACCAAAAAGTGTAAAAAATTTACCTCAGACTGAATGAAGAGTAAATCACGTCTGTACAGTACAACACAGGAGAAGATTCAACACTCTTCAGCAATTAAAAAGCAATCGAGCACAATTGTTAATGTAAAGTTATTTTTTCTTATGTTGAACTGGATCATCAAAGGTCAGCAGCAAACACATCGGTTAATAAAATGGGATTAGATACATTTGTGTTGTTTAACATATTGAATTATTGCAGGCTTGCGTCATATTCCGAGTTTGCATTTCACTGTTTTAATTCATTTTGATGAATACTGAATCTGTTTTTTGTGAGTGGGATGAATTAATGCACGTTCACATTTAGTCTAGATTAGAACTACAGTAAGATCATGTTCACACAGCGCACTGTCAGTCAATAAATGGAAAAAAAGTAACTGGCGTTACCTTTTTGACAAAGTAACTCAGATATTTTCTTGTAAATTAAAAATAATGCATTACTTTACTAGTTACTAGAAAAAAGTAATATTATTACGTAACTCGCGTTACTTGTAATGCGTTACCCCCAACACTGGTTGTTGGAGTGCCCAGTTTAGCCACCAGAGGCACTCTCTTTGAGTCATTGTTTGTTTGACTCATGATTGTTTCATTACCCTCAGCTGTGTGTAATTTAGGTTCATTGCCACCTGTATATATGTTGTTTGGTTTGTGACTTTGGTTGCTGAAGTCTTGCTTTCTGGTAAGTGTTTTTGTGCACCGGATTACCTAGTGTTTTTGCCTTGTTTTTTCCTTGTTTTTGGATCTTTGTTTGAGACTCGTTAAACTGCACTTGGATCTTCGTTGTTTCCCCGAGTGATTCCTGACAGAAGACTTCAGCAGTATGAGGGACAAGATTCGGCTCCCTTATAGACATATCCGGCTTCAAGGTTTGGAGGGACTTCGTCAAAAGGGAATGGAGGTTTGGGCCTTCGCCCAAAAGTTCTGGACTGCGGTGGAGAGGCTGGGATGTCATGGTGGAGATGTTAAAGACATTTTTAACTCAGGGCTGGATGAATCCTTACTGCACTGGGAGATGGAACTGGTGAGGTCATTGGATTTCTTGAACTTCTCCAGGTACTTGCAGCTCCGCAAGGAGGGAAAGATAATCCACCACCGCCAGAGTCCACCTGCAGGGGCTGTTTCATCCCCACCTCCCTCATCTAGTCAAGCCCAGGATCCTTCGTTGATTCCCACGCTCAAGCAGAGGTCAAGAAGTAAGATGGGAGCAAGGACTCCGGTGGTCCCTAGTCCGGTGGTCCTGGAGGGCCCAAATCTGGTGGTACTGGAGGACCTGACTCCGGTAGTCCCGAATCCGATGGTCTTGGAGGACCTTACTCTGGTGGTCCCAGAAGTTACTGAGCAGCCCGCTCTCTTTCTCTCACCCATGATCCTTGCCCTGCCAGCTCCTCCCATCATCCTTGCCCTGCTGACTCCACCCAGGCTCCTTGCTTTGCTGGCACCAACCAAACTCCTTGCCCTTGTCAGCCCCCCTCAAGCTTCCAGCTACAATGGCCCAGGAGCCCCCAGAGTCCACTCCAGAGCCTGTTCCAGTCTGGGAGCCCTCAGAGTCTACTCCAGAGCCTGCTCTAGTCTATGAGTTCACTCCAGAGCCCGCTCCAGTCCAAGAGCCCTCTGAGTCCACTCTAGAGCCCGCTCCAATCCGGTTGCCCTCAGAGTCCACTTTAGAGCCTGCTGTTGGCCCGGAGGCCATCTTGACACCACCCAAGCCCCTAACCCTGCTGGCCCCACCCAAGCTCCTAACCTTGTTGGCCTCAACTAAGCTGATCCGCCTCCTTTCCATCTCCCTCCTGAGATTTATGTTTTCTGGTGGAGCGTCTGGTATGCGCTCCTTAGAGGGGGGTAATGTCACAGTCAGTTGTTGGAGTTCCCAGTTTAGCCACCAGAGGGCACTCTCTTTGAGTCATTGTTTGTGTGTTTTGGACTGCTTTTCCCATCACCCCTTACACGCATGATTGTTTTATTACCCTCGGCTGTGTGTAATTTAGGTTCATTGCCACCTGTATATATATTGTTTGGTTTGTGTCTTTGGTTGCTGAAGTCTTACTTTCTGTTACATGTTTCTGTGCACTGGATTACCTTGTGTTTTTGCCTTTGTTTGAGACCCATTCAACTGCACTTGGATCTTCATTGTTTCCCCGAGTGATCTGTGACAGCCACTATAGGGAAATAATGAGAAGAATTACAACGTGCGGTAAACGGTAAATCTGTAGAGTAAAAACCAGTCTGTTTATCATTAAGATAATACATTAAAATAATATTGTAAGATCAGCTTAGTTGAATTTGCAAAATCAAGCTGCAAAATTTGTGGTTTTGTACAGCTAAAGATAGCTGGAAGCGAATGAGACCGGAAGCAAGACCCATAAAATGTACAAATGGCCACACCAATTTTTGCAGGAAGAATAAGGTGGATATATGCAGCAGTAGCATGTCTGTGGATGTATTGGCAGCAGTCATTAGTACATTCCTTGAGAATCAAACCCTTGGCCTTAGCACTGTTAGCGCTATGTGCTACTATTTAAGCTACAGAAATGCCTCGAAAACACGAAGTGACTGTTGAATTTGCATACAATTGTCTACCCCCTTCGGTTATCCTCTATGATTTTTCAGCAATTCAATTCAAGATTATTTGTATAGCGCAGGAAATGAAGTTTCTAAATTAGATTTATATTGTAGAAACAGCTGCAATGCTCTCATCATCCTTCAGGATCGCGGGTATCTGCGCAGAAACATCAAGAACAGGAGCACCAGGGAAACAGTGAGTGTGCACTTTACCTTCAGCTAACGTAGCACGGACGTGCCGGACGATTGAGTCTCCGATGATCACAGCGTCACGTTCCTTCTCGCAGAGAGGAGCGAAGCAGTAACGGGAGGAGATCTCGTAGACCGGAGGGGGAGAAGTTGTCAACCGGGGCCTGGATCGTGTCTTCCGCTGCTGCACCCAGGGTCCTGAGTTTCCCAGCGCCGGAGTGAATGACATCTGGGAAGATCGCGTCCTGGGTGCACAGGGCCTGTGCAGAGAAACACACGGAGTAGAGGTGGTGGGAGTGTTAGCAGCGCGCTGCATACTTACCCTGCACTTGTGAGCGTCAGCCCACAAGTCACAGCCCACAAGAGCATCTGCATCTGAGTTATAAAGTTGATGCTGTATGTCTATAACCCTTTTCAATTACTAGAATAATTCTGACTCTCCACAACTACAAAAGAAAACCCTGACTGATTCGCTTCTTGAAAACAGATTCACCTTGAGTTCATTGTTTAGGCTGTGTTCATTGTTTAGCACCTCCAGCTAATTAAATACATTAAATGGCTCTTTGTGGTTAGTCTTCCGCAGCCGCCGACAAGTGTTTGCCACCTCGTGCTGAACGCTCGCTAGCAGCAGTCTTATGAATATTTCACAGTAGCGCCGGGCGTTCCTCCAGCCACTCTGCTCTGTCAATATTAATTGCACATTTTTTGTTTTGGCGAATTTGCTGTCAGGTTATCTCACTGCCAGCATGCTGGTGAAAGGGAAGAAAAGTGAGTGATGAAGACAGAGATGTGATTATTATCGCTGTCAGCTTCTTTGTACGAGAAACATTATACAGCTCAAGTGGCAGAGTCACAGAGTCCTGTGAAATGTGTCTCAGCGTTTCAACAAGATTTCCATGAGCGAATACAACACATGGACATGTGTGTTCTCTGTGGGTCTCATTTACTAATATTTGCATAGGTTATTCATATGTATATGCACAGGAGAACAGCTCATTAAAAAATCACAACACTTGCATAATCACATACATTTTTTCATAAACTTTATTTAATTTTAAAGGAATAGTTCACCCAAAAATGAACAATTTACTCACACTCAGGCCATCCAAGATGAAGATTGGTTGGTTTCTTCATCTGAACAAATTTTGATAAATGCATAATTTCATCACTTGCTCACCAATGCATCCTCTGCAGTGAATGGGTGCCATCAAAATGAGAGTTTAAACAGCTGATAAAAACACTAATCCACAAGTAATTCACATGACTAATGTCACAAAATTAATGTCTTGTGATTCGAAAAACTGTGTTTGTAATAAACTAATCTATTGAGATGTTTTCAAATTATTGCTTCTGGCAATAAATTACTGTCTCCAGTGAAAAAGTCATATCTTCTGAATCGGGAGAAAAATATGCATAGATCAAGCACCGTTTACAAGAGAAAACAGTACAAAAGCAAATATGTTGTTGGATTTTTATGTGAAAGGACAACAGTTATGGATGTTTTCACTGGAGGAAGCGTTATTATGGTTTATGTATTTTGGCCAGAAGCAACCGATTAAAGTTTAAAACACATTAATAAGGGATTTGTTTCTTACAAACAAGCAACGTTTCACATTTCAAGATGTTAATTGATGGACTGGAGTGCAGTGGATTACTTGTAAAATATTATGTTTTTATCAGTTGTTTGGACTCTCATTCTGACGGCACACATTCACTGCAGATGAAACATTGGTGAGAAAGGGATATACAGCAAAATTTCTCCAAATCTGTTCTGACAATGAACCAAACTCATCTCATCTACATCTTGGGGATGGCCTGAGTGTGAGTAAATGTGTTATTTTGGGGTTAACTATTCTTTTAATACATTTTAATAAAAATACACAAACTTTTTACAGCTTTTTGTCACTCAGTATGATGAAAGTGAAGTGACGTGTGGCCAAGTGTGTTGTTGACCCATACTCAAAATTTGTGCTCTGCGTTTAACCTAGCCAAGTGCACACACACACCGTGAACACACACCCGGAGCAGTGGGCAGCTAATGCTGCGGCGCCCGGGGAGCAGTTGGGGCTTCGGTGCCTTGCTCAAGATATTGAAGGTGGAGAGAGCGCTGGTTATTCACTCCCCCCACTGACCATTCCTGCCAGACCTGAGACCCGAACCCGCAACTTTCGGGTTACAAGTCCTACTCTATCCATTAGGCCACGACTGCCCTCCAATGATTTATGTTCACACACAAATGTGTGCGTAAGCATTCTTAGTAATTAAGACCCACTGTCTATTATCTAGTGTCCTGAAACAGGTCATGTCACATTAGGGTTCAAGGTAGGTTTGAATGCTTATCCTCCGTTGACTGTATTAGTCAAGTAATCTCTTTAGGGTCTTGACATTGAGTGAATTATAAGTTCTTTACCATTTACTCATTAAGTGTCTCTTTGTAATTGGATCTAAGGGAGAAGAATGCTTTTCAGGGTCTATTAAAGGTGAAAGCGTAACGTAACGTTCAGCACTTTATAGGTCGAAGTATGTCAAGAGTTGTGCTGAGGTTTAGTCTTATTCACCACAAACAAGCAGCTACAGTTTAGAGCCTCCCATTATAATATTCCCTTCATGATTAACTTGTTATCAGTGTGTCGCAAAGATTTGTTTTGGTACAAAATAATGTTAACAATGCTAAATACAAAAATTAAACTGCAACCAAACAGTCAGGAGTTGTTAGCATAGAAAAAGTATTAGGCTAATCAAAAGATAGAAAAAAAACGCTTCATGTTTTGTTGATGCCAAATACAGTATGTCCAAAAGTTTTGGCACAAATTCATCTGTCACTTGGGAGAAGCTAGCAAAATTAGGCAAATGCTAACATTGACAGGTTGCGTATGTTCATGAAAAAAAATCATGAAACAACTATGGAGGGTAAAATAAAAAACAACCCAGAGACAGGTCAAAGAGCACTTAGAAGTGTTTTGATATCTGAAATTAAATGTTGCCAAATCTGAGGACGTGACTTGTTGCACCTGAGTAGTATGGAGTGGAACCGCTAATGTTTAATGCTAACAGTCCAAATGTAAGATGTTTCACAATTTGAAAACAAAACATATGCGCTCTGTTAAAGACACACTTATGACTTTATGCGTGACAGCTCAGGGATTAGGATTTTTTTTTAATGATAACAGCCCAAATGTAAGATGTTTTAGAATTCGAAAACAAAACATATACGTTCTGTTAAAGACACACTTCTGACTTTATGCGTGACAGCTCGGGATTAGGATTTATTTAAGACTCAAATACTCTGCTCGTAATCCAGGGGCCCGTAATCCAGATTTTTGCAGTGGCTAGCATGGCAATTTGAGCAATGACCTTGTTAGAAAGCAAGGAATTTAAATGAAAGAAAATCACTCAAAGGACCCCTTTGCCTAGCATTAACATTCATTTTCAGTGATCAGATCATGATTGGATAGCACTTGAGCTTTGACTTTGACTGGTCAGGTTGTAAATTTAGCTTGATTACACTTTCATTTATTTGTTTGTGTTTATTTGTGGTTAAAGTATGCTTTTGTGGATTCTTGCCTTTTAAATATTTTTATTTTGCTCTCACAATTTAAATAGGCTCCTTTGAATAAATAAATGCTAATTTATATATTTTGTATTTATGAAAATGAAAATTTTGTTGAATTTTTTTTATATATGATGCCCCAAAGACTCTAATCTATTCAGTTACTCTAGTTTATCAGTTCATGCTGTGTTCTGTTCATTTGTCTTGACCCTGTCAACCAACGTGACAGACCATTAGGCTGATGCGATTTATTTATTGTGACATTTTTTATTGTTTAAGTGGAAGCAATTATAAAGAACTTAATATTTTGCATAATGACTCGGCGTTTCAGTCACGGCACGTTTTCCTCACTCACTGGAAGAACCTCACACGCCGAATGACAGCTACTGTGGTCGATAAAAACCCAGTGAGGGATTATACAATTAATGCAGCACATTGAGAATGACAGAATATTATCATTTGCTGTTGTTATAGTCTACTAAGTAAGCACATTCTCTCTCTCTCTCTCTCTCTCTCTCTCTCTATCTCTCTCTCTCTCTCTCTCTCTCTCTCTCTAAGCCTGGCGACTAGCACAAATGTGATTTATCCATTTTCCTTCAAAAACAGGTTTTTCTTCCTGTTATTATCTGTCTTGTTTTACTTCCTGTTATTATCTGGCTTAAACTCTAGTAGCATGTGTATGTACCAGTGGTGATTACTTTGAAGCCAAGGAAGCCCAGTACAAATGTATCTATCTATCTATCTATCTATCTATCTATCTATCTATCTATCTATCTATCTATCTATCTATCTGTCTATCTGTCTATCTGTCTGTCTATATTATACAACAGTTCTTCCTGGTCCTCGAATCTGATTGGCTGAGGGAAGTGTGATAATTCTAGTTATAACAGAACATGTTAAGGATTTTTGAATATATTGCTTGCAGTTAACATGTTGACAGCACTAATAAAGACGTAAAATGTCACACAACACACATGAACAACTTATTAGCTTGTTTCTATATAAATAGGTCTATAGTCATGGGCGCACGTTATACATCCCCTAGTGGTGGGGATGAAGCATTGCAGAAGAAAATCAATAACCAGTCCCTTGTAGAAATGTTCTATTCAGTTTTAGTCATGACAAATTTTATTAAAAAAAATTTGTTAGCATGTAAAATGTAAAAGTCAAAATACCTTTTCATGTGTAAAACTTTTTAATTGAGGGAAAATGTAATGCATCTGAAATATTTTGGAATAAATTAAATATAATTATTTAAAATAAAGAAAATGTTTGTGTGTTTGTTTTATTATATAACTATACAATTATTGCCAATGATAATTGGCATCTGTGCTACCCAACTCTTAAAAAATGCCAGCCACCACTGGCATGTACCAGAGCTGAATATTTCAGCACCAAAATCTAGGCTAAATATACTTCCGAAGAAGCACTAAAGTAACCAGACAGGAGTTATTTGTGGTCTTTCTCTTAAGTTTCACCCTTTCTCTTCGTCTTAACCCCTTTGCCTGTTTTCCTCATCTGCACTCTCACACGTGTTCTCGCCTCATACTCGATTAGAGATCAGGAGGTCTGTTTTAACAAGGTTTGGCAAACATTGTAATGCATTCGATTACGTGTGCTGTTTGCACACACACGCACGTGCTCACTTGCACACGTGTGTGTCTAGGCAGCAAGGCAGAGTCTGAGCTGTGGTGTATTTTTAGATTTATGGAAACCTAGAAATGTCCAGTTCAAAGAGCTGGGTTGTACACTTAGCCATCTTTCACCATTAGCGAAGCAAGGCGTTTGTTTTAGAGCGTATCCATAATGCATACTATGTGTCGGCTCTGATCTCAACAAACGTTCGAGAAGAAAGGAAGCTGCTCGTCAAGAAACATATCGTTCCTGCCTCAATGTGTACTGCCTGAAGCAAGGAAGGTTTATTAAATTTTTACAAGTCTGCTAAGATAATATGAAATGCATCCCAAATGTAAGAATTCGGTATGCCATATTTCCGAGTGGAACATTATTCAATAAGAAACAGATGGAATGAGATTTTATTCTTCAGGATTTTATTTGATCATGAAACTTCATATGATGCAGTCAAAATTATATTTCAGAGCAAGTTATGTTTAGAACAAAGATTAAGATTTTTTTTCGCTCATAATAATCATTTACAATCTTTCAGGAATATAGTAGAAAATTCATTTGGCGCATTAGCGACATAATTGCAAAAACCTATCAAACAAGTTTCCAGAAAAAACACTTGTCTACAATTGGTCAGACAAAACAAATAGTCCAGCTCCAAACTCAAACCATTGGTTGACCCATGCCAAGCTAGGCTGCATTTCCCAAAAATATTGTAAAGCCAGTAGACCGTAGAGACCATTGGTTCCAATGGTTTCTACCATCTACTTAGGCTTACAATGTTTTTGGGAAACACGTCTTTTACACCGACTTTACTGTTGATTGAATTATGTATAGTTGTCTTTCCACCTTAAGATGGGACAGGACAAAGTATCGAACGTATCAAGAAAAAAAAACATTCGCTTTTTAACTTTATTGTACGTTTAGTGGTGTTTTAAATATTGGTGTTGCTCTTATCATTAAATTCGAATATCTAAGCTATGTTATCTCTGTAACACTGAGCTGTACTTTCTGTTTTATTAGTTTCCCGAAAGGCGCCTGTATATCATGTTCTAAATATAAAGTCAACAGGGTTGTATTTTCCGTTTGAACCCTCTCATATACTGTGTGTTATAGGATCACAGGAGCTCATTAGACCAACCTGTTATGGCCTTTATATTTCACACTCCCTTCTGCTTCCTCAGTTCCCCGTGGTCATAAAACTGTAAACACGCATAAGAGAGCAGACCATGTGCAAACTAAATCACAGTCAGGCCTGAGCTATTTTCACCGCTGATTATGGTCAAACTCCAGACGTACCTCAGTTTGATGATTTATCCATTTACCAAAGAAAGGAAGGCCTGGCATCTTAGAACTACCTAGGAAATCAATTAAAAGGTACTTTCCAGTGTTTTATAAGGCTTCCTCTGAAGTCGTCTCTTTTAGCACATAAAGCGAGTGGCCGTCAATCGCCTTTATTTCAGGGCCTGGTTTAGGGGTCACAAGCTCTTAGCGCAAGACGGCATGGAGTCTGGGACGCTCGGGACTCTTTAAGCCGCCCCGTGACTCAGCAGGGTAGCGGATAAGAGAGACCAGAGGCAGATGGTTAAGAGAGTGCGAGAAACCCAGCACGAGAGGGGTAATGAGTGCTAATAGGCACAGGAAGAGGTTGAAAGAAAGGTCACCTGGAAATGTGGCTGAAGACCAGACGACAAACGGACAGGAATGAAGATTAAAAGAGTCGGCCAGAGGTGACAAAGCCCCAGATTATTTTTATACTCTCGGTAGTATAAGGACTTAATCCCTCATCAGTTTTTATTCCCCAACAGGGTACCTCCATGTATACAAGAACGGATTATGACGTCCGGATGTCCTGGGCACGGATACTATGCATCAGAAGCGAGAGGCACATTGAGATGTTATGTAACTAAAGCTTTGCCGAAATTGACAGCCTTCAAGTGTAGATAGTTTAACTGATCTAGTTTTCGAAACAAGTAAAAAGTGGTGTCCGACCCATTTGTTTGGTTTATTCAAATCAGCTAACTGCTACACAGTTCTTGATCAGTTCGTCGCAAATTTATTTCCTTTAAAGTAATTTATGTTGGGGCTACAACAGTCATTTTTGTTGACTGAAACTGGGCAAGGGATTTCTAGTTCCCAGCATGCTTTCCTGGAGAACTTATTGGGAAAGTTGACATTTACTAAAAGGGGAAGACATAACATTTAATGTTTAGTTATGCTGAGAGTTTTTGTAATTTTGGGGCAAAGAATGGAGATTTTGATAAGGTTAAGGTTGGGTAGATAAAGAGTTTGTTAGTTTAGGGCCCCATGAAACTCCATTTTAAATTTTTCTAGATTCAGTTTTTTTTTTTTCAGTTATCATTTTCTAGACTGTTTTAATGATTAAATAAAAAATGTATAAATCAAAAAGCATGTCTAATTAATTGAAATCATGAAACTTAATCATATTTAACAGCAATTTATTAAAAGGCTCTATGAAATATGTGTCATTTTATTTCTCAAATTCAATTTGATTCCCTTTGAATGGTTTCATTAATTTTAATAATCAAAAGCATCTCTAGTTTATTTAAGTTCTTTCTTTTTATAAAGACATATAAATATAATAAATATACATTTTATCAGCAGCAGTAGTAGCACTATCATTACATTAACTAGTGGCGCTTTTCCACTGCACGACTCAGAACGGCACGGCACGGCTCAGTTCGGCTCGGTTTGCGTTTCCACTGCAGTTTAGTAATGCTTTAGAGTGGGCGGGATTATTCACGTTCCGTTATAGTTGTGCCGCCTCTACAGCTGTGACTCCTGAAAAACCTTTTAAATCAGCGTCACTCCATCACGCTCTCGCTGGATCCGCTCCTCGGCTCTCAACGAGAGGACAGTCTGTACTTCCTCAACAGACAACGAAACAGCCATTTTTTGGTTGTTAAAAGAAAGGTGCACTCATTCAAAACAGTCGCATTCGATTCTTCGCTGGCTGTGCTGATTTAAATCTAGCAGGCCTGTTGTGTCTCGTGCCGCAAGTTCAATGAATTTCTCCGGCCAATCAGTGATCAGCAGAGTTTACACGTCACATCTTGGCAGTGGCGACTCTAGGATTTTTTTGTTGGGGTGCTAAGTGGGGTCTTAACCGTTCAGAGGGGGCGCTAAAAAACTAATTCAATTGAGAGAAAGTAATGAACGCCTAAACTTTAGCTATCAGTATTTTATATACAGCAGCTTCAAAAAGGCATATTCACTTTTTTCTGTGGTAATAAACTTCTCAGATGCCATTGTTATTAGTAATAATGCCAACTGCCAAATATGACCTTACAAAGTAATATAATTAATGAACAAATATAGAACATTTTGATTTTTTTTTCAAATCAATAAAAAAAATATATAGTTTTTTTATACAATTCATACAACTTTTTCCACAATGGCACACATTGCAGGTGACAACCTCCCCGTGCTGATTTTCATCGTATCATGTGTCCCTGATAGCCAGAGAAAAGCATCAAAAATTGGCAATATTAAGACGATTTAGCATTTCCAATTAATGTAGGCCTGTTACATTCTTATTATTATTAGGCCTATTATTATTAAATTTTTTATTTTATTATTAAATTACATGAAACTATTGCCCCGCGATAATTGATGCGCTATGAGAATAATAAAATAGGCTATTGGGTTACTCCTCATTGAAAATGTTTTTAAAAAGATTTTTTAAAACAGGTCTATTGATGTATACAATGAATTATAGGCCTATAATTAAAATTATTAACATCAATGAAAATTCAGAGCAGCTTTATTTCAGGCACTGATTTTCAAAAACAACCTGTTTAACGCGAAATACGTTTCTTCTCATGTTTTTCACTATACGAGCCACAAAATAAATATTAAGGGAATAATTTAAGACAGGTATATACCGTTATCAGCATATGTTAGAGTAGATTCATTTCTCGTATCAGATGCAACATGCGCCATTAATATGCAGCGTTTGTTTCGTTTTTTTACTTTCTCTATAAGGAACTCTATAGACTCTATCAAATTGCTTGACCCCTCCCCCACAATATCAATTGTTTATAGAGGTATTAGCCACTTTTTTTTGGTTTTTAATGTTTATTTTTTTTCAATGTTAATGAGAGTGACACAGAGAGTAAAAAAAAAACAGGAAAATCATTTGGAAATCTTTGGGGGGCTGTGCAGGGGCTAAGCTAGTTTCTGATGGGACTATAGCAGCATCAAGCCCCGCCCTAGCGTGGCCACTGCATTTTGGTAATGGTACGGTTCGCTTGGAACCTCAGCCGAGGTGGTACTACCAAAAAGGACCAGGTACTGTACCCAGTGGAAAACCCCCCAAAAGTGAGCCGTACTGAACCGTACTATGCCGTACCATGCAATGGAAAAGCGCCATAATATATGTCTGTCACAGTTTCTTCAAGTTAAACCGAACTTTGATTTTGCGTGTATAAACAAACCATGTGTCTGCTCCATTCATTCATACAGAGAGCATGCAGAACATGCAGGATTCATGTAAAAATAGTATTTTTTCAGCCTAATATTCACAGACACTAAAATTCATGTCACTTTTTGAATTAAGCGTATTGACCTACTTTTGATTTATTCCGTGTTATACAGTAAATTCTGTTTTTATGACTGGATTCTGTGATTCCATCTGCGTTTTCCGCATTGCGGAAATCATAGGGCCCTATTAGTTGTAAGTTTAACCAATCTACAAGTTATATGGAATATGTTTATGGTGCATTAGTGTCCATTTCTGAAGCTTGAAAGCATGTGACCAAGTTTGTTTCAAGTAGCATGCTCATTTTGCATATATTTACAAGAACTGTATCGTTTTATGCACAGTTTCTGCAACTTTCTGCGGAGGTGTTTAGCACACTTCTTTTACAGATAAAATTGCTCTCGGTTACACACCCCCCTTTGAGGACACTGGTCTGCTGGGGATTACAGAGATATTGCATTGTGTTCATTAAAGGCAGCTTATCATCTTAATTGAGACCAATGTTTGGGCAAAGAGCCATGCCACCCACAACACTATATTTAAAAAGAAGGTCAGATTCAGAGATTAGTGGTGAATGGCGGCAAGCCTAGCGTTTTCTATACTGCAGTTGTCATCACATATGTGAGTAAACCAAACAATATGGCCACATACATTTTCAACCAATTCTAATTATTTGGCATATCAGATCTTGTCACATGTACTGTATTGCCGAGTTGCTCTGTGTGGTTTCTGGTCTCTAGATGACTCTCTCCCTCCTTCTGTGGTATTTTCTTCACTATTTTTGTCATTTGGCAGACAAAATCAAAAAGAAGCACAGAAGAGTCATTTGTATACAAGTCAGTGTGTCAGCATTTGAGCTCCATTTCTGCCGCACCTTAAATAAACCTCTCAGCATGTTTCCATAAATTCTTTTAATGCTTGCTGAGCTTGTTCCTGAATGTTGTGCTATGTGCTTGTGTGGTAACGCGGGTGTGGTGTTTATAAGTCTTCCAGAAGGGCTTGGTAGGGAAGCAAGCTTACCAAACACTTTCTCATTCCTCAGAGACACACTGTTAATCAGGCATGGAGGACATGAGTATGATTTTTGGCCAGCGCAGGGATTTAAACCTCAGCCGGGCTCACCTGTATATCCTCGCACACCTGCTGCTGTTAAACCGGTGCCTTTGCTCTCATCTCAAAGGAGTGCACTCAAATCCTCTCCCAGGAAAAGAAGATGAGAAAATAAAAGAACTATTCACATTGGTATGTCAGGAGCTTTGAAGATGAACTTTGAAGAACATCCCTCAAAATAACTTCCTCTTACTGTTTGGTTGTTCACTTTTAAAACGAGGTCTCGCGGTTTTCTTTCTGAAGTCAGTCCAAGTCAATTTTCAAAAGCCAATCCAGAACACATGAGGGTGTTGAGTTCGTTGTGTCAACATTGGTGCTTTTAATGAATTAGCGCCGATTATCTTGTTGGAATGTGGTCTACAGAGTGGCCTCGGAAAAACATCAGTCTTGCACATCACAATCCTGTATTTTGTTGTACCATGTGTCCTATACATAAATAATAATAACGTTTTTTTTATATATATATCATAAATTAGCTATGCCAGCTATGTGTGGTTTGGCAGAAACTTTTAAGGTGAACTAAATTTCTACATTTTATGAAGAAAATGTAAATTGTGTTTACTCATTCAAAAATTGTTACAACGATGCTAGGGTTCTGTAGGCAGCTGCTAAAGCGTTGCTATGAGATTGCTATGGTATTCCAGATGGTTGCCTAAGCGTTGCAAAGCAGTTACTATGATGTTCTTTCTGGCAACCAGAGGAGCCACCCGTCTGGGATGCAATTTTGAGTGCTTTATGTTCATTAACTGTTGATATCTTGCTATGTTTATAGCGCTGAATAATATTGTCCAGTTGAATGGCACATATATAAAAAGAACTCTATCGCCCCCCTTAAGTTCTAGAGCTAACGACACAGAAATAGCATGAAATGGTTTTGATACGCCCAAAACACATTTTCTGACTAGCTACATTTGAAATATTTCTGTTTTAGCACTATAACAGAAAGTAGCGTAAATGTCAATATTTACTGCCAGTTTTCTTTTCAAGTCATCTACTTTTCACAGAGCAAGTTTGAAAAAATCTTGCTAAGCAAGTCCGCTATGTTAGCAACTTGAATAACAACCAATCTGGTTTAATAGCACAGACAGAAATGCTTGTAAGTAGTGACTGTACATTTTCCCAGTGCTTTGTTCAAAAGGCCTTCATTATTTGTAATGATCTGTTCAAAAGTTGATACCCTGGTGTATTTTGCAGCATGTAAGCGAATATCAGAGAGGCATGCAAGGGACAAGAATGGAAAAAGAGCACTCAGCACTACACCGCATGGATCGTTTCTTTGATTAAATAGTCACAGGCCCTGAAGGGATTGCACCAGTTGGGTTGAAAGCTACCTGCTAACAGTTTAACTTGAAGGGATTTGCTTCATCTGACACCACTCAAGGTTTCTCCACCATCTCGGCCTGTTTGTCATCCTGCTCGACTATTTGTCTAGCTGTCCATCTCTAACAATTAGGCTGTCTGAAGAAACCCTTGATTTTTCAGGACAGATGGAGGCGGCTGACAGGTGATTCTCTGTCAAGCTTTGATTTAGGGTCTTGTTCCGTTGGCAGCCTGTCGATTTCCATCCAAAACACGGACACGGCAGCACAAGGAAGCTTGAACAATGTCTATTCGGAACAGAAAAGAGATAATTCCTCAGGATTTATTTTTAGCTTATTCAAAATATTGCCTTGGCAAGAGTCCTGCATTCATAAATATATGCATCATCTCTTGATCTGCTTAGAATTAGGGGAGATTCAGTTTGCACATGCACATACAAGATCTGTCTCAGTTAGTCTCTCTTGCTGCATTCAGAATGGCTAGCATACTGCTTACTAAGCAGTTTGCACTCTATACATTATTGAAAATTGTGTGTGGAAAAAGTAAGCGTTATGATGTGATAAACATTTCAAACAGCAGTACACTACATTTCTTGTCACATTACCTTATTATGCATGTTTAATTTAACAAGTTATCATACATTTTGCATGTTTAATTTAATTTTGTGTAAAAAATATCATAAGGACCTAAAAAAACTCAACTGAGAATGCGGTACTAGTTACAATGTGATTTTACCAACGTTGTATTTCAAAGTGTCATTCCAAACGTTAGCACTAGGTGCAATCTTTGAAGAAGCTTTTGCAAGTTAGTTCAAGTTCGTTAACTGTTGTTTATAGAAACAACAGTGTAAAAACTGTAAAAACTCTCAGTTGACATTGTGCTAAAAATATGCAGTTGATATTGCGCTCATGCAGGAAAGCCTGATTACGCCAAAAAACTATTTAAAATGTACTTTTTATTAAACAAAATTCTCAATTATATTCACAATTCTGGAATTGTATTTCAGACTTCTGACAATTTTATCACGATTCTGTGTCCATCTCACAATTAATAAATACAGAATTTTGAGATAGAATTCAGACTTTATTGGCATGGATTCTAATTTTGTATCTCGGAATTCAGTTTTTTGTTTCGCCAAAAAAATTAAAAAGGATTTTTTTTTATCTCACAATTCGGATGTTTTTTTTTTGTTTGCTTGTTTTTTTTCTCACAGTTGTGAGTTTGTATCTTACATATCGGATTTTTCTTCTCAAAATTGTGAGTTTATATTTCGAATTGTAAGATAAAAATATGCAGTTACCTTCTTTTCTCGCAACTGTGATTTTTATTTGTATCTCATAATTTGGACTTTTCTTCTTTTCTTGCGATTTTATATTTCAAACTGTAAGATAGAAAGTTGTAGTTTTTTTCCTAATCCTGAGGAAGAAACAGGGTTCCATAGGAACGGCATTGCATTGTGAGATACAGTAATGGTGAATGCTTTGGTTGTTTTTTCTCTTATTTGCTGACTCTTTCTCACTATCTGTCACTTTTCATATGTGTTTAGTTAATGTGCAAAATGAGATCCCAGCTGTAATTTAAGTATGCATATACATATTTGGGTGTGCGGGCGCATTGTCACACAGATTCTTCCTTTGTATGCCAGAGCGGGAAGAAAAGCTTCATTGGTCTTGTGTCTCGCGGTCCCTCGTCAGTATGAATTGATATGCAGGCCACACGCCCGTGCTGCTCACGGACTGCAATGAAGGGTCTGGGATGCAATGCGTAATGACACTGAAGGCTCTTTAACACCCCGATATGCAGAGCGACACGCGGAATATGATCTTGGGATCTCGCCGCTTGTTGACGTGTGAGGCTACACATTTCAAAACAGGCTCATTACATGTGTGCATGTGATTTAATGCAGCTGAGCATGTTTGAAATCTGGCCTCTGAGAGCTACGCTCTGATAATCAGAGACTTTACTTATTTGTACATATCTATCTATCTGTCTATCTATCTATCTATCTATCTATCTATCTATCTATCTATCTATCTATCTATCTATCTATCTATCTATCTATGCACACACAGTCATCCATGTTATTTCAGTGTAATTTACACAGTATTATAGCATTTATTAATATTTTGAAGTAGTACTATGTACTATAGCGCAGATACACAGATCTGACTGAACCATAGGTTGACCATAAAATGGCGAAAGTGAGTATTTTAGCCCCTCAGCTACAGTCTTACAACAAGGAATGAATAAAATTGCAAGTACTCCAGAGTGCAATCTGGACGATGGGGCAGGGCGACACTTGGTTTATAACAGTGCAAGTATTATTGGTGTAGACGAATAAGTATGTGAGCACTTTTAATGAGTAAAAGAGGCCTTTGTGATTCATGTTTTTGTATTTATTAAAGGCTATAATACAAAATCTAAAATCACTAAGCATAATATAGTACAGTGGTTCTTTTTAAAGGATTGGGCCACAAAACCAGTAATTTAATTTGTGCATATATTCTATAGGCTATATAAAAGTATAAATAAAATGCTGCATAGAAAATTAACATTTATTGCTTAAATATGCACTTGATAAGCACATTAATAATACGTACATTAAGCACATTAATAAGCACATTAATAATAATATTTGCTGTAGGTCAGATTTAATAACTGTTTTAGTAAACAAAAGCTTTTAAAATAGGCCTATATACAAAAATATATATATATATATATTGTTTCATCAAGGTTGTTATTCCCATTATCCACACATAAAACCCCAATTCACGCTGATGGACTATTTGGTATTATTGTCTTATTTGTCACCGCAGTTGTTCTGTAAAATAAAAACATTTGCGGGTTTGTCTATGTCTTACTGAACTACAGTGATTTATCATCATACCCTAAGTTTTTGCTTATCCACGATCCTAAAATAAAGAATATAGGCTACATATACATTATACAAAACAGTGGATAATTTTTATTAAAATCGCCCAGCTAAAACTGCTCAGTCTGCTTTGTGTACAATGAAAAGTGCAATGATATCTAACTTAATTTAACGTGCAACCCCCCTGTTGAGATTGAGGACCACTATTTACGTTCATCACACAGGAACATAATAAATATTTCTCATAGGTGAGGCTATTTATAGCATAGGTAGGACTATATCATGGCCACGAATTAAGAATTTGTTCCCCAGACTTAATTCCTGAGCCGCTCATATTAACGTTACACAGCTCTGTTCTGCCCGAAGTACTCGGAGATGCCGCCACCAAACGTTTGATGGAAACTAAATCCAACTCAAATCGGTGTTGTTAGCACTTAATATTTCTGTAGTACAGCAAAACAGCGTAGATCACTCATAAAAACGTATATAAAAGAATTCTTATGTGCAAACGTGTACACCAATTATCTCTGCTGTATTATAATATAAACCAATGAAATTGGGGGTGGGCGGAGTGACGTGTTGCCCCACCTTAATGTGTCGCCCCGCCCCATCGTCCAGGGTGCACTCTGGGGCTACTCTAAAATTGTGCACTGTAAAAAATAAGTGTAATTTTAACTGTACAATTTTGTAAAAACGCTACTGAAAAAAACTGTTAATATGTTAACTGTGTGTTCCTGCACTGTATACAGGGAAAAACTGTAAAAGATCTAACCAAGCATTTCATGTAATTGTACAAGTAAAATGCTGTTAATTGTACAGTTTTTAGAAGTAAAAATAACAAATCAATGTATAATTTACAGTCAAAAACTGTAAACTGATATTCCCACAATTCTCTGCATGACACTTCACATTTGAAAGTATTTTATTTAAATAATCATGTTTTTTAATATTTGTTGTTATCAGTTATGTGCATTTGGGCTTTATGTTACATCTTCTGTTGTTTAATGAAAGTTTATAGCATTATTTAAGTATCATGTGTGTTACCATGATGGTGTTTTGTGTTTGCATGAATGAGTCTGTGCACCACCTATATATATTAGCATATACTTCTACTTGTGGTGAAGCTACTTGTGATGAGCTTTGATTCTTCATGTGGCTTTCTCTTTTACCACCTGCATTACTATGGTGGTTGTCAGTATATTTAAGGTACAAAACAGATTTTAATAGCAGTGTGTGTTGTAGAATTTAGTGGTTTACATTCAAATTTCCCTGTTTGTAAATTACAGTTTTATACTGTAAATTTAACAGTTTTGTTCTGTAAATGTGTTTACAGTTTTGTTCTGTATTTTTTACAAAATTATTCTGGCAACCACAGCTGCCAGAATTATTTTGTAAAAGTACGGATTTTTTTTTACAGTGTGCTTCTCTATGATTTTTCACTCTCGCTGCAGTCAGGCAGCATAAAAAATGCATAGCGGCGATAGTATCTCTCGCTCTAGTTCCCTAAGCCGTGACCCAAGACAGGCTTAAGCGGGAAAGTTGTTTGCTAAATGTCAGCCGTGTCTAAGAAGCTCTTGCTCTCCTGAGGACCTCACTGACCCAGTGCTCTGTGTTCAGTGACGCTCAGGGGAAGCTATTTTGAAACCTTAGCCTGTTAAGATACAAGCTACTCATCGTTCAGCTACACTTTAATAAACACAGTAGTTAGCTACACTACAAGCTACTTATACAAAACAGCTAACAACAACGAGAGAGAGAGAGAGAGAGAGAGAGAGAAAGAGAGAGAGAGAGAGAGAGAGAGAGAGAGAGAGAGAGAGAGAGAGAGAGAGAGAGAGAGAGAGAGAGAGAGCATAGCATAGATAGCATAGATAGCATAGCTCATCTGGCACAAAAACAGTAAGAATTTAAATTAGGGTAACAGCATAAAGCTATAAAACTATTAAACACCACAATTTCTATAACTTGAACATCAAAAAGTGTTGATAAACAGCAGATTGTCAGTTAATATTATTTTGTTTTGTAAGGATAATGTAATTTTTGTATTATTATTTCGTATGAGTTACTCACACATTACAGACATTTTCAGAACACTGTGTGAGAGCCATCTGTCTTTATTTATGCTTTTCGTGGAAGTATGACATCATGTTTCACCTTTTCTGGCATCAATCTAAGTTTCAAATTATATGGAGCTTGATATATGATGTTATTGGTGTAATTGGCGCCATAACTAGGTTAAACATTTTACATAAATTGTATTATCTTTCCATTCCATCTGCAGGTGAGCATCTCCGGATCTGCCCACAAGGTTACACCTGCTGCACCAGTGCCATGGAGGAAACACTATCGAACCTGAGCCGCCGGGAATTTGAAGGCCTGGTTAGGGAAGCGGGACGTTCCATTCAAGCATCGCTAAATGCCCAATACAGGACCTTCGACAGTGAGTCCACAACTCAAATGCATTTAGTCTTGCAGTTGGTTGTGTTTTGATGTACTATAATATGTCCCAGTTGCTAACACAACTTCTCAGTTTTTCCACTGTAATGTTAGCAAGATGGTTTTTTCGAATAACCCAAACATTTAACGGTCATTTTTCCACCCTAAGTGTGAAGGTGAAAAAGAACAGAGTAGAAACTGCAGAAACTTGCAGAGGAAATGAGATTTAGAGGTTTTACAGTGTACTTGTACTGTCACGGACAGCTGTCTTATATGGTAGTTTATGAAACTTCATCTGCTTTTAGTTAACATGTTTCCTTTACCCTCTTGTAGATTTAACAGCATCAGGGTTAATGAATGTGAAGGGTTAAAGAGTTGCAGCACTTTGAAGCCCAAACTCTCTCCTGGTTTGTGTCATTGTGAGCTTAGATAAAAGGAAAACTTTAAAGCTCATATGCTTTCACACCGAGTGGTCCTCACAGGGCAATTACATTGGGTTTTTATGGCTTTTTACCGCAGTGCATGATAAACTGTACTGACGCACAATAATGATAAGAGATTTTGATGCAGATGTTCAATTTACTGACCCTAATCAGACATTTTCTGGAAGCCACTGAATAAGAATTCAGTCAGTTACACGTGTGTGTGTGTGTGTGTGTGTGTGTGTGTGTGAACAAACATTTGGTATATTAATATATTAATTATTGGTAATTACTGTTCCCTGAATGTTGAACATACAGTCTATGTTATTGAAATTTATTTTTGCATCTTCCCCTAACAGGCAAAACATGAGGTATCACTTATTATTTGCATTTTATATTATCTGTGTAGAAACATAAAAATATATAAAATCATATTATTAAAACTGCAATGTAAATAAATTTTCCACAGAAATAAATTATTTGTATACGTTCCATTGAAGGCAATGTAAAAAATATGTAGTCAGGGTTAAAGTTGGGGGTAATCAGATTTACAAACAAAATGTTTAATTTACAAACAAAATGTTAGTTAGTGAGTTACTTTTTTCGAATAAGTAATGCCAGTTACTTTATTCACAGACATCTATCCTGTCACCATGTTGAGAGAAATTGTAAGTAGAGGTGTTGTGCGATGTGTAAAGATAATGCTTATAGATCAAATGTGAACATGCCTAAATTTCTCACTTGCACGAAAACAGATTCAGTATCCTCAAAATGAATAAAATGGTGAAATCCAAACTCAGAATATGATGTAAACCTGCAATAATTAAATATGTTAAATAACGCAAATATCCTTTATGTATATATAAACAAATATCTTTGCTGCTGAACTTGTTGATTTATTTCAACCAGACTAATAAGCAAAAATGAACATTTGTGCTTAATTTATTTTATTGCTGAGGAGTGTTAAAGCGTTGAAGCCTTGCCCAGATTAAAAAAGTTACACAACTTAAAAGGAACATAACACTTTACTTTCCATAAAAAGTAACTAAGTAACATAATTAGCAATTTTTTGGGGAGTAACGCAATATTGTAATGCATTACTTTTAAAAGCAACTTTCCCCCAACACAGGTTAATTCAATGTTGTTCTGATATCTGCAACGACACTGTCAAACAGAAGTTGTATGTGATTTCTTTATTATTTTCACTCTGTGATAAGTGACTTCAATTTTTATCCATCCAGCATATTTCCTAGAACTCCTAAATGGCTCAGAGCGGTGGTTGGAGGAGGCCTTTGTGGCCGCTTTGGGGGATCTGTACCAACCCAATACGGGAGTGTTTCGTGACCTTTATGCTGACCTGAGTCGATATTACAATGGTGCCTCCCTGAATCTTGAGGAGGTCTTGGACGAGTTCTGGATGAGGCTCTTGGAGCGTCTTTTGAAGGTGTCTGACCCCGAGACCGCCTCCCTGCTCTCTGACGACTTCCTGGAGTGTGCCTCTAAGCAGACTGAAACCCTGCGTCCTTTTGGAGACGCTCCACGGGAACTGAAGATCAAGCTGGTGCGGGCATTCATCGCTGCTCGGGCATTCGTCCAGGGCCTTAATGTAGCTGGAGAGATTGTACGGAAGGTGTCTCAGGTACAGTGGATTATCTTTATTTTTTACGATGGGTGTGATGTAGTGGTTAAGGCTCAGGGCTGCTAACGGAAGGTAGCTGATTTGTTCACCACAAGAAACATGCCGCGTGCCAAGACCATACTACCTTGAGCAAGGCAATTAATCCCAGGGTGCTCAAGGGTGACTGGTAGCATTTGTGCATGAAAGTTAAAAACAAGCGTTATCCTAAATAAGTTATAAATAAAACCCCTAGAGTGTACACTTGGTAAGACCACCTTTGGCAATATTTTCAGTCCATACTAGTTCTTTCAAAATAGGATTGAGGCCTTGATGTTCAATGGTGCTCAACTGAACTGAGGTCTCATTTTCTTGATTTTAAGACTCACCAAGTGTCTTTTACATCTTTGTCTTGTTATCTTCAATGTTAATCCTCAATGTTCTTGCAGATCATAGCATATTTTGCTCCAGAAATTCTACTAACATTGATATTTCCAAATTAGTTTTCCAATGTGAGATCCTGGGTTATATTTTGCACCAAACTTAGCGCTTCACATCAAAGTCTTAAAGTTCAGTTAAGGTTTCATCAGACCAGGGATTCTCCTACAAGTCATTGAGTCACTGACATGCCTTTTAGGCAAATACCAGTAAAGTGATAGACTTCCTTCTTCCACCTTCTTTACGAGCCAGATTACATTTTCTTGCTTTTGAAGTGCTATTGTTGCCCCACGACAGTTTCTCCCATCTATGTTATGTTGAACTGTAACTCTTTAACATTGCCAACATCTTCTTGTCCAGACAACCAGTTCTGGCAAAACTTCAATTCTTTGCAGATGCACAGATAGTCCGTATTTTCTCACCTTTATAATGACAACCCTCACAGTGCTTCAAGGTGTATTTCTTACAAATTATATCTTTGCCTTAACTGGTATTTTTCAAGAATCTTGCGTTAGATCTCCTTATAATGATATTTGGGTTACGCTGTAGGGTGTTGCCTTGGAAATGAAGTGTGTATTCTCCTAGACACAGGTGTATATGACATTAGAGTCATACGGCGATGGGAAAACCTCCTCGATGAATAAATGAATGAATTGTTCCATGGTGTAACACAGCAATTGAGAGAGTCCAAGGACACCAAAGACTTTTTATATGTGGCTTAAATAAAACCATGCATATCCTGTAATGCCATACTCTCTGTAGGTGGTCTGGGTGCACTAAAAGGGCCCTGCCCTAATTGCCTAGAAAGTCAATCAACAGAAACTCCCAAATTCATCAATACTGGATCCATGACATCAAGATAAATGACTACACAGCAGCATTCCCAAAGATTTTTGCCCCAAACCCACACAAGGAAAATTAGTCCAAGTCCTTAGTGACTACCCTACCCTTCCTTAGAACTCCCTGCTGCTTTGACAAATGAAAGTAGGGCACAATGGTTCCTCTCTGTTCTTTAAGGGATTTCTTACAGATTGGGATTCAGTCTCCTGGTGCCAAAGTCTCGGTAGATTCCTGCTAAGCAGACCTAAATTCTTGCTGATGTTGGGGATATATCAGTTTGGAATAATGCACGTCTTGTTTAAGTGGTTTTATGTTGACATATGTAAAAGCTGAATCCACTGTATGGCACATTCCGAGGGAATAGCATTAAAAAATAAATGCATTTAGTAGATGTTTGCATTAGTAGCATATTCACCAGGTTCACGCACGGTCACAGTTAAATTATTAAACTGAAGTTGCCTGTGGCTAATATACAGCATGATTACTCTACCTCCCAAACTTGCCTTTCCCAAAATACTTTAAAGTTAAAGGTTTTCTTATATAATATATGACATGAATCTACATGCAGATAACATGCTTAGCTGGAGACAATAAAGAAAATATAACTAGCTTCATCAACATTCATGGAAAATGATAACAAACTTGTTCAGTTAACGCTAAAAGGACTTGCAGTGCTTTTATTACAGGAACAGTTCTCCCGAAGCGATGCTGTGTTAATTGCCTTGCTCACAATAGTGTTAGCCCCTGGATAAATGCCTAATGGTCACTTTTCCCACAGGTTCCTTTGAGCCTGGAGTGTAATCATGCCATTATGAAACTGGTGTACTGCCCTCATTGCCGAGGTCTGGGATCAGTCAAACCTTGCATCAATTACTGCAAGAATGTCATGAAGGGCTGCCTGGCTAATCAGGCTGACTTGGACACTGAGTGGCAGAGCCTTATAGGTAAAGCAGAGATATTACCACACAAACTCCTACTCTTTTGTTGGTTGCTTGATTTCTGTTTTTGTTGCATCCCACTGGGCAGTGCTGTCACTACGTTAAATATTTCGGTTTCAGACATGAAACTTACTTGACACTGATCATTTATTCACAAACTCTATTTTCCTCAATCAGAAACCATGCTACAGGTGGCCTCCAGTTTTGGTGCCGAGCCCAGTATGGACACAGTGATCTATTCAATTCCTGTGAGAATCTCAGAGGCTGTTCTCACCATGCAGGAGAACATGGAGATCTATACAAGCAAGGTTAGGACATTGAAATTAAGCATCTATTTTAAACTTGCACGTGTGGGTTGGATTCAGATGTGAGGTGTCAGTTTAAAGATTTATTGATCACATAAGGATCGTTTATACAACTATACACAACTAAGTTTGTGTTGCGTTTCAGGTTTTCAAGGCCTGTGGGGACCGTGGTAAGGAAGGAACACCAAGTTCAATATCTGAGGAGCCGAAAAAGAAAGCAAGTACAGTTACTGTCCTGGAATACAAACCCATCCCAAAATCTGCAGCCAGACTGGAGGTGCAGGTGTGTGCATGTGTGGCAGTGTCCACTTTGCGCCAAGTTTTATGAGTTTTATACAATGTTATTGAAATGTGTGTGCAATTCCCAGGTCACAGACGTGTCCAGTAAACTGAAGGAAATGCAGTTTTACTGGATCCAACTCCCCTCGGCTCTGTGCAGTGGTAAAACGGCATCTTCAACCAACGGTGACAAATGTTGGAATGGCATCACCAAAGCAAGGTATTGCATCTTCAGGGCAAATCTATTCTAAGATGAAAGGTGTCCATTTAGCTGGTTAGCATGTTTAATTTGTGGTAAATGTTTATGTAATAAATGTACGCACTTTTCAAAGCTAAATAGATGTGCAAGGATTTTGATGGATGACTTTTGGGGTAAACGCACATTATGAATTTATAGATCGTTACTCATGGACAGTGCTGGCAGACTTCTGAAAACCTTTATTTTTAGTTATCATTAATACATATTAGCTCTGTATAATCAAACTAGCACTCTCATATGGGTAATTAATACATACTGGTATGTGATTAGTGATGTTTTCTAACGCAAGTATCCTTAATACTATTGCTCATAATTATGGTCCTACAGACATTTAAGGAGGGACTTGAGCAAAATTTAAAGACTACTTGGTGACGTACAGCTAAAACACCCTAGCAACCACATAGCAAACCACTCAGAATACCATCGCAATATACTAACTGCTAAAACCATTGCATTGCAACCGCCTAGACCCTAGCAACCACATAGCAACGCATTAAAAACCAATCAAACTCTCTTGCAACATGCTAAAAACCAATCAGAGCACCTTAGAAATGTGCTTGTAGTATTGTAGCAACAAGTTTTGCACAGCATGATGCACTATTATCGAGTTTGTGTTACTGATGTAAAAGCCTGTTTTTTATTTCAGCATAAGGTTGTTAATTGTGAAGAAAATGTAATAAAAGAGCTATTAACAAAAAGTGCGTGATTAAAATGGTTCTGTAAAATTGATTTTTCTACAGTTACCTCCCAGAAGTCATGGGTGACGGGCTGGCCAATCAGATTAATAACCCAGAGGTGGAGATTGACATCACCAAGCCTGACAGGACAATACGTCAACAGATCATGCTGCTGAAGATCATGTCAAACCGCTTGAAAAACGCCCTCGATGGCAACGATGTAGATTTCCAAGATACAAGTAAGATGCTAAAGAGCTAACTAAAAGACATGATCATACAATTGGCTTCATGAAATGAGAACACATTTGTGTATATCATTTAGCATCAACTGAATTTAATAAATTCACTAGTTAAGTTTGTTTTACTACTGTTAAATGAATGAGGCTCAATGATGCGAAATTTAGCACCATTCTAGGGCTGGATGGTTTTGCCTGTGTTATGCTGCAATTTCATGTAAATCAGATACTGCATAGCAACCATTACTTCTGTGACCTTTTTTTGCACCAAAGTAATCATCTTGTTTTTCCCATAATGTTTATCTAGGTGATGATTTCAGTGGCTCAGGAAGTGGCACGTGTGCAGACCACCTCTGCGTCCGAGGTAGACCTCCGGTTTTTGGTCCGAAAACGGACAGGCCCAAACTCTACACCTATGGCCCTGAAAACAAAAGAGTCAAAGGATCCGGGTACCAGATTCAGCCTTCTGTCATATTACTGGTTCTGTTACTCGCGACCCTACTGCTGAGACGATAATGGAGACGCTAAATCGAACTTTGGGATCTGGGTCAGGAAATTTGGGATAAGACAAGGAATGTTTAAAAAGAAAAAGAACAGAGAAAAATGAGAAAAGGTGAGCTTAAATATTGCCCCAAAAAAAGAAACCTTTTGAATGAATGGACATTTTAATTCCTCTGGAATACGACATGAGAAAAGGTGGAAAAGGAATTTTGTTTTGTGTATTTTTATGTTTTGTAATATATGTCAGATTTAAAACGCTGGCTTGTTAGATTAATTAACATCTTGCTTTTTTACCTTTGAATGTAAAAAGAATTCTGGTTTAGATGTACAATATGAGGTTCTCAGCCACCTAAGCCACTTACCCACAGTTATTTGCTCTTAAAGTCACACAGTTACCTAGTCACCTCGTGTTTTATTTCACCATGCTTGAGTTATGCAAGTTTGTCTTTGCACAACAGTTCTTTTTGTCTTAAATATTTCACAGACAGACATAATTACAAAAAAACTACATCAGTCTGATCCCATTTAGATAAAAAAATGCACGAACTATGGCATGGACATGAATTGAAATACGAAATTGCTGAATATCTGAGGAATTATGTAATGGTGTTTTCTTTTACTGCGATTGATTGGTTTAGTCTGCAATTACTTTGTATGATAGCAAGCTGCAATAACGGATGGACTTCACACAAAAAAAGATTAGGACATTTCCTTTTTTTCACACCAATATCAAAAAAAAGAAAGCTATTATTTTGCACAAAATAAAATATAGGCTGTTTTCTTTTTTTTTGCATTATTCATAATTATTTTCTTGATTTAGTTTCATACTAATTTTGAAACTTTTATTAACATTTTCCATAAAAAATACAATTATTACTAGTAATACAATTTTTATTAGATTTAGAGGTTGTTTCATGAATTTAATTTAGATTTTAAGGAGAATCATGAGTCAAATAAATTTTTTTCAGTTGTGTAATAATTGTTAATTTAGCACATTTTCCACCAAAAAACACACACAAATATCATGATATTTTATAAGAATAATACAAAATTATTATTATTATTATTTCAATTATACAGATTTTTTTTTCATATTGTGTCCAAATAGAAATAAATTTATATTAATGAAAACTGAATGAGAACTTGACACATTAGAACGCAATTAGAAAAAAACTAAAAACAGGCTTTATTTTAATGCAAAATATTTTTTTATCTGATGTTGGTGTGAAAAAATGACCCGGACATGAGATTATCTTATGTAAACGTAAAATAATAAACTTCCAAAGGACATGAATGCACAAAATATTTGCTTAACTCACCCCGATGCAAACCCTTAACTTGCATTTGGAAACTCATGGCTGTGTTACTGATCAGAGTAAGGCTGTGCAATTAATCGAATTCGACATATCGCGTTTGTAATCGCAGACGAACCGCCATCGATTATGAACTCAATATTGCGTAGCTTGTCAGTGAACTACGGCTCTGTGTATTAACTGCCGCTCCATCTAAAAACAGGGATTGGAGATTTACTACTAATCAAGAAACCACCTTTACTATCGAGATGCGCATGTTAATCGAATTCGATTAATTGCACAGCCTTAGCTCAGAGTAGTGCAAATTCATATTTGAAAGGTCACTTCTGGAGTACTTTTAGCACCGTTAAATTAAGTTAAGTTAAGCACAAGTTAAATAGAAGCATGTGTCAGCCTTGAATTATATGATTTGCCTTGAATGGAATTTCATTATAGCCAAAGCCAATGGGAAGCAGTCATTTACAGAATGTACTTTTAAAATAAAAACGGTCACTTTTAATAAAAGCTCGTAAGGCATAGCGACAATTTTGATTCCAGAGCAATGTAATTAATTAAACTTGTGGCAGTGGCGTTTTAAAACACTTCCAGGGAGATGATTCAAATTTACTAGCGTAACGTTACGATATTTCTAAACTTTTGATCAGACAAAAAAAACATTCCTACAACATGTCTTGCATAATATTAACATCTAGTCCCTAAATGTTGCATTTAAAGGTGTCAAATGATCTTCATGTTTCTGATATCGGTTCCTTTAACTAGAGCTGAATCCACAAGGACCTGGTTTTGTCAGATGCGAAATGTAAAAAGTTGTGGAATGTAAACGCAGTTGAGAATGTACATGATGTAGTGTACGATCTCTGTCACAGGAAGGTTCGTTTTAGTAATCTGTTGTCCGGTATAAATGAAAAGCACATTGTATACTCTTAGTCGATCGCATGACTCAATGAATGGACATTGAGAAGGGCTCAAACACAAGCGTAATTTCATTCGACGGTGACAGACTGAGCACACGTTCATTCAAGAGAGGCAGAGATGTGTCTTATGAAACATTTGATTTTGTTATATTTCAGCACTAGCATTTTATTTGATGTATGAATTTGTAAATTTGGTCTGTTTTACGTAATAAACATGCACAGTTGTTCAAACTAAATACATTTTGTCTGTGTTTTTAAATAAGTTCTATTCATTTCTACCAGACTTTGAACTTGCTCATGTCTTTTAAGCCCGAGACACACTGCACAATTTTCGGCTGTCCCAGACAAAAGACTGGCATCGTTAAACAATCGCGGTGATTTCTGATTCGCCACAATTGTTTCATGGGGCCAATCTTTCATCTGGGCCAGCCGAAAATCGTGCAGTGTGTCTCAGGCTTTAGTTTCAAAAAATGTTAATGTTACACAGCTAAAGTATAGCAGGCCTTTGTAACATGTTCTAAATAAAGATTCATATTCTTGTATCTCTGGGGTCTCGCTCAGGTAGAAGGTCTTGCCTTTAGCGTCTTTGGTGGACAGAGGTGAACATGGTCCCATAGATGCGCATTTATCTTTGCTGCTTTCTCCATTGACCACTGTGAAAACACAACAAAACATTATGCATTAGTTCATAATTTTAATAAACTGACATTCTGTTCAATTAATCAACTGATATTTAACCATTTTGAGATTACCCTTCCAATAGATGCCGAATAAATCGACAACTGATTAAGTAATTTTCAAGTAAAAATAATTAAAAGTAAATATAATTTAGGGCTGGGCGATATATCGAAAGTGATAATCATGCACATCTCGTCAGTAAAGCCGGTTTTAGTGGTATATATATAGTTTGGTGGCCATGAAGAATTGTTTGGCCCAGCATTGTATGTAGAAGCATTAGCTAGATGAATCCTCCAGAGAAAAGCACACTGTGAACACCCTAAATATACAGCAATCAGGTTCTGCCAGGTTTCTTGATGCCCTGTTGAACCTTCTGTGTGATTCTCCAGCACTCAGATCTGGCCTCATTTGTTCTAGAAATGTGCCCTTTATCTCACAAACACTTCTTAAATAACACTGTTGTTACTGGAGACTACTATATTTTTACTCAGTATATTCTCACAGGAACAGACCACTGCAGGAGCATACTTTAAATCTTCTTTGTATCTTCTGTCTTTTTTAAAGGGGTCATATGATGTGATTTCAAGTTTTGCTTTCTCTTTGGAGTGCTACAAGCTGATTGTGCATAGATAAGATCCCTGAAGATGCAAAGACTAAAGTCTCAAAGCCAA
The DNA here is from genome assembly GCA_003573665.1 of Oxygymnocypris stewartii. Lineage (NCBI taxonomy): Eukaryota > Metazoa > Chordata > Actinopteri > Cypriniformes > Cyprinidae > Oxygymnocypris > Oxygymnocypris stewartii. The sequence goes on along the minus strand of QVTF01019716.1, from coordinate 7,666,821 downwards.
AGAGATATTCTTTATAAAAGTTAAGACTCTGCCACGCCTTCCTAAAACGGCTCATTCAAACACTCCCCCACATGTCTACGTCACGATGTGGAAATATTTGCATAAGGCGTGGTTTCAGTAACCGCAGTGGTGTTAAAGCAGCGTGTCAGAAGCTTTGAACAGCAACACATTTTTATGGACGACTGTTTCGTGAACCTAGGAGAGGAGGTAATTTTGACTTTGATATGACAATCTGGCAATCTCTGGAGAGAGAGAGAGAGAGAGAGAGAGAGAGAGAGAGAGAGAGAGACAGGGTCACATCTCAGCACACCAGCTATCTTAATCACGGCTTGCGTGCATGTGTGTGTGTATGAGAGAGAGAGAGAGAGAGAGAAAGAGAGAGAGAGACAGGGTCACATCTCAGCACACCAGCTATCTTAATCACGGCTTGCGTGCGTGTGTGTGTGTGTGAGAGAGAGAGAGAGAGAGAGAGAGAGAGAGAAAGAGAGAGGGTCACATCTCAGCACACCAGCTATCTTAATCGCGGCTTGCGTGCGTGTGTGTATGAGAGAGAGAGCGAGATAGAGAGAGAGACAGAGAGAGAGAGAGAGAGAGAGACAGGGTCACATCTCAGCACACCAGCTATCTTAATCACGGCTTGCGTGCGTGTGTGTGTGTGTGAGAGAGAGAGAGAGAGAGAGAGAGAGAGAGAGAGAGAGAGAAAGAGAGAGGGTCACATCTCAGCACACCAGCTATCTTAATCACGGCTTGCGTGCGTGTGTGTATGAGAGAGAGAGAGAGACAGAGAGAGAGAGAGAGAGAGAGAGAGAGAGACAGGGTCACATCTCAGCACACCAGCTATCTTAATCACGGCTTGCGTGCGTGTGTGTATGAGAGAGAGAGAGAGAGTGAGAGAGGGTCACCTCACCTGATTTAAAGATAATACAATGCAGCAAAAGTGAAGTAATTTATTTGTTTCAAAATTATTAATTCAGGAACCTTTCATGGCAGAAAGTTTAATGTCTGGATTGTTTTGTGTTATTTTTTTAACTAAGCTAAATTTCTCAAATGTATTCAAATGAATAAATAAAGAGATTATCTGCCAATCAAAAGTTTGAAATAATAATGATTTTATTTTTTGAAAGAAGAGTCTTACACTCACAGAGGTTGCATTTATTTAAAAAATACAGCAAAACAGTAATATTGTAAATATTGTAATATTTTATAACAACTGTTTTACATTTTAATATATTTTAAAATGTAATTTATTCCTTTGATGCTAAGTTGAATTTTCAGGATTACGCAAGTCTTCAGTGTCATTCTCCTTTATATGTTAATGAGCTCTGCTGACCCCGCCCCTCTTTTCCAAGCTGCTGGCTGAGGGACTGTTTACTTCAGCGCATTCATCATGAAACATGCTAATTAGCACATTATTAGGAAAGGCGGTTTGCAAAGATTCATTTAAAAAACCTTGTACTCACTTTTTCTGTAGATGAAGCTGGATTACGAACGATTCGTGCGAACATAGATGCCTTTAGGTAGATTGAGGGCATTTTACCTTCAAAACCAAACGTAATCCTCTTCAGCCACTCAGATGACGAGAGTAAATGACTACTGCTATGTTCATTATTACATCCAACAAAAAAACACCTCAATCGCTTAGGAGTCATTCTTGTCCACATCTGCTCCGGCGGTGAAACAACTGATGACAGTTCACTCAGGGCGGATCTGAGGTAAGACACCAGTGCAGTGTGTGTTAAAACACTACTGTCAATCAAACAATCGTGGGAGGGGCCTCCGTCCCTGTGACGCCACACAGACAGACAGATTTGAGAAAGGGGTAAAGATTTTAGTAGATAAAAACAAAAAACACTGGGTGGATTTTTATCATTATAGGGTGGTTGTGTACACACACTGCCAACACACATTTCAGTTCAAACAACTTGTAAAAGTGTATGTAGCATTATATGACCCCTTTAAGAAATATGTTTCTATAATAAATATATTTATTTTAGTGGTGTCAAAATCAGACAAAATCAAAAAAAAAATTTGTTTAACATGTTAAAATGATTTAACGCCGTTAACGCAGGGGTGGACCTAGGGTTGGCCACCTCAATCACAACTGCTACTTCTGTCTCTTTTTCTTGACAAGTGCATTTATTCTGTCGCAGAGCATCTTTACAATCACATCAAACCGGAGACATTTACTTGCGCTCCAACTTCACTTCAAACGAGCACAGAAACGGTACTGTGCTGCAGCGCATGCTCTTCAATTGCACGCACAAAGGTGCCAGAATGCTGTAAAAGCTGTAGCCAGAATGTCAAATCGCAAAAGAAACTACGAGCATGCAATGTTGTGGTCAGTTAAGACATAAAACTGTGCGTGCATGTAATATGTAATATGAGTCTGTGAACTATCTCTGAAATGGTTTTCAAAACTGTCCCGGAGCATCCCAGCACTGTCTCCCTCATCTAACACACCCGATTCAACTCTTCAGTTCATTAGTAGAGACTGAAATGGGTCAGAACTGAAGTGTGTCAGAAAAGGTAGAGAGAAATGAGAGAAAATACGACGCGTGTCTGATCCCCATCACGTTCAGCAGCAACAGCTCTTAAAGAAATAGCTGCCAAAAACAACCTAATAACCAGCAGCTGTGATGTCTGTTCATGAAATAAATTTGAAATAATCTAATTATAAGATAACAAGCATCAACATTTGATTTCTACCATTAATTCCACTATAATTTCAATATTTGACATGACCTTACTCAGTCGATATTAAAGATATACAGTTTAAACTTTCATAGAATGTTCTTTACCTTATGAAGGATGATTTTTGTAGAAAAAGGCAAATTATAAAAAATGACTTTAGCTGGGTTTTCACAGAAAGGCTCACATATATAAAAAATATACTGTCTTTATGTTGTTTGCACAAAAATGTGAAGATTGAATGCACATTATATTGATGTGAATGTGAACAATATAAAAGTATATTTAAAAACTTTAATGTTAGGTGGAATTAATTGCGATTAATCACAAATGTATTTATTTCACAATATTATTTATTTACATAATATAAATTATATGATTATATATATATATATACGTGTAAATATTTTCTAAATATATACTGTATGTGTGTCTCTTTATATATACATAATAAGTACACAGTACATACACATATATTATGTAAACAAAAACTTTAATTTAGGATGCGATTAATCGTGTTTAATTGTTGCCCAGCACTATTTATACATATATATTTTAATTTTAATATATACAATTATTTATTGTATAATATTCATTATTCATCTTAATTACTATATAAATACAATACGTATATTTATGATACATTTATAATTTAGGTTGATGTTTCTAAAAAAAAACTTTTTTTATACTTATCTAATTATAAATACTACTAAAAGTAATAATAATAATAATAACACTGATCTGGTAGATACAAACTTCTCTGTGGGACTGATCAAACAACAGACAAACACACAAATTAGCACCCTGTGATTTCAGTCGATAGGACACAAACTCCTTCGAACGGTTGCAGAAACCCTGATGGCAGTGAGACAAAATCCATAAAGCACTACGCAGTTATAGAAACGATCGACCAGTCTCACCGAGTACATCTTGGCTCCGTTCCTTCTCCATTCTCATCACCGCCTGTCTCAGCAGATCTCCCATGAGGCCTAGCAACTGCCGGCGGGCGTTATAGGCTTGTCTCTCATGCTTGTTGAGGACATGGTACGGGGTGTGGGCCATGCGCTGGTTCTGGTGGGAAAGCAGAACCGGTCTGGTGAGCGGAGCATAATTGGTTGAGGTGATAAATGAGATTTCAGATAATCTGGAACACGGGATGAACTGGTGATGAAAAGCTGCACCTGTTGGAATAATCCACGACTGTTCCCACAGCGCACCTGCGGCCCTCGCCCACCACGACAGGCAGGAGGATGTCAGCGCCCGCTTTGATCAACTTTTCCAGCTTAACCAAGTGAAACAGAAACAAAGAGAGTGCAGTGATTAGAAATAACTATATTTATTTTTCTCTATTTACTTGATTGACAAGCCTCTGAGGTGCTAAATTGATCCTGAACGTGAGTTGACTGATAACTCAATCTAATATTGTGAGGAAAAACACGAATGGGCATATGCTTTCTGCAAAACATTAAATGAATAACATTGCCTAATGTGTCAGTGAAATGACTGTTTTATTATTTTGATTTCTATATACAGATAAAATTCAAATAAATATATATATTTTTTTTTTACATATTAACCATATAAAAAAACAGGGCGTATTTTCTGTAAAATAAATTGAAGCAATTAATTAAATTCTCATTCTTGATTTGAATGATCAGAATAGGTAATTTAAATAAATGTTACAAATGCCAAAAAGTAATTCCTTAAAGGGCCCTTTTAGTATCTTATTTTGAATTTCACTGAGATTTGTGTTACTTTTGGTGCCATTTTTGCCCCAATCAGTTTAATTTCTGACACCATTTCCAGTTTCTACTGAGTGACAATTATTTTTAAGTTTTATTTGGATGAATACAGAAGATGCTTTAAAAGCTTAATGTACTATTACATCTATTTTATAAAACTGTTAAAAAAAAGTATTATTTTTACTGTTTAATAATATTACCTATTATTATTATTATTATTAAATATATATTTGCATATACATACATACATATACACTCACTGGCTACTTTATTAGGTACACTAGTACCGGGTTGGACCCCCTTTTGCCTTCAGAACTGCCTTAATTCTTCGTGGCATAGATTCAACAAGGTGTTGGAAACATTCCTCAGAGATTTTGTTCATATTGGCATGATAGCATCACGCAGTTGCTGCAGATTTGTCGGCTGCACATCCATGATGTGAATCTCCCGTTCCACCACATCACAAAGCTGCTCTATTGGATTGAGATCTGGTGACTGTGGAGGCCATTTGAGTAAAGTGAACTCATTGTCATGTTCAAGAAAACAGTCTGAGATGATTTGAGCTTTGTAACATGGTGCATTATCCTGCTGGAAGTAGCATCAGAAGTTGTGTACTGTAGTCATAAAGGGATGGACATGGCCAGCAACAATACTCAGGTAGGCTGTGGCATTTAAACGATGATCAATTGGTACTAAGGGGCCCAAAGTGTGCCAAGAAAATATCCCCCACACCATTACACCACCACCAGCAGCCTGAACCGTTGAGACAAGGCAGGATGGATCCATGCTTTCATGTTCTTTACGACAAATTCTGACCCAACCATCTGAATGTCGCAGCAGAAATCAAGATTCATCAGACCAGGCAACGTTTTTCCAATCTTCCAATTTTGGTGAGACTGTGTGAATTGTAGCCTCTGTTTCCTGTTCTTAGCTGACAGGAGCGGCACCCGGTGTGGTCTTCTGCTGCTGTAGCCCATCAGCTTCAGGGTTCGACGTGTTGTGTGTTCAGAGATGGTATTCTGCATACCTTGGTTGTAACGAGTGGTTATTTGAGTAACTGTTGCCTTTCTATCATCTCTAATCAGTCTGTCCATTCTCCTCTGACCTCTGACATCATCAAGGCATTTTCATCCACACAACTGCCGCTCACTGGATATTTTCTCTTTTTCGGACCATTCTCTGTAAACCCTAGAGATGGTTGTGCTTGAAAATCCCAGTAGTGGGATTGGCTGTGATTGGCTGATTAACAATTTGTGTTACCAAGCAATTGAACAGGTGTACCTAGTAACGTGGCCGGTGAGTGCATAAACCAGTCTTAAGTAGCTGGGGTATATTTTAAGCAAAAGCCAAAAATGCATTGTATGGGCCAAAATTAAAAAAAAATATTTTATGCCAAAAATCATTAGTATATGAAGTAAAGATCATGTTCCATGAAGATATTTTGTAAATGTCTTACCTTAAATATATCAAAACTTAATTTCTGATTAGTAATATTCCTCGCTAAAAACTTAATTTGGACAACTTTAAAGGTCATTTTCTTTTTGTACCCTGATTCCAGATTTTCAAATAGTTGTATATCAGCCAAATATTGTCCTATCATAACAAAATATACATCAATGGAAAGATTATTTTTTTCAGCTTTCAGATGACGTATAAATCTTAATTTAAAATAATTGACACTTAAGACACTTAATTTTTGTGGTCCAGGGTCACATATTATATTATTCACTTATAATATAATATTACTATATATATTTATTTAAAATATCAAGAATAATTTTATATGTTATTTTATATATAAAGATACATTTATTTTTGTAATAAATACATATTCATTCTATTTATACAATAATTTAGGATGATTGCTCAAAATTATTTTGATTTATATTTATATATTTTTAATAAAATATTTATGTTCAAATATTCCATATATTGCACAAAATTATAAAATCATTGTTTTTTTATTTATTAAAAAACTATTCATATTATTTTATGATTATGATTATATATTTTTTATAGAATACGTGGAATACAATTATTCATATTATTATTGTTGTTGTAAAATACATGCATATAAATTGTACTATATGATTCAGTAAAATCAACAAACATGCATTTACCCTAAGCCTAACTAAATGTAAATGTACATTTCGTCTTTTGCAATGCATAGTGCAACTACAGAGCAACATTGCTGACACATATTTTACATACGCACAATAACGCAATTTCTCATGGGACTACGTAGGATAATTAGTTGAAGAAGTTCACCAGCTTGACTTGGTTGCGTAGATGTGGCCCACGGTCGTAGCTGATGTTGGCAAGGGCACAGAGAGCGCTGCCCATACACATGACGAGTGAGAGGAAGATTAGGATCAGCCCCTCCAGCAAGCAGTTCATCTACAGCCTGGGAAAACAGTGTTAATATACACGGCACGTCGTAGCAATGCCATAGAGTTCTCATCCTTCAGTAATGACTTCTTATTCCACATGCATTCTGTGCCTTATAGACAGTATTTAATTACGCCATAAACGATAATTCCTTGCAAATAGCAGCACTACAAATGATTCAGTCAGAAGAAGTGATGCCAAAAAGGATTACATACAAGGTCGTTGCCGCTCGCGACGGCCAGAGATAGGGGTGAATGGCCACTCCACACATCGTTGGGGTTTGCGTTATGAGAAAGGAGAAGCGCCACCACATCTCTAGCATTCTGATAGAAAAACCAGGCTTCTTCGTATTATAATTTACTAATAAATTCCAATTCATTTAATTGAATACCCCATTAAAAAGTTCAATGTTATGCATTTCTTTTTAAATATTACTTTATCTAATAATCTAGTAGTTTGGTTAATTAGCAGTGTATTTTTGAAAGATTTATTTTTGGTGTTTTTTGCTTTTATTATGATTGGACAGTGTAGAGGAGACAGGAAGTGGGATTTGAACTCGGGACACACGTAACGCAATGCCGTCACATGTCGGCACACTGCATTTCAGTTAATAATTTTGTGGTAATAATAAAATTACATGCAAATTAAAAGCTATAAAATGATTTTAAACATTTTTTTCTAGGAGTATCATGTTGTTTCAGTGTAAATACTGTATTTTTACTGTATAATCGCTGTGTCTTTGGCAAGCCACATGTAGTGGTGTCCTCCCGCCTTCCTGAGGAAGTTCAACAGGGGCTTCGCTGAATTTAGCCAGGGGTCCAGAGGCAATGAGATGCTGATTCTTATAGGGCTCAAATGTGCCCTTAGGGTTATGTTTCTTTGATTAGAGATATTAAAAATGTATGATGCAATATATCTATACAAAACGTTTTCTCAGACCTTATCAAGCTCATAGAATTCATGGGCATCCTGAGCTTTGCAGGAGGAGCTCTGTGATTTCAGGACCCTCTGCTCCAGATAAACCCGCTGCTATGTGAAGAGGATACAGACCCTTTTGCTGACATGGACACAAAAACAAGAAATAAAAAGGACCAAATAGATGCCTAGCTTTCGATATTTTATTAAAATGTAGTGATTGATAGTTGGTTAATAAAAATATTTATATATATATATATAATTGTTTTATATTGTTATTTTAAATGTATTGTCAATATTTACGCATTACTAATATTAATCAAATTAAATCTTAGAAGATTAAATTATCATTATTTATTGACTTAATTTAAATGGTTGTCAATATTTAAATTAAATTAAATTAAATTGATACCCCAAGGGCATCCAACATGTAGGTGACTGTTTCTTCAGTAGAACACAAACAAAGATTTTTAACTCAAAATGTTGCAGTTTGTCAGTCCTATAATGGCAGTCAATGGGACTCACGGCTTTGAGAGAGAAAAAACATACACAGACAAAACCAAATGAAACCCTGCGGCTCATGATGATACATTGAGGTCTAAAGACAGATTGAGGTCTATACTCCTTTGCGCTCTTTGAGATCATCGTCTGTAGGCTTGTTGTCTGTTCCAAAGTTCAAGATGAGTTCCTTTGTTGGTGGGGCTTTTAGTTGTGCAGCGCCGAAGTTATGGAACTCTTCACCTTTGCACATTTGCCAGCTGGACTCAATTTACCATTTTAAAGTTCAGATAAAAACGCATTTGTTTAGAATAGCTTTTATTGATTTGCTTGTTTAATGTGTTAAATGTTATAATGCTTGTGTTTTATGTTTTGTATTTTATCGTATGGTGTCCTTGAGTGTCTTGAATGGTGCCTATAAATAAAAGGTATTATTATTATTATTAAAGACATGAAACGATCGATCTGTGCAAGAAACTGATCTCTGATCCGCCACATGGTCAAACTGTCCTGAGCGCGTTCACAACAGCCGGCGCATGACGTGTCAACTTCTTCTTTCTTGCTTTACGGCTTTTAAGTGCATTACCGCCAGCCACCTATCTCTCTCAAATTGACACTCTGGCCCTGTCCCAAATGGCACCCTAAACCCTCGCGGTCTTCCTCTGAGTCCGCACTTTCGTGACGTAATGCCGCTTTGACTGTCGGGTAGAAGTCTGCCGCGAGCTTGCACCAGTGTGGAAAATTTCAGGTAAATTTCCATGGGAACTTCGTCTTGGGAATTTTGGAAATATTAATTTAATACATTTGAAACTTACCAGGAATTTGTAGGAATTATTTGGAAATGTATCAAACTATTACATACAAACAAAAATATAAACATTTTATTTGATCAGTGGCTCGCATGCAAACTACTACAAATGTAAAAAAATAAAAAAACTTTTTGTGGGGGTCTGTGATGCTTTTTTCAGGATTTATTGATAAATATAAAAATAGTGAACAGTGTTTATTCAAAACAGAAAACTTTCCTAACAATATAAGTCTTTTATATTACTTTTTATTAATTTAACACATCCTTGTTGAATAAAAGTATTAATTTACTTTTAAAAAATAGAAAAGATACTGACCCCAAACATTTGAATGGTATTGTGTTGTTAATATAAATGCTGTTCTTTCTTTTGTTTACTCTTTATTCATCAAAGAATATTGAAAAAAGCATCACAGGTAAAAAAAATTATTAAGCAGCACAACTGTTTCCAAAGTTGATTATAAATTAGCATATTAGAATGATTTCTGAAGGATCATGTGACATGATGTAATGATGAGTAATGATGTTCAAAATGTAGTTTTACATCACAGAAATACGTCATATTTTAAAGTGTATTAACTGAAAACCATTATTTTAAATTGTAATACTGCAAATATTACTGTTTTGTTCTGTATTTTTATAAATAAAATGAAGACTTCAAATAAATGAAGACTTGATGAGCAAAATATATGCAATGTTTAAAACAATAAAAATAGTCCTGCTTCCAAACTTTTGAACAGTACTGTACTTTTGTATGATAACAGAAAACTGGCTAGCAAAAGGAGCATCTCAGCTTGAGCTAGTTTATAAATAGTCCATGAAATAGTGCTAACTCTGGTTGTTTTAACCAAGATTATGCTGCAAGATTTTGTTCTCAACTACATTTAAGTTCCCAGTTTCTGCAATTTTGCAAATTTCCAGTTTATTCCCAGTTAATTCCCATGGAAAGTTTCTAGTCTTGAAAACTCCCGGAATTTTGCAACCCTAGTTAGGAGTGATGTAAAGCAAGAAGAAGAAGAAGAGGAAGAAGAAGAAAAGGAAGAAGACGTGCCGGCTGTTGTGAATGCGCTCAGGACAATTGGACAGTGCGGTGGATCTGATCACAAATGAAACTACGAGCATGCATGTCAGATCCACATCACATTCAGCAGTGGCAGCTCTTAAGGTATTAGCAGCCAAATAAGCTGCTGTGATGTCTGTTAATCAAAGAACAAAACTGTGAGTTCAGCAAGCAGTTTTTGAGATATCAGGATTCCTCCATTCATTAAGATAGGTCTTGTATGAACTGCCCGGAGGCGTTGCAAATATGGCTGCAGAGTGAAGAGGCTTTCTTCGAAAGGGAGTTTGTTTTAAAATGATTGAATTAATTGTCATTAAACTCTCGGAGTTACTGTTCCTGTCTGGCACAGGATCTCAGCTCTCTGCTGCATGATCTCCTCTGTGACGTGAATAGGACAACTAGCCATAAAACATGCAGAATCAAAAGTAGGTTCATTTGATATGATGCTCCTCTCCAGGTTTTCATCAGTCTCCAGATTAGTCACCTCTTCCTCAGAGTTAACAACTTTCTTTGCTTCCTTCTCTTGACATGATACAGAACCCACTGGGATTTTATCATCGAACACTTGAATAGATCTTGACATTAAAACATGTGGTTCTTCTGCAGGTGTGTCGTCTTCATGTTCAAGTTGAAGAACTACCTCCTTGTTTGGGTCTATATTTTCATTGATTTGATGTAGTGGAGGTTCCTCTGAGTTGTTGAGGTCTTCTGGTTGGTCAGGCTGAAGAACTATCTCATCTTAATTTATGCCCTCATTTATTTGCTCTTGAGCTTCAAGTTTCTCCAAGTTGAAGATCTCTGGTTCAAGACTTTGGTCAATTTGGATGCCTTCTCTTGGTGTCTCAAATGTCTCTTGGCCTCTTTCATCTTTGGGTGTTCCTATCATTGGATCTGGAGAGGATTTATGGGAGACATCTTCCATAGGCTTGATCTTTAGCGTAACGGACAGAAAAAAGTGAGGAGCAAGAAACGAAGAAGAAAATTATCTGAAAAAGAAGCAAACCAAAATACCCATAATGCATCCCAAACTTCCTCTCTGTATTATTACCTGTGGCTCTGGGCTGATATTCTGTGTCACTCGCTCAGCCAGCGTCTCATGTAAAGACTGAAGTGGGTTGTAGAGGACATGACAGACATGCCTTCATCATTCAACTTATTAACATCGGCCCCGCTGTTCAACAGCATGTGGATGGCGTCATCATGTCTATTAACCTACACAGACATACACAAAATTGTGTATTGCAATTAAACCTGTAGTTTATCCAATGTTGCTTCACTACAGTGAAAAATAAAAAGCAATGCTGCCACCTTCTGGCAAATATTAGTCACTATTTATATGACAAGAATGCTCAAAGAAAGAGTGTTCTGTCCCAAAATAGACATAATGCAACAAAGAAAACATGCATATATGTTTTTTTTTTTTTACATAAATTAAATTAAATACCAAGATGTAAAAGCTACACAACACATGCTGTAGAAAAAAGCCAATGAGCATTTTAGATTGTTAGATTTTATCATGCGAAAACTGTAGCTTACCGTGGCTGCTATGAGAGCCGTATGTCCCCGTGCGTCACTCACGTCAGGATGGACTTTTCCATCTCTGAGGATTCAGTAAACATTCCTGCATTCACCATGTGACGCTTCCTTGATCAGTTTTTCTGAGTTCAGCTCTAAGGGACCTTTGGGTCCGAATTGAGTCCTGTTCATATTCAGCACTGCAGCGACATCCCAGTCGAATGTGTTCTTCTCAAATCTACAGGGGAAAGTCGGTAAGTACGTTAGTTAATTAATTAGTAAAATTGTTAACATTGATACATTTAAATTAAAATAAAAACGTGGGATTCACATGTGATAAATGCAGGGAAATAGTGAGGCAGACAGAGAATATTTTAGAACTAGAAGTTGGACACGCAACTTCTAGTTCAATGTACACAACTGTACATTGTTCGGTTATGGATGAGCCTGTGCAGCAGGGCAAATGGGTGACTGTGAGGCGGCCTAGTCGCGGATCAAAACACCGCTTTTCCGTTCCGATTAAATCATTACACAGGTTCTCTCCACTCTGTGACGCACCCACTGAGAAACCTGATGAAAGTGCTCTAGTTATTGGTGATTCTATTGTACGGTCGATGGTCTTCACTCCTCCTGGGGTGGTGCCGCTCTTCTATCTAGAAATATGGCACATAGTCTTAGAGTTCATACTTGACTAACTGGGGCCCAGGTCAGGAAGCAGACAGACTGGCTAAACCGACCGTCTGCTAGCCGCCTCACATCACAGAAATCAGTAAATTCCCAGCACATAGAGACCCTTTCACCTAGATATCACACTATAGAGACTGTGTCTGTTCCCCGAACTAGAAAATACAAAAAAACGTCCAAACCAGTTTATGAGTAACAACTTAATTGATGTTAAACAAATGAAAAATGTACATAACACTGAGAAACAAATATCAAGTCCCTTTCTACAAAAGCGCTTTTTGTAAATGATATGATCACTGATCATAAACTAGATGTGCTCCGTTTGACAGAAACCTGGCTAAAACCATATTAATACATTATTATAAACGAGTCTGCCCCCAAGATTACTGTTAGAAAAATGAGCAGCATCCAAAAGGCAAAGGGGGAGGTGTTGCTACAATTTAAAAGCAATATTCTCAGTATTTCTCAAAAGACAGACTTTAAGTAGAAATCCTTTGAAGTAATGCTGCTTCATTTAAAATTATCAAGAGAAAAAAGTGTTAAGGATAATTCCCCTGTGACGTTTGTATTGGCTACTGTATACAGGCCACCAGTGCACCATACAGACTTTATTAAAGAATTTGCAGATTTTCTATCAGAGTTAGTGCTGGCTGCAGATAAAGTCTTAATTGTGGGTGATTGTAATATACAATAATATATACAATATATTATTATTATTATATACGATATATACGATAATGAAAAAGATGCATTAGGATCAGCATTAATAGACATTCTGATCTTTATCGGGTTGGACAACATGTGTCAGGACCTACTCATTGTCGAAATCATACTTTAGATTGAATACTGTCACATGGAATTGATGTTAATGGTGTTGAGGTTCTGCAGCAATGATATATCAGATCACTATCTAGTCTTGTGTAAACTCCATATAGCTAAAGCTGTAAATTCAACTCCTTCCTACAAATATGGTAGAACCATCACTTCTACCCCAAAAGACTGCTTTGTAAGTAATCGTCCTGATTTATCTCAATTCCTCAGCAAATCCAACAGCACAGAAAAACTTGATGATGTAACAGAAATGTTCGGTTACGACTGTAACCTCGGTTTCCTAATGAGGGAACGAACGCTGCGTCGAATTTGACGCTTGGGGAACGCTTTGCGTGATATGTCTTGAAGCACATGTGAAATCAATCCAAGGTGTAATGGGACGTCCGAGCGGGTGACGTCATGAACCAGGAAGCCATAAAGCCTGCCCAAATGAATCTGACACTAGCTTAAAGTCTGAGCAAGTCGCCTACAGGCACGAAGGAGATATGGCAGGGGACGCAAAATACAGCCGTAACCGAACGTTCCCTTTCAAGGGAACTCTTGTTGCGTCGAATTTGATGCTTGGGGAACGTTAATATAACACCACCATAGCGACGAGTGCCTGTCCTGTGTGAAATCTAAAGAGCAGCACTAGGACGAGAGCACTTGTGAACCTGGGGTAGAGTCCAGGTCCAAAGAATAAAAATCTGATGAATGCGTGTGGTGAGGACCAACCTGAAGCGTGGAACCCAATTTTAAAACAATTCCACCCAGAGTGGAAACTTCTGCCAAATATATCTTGTTGGGTCCAGCAGACTATAGAAAATGGGTATCAAATACAGTTCGGGTCTCGCCCGCCCAGTTTTATGGGGGTGTTTTCCACCGAGGTGGCCCCCCAGCAGGTTCTGGTAATGGAACACAATAAGTGAAAGCTCTGTTAGAGAAAGTGGCCATAGAATATATATTCAGTTCGGACGACAACCTCCGACCTCATCGTGATCTCCTAACAATTCAGCCTGGTAGGCTTGCAGCAGATACATTGTATGTAAACACGCTGCTGCCTGACCAGGCGCTGAGTAAGCCTTTCCCACCAGTGCTGATGTTGTTCTCACTGGCTTAATGGGTAAATATTCCCTCACAGTTTAATAGTAATGACTTTATGAATTTCTTTACTGATAAAATAGATAATATCAGAAATACAATAACAAACGTAGATTCTACAGCGTCTAGTACTTCAGCATCATTCATCGCACCCAAAGAAAAACTGCAGTGCTTTAGAACTATAGGACAGGATGAGCTAAATAAACTTATCACTGCATCTAAACCAACAACATGTTTATTAGATCCTGTACCAACTAAACTATTGAAAGAGTTGTTACCTGTTGCAGAACAACCGCTTCTCAATATTATTAACTCCTCGCTATCTTTAGGTCACGTCCCAAAACCATTTAAGCTGGCAGTTATTAAGCCTCTTATTAAGAAACCAAAATTAGATCCTTGTGAACTGGCAAATTACAGACCCATTTCAAATCTTCCGTTTATGTCGAAAATATTAGAAAAAGTAGTGTCTGCTCAATTGTGTTCCTTTTTGCAAAAAAATGATATCTATGAAGAATTTCAGTCAGGTTTCAGGCCCCGCCATAGCACAGAAACTGCACTTGTTAAAATTACAAATGACTTGCTTCTTGCGTCAGACAAAGGCTGTATCTCGTTGCTAGTTTTACTTGATCTTAGTGCTGCGTTCGACACTATAGATCATGACATACTGATAGATCGATTACAAAACTGTACAGGTATTCAAGGGCAGGCTCTAAGATGGTTTAGATCCTACCTGTCCGATCGCTACCACTTTGTTTATTTAAACGGGGAGTCATCTCAATTATCACCAGTAAAGTATGGAGTACCACAAGGATCTGTCCTAGGTCCTCTATTATTTTCATTATATATGCTGCCCCTTGGTAATATTATTAGAAAATACGGGATTAGTTTCCATTGTTATGCTGATGACACTCAACTATATATCTCAACAAAACCAGATGAAACTTCGAAACTATCTAAGCTAACAGAGTGTGTTAAAAATATAAAAGATTGGATGACCAGTAATTTTCTTCTATTAAATTCAGATAAGACCGAGATATTACTTGTTGGACCTAAAAACAGTACACAGAATCTCTTGGATTACAATTTGCAACTAGACGGATGTACTGTTACTTCCTCTACAGTTAAAAATCTGGGTGTTATATTAGACAGCAACCTATCTTTTGAAAATCATATTTCCAATGTTACAAAAACAGCATTCTTCCATCTTAGAAACATTTCCAAGCTACGGAACATGTTAAGTGTTTCTGATGCAGAAAAGTTAGTTCATGCATTCATGACCTCTAGACTGGACTATTGTAATGCACTGCTAGGTGGTTGTCCTGCATCTTCAATAAACAAGCTACAGATAGTACAAAATGCTGCGGCTAGAGTCCTTACCAGGTCAAGAAAATATGACCATATTACTCCAATTTTACAGTCTCTGCACTGGCTACCTATTAAGTTTCGTATCAGTTACAAAATATTATTACTTGCCTATAAGGCCCTAAATGATTTAGCTCCTGCGTACCTAACTAATCTTTTATCACGCTACAATCCAACCCGCTCCCTAAGTTCGCAAAACTCTGGACTCTTGGTAGTACCTAGGATAGCAAAGTCCACTAAAGGAGGTAGAACTTTTTCATATATGGCTCCTAAACTCTGGAATAGCCTTCCTGAAAACGTTCGGGGTTCAGACACACTCTCTCTGTTTAAATCTAGATTAAAGACGCATCTCTTTAGCCAAGCATTCATATAATGCATCTCACAATCTTGTACTGCCAGTCCATCTGAACACATGCACATTATTATGCTTTAGCTTGGGTTATACTGATAATTTCATCCAGGGTTATTCCTGGATGGAGCCGCTGCTACGCTAATTGTCTTACTGTTTCTATGTTACTGCCACGGGATTAACATCCCGTGGTAGTTAGGAATTACACAAGCCTCAGTCTGGATCCTACCCTTAAACGATAGAGATGACCGAACACCTGAGAAGAGACGATGACAACCCCTCCGAGGACCTCCGAGATGAGCCCCCAGAGACAGAGCTCCAGTGAGGACCTCGTCACCTAGACATCCATCAGGGAAAGACCCCTGGAACCAGTGGACCACTTACACTCTGACTTTGCTGCAGTTGGAACAAACTACTGATTTGTCTGGCCGGAGGGGAACTGGACCCCCGACTGAGCCTGGTTTCTCCCAAGGTTTCTTCTCCATTCTGTCACCGATGGAGTTTTCGTTCCTTGCCGCTGTCGCCTCTGGCTTGCTCAGTTGGGGACACTTCATTTCCAGCACAATCATCGACTTGATTGCACAGATATTATTTAAAGTGAACT
The DNA here is from genome assembly GCA_003573665.1 of Oxygymnocypris stewartii. Lineage (NCBI taxonomy): Eukaryota > Metazoa > Chordata > Actinopteri > Cypriniformes > Cyprinidae > Oxygymnocypris > Oxygymnocypris stewartii. Next base: position 7,650,300 of record QVTF01019716.1, on the reverse strand, counting down.
AAGCTGGACAATGCCACTACTAAATTCAATAATGAAATGCATTCAGCAGATAATTGAGTGTTAAATCCTGTCATTTTACATTATTGACAAATTTGCCTATTTTGATATTGTGCAGTGCTTTGTTACAATTTGTATTGTTAAAGGCGCTATATAAATAAAGGTGACTTGACTTGACTTAATACCGGGGATTTAATGGCCGAAGATGATTCGCAAGAATGGTTCGTTTAGAAGGCTTCGCAAGAAGGGTTTTTAGAACGAACGTCCTCCCTCTCTGCTAGCCAATCGACCGTTCTTGTTACAACCTCAACAAGCTCCTCATAAGCACGAGACTGAGGTGGCGAATCCTCAGTATATCTTGCATCGACACTAACAATATCTAATTCCTCAGAATCAGATAGTGGAAGTGTTTGTGAAGGCAGAGATAAGGCTGTGCCCATCTCTAACCCAGACCATTATATGATATAATAATGTTACATGTGAAGTGAAACATACCTCTCCATTTGGCCATGTGAAAACACCAGTGCCATGCTTCAGGTTATTCACGAAATCCCCCTTATATTTACACCCATCCGGCCATTCCTGAATTCCACGTCCATTTCTTTTACAAAAACTATCCCTTCCCCACCTTACCGTTTATCCTTTTTATTCAGTTCATGTCATAAACACTTATTTACACAGAACCCGACTTCTAAGTGCACTTTACTGTTTAACTTCGGCTGGTTACCATGACTACACAAGTCTAGTCGTAATTTTTCGCGCCCAGGCATCTGGCAAAAATAGTCTTCATTAATTTAACGTCAATTAAACCGTTTCCTCTGTAAGATAACTGGTACTCCAGATGGTCTATTCAAGACAAAATATACATGACAAAGGCCGGCGACCCTCTTCAAATTAACAAGTGTCTCTTGTTGTGCATCATCTGCATAAAGATGGTAGGCAACATTGTATTTCCGGCAGATAAAACCAAGCGGAAGCATATATAAAGAAAATAAAATGGGCCCCAAAATTGATCCCTGAGGAACCCCACAAAAGTCAGCTGCAGAATCAAAAACGTAATTACCTAATTGGACTACAGAACTTCTATCCTTTAAATGAGAGCAAAACCATTTAAGAACATTTCCCTGAATGCCAACCCATTGACTTAATCGATGTAAAAGGATGTCATGATCAGTCAATTAAATCTGAAAAATAATGGGCTTTAGCTACCTTTTCACGTTGATAAATAATCATACAATCTTTAACAATCTCATAAGATACTTGAAGTGTATCTTTTTTCCATTGCCTCTCGGCTCTCCTCCATTCTCATATAATAACACGAGTGCTTTGATTAAGCACTCATCATAAGGAAAATCATTTTTGCTCTTACACACCAGTTTAAAATGTCAGTGCATTGTTGTGTTAAACCACAAGATAAATTATTCAGTACACATATTACCAAAATATGATATAGTTGACCTAGATGTCTCAGGAATAGTATATGCCTCTACAAGCTGACTGGCAGTGGAGGGACTGATGGCCCTCAACAATTTTCCTACAGGCTTACAGCTCTGAAGATTGCTAAACAAAGAGCAGTAAAAGAAGCATTAAAAATGACAGGTTTGTGATCCGATAAAAGGGTGTTAGCAGTTTCCACATTATGTATAGGAAAACCAAAACATAAAATCAAGTCAAATGTATGTCCATGACTATGAGTGGGCTCCAAAACAGACTGCATAAGACTGAATGAATCCACAAGATCTAAAAATGATTTAACCAAAGGTTTTTTAGGGTACCATATGTGGATATTAAAATCACCCAATATTAAAAAAACTATCAGTACTAGAAATCACATTATGACAAAAAGTCTGAAAACTCACTTATAAAGACCTTATTATATTTAAGTGGTCTGTAAATAAGTGTACTAAGGACTTGATTTACCAGATCAATCTTAAACACCTGTACTTTGAAGCTACTATAACAACCAACTGAACACATACGACATTTAAAACACTTTTTAAAAATCGTAACCATAGATGATGGGTCGAAGATTCTCACATTTTTGATGGTTGTAGTGGGATTTTGGATGCTTGTTACCAGCTTAATCCACTGAAGACCAGCCTGGAAGACCAACTCAACCATCATCAACCAGCTACACGATGAAGGAATATATTTAGTAAATATTTGTAATAAATGTTGTATTTTCCCCATTAATTGTGCCACCTAGTTCTAATTATTGTGAGAATGTTCTAAAATAAAGATTAAAAAACATTCCTATTTCCATATAACCAATATTATAACTAAATATACAATCGTAGCCCAAATCATAATATATAATACATACATCTATTCAACTATTTAATATAATTAAAGGCTCAGCAACAAACAGTAAGTACGTGTCTTAGGTCTAATTTGATGGTTTCAAAGCGGTTTTCGTCACTTGTAACCAGCTGAGCTAATCCAACTGAAGACCAGCCTGGAAGACCAGCTAAACCATGACAAAACAGCTTCAACCTGCAAAATGATGAACAGAATCATGCACCACAGAATTTACATGGTATTCCATGGTATTTGGAAGAAATAACAAGAACCGCTTGGGATTCTTGGATCACCTGTACATTTATTGACCAACTGCAGTAAAAAGCTAATATTTACAACAAAATAATTATTTTCTGATATGTAAAGTGCCAGATTTTAGTAAGTACAATCCAGAAGTATATTCAAATTCATGCATAAAGGCACAAAACACTCTGTCAACATTATATTCAAATATTTTACCATGTCCAACAGGTTTTTCCTGATCGTTCAGAATGTGTTGAGTCAGAAATAGAAATGCAGCATAGTGAAAAAAAAACTGATTACTCACATTAACTCACAATAGCTCACATTATTTAATGACAATAAAACAAATGCTTTGAGTAAAACCACCTATCTTCAGGTTCTTATCTAGTAACCAGGTGCAAAAGGAGATGGATTCAAGTACTCAAATGGTACTTGTTTATCTGCGAAGTTGGGAATCCCATCAGATGCCTGACGGTCTACAACTGTGGATTTTTCAGGTAATTCATGATATTCATTTTCGTCCAGTTGTTTAGGGTTCACATTACTGCTCTCTAAGGCAGAAAAAGTTGCATTTTCCTGACATGCATCTTGAGTGATCTCCTCATACATGTGGTCCTTGGAGCGGCTCTTTTTTAGCTTTTTCTTAATTTGTGCCAGGCCCATGGCCACCGGTTTCAATGGTTGTTGATTTTTCTGTTGGGTACGGCCTTCCACAGGTGTGTGGGGTGGGATTTGATGTCTGTCAGAGCTTACTGGCTTCAACCCTTGCAATCTGTCAGCCACTATGGTGGCTTGTGGAAGATTTGGCAAGCATGTTCTGGGCGGTAACTGTGGTGGCGTGTCGTCAATTGGTTGTTTGGACGTAAATATTGTTCTAGGCTTTGGAATGGGCTTTGTTGGCTGATCCTGAAATAAAAACACATAATTAGATTTTTAACAACATGTTTCTTAATTCACAATATTATAAATCACAAAACTGTTCCTTCAGAAAATTGGTTTCCACCGGATTTATCAAATATGTAGAAGAGTTTCTTTTGAACAGATTTGGGGAAATCTAGCAATACATTACTTGCTCACCACTGGATCCTCTGCAGTGAATGAATGCCGTCAGAATGAGAGTTTCTATAAACATGCAGCTTTTCACATCACAAGATATTAACCGATGGGCTGGAGTGATGTGGATTACAGGTGCATCTCAATAAATTAGAATGCCGTGGAAAAGTTGATTTATTTCAGTAATTCAACTCAAATTGTGAAACTCGTGTATTAAATAAATTTAGTGCACACAGACTGAAGTAGTTTAAGTCTTTGGTTCTTTTAATTGGGATGATTTTGGCTCACATTTAACAAAAAACCCACCAATTCACTTTCAACAAATAAGAATACTTCTTAAGACCAATAAAAAAAAACATTTTTAGTGAATTGTTGGCCTTCTGGAAAGTATGTTCATTTACTGTATATGTACTCAATACTTGGTAGGGGCTCCTTTTGCTTTAATTACTCCCTCAATTCGGTGTGGCGTGGAAGTGATCAGTTTGTGGCACTGCTGAGGTGGTATGGAAGCCCAGGTTTCTTTGACAGTGGCCTTCAGCTCATCTGCATTTTTTTGGTCTCTTGTTTCTCATTTTCCTCTTGACAATACCCCATAGATTCTCTGGGGTTCAGGTCTGGTGAGTTTGCTGGCCAGTCAAGCACACCGACACCATGGTCATTTAACCAACTTTTGGTGCTTTAAAAAGCTGGTCAGCAGAAGGAAGCATGAAGTGTTTCAACATTTATTGGTAAACGGGTGCAGTGACGTTGGTTTTCAAAAAACACAATGGACCAACACCAGCAGATGACATTGCACCCCAAATCATCACAGACTGTGGAAACGTAACACTGGACTTCAAGCAACTTAGGCTATGAACTTCTCCACCCTTCCTCCAGACTCTAGGACCTTGGTTTCAAAATGAAATACAAAACTTGCTCTCATCTGAAAAGAGGACTATGGACCACTGGGCAACAGTCCAGTTCTTCTTCTCCTTAGCCCAGGTAAGACGCCTCTGACAACAACTGTAGCCAAATTCCTTGACACGTCTGTGTGTGGTGGCTCTTGATGCCTTGACCCCAGCCTCAGTCCATTCCTTGTGACGTTCACTCAAATTCTTGAATCAATTTTGCTTGACAATCCTCATAAGGCTGCGGTTCTCTCGGTTGGTTGTGCATCTTTTTCTTCCACACTTTTTCCTTCCACTCAACTTTCTGTTAACATGCTTGGATACAGCACTCTGTGAACAGCCAGCTTCTTTGGCAATGAATGTTTGTGGCTTACCCTCCTTGTGAAGGCTGTCAATGATTGTCTTCTGGACAACTGTCAGATCAGAAGTCTTCCCCATGATTGTGTAGCCTAGTGAACCAAACTGAGAGACCATTTTGAAGGCTCAGGAAACCTTTGCAGGTGTTTTGAGTTGATTAGCTGATTGGCATGTCACCATATTCTAATTTGTTGATATAGTGAGTTGGTGGGTTTTTGTTAAATGTGAGTCAAAATCATCACAATTAAAAGAACCAAAGACTTAAACTACTTCAGTCTGTGTGCATTGAATTCATTTAATACACGAGTTTCACAACTCGAGCTGAATAACTGAAATAATTGAACTTTTCCACAACATTATAAATTATTGAGATGCACCTGTACTTGTGAATTATTGTGATGTTTTTATCAGCTGTTTGGACTCTGATTCTGACAGCACCCATTCGCTGCAGAGGATCCATTGGTGAGCAAATGGTGAAATGCTAAACTTTTATGAGGAAGAAACAAACTCAAAAGGGCCTGAGGGCGAGTACATTTTTAGCAAATTTTCATTTTGGGGTGAGCTATTCTACAATAAAATGTAATAATTTGTAATTTTATACATTGTATTATATAATCTGTTGATGTTGTATTACCATGCTCTGTAGATTCAAAGAGCTCATTTCTGTCTCCAAGCTGGGATACAGTCTCACAGATGGACTTGTAGGTAGCGTAAATGATTCATTTTGGAGTGGTGAAGTCGGGTTGTGTTCAGAGATATCTGAATGAACTGTATGTGTTGGAGTTGAAAAATGTATCCATTCAACCTGTCCAGGGTTTGCATCTTTCTTTCGAGGAAACAACAACTCAGCGTAGTTATTGTTACCACCCTGCACACAAATGAGACCACAAAAAAAAATGCTCAAGGCCAGATATACGGTATATCAGAGCCAGATTTTCAAAGATTATGAATACTGTTGATGGTGAAAATAAACATTGACTCTTTCCTCTATCATGCTGTTTATGGGGTAAACAGCATATTTATACTATTTAACAATGCAAAAGTGTACAAAACGTTTTGTGACCAATCTTTGCAACTGTTATAAGACACCGTGACTATATTTATATCATATATATTTTTATACTGTATTATTACAGAATTTCATATATATGTGCGTGTCATAACATCTTAAGACTGTCAAGAATGAACATGATAGCCAGTTTGGACTATCTACCAGCTCGACTGATTGACGTCTATATGGTTCATCTTAATGGATAACCAAAACCAAACTATTTTTGGTATATCTAGCAACAACAAGCTAGCATGCAAATGTAACTCTCTACCGGTTCGCAGGCCACTGTAAGCAAGTCATTGAAGGGAAGAATGGGATTTCTGCGATGAAAGGCAACCAAGTCATGCAGGGAAGAGAAGAATGTTTTTTCTCCCACTATAATATACTGGTTATCGGGCAAGACGTCAATCATGAAGTGTCTGCAGCGATCTTCAGCTCTAGGAGAAAGATTTATGAACACATTTTTTGTACAGTACTTGTGAATCAAACTTCCTTATAGTGAAGTTTATTGACTGACAACAATGGCCACATTGACACAGACTTACCGATAAGATAATGTATAACCCACTCTGCTCTCACTAACACGAATGAGGAAGTAACCAGGAGGTTTGCACATCAGTGTGTCCTCCGCAGCCCTACAATACAGAAATATTTTATCTGACAGAAATCAGTAACCTGATTTACTGCTCCATGATGTCAATGTGTTCATGATAATACATAGGCTGAGCATTCAAGCACATGTTACAGAGTCTGTCAGCTTAGTTTTGTTATAATACTGTATTAAATCCCTTACTTTCTGGATATTATTCCATGGAACCATTCTGGAACAATTCCATTCTTCAAAATGCAGCTGCGCTGGAATTCAGTGAACCAGTCGAATGCTGTATTACTGCTGTCATGCGGTAAAGGCACAGCCATGACATCCAGTTTGTCCTAAAGTCACAAATAATTTGATGGAAAAATGCACACTTTTAATAAAATAAATGTAGGCCAATGACATTAATTATATGTCCGGAATTATTAAAGTATTTAAAAATACAATTCGTTTAGACAATGACTTAAATGCACCACTTCTAATGATTAACATGTTTTTTAAACAAATATAAATAATAAATCACTACATACATGTACATCCATACATAGGATTAAAAGGATCAGCTGTCTGTTTGCCTCTTCAAGATTAATCACTTTATGTATTCCCCAATTGTTAATCGCTTTGGATAAAAGCGTCTGCAAAATGACTAAATGTAACAGTTAAGTTCAATTAAATTATATCAGAACGTATCACATAGGGAGTTACTAATATTTAACATTTGTCAAATTGATCAGCAGTTTTATGAATCTTGATTAAGACCAAACATGTTTCCCCCAGATAAGGAAGTTTCATTTCGTTTGTCGCGCTTATTTGCATAAAACATTACAGTCTATGGGCTATTCTAAATAAATACATAGTTGGCTTAAAGGTGTTTTTAGAAGACTGCCGCTATTATAAACAATAATACATAGAGAACAATGTAATGTTTTCATAACGCACAACTCACCTGCCGAGACACACGGTGTAGTGACGGGAGTCGACGTGACCTCACCTGTTAAAACTGTTGTTTTGGGTGTGGTTTAAACAAAATATCAACGACACATTTCAGAGTATGAACTATAAGTATTTATAGCTTTGTAATCATCAGTCGGTCTCTGGTGAAAACATATAATCGATTTACAGCCGAGTTCAGTTGATTTGTGTACGGGGCATACTATGGCGTATGACTTGATAAATTACTTGATATAATGAATATTAATTATGTCCTGTTCACTTTCCTGGATCGTCCAGTAACACAGCATCATTAATATTCATAAGGCAAATGTAAGTCATTCAGCAAATCAAGAAGGCCTGCGCGCCATAAAGTAGTTAATATTAATTAGTCTAGTCTGGCTCTCAGCAAATCAGGTAGGTCGATCGAAGAACGTCACATAACGTAATTAATAATTTATGAGCATAGCCTTCGCAATAAACAGGGGCACGTTCAGGCTCACACCGGTGCCCAACGTTTTGCTATGGTTTCCGGGTTGAACGACATGTTTCCTGGAAACGGTGTGCAACGGGGTTTGAGATACTTTTCTCTTGTTTGGTGGATGTGTCATAAAAAAGTGTGCCCCCTATGAAAACGACCACCTGAAGATTTTCTAGCGACGGCCCTAAAGGGCAGTGACTGTAACATAACGTATTAAACACGTATTTATACCGATTTCATCAGGCTCCGATAATTCTTCAAAAAGAGCACAAAGAATGGCCTTCTCAGCTGCCATAGTTGCAACACTTGAGACTTGCAGAACATGGCGTTCAACCGTGTTCAACCCATCACCTTTTCAGTTTAAAAAACGTTTTGCACCGTTTTTTCGGAGGTGAACGCAGCCCATGTCTGGACCAGATTCAATTATCATCTTTTGTGCTTCGTTTTGTCAGATGGTCATATACTGATACCCATTTACTTTAAGTACCAAATGTCTTTCACAGAAATAAAAATAGTCAGAATTGAGTAAACTTTATTACCATAACTTGGAAGTAGGCTATAGTATGTAAAAATATAAAGCATAGCATGTTGTTCATGTAAGTGGACAATAATCAAATCAAAAGAGACTTTTCATAAAAATTTATTACACAGAAAATGGAAAAGAAACATTTGAGGCATTTTGAAATACTCATTTGATAAGAGAAAAAAGCAACAACGCATTCACATAAATGACTAGGGAAGAGCTAATATTTCTTTGGTTTTTGGGTGGTCCCTATTTCGTGGTGGTTCCACAGCAGTTCTCAGGTACTTTGATGTAGGCCTATATTGTGGTGCATGTCAAAAATAGCATGACGTTGTCAGTTGAGTTATGTACTGCAGTGCATCATGTGGCCAGTAGATAGAGCGCATGATGTACAAATGAAACACTGAAATGAAAGCACCATCATTAATGTCTTCATTTCACCACGCATTAATAGCGTAACTTCCCCAAAGGATATTTAGCATATTCACTTTCCACGTGGTATGACATTTATTAAACTACTTATAACGTTGTTTTAGTGGGAAAAACATAGCACCTCAAGTTGTTTGGCTATATTTGGAAGTAGCGATATCGAGCCAACTTGGATAAAAGCGCAAAAGAAATACCTCAGATAAAAAAATTAAATTATTAGCCTATTCTGTGAGAAAATAGGGCTCAATAGATTGCGAGTTGGAATGAAGCATAGTATTTGTGGAATGTTGTAAAAGATGGACGTCGTTCTCTCTCATCGTCTCTTATAAGCTGTTCAGCTCCTGAAGTGTCTGATCCAGCACTTGATGCATTCCAAGGTTTTCTTCTTTTGCAGAAGATAATTTTTCTAAAAGCAAAAATGAAAGGTAGTCAGACGATACTGCTATAATGTATACACATGCTAAAATAGGCTTACAGTCTTAGATAAGTGCACTTCATCCACAACGACACAATTGTAAAAACTAAAATTTAGCTTGCATTAAATGGTCAGTGTCAGTAATTATATTAAATTACAATGAAGTGTACGTCTAAAGAAGAAATTTTCAAATGTGAAGATTAGTAAAATATACAATACTTGTAAAAATTATTACATGAATACAAGTATAAGTGGGAAATCAGTCAGAATTGAAATGTAACCTCACCTTTATTAGAGGAGCAGGACACTAAATCATTCAATGTTTGTAATATAGTTCATATGTTTAATAAATATATAATATTTAATCAATTATAAGGCCTGAGTTATTTAGTTGCTGAGTCTGCTGTAGTTTTTTTGTGTAAAGGTCCCAAATTTCTCAAAGGTTCTCATACTTTTTGAGAAATGAATTTCCAAGACCAAATCATTTCTAAAACCTTTCCAGACATTTGTGATCAATGGGTAATAATTTAAATCTCACAAATCGGACATCACTGCGTCTTAAAAGCAAGTACAATATTTCACCTAGGTCTAGAATTTTCCTCATATTTCCACGTTTTTCATCACCATAAGGTCCCCTCCCAATCTTCATAACAAACCATTAACAATGAAAAGTCTGAAATTAAATGACAGGAGTGTTTTATTGAGACTAGCGAAGACACATTGAAGAAAATGAAGCAAACATGAAGAAAGTGTCTAGAAATCTGAGATAGCAGGATGTGCAGCAGAGCGGGACAGAGAAGGATCTACAGGGAGGTCATGTCATTGAGAGCATGGTCCAGCTCCTCAGAGATGGCTTTATACTTCAGCTTCTGAGCGTAGAGTTCATCTGAAGATCGGCAGGAAAAGCAGGAAAGCGAAAGATGAGAAGCAGCAATGGACAGAAACCAAATGAAAAAGACAGAGACAAGAAGTTAATGGATGTATGAAGACTAAACATGCTATGAAAGATCATGGTATACCAGGAACAATGTAAGAAAATCATGTGCAAACCAACGAATGTAAAATTTCCATCTGTCCCAGAGAAGATATGCTCCCTAGTTACTTTACTAGTCATATACTTTTATTAATAAGCAAATGCAGAGTTTGGTCTGATAAAGAGTTGACTTGCACTGTAGGAAACAGACATACTTTAGTTCTCTTGGGACAGAAGCAATACCAGGCTTGTTTAAACCAATTCTTTATACTGAGCCGAATATATCATCTTCCAGTGAAAAGTTCAAGCAGTTGAAACATAAGCCTGCAGGAATTCTGACAGGATTGCTCTAAAACAATATGGTGTTGTGTGTTTCAAAAGAGATTATGGCCGTTATATGGACGGGGAGCATGACCTGCCTCCTGCCTGTGACCTGTAAAACCCCATCCATGCGAGACTTTTCGACATGCTTCACCACTGGTCATTTCTGAAGGTGAAAAGTTCATTTAGCCACTTCCTTACCATCACTGAAGTTTACATAAGAATAATTTAGTGTGTAGTGTTGTTTTCCAAGTCAAACTATAGTCAAAAGTGACCCTTTTCAAAAAATTGTAAGCTACATCATATATTAGATAAGTATATTAAATCTATTTAGGCGTAAAATATATTTTTATTATTTGTTCTAGCCACCTGAACAAAGCGATTTGTTAAAATAAACCCCCCAAAACAAACAAATCTATTTGTTTATACCAGTTAATTCTGACTGAATGAAACCATTTACAAAAACATACCTCCCAATTCCAAACCAATCAAATCTAGTTTTTGAACTAGTTTTTTTTCGGAATGAAGCGATTCACTAAAACAGGCCACCCGACCAATCAAATCTGGGTTATTTAAAAGCCATTTGTACAACTGTCCAAACCAATCAAACTAAAATGAATCATCTTCCCCTATGTTTTTGTTGTGCTTATCTCGGTTTACAGGAGAAAATATCGCATTCTTGGAAAAGTAACAATGCTTTGAAAACAGCTACTGGGAATCTTTGTTCACTGAAAATAACTATTTGAACAAAGTCATTCATAACATAACAAATCATCCAAATGAACCAATGCACTGGAATGAGTCAACCTGTTGTCATGATACACAGCTACAATAGTAGTCATTGCTAATTACAGGAAAAACTACAGTACAGAGTTTTGAAAACAGTTACTTGCACTTCTAGAACATGTAGTTAAGCAAGCAGAATCTCCATGTTCACGTACTTACTTTCTTCCCAATATTGAAAAAGATTTTAAGTTGAACTTTTGGCTCCACAGTAAACTTGTTTAAAAAGAACTCGGTTAACACAAAGATTACTATCTTCATACCTTCCAGATCATCGATGGATTTTTCCAGTTTGGCCACTGTCCTCTCTGCAAACTCTGCGCGGGTCTCGGCCTGCAAAACAATACAGAAGTTAAAAAAGACATTCGGGAAGAGAAAGGGCAGCTTATCTTTGACCCTTGGCTCGTGTATTGCCTTCTTTACCTCCTTCAGCTTGTCACTAAGAACTTTAATTTCCTCTTCATACTTGTCTTCTTTTTCTGAGTACTGAAACATCCAAACAAAGACAGATACTTCAAATCTTAATCAACTTTCTATCGCTCTCAAAGCTATCGTGTTGTGAGAACTTTAACCGTAAATTGCTATCTTTTATACTTTCAAAGCAATTATGATAATTATAGAGGTCTGAAAATGTGACTTTGTAAATATTAAAAGATAAAAGAGAGATGTTGACTTACTTTCTCTGCCTGAGCCTCTAGGGATTTAAGGTTGTTGGTAACGTTTTTCAATTCCTCCTCTAAATCACTAGCTTTGCTGGAAGTGTTTGAGAGGAAAACATTGTTTTAACTGCTCAAGCAACAAACAATCACATCTTAAAGTGTGAGAACAAAAGTGTGAGAATAGGCAAATGATACCATTCAGCGACTTCAGCTCGCTCCTCAGCTCGCTCCAGCTCCCCCTCGAGAATCACCAGTTTACGGGCCACCTGTAGCAGAGATGACGTTCAGATGAAGACCTTCAAGCTTCACACATATGGAAGCGTTGTTCCTTCAGGCGCTTGTAACTCACCTCTTCGTATTTGCGGTCGGCCTCCTCGGCGATGTGTTTGGCCTCCTTCAGCTGCATCTCCTGGATCTCCATCTTCTCCTCATCCTTCGTGGCACGGTTCTCGATTACCTTCATGCCTCTGGAGATAAAACAACAGTTAGTGATTAGATTATCAATTGGTGATGTTATTGATGAGCTCTTCAGTTATGCTGCAGATCAACAAATTTGCTGAGTGTTATTTCATAATCAAAAGCGTTACAAGGTCATGACATCTGGAAATGGGAACTGACCAATTCATTTCCATGAGCTTTCCAGTTGTTTGTGATTGCTACGCAATATTTTTTTTTTATATCGATTCAGATAAACTTGCTAATGAATAATTAAATCAATTTGTGAACCAGTTTGAACAATAGCCTATATGGAACATTATAATTTCCATTAGGGCTGCAGTGATTCAACGACGTCATCGTTTACGTTGATTATAAAAATACGTTGATTAGCATGAAATGCGTCGACACGTCGCACCATTATTCACGCCCATTGCGCGAGCCTGCAGTTATCCCTACTTAAGACTGTTTTTCTGCCATGTTTAACACAAACAAGACTCTAGAGCAGAAGGTAAAGGCTAGTATGGCATCATCACTTCACTTAATAGAGCATTCTATTATTATACGACCGTCTGAACAAGCATATATATAGCCGAACTGACGCCTTTACATTGTCAGGATTCACAACCACATGCAAAGCTGCACTGAATGAACGGAATAGCACAGAACATCGAGTTTCCTATATAATCATGACGGGTAAATACACTCACAGAGACGGAAAAGGAGAAATGATTTGCGTTCATCTTAAAGCGGAGCTGCCGTCACATGGGCGTGATCGCACGATCTCTGAGATGCGCGCACGAAACTCGCTCTCTGCACTCGCTAACAAAGCGTTTAAAGTAATTTTTGTTGTTTAACTGTGTGATGGATAGGACAAGCCTCGACTGGGCTCATTTATTTAAAAACGGGCTGTCAGCTGTGATAAAACTTCCCGGTGTTATGATGCCATTTTTGATTCTGTCGCTCTTGTGTCCTGAATGCAGTTGTGACTGCAGCTGTTCATTCATATACAGATATGTATTCAAGCAGATGTTTTAATCTGCTGAATAAATAAAACATTTCAAGTCTCTCGTCTCTAAGCAACTGCTGTCAGTCCCAAACAGAACAGTGAATGAAGCCATAATGTGCATTTCTATTGATTGTATCGGTGCCCTGTAATTCTCTTTCTTTCTTTTTCTTTAATTATTTATTGTTATTTTTTTTCTCTCTCTTTTGTTATTTTGTATTTAATGTTATTCCCTTTCTCTCTTTTCTTATTTTTTATTAATTATTTATTGTAAAGTATTAATTATGTTAAAAGGTTTGAATAAAATAAAAGATTAATAGCAGAATTTACTGTTATTATTTATTGATAGTTTAACTAAAGAATTTGTTAACTGATGAGAAAATAATAAATAGATTAATTGGAAAATAATCGCTAGATTAGTCGACTAATCGGGAAAAATTATCTCTAGATTAGTCAACAATAAAAATAATCGTTAGCTGCAGCCCTAATTTCCAAAAATAAAAGATTAATAGCAGAATTTACTGTTAATATTTATTGATAGTTTAACTAAAGAATTTGTTAACTGATGAGAAAATAAGAAATGGATTAATTGGGAAATAATCGCTAGATTAGTCAACTAATCGGAAAAATTATCGCTAGATTAGTCAACAATAAAAATAATCGTTAGCTGCAGCCCTAATTTCCATGCATGGAATTTATGAAAATTCATGGAAAATGTCCTTTTACACTCTTGAAAATAAAGGTGCTTCACTATGCCATATAATAACCTTTTTGACTAAATGGTTCCATTAAGAACCTTTAACATCTGAATAACCTTTCTGTTTCACAAAAGGTTCTTTGTGGTGGAAGAAGATTCTTTAGATTATAAAAAGGAAAAAAAAGAGACGGTTCTTTAAATAACCTTTAACTGAATGGTTCTTCTATGGGATCACTGTGAAGAACCTTTTAAGCACCTTTATTTTTAAGAGAGTAGCTCAGTTCTGAAATATTTAGTATTAATATTTTGGGTTCTTAATATGTATTTAAATGTTATATGAACATTTAAAATATTTTTTAAAAAATTATATAAACAATGATATGTAGGTAAACCCCTCTTAGGTCTAGAGAACCTTAACCTCTCAAACAGGGTTAAAACAAAGTAACTACCTTTACTCTTAAAATTATATTTGAATTCTGTCACATTGTGCTAACGTCTAATACATTTGCTTGTGGATTGTTTCCAATAAGACAAAGATGTTCTGGTCCACCAGAGCTATTTAGTTTGTACATGAAGCATCACAGCAATGCATTCCTTCCGCCATTATTTTAAAATTAAAGGTTTCCTTTGACCTCTCGCTCTCGTCTGCTGCTTTCTCCGCCTCTTCCAGTTTCTGCAGTGCAGTTGCCAGTCTCTCCTGAGCCCGATCCAGTTCCTCCTCCACCAGCTGAATCCTGCGGTTCAGACCCGCCACATCACCCTCAGCCTGATGACAAAAAAGGTTCCTTATATACAATTATACATGTGGCTTGTAATAATGTTCTAATTTGTGTCATGTCTGTGGGGATTCGCAAGATGACGGCACACAAATTGGCACAAAGCACAATCAGCTGCGACAGAAAAACATTTTTACACCCTTTATGACCACCACCACCCGTTGTGATTTAAACAAAGATTGGCCTCAGAATCAGCACAATGGTGCCTCTGTGACATTTCTCGGCTTTAAAGAGACCTCACAGCCAAACTGCCCAGTTAGTGGACTGATAATTGCAACTATAATTATGACAAAATATCCCCATGGCTCTCTCACAGACTCTCAACTGAGCGAGCAAGCAATGCTCTCAGAGCGGTAGGAAAATCTCGCAACCAGGAAACTGCATCTGGGTTTAAACAGGGCATAAGAGAAAAGTTAAGAGGAGTAAATCGTCCATTTTCTGAAAGTATCTTTGTTTTGAGTCAAAGCTGATGCTACAGACTCCTGCTGCTTTCTTTAAGGTCCAATGGACTATTTGGAGCATGAAAGGTAGTAAACGGATCAAGGCTCACATACCACACTACCTTTACGCTTTGTATAGCTAGTTTGCTACTGGATAGCATAAAACAATCTTTAATAAAACACAAAAATGAATGTAATATCTCACAGAATAGGGCCAAACCTCACCATTGCGAATGTTTTCTCATAATTTGTTTTCTCATAATATTTTCTTTTCTTTCAATTTTGACTTATATTTCACAGTAGAACTTTATATATCACAATGTGACTTAACATATCCAAATATAACTGTAACTTGTTTGAATCCGTAGTCATTGTGACTTTGTCAACGAATATATTTTTTTTCTTATAATAGCAACTTTTTTCTCATAATTGTGACTTAATTGTATATATAACAATACAACTTTATATCTCGCATTGTGACAATAACTTTCAAACCAACTATTAATGTGACTAAAAATTTACATTCCGCAGTTAAGAGGAATAAAGTCGAAATTGCAAGATATAAAGTTGTATTTCAGACTAGGGCTGCCACTAACGACTATTTTTATTTCGATTAATCTAATGACTAATTTACAGATTAATCGATTAATCTGAACGTTTATTTTTTCTCGAGAAAAACAACTATTTTACTGAAGAATATTTTATTAAACCAAATGAAATCCAAATTTCTTTGAAACCCTTTTTTAAAACAAAAGTGCAACATAACGAAGCAAGTGTTCATCTCTCTTAGTCCAAATCACTGAAATCAAAGTTCAGTATTATAGTGTAAGAATGACTAATAATACAGATATAATCAAAAAAACACATTTTAAAGGAGTATTTACCAGAAACATTATTTACCAGAATTTATTTAGGTGAAAAAATGTAAATGTGCAGTATTTCTAAAAACAATTCATAAACAAATACATTTTTGATATAAAATCAATTAATTGGAGATACTTTTGATTATTAAAATTTAATGGAACCATTAAAATGGAATCCAGAAAATAATGGAAAACAGAATTTGGTACAGATAAAACTGTAAAACTAAATTAATTAGACAGGCTTTTTTATTGATACAATTTGACTTAACCATTAAAACTTGTATAAAAAATTTATTATAGAAAAATTTAAATGGAAAAAAATTATTTTGCAAATAAAACGGATTTCATAGGGCCCTATAATTATAATATTTTTTGTGGTAATAAAAATAGATGTTAACAATAGCTTTTAATGACTTAAAATACAAATATAAAAGCAATGATGCAATAATAGTTAGATAAAATAAAGTATCAAAATGTTAATGTTCATAACGCATTACAGCAAAGGCCTACAGGGGGCGCTGATCGCCTGATGATTATTTTCATACATTACTGCGAGATCTAATCCTTGTTTAATATTGACCAAGCGCCATTTCATTCAAATGTCCACTTAATCTTTAATATTTTGCCATTTCTTTCAGACAGAAATGCCATAGCTGCTGTAATTAGATAAATATGTGGACATCAAAATGTGCAAACTCAGAGTGAGGGTTTGAGCTTTTATTTTGAAATTTCGATGTATTCTCCTGTGTTTGCTTAGATTTATAAATTATTTACCTTACAAATCTGAATCAAATGGCACACGTTGCATTCCCAGATGAACGTTATAATAAACCCAAACTCACTACATGCAGAGATGCATCTTGAGACGCTCCACATGTAAATGATAACAGTTTCTGCGGAACTACTGTAAACGGAGTAGCTGTGTGACGCATGTAAACGATTAATCCGATTAATGTAGGTTAATTAAGTAACCTACATCCATGTAAATAATTAAAGCGCATTTAATTATTTAATTAAATCATAGCATTTGTGAATTCACAATTATGCTTAATTGTGATTTTTAAAGGGTTTCATATATCATGCTGCCTTGGAAAACAGTCTAATGATGTGTTTTATGTATTTTTGTCTGTGAAATGCGCCACTTCCGGTATTTTGTTGGTTAGTCGATGCGAGCAAAATGAAGTCGACGATTTTTAAAAATCAACTACTCAACTAAAATCGACGAATCGTGACAGCCCTAATTTCAAGGTATAAAATATTTTGCGTAATTGCAATTGTTCCTCATAATTGTGACTTTATTTCACAATACAACTTTATATCTCGCAATTATGAGAAATAAAGTTATAATTGCGAGATATGTTTTGTTTCAAGATATAACATTTCTTGTAATTGTGACTTTTTTCTCACAACTGTTACTTTATCTCAAAATACAATTAATATATTTTTCAATGTGTGAGCTTTTATCTTGCAATTTATCTCAAAATGTATCGTATTTCACAAAATGCCAGTTAAATATGCTATTCAATATCGACATCATTAAAGAAGGGGTCAAATGAACATTTATTCACACATATTTCACCAACACATCAATGGAGTAGAATAAAAGAATAAAAGAGAGCCAGAGATAGGAGGAGAAAAATGCACAGGAAATGGACACACTCCACATCCTCTCCCCTCCCAAAATGCTCTTTCAGTTCAGGGTCAGGATACTCACTCATGAGCCATGCCCTTTCCTTAGTCACCGCGTTCCCTGGCTGCTTTAGATGCAAGCCATATATGGTAAAACAAGCTCTGGAGAATGCTAGTGTGAAGTGCCAAAAAGATTTAAAGGCTAAAGAAGAGCAAAAAAAACTGCCATATTTTATCGAAAAGCATCTGGACGTAGCCTAGAACATTTTATCCCATACCAAACGAACCCAAACGCCCATATGTGTGATATAAGACGACGACATTCCCAGCTCTATGGATTTCCAGGCCCATTTAAACCACAGTACACTCAGATCTGGTTAGAGCCTCTGTGACGTCTCTATCCAATTATATGTTTAGGGTCGAAATGTGGGGGAATCACCTGGGACTGCTGTCGACTTCCTGTGTCACAGTACTATTGTATGTGACATTGAGCAAACACTGAGACGAACCCTATCAGTGTAATGACCTTTCTATGGGCTGATATTATGAAAATAAGGCCTATCAGATGAAAACGAACAGTGGAAATTAAGTAAGGAAGTGAAGTGAAGGCTCGTTTCAAGTTTACATTCTAGAGACATTACTGGTAAAAGAACCAAAGAATGAGTTGCAGATGCAAAATGATTGGTGATTTCTCACCAAATGCAAAGAAAGGCAGAAGATTGATGGAGTATTGTAAAGTAATTTTGTGACTAAACTTTGAAAAGATATGCAAAAGAGGTCTTGATATCATGTTTAACACCATGGGAACCTGTTAATGCAAATTTGAGGAGCCTAATGGTTTTTGTGCAGGCTTCACCATATGTTTCAGGTCATGTTCTTGACTTTTAAGTCCACTGTGAATTATGACCTACATAAATTAAGACCATCATTGAGAGGTCATTGGTCACGTCATGACCAAGTCCAGCAGCATTATGTCACTCTGAGGGTGGGAAAACTCCCACTTATGAAAGCAAAGCCAGCAAAAATTTTATTACAAGCATATGACTCAACACCACAAAAGAGAAGGAAGTTGATGTAGAAGAAGGATGGGATCAAAAACCTCCCTAACATTTGTTAATATCTCCATTAACAGTAAAAGGCAACAGGTCCTAGACAAAAGACACACTATTGGTCTACAAACACTTGAAGAACTGGACTTTTCTTAAGCAGTGCCAACTTCCTGCATATCTGCATGGTCATCTGAATACGAAGAGGGTCCACAGGAAACTCCAGTGTGGAGCAAGAGACAACATCCTCCTGACTCAGTTCCTTTGGGAGCTTTGGATGGGACATCCTTTGGGTCTTTCTTGAGTAGAGCAAAATATTACTCTTGAAAAATCTAACAATTCTTCACTGTCTAAACCCAAGCAGGAGAACATTCACATTCCCTAAAGTTCCGTTCCAGTCAAATGAGAACAAACAGACTGTAGGATTCTGGCCATGTTTCCTGGTAGCAGCTTGAACGTTAAGTGCTTCACAAGGGATGAGTCAGAACATTTCATAAAATGAAGCATCTAAATCCACTAAGGACTGTGGGGGAAAGGGCTTCCTTGATAAGCATTTTCATATCAAGGAAAAACTTCCTCACATACAACATTTAGTAATATTCTTCATCTAAATTAAATGGTTTTCTTCAAAAATATTATTTATTAGGTCTAAATAAATGTAGAATGTTGATTATGATTACACCAACAGATTCGGTAGAAATTGCTCCTTTAACAGCAATAACTACCATTTTTCTTTGTTTTTCTTTCCTGATGGATGGATAGATTAATGGCTGTTTGACTGAATACAATAGATCACTCAGACCAAAAAAGTCATATAAGGTAGAAATATATAATCTGTAGACAGAAGACAGCCAGCCAGATAGATAGATGGGATGGATGGACAGACGGACGGGGTCCATACGTCAGACAGACAGACAGACAGATAAACAGACAGAAATCTTTGAGAATTATGAAAGTACTAAACAGATGCCTTAATAGACAAAAACGTAGCAATTGCGAGTTAAAACAAATGCATTGTTAATTTTGTAAATTAAAATGGTTTGTACGACTAAAATAACGGTTACATTGTGCAAAAAAACTTGTATGAGACAACGCTGAGGCCTAACATCTGCCCAAAAGCAGATTTGTGGGTCGGACTGTCCCTTTGGACCAACGCCTTTCATTCCATAACCTCACATCCAGGTCTCACTGTTTACCTAAACATACTATTATAGTCTTCAGAGGAGCGGGAGCTTTTTATAGACGCATGTGCTCACAGAGGAAGCACGTAGAAGAGTCCGGAGAGTGTAAATACGATATGTAAGAGGAAAGAAATAAAAAGATTTGTCTCACTTTCTCCCGGAGCTCGCGCTCATTGTCCAGCTCGTGCTGCAGAACCAAAGCTCGATCTTCAGCGTCATCCGCCTGCTGCTGCAAAGTCTGGATCTTTCTCTTCACTGCGTCCAAAGAAGTCACACCTGTCATTTTAGGTACTTTATTATATTATATTTGCTACTAAAAATCGAAACAAACCGCGACTTTTGTCAGGAAAAAATGCAAAAACGATGTGCAAAAACAACGGAAAACTTTTCAAAAGGCTATAAAAAATAAATACGTCAAAATGTAACACCTAAAAATATATATAATCCAGAATACAGGAATGTTTACAGAATAACGGAAGGCTAATGTACTTGGATGGCCAGTGCAAAAAAAAAGGAAAGGAAAAAGGAGTGAAAACAACGCGAAATGTGGAATCCCAAATTCTTCCCAGTCCGGATCAATACAGAACGGTTCAATGAACAAGAAACTGTCTTCGCAGGAGGTTATTTCTGTCTCATGGAGTCATTGGAACGTGAGAGAATGTAAGGAGGCAGAACTTCTGCAGGAAAGTTTCAATGTAACTGTGAAAAAGTTAGGTCCCGGTGACGTCACTGTGGGCGGGGCGTCCAGTGAGTCACAATTCAGACTCAATTTATGATATTTACGTTTTTGTATAAAGTCTCACAACTCTGATCCATAGAAAGAAGTAATCTTTTGGTTGATATTTACTCGTCTTTTTTTCCTTTTTTTGTAAATATTTGAATAGCTTTATACTACAATATAAATGTATTTTTCACAGAAATTTAATATGCAAATACATTAATTTACCACAAGAAGGCGTTTCAAAAAGGGTCACATTAAAAATAATGTTGTACTTCTTGATATTAGCTGTTATCATTTTAATGAAGTTACATTATAACATCTTATGAATAATCATCTTGCATCCCTCTTGGCAGTTTTCTGAGACCCCTTATTTGAGAAACACTGTTATGTCTACCCAGTCTGTCCATTAAAATGACTTTAGCTGATGTAACTTAACATATTCAAGTTGATTCAATCATATTAAATCATATTTTTGAATAAGACTATACGGTTTTAGACTTTCACATACCTGACAAAATATTTTTCAGTATATACATTTATTTTCAAGCAAAAAATTATGTTTTTAATCGTATCAGTGTTTTGTTACCATCTACACAATTTGTTAATAATTCGATTTTTGTTTCAATTCTTAAAATGAAAATGCAAAGTAGTCAAAAGGCAAAATGCCCTTCTCACTGCAGGTTGTGACTTTGCCATTACTTACTAACTCAACATAGCAATTAAATACAAGATTTCAATTACAACCCCCGCAATTAAAACCTCCAGTTTTTACCTTAAACACCATTTCATGTGTGACACACTTTCCTCAGAAGTGTGCTTTTGTTCTAAAGACGAGCCAGCATTGATTTCATTAGTCACAGGAGTGTGGCCCTCTGTGTTTGCACTCCCTGCATTCTTGGGATTCCTGGGCTGCTTCAAGCAACCAAAGTCCCAGTCTCCCCTGCTGTTCACTGACTTATCAGTAACAGGCCTCGAAAATACCCTCTCTCATTGAGAGTATCTTACTTCTGTGGCATTTCGAATGCAGATGTATAATTAGTTTACAGTTTACTCTAATGCATGGCATGTGGTAGGCTTGTCTGGAGCACATTTTCAGGGCAACGCTCCAAGGAACTCGAAATGTGCTTGTATTCCCAGTTTTAGGCCTCTCGGTCTGCCTAAAGAAAACTAGAACATTCTACAGGATATGAATCTTACTCAAAATGCATTTGTCTTGTTGAAGTGTTTTGTGGTCAACAACAACATCTTTAAATGGATTTACCCCATGATGGAATCATTAAGGATTCACAAACAACCGATTTGCCCCTCCTCAGCTTCCTTCTCAAACTATGCAGTCATTTCCTTCGAGGTCACATTGTGAGGAGTAACCCGAGCTTATCAGAGCAGAGGACAGGATGGACCACTTCAGACCCATGCAGGTGTAATTACAGCAATTTTCTCTCGTCCCAAGACCAAACACGTTTCCACAGGTGAAACACTTTGTGCTTCATTTTAACTTAAAGTAATAGTTCACCCAAAAATGAAAATTTGCTGAAAATGAACTCACCCTCGTGAAAGTTGTAGATGAGCAGAGGTGGAAAGAGAAAGAGTACAAAAATATTCTACTCAAGTAAAAGTACCATTACATTAATGAAATTTTACTTAAGTACAAGTAAAAGTACCAGTCTAAAAATATACTCAAGTAAAAGTAAAAAGTAGCTCATTTAAAATTTACTCCGAGTAAAAATGACTTAGTTACATTTTAACAATGGGAGGGAGGAAAAAATGGGATAGACTAAAGATGTCAAACTCAGTACCTGGAGGGCCACAGCCCTACACAGTGTAGATATTACCCTAATTAAACACATCTGATCCAGCTAAACTAATCATTTAGGCTTATTTGAAAACTACATCGTAAGTGTGTTGGAGCAGGTTTGGAGCTAAACTCTTTAGGTGCTGCGGCCCTCCAGGAACTGAGTTTGACACCCTTGGGATAGGCCTATAAATCTCAAACTAGGTGTTTTTAATTAAAGGAATCGGTTAATTAGAATAATAAGACATTTGGGCTGTTACCAGGCAAATTAAATCAGTATCAACAAAATTCCTATTTGCAACGCAGAAGAAACACAGAAGCTTCATCTGAAGTGGCATTTAGATGTATTTACACACTGACATGAATGCATTTAGCTGCAGTTACAAATGCAGAAATAATGTTTTGATAAATAAGGCATAAAATATGACCCTGGACCACAAAACCATAAGGGACCATTTTCCTAAATTGAGATTTATACATTATCTGAAAGCTGAATAAATCATATTTCCATTGATGTATGGTTTGTTATGATAGGACAATATTTGAAAATCTGGAATCTGAGGGTGCAAAAAATCCAAATATTGAGAAAATCTCCTTTAAAGTTGTTCAAATTAAGCTCTTAGTTTTGATATATTTACAGTAGGAAATTTACAAAATATATTAATGGAAAATGATCTTTACTTAATATGCTAATGATTTTTGGCATAAAAGAAAAAAATATTATTTTAACCCATACAATGTATTGTTGGCTATTGCTACAAATATACCCCAGCGACTTAAGACTGGTTTTGTGCTCCAGGCCAGGGTCACAAATGTTAAATAGTCATTTGAAATTAAAAATAAATAAATCAAAAGATACTTTAAATGTTAAATTAGAACCACCAGTAGGTGTCAGCAAGTCACTCATAAGTGAATCATTGCGATTGAACAGAATCATTTAAACGGTTAATTCAAGCTACGAAACACCGTCATTGCTCAGAGTCAGAGACGCAAAACTGTGTATGGAATTATTTTTGTTGTCGAAATAGAGCAAAAACAGGCAATATGGTGTCTAAAACGTAAGTCTCTTAATTAACTTCTTGTTTTTTGAACTGTGTAAAAAGAAAAACTACAGGTCTATGTAATCATGGTGATTTTTTGAGAAAAACGGTATTCTTCATGTGATGTTGACTTACTATATTAAATTATATAAATATATAAATGTTCTGCTTCTATATCTTCAATGTTGTGGTCATTCTAAACGCATTTTAACAGACTGAATCATGCAGTGAAAGAAAGCACTCCATATGCACGCGGACTAGTCTAATCTAATGTTAACGTTACTTGATTTCACGGCGCACTGTTAAGAGTGATTTGTTTGGTTTTTGGCAAAATACTGATAATGTCAAATCGCACATCGTTAAAACAACAATTACTATATTATCGCATCGCACACCCTGCACCACTGTCTTTTTGGCTCATTTGTGCAAAACCTTTTGCTAAACCGTCAAAGCTTCATTTTAACCACTAATGCAACTATGTAAGTATTTACCTTATCTCTACATGCTTGCGAAGGGCGATGTCGATATATTTATAAGCTGCTAGTTTGGTCTCTCTAGGCAAACACAGCTTACACTGCATAATAGAGCATGGATATATGGCCAGGGGTTCACTTCATTCCTTTGAGTTCAACTTCAGCAGAATATGACGGGGTTTGGTTTTCAGCTGGGTCTGCACCATTAACGCCTGTCTTGTCCGTCTGCATCTTTCTTGTGATTTTTTGCGCCAGTTTCTTCTTCTGCCCATTATTTGCTGCAATTGTTTCCACGGAGCGATTTTTTTTTTTACTCAGTAATTCATGTGTTTTAAAATGTAGCGAAGTACAATACTTAACACAAAACATACTTAAGTAAAAGTAAAATTACAGATAAAAAAATTACTTAAAAAAGTACAAGTACACAAAAAAGCTACTCAATTACAGTAACGCGAGTAAATGTAATTCGTTACTTTCCACCTCTGTAGATGAGTTTGTTTAAGAATTTTGAGAAATTCTGCATTATATCACTTGCTCATCAATGGATCCTCTGCAGTGAATGGGTGCCGTCAAAATAAGAGTCCAAACAGCTGATAAAAACAACACAGTAATCCACAAGCAATCCACACCCCTCCAGTCAATTAATCAATGCCCTGTGAAGTGAAAAGCTGCATGTTTTTAAGAAACAAATATATCATTAATAAGGTTTAAATTTCAAAAAGAGTCCTCTATCCATAATAATTGCTTTTTCTCCAGAGAAAAAAACGTTTTCTTTTCTGAATCAGGAGAGAAATATGCACTGCTTACAATTAGAAAAAAACTAATATTTTCAGATAAACAAACAAACAAACAGCCTGAGGGTGAGTCCGTTTTCAGCAAATATAAATTGTTGTGTGAGTTCCTTTAAAAGTACTTAATTTGTGTGTTTAAGTCTGAAAATTATATGCGATGTGCCAGTTTCAAGGCAATACAGAAGTAAACCTGCGGAGAAAGGTATTTTTAAAAGATTCATTCCATGTGTTGACATGTTTTATGGAGGTAAAGCTTTTTATTGCCCTATAAATCCCCATTTGAAACACTTGGAAATGGTGCCGTGACCCTGAAACGGACCAGCTGGGGTGACAGGAAGTGAAAGCATCATAACAAAGCCTAAATGACTCAAGTTGTTTATCATAGAGGAATCATGTCAGATTCTGTTTTAATGAACCCTAGTCTAAAGAATGTGTCACTTACATCAGCAGCTTTTATCTCAGACAGTTCCAGTTTCTCTTGGGCGTCTTTCAGGGCCTCGGAGTACTTGTCCAGTTCATCTTCAGTCTGTTTGAGCTTCTTCTGCAGGCCGACCAGCTCATCCTCCAGCTGTATGAGGAAGAGTGAGTAAACCGATCAGAGAACTGCACACCTTACAAAACTCTAGGCAATATATCCCAGACATCTGGAATGTGTATATTAATATTTAGATTATTGTCAACAATTATTACCTGAAATATCAACCATATTTTAGCAAAGTAACTGTAATAAGACAAATATGAATAATGATCAATATTAAACATATTTAAAGTGCATAATATTATTTAAAATATATATTTAAATGTACGTATTATATACACAATGTTTCAAAATAAGATTTTATTTCTGTAGTCTAGTGGTTTAGACATGTCCAATAAATAAATGATTATATGTTTTATGACATATTATATATGGCTTATGATAATTGTAATATTCATTAGACATAAATTCTTTTTACTTTTGGAGTGTAATGACTATTTATGTCAGAGTAAAACAATAATATACTTTTAATAATAAATATAATTCTATTGTTGTAGACTAGTGGTTGTTTAAATTTAAAAGACAAAAAAATTACAAAATATACATTACATGATTATTATTATCATGAGTTTCATGTGGATTATTATCATGTTGCTTTTATTGGTGTCAAAGAGTACAACAATTTAATAATAAACAATAATAGTAAAAAAATCTATTGAAATTATAATTATTGTATTATTATTGTTGCTGTTTTAGTTGTTATAATTTTGAAAATAAATGTTATAATTTAGATATAAGGTTATATTAAGACATGTTAAATCATATAGGCCTGCTCTTTGTAATGACAGATAACTATATTTAATTTTAGGTAAACTGTCATATGGCAGTACGTGAGATAAACATTCACAAACACTTCACTATCTGTGGCTATCAGTTTGGCTGGGTTCTTGTGTTTAAGAGAGAGTGTTAATCTACTAGGATTCCAGACAGCCTGACCTCTCTTGTCCATTTATAGCCTGAGGTGTTATGAAAGGTGGAAGATGAATTCACTTACAGCCGATATTCATTTACTGAGGTATTTGTCTGTTTGCAAGGAGCGGCAAAATTTCTACACTGACTTTCTTGAGTACAGTATAAAACACATATTTTTTTAATTAAATATACACTATTATATAAATAACGCAATTCAAAATCATTTGCAAATAGTTTGTTATTTGTTATTAATGTTAATTTAGTATTTATAATTTTTTTATTCAACTAAAGTTAATGTATACAACTTTTAACATTGAAAAAGTGTTAATATATGGAAAAAGAAATACATGAACCAAGATTAATAAATGGCTTAAAATAATTGTTCATTTCTTAGGTGCAGATTTTTTAGGATTCCTACGTAATTGTGCAAAATAAGTAGCCACTTTTGTGAAAGACCTATAATTGCAGCTCAAATGCATACTTGTTTTTCAAGTATGAGGTCTTGGCTCACTTCTCCTTGATTACAATCATATAGTCCAGTCTTAACAGATGCTATTACCAGGGCTTTTGTTGGGACTCTAAGCATTCTTTTATTGTTAACCTCACTCTCCTCTGTCTGGATCTACCTGAATTTCGGAGTTCTTACCTGCTTGCATTTATCCTCAGAAGCTTTCTGTTCTGTTTCAGCCTTCTCTGCCCGGTCGATGGCGTTCTCCTTGTCCAGTTTGAGCATCTGCATCTTCTTCTTGATGGCCTCCATAGTTGCAAGTTGATCTAGTGTCTGGGTCGAATGTAAAATTCAAGGGAGCTACGAACGAAGTGCAGTTCTTGGTCCTTCAGCCGAAAGTGTGGTCAGACTAATGGATGCGAGGAGATTTAGGAGAGGAGAAGAATGCAGCTGATGCTGCCTGCAACCAAGAGCTGCCAGCAATGCTGGATCGCTTTACACAACCCAACCAAGTCTAAAACACCCCCCCTCTCCCCCACCCGTCTCCATATCTAACCACTTGTGAGAAGGAATGGCCTGGACCAAACACAGTCAGAAGCACTTCTCCTTATTTGGAGTGGTGCATGTTGTTTTTAAAAAAGGACCAAGGGATGGAGAGGTGAGCAGATAGGACCTGAGTCCAGATTTAACCACAGAGTTGAGCTTAAAGGTGGAAGAACTTTTGATTTATGTTCGTGGTACACTCTTGAAAATAAATGTTCTTTATTGGCATTGAAGATTCCATGAAGAACCTTTAACTTTATACCCATAGAAAAAATGGGTACTTCTTCCGGTTCCAATATGTTAAAAAGCCTTTTTTCAAACATGGCTCACTCTCACAACCTTTAACTTTCTTGGAATCTTTCCATCCTGGTTCTTTATTGAAGAAAAGTGTTCTTTGGATTAAAAAAATAAATATTCACACTAAGAAAAAGAATGTCTCTTTTAAGATCTGTTCACTGAAAGGTTATTTCGGGAACCAAAATGGTTTATTCAGTAGAATTGCTGCAAAGAAAACTTGTTTTGAAACCTTTATTTTTAAAAGTGTACATGACAATCATCTAAAAATGAATCTAAAGTACCCATTCAATACCAATAGTATTACTGCTCAAATTTATAGCCTATACTTTAAAAAAAACTAACCCGTAGCATGATAATACCTCAAATTGTGTGATTTGCTGTGGAGGGCGCTATTATTTTTCTTATTATGCAGCTCTCTGAAATACTCCATTCTTATTGGTAAATCACAGCAATGAGAGCTCAGTTATTTTTACCATTGTTCATGGCATTGATTCAAACTGCTTTAAAAACACCAATTATTCTTGTTTTAATACAAATGTAATTGCCACAATCTTGCATCTTAGTTACCGAAATGACCGCAGAGTACTTCAGGCGGTGCTTGTCTTATTGCTTATTTTTTTGTGCATTGTAATGGGCTGTTTTTACTTATCACAAATTTTAAGCTAAAATTATAAAGTAGCCATACAATAAGTGATACAAGAAGCTTACCCTTTGTTCTTTTAATCTGCTGGCCAATAATATGGCCAAAAATCCTGTAGGCATAGCCTACATTAAAGACTATTTATTGACATGAATACTACAGTAACTTAGATGTGGGCCATTTTAAATTGGGTAAGTAGCAGCAACCTATGAAGTCACCACTACAGCAATGTACAAAAACCCACTTAGAACAGATTTGCAACCCCAATATAGTAGACAAGTATTAATCATATATATACTAAATTAAAATAAAGTGGCTTTTTATTCATTTCATACCTTGTTCAGTCAAGCCTGACATAAAGCAAATGCACACACTTGATTTAGAGTTGTTAAGACCCAAAGTGCTAAATGGTCAAACCGTTGGGTTTAACTGCTTTGGCACTAAAAACTAGAGCAGAAGTGCAGAATGTAACACATTTTTCCCACTGGCTCTCTTAACTGCTATTGGACACCAGCCATTCCATTAGACGTTTTGTGAATTACAAAAAACAGCTTCTTCTAAACTGGGTCTTCAGTTTTTATTTTTGCTCAGAAGTTCTCATTTTACACATTTTTAGCTAAACAAATTCCCACCATGCCACAACTTTAGCACAAAGGTGATAAAACTGCGAGACATGTTCGGCATGTACCTTAGACATACTCATCTGTCAAACGATGATTCACTCTCCACAACACCTGGATGAACATTCTGAGAAGAGTGACCAAAAACACCTGTGCTCCAGACAGATGGCTTTTCTGACGTTTGCTGCATGTCATCGTTACATATAACGTCATAGCAATTCACAGATGTTTGGCACCTGTATACCCACTCCAGTGTGCCCTGTCTTTGTTGGCCTCCCTTAGGCTCTGTTGTAAGGAAAAGACGTAATGTCATTTGGCTTTCGTTCAACGTTACTTACTCATGCCTGCCCCACTGAGCTAAGGATGAAGGGAAGTATGAATGTGTGTCATGTTGTGAAAGAAGTTTAACGGACAAGTACAACACAAAGTGTTCTTTGTAAAATCAGACAAAAACATGTTTTAGGAATTAGTTTAATGCAGGTAGAAATCTAAAAATTGCTTAGAGCAATGTTCAATACAACATTCCAAGTCCAATACAAGTTAAAGTCAAGGTCGATTACCACAAAAAATATTGTTCCTCAGTCAAAACAAAAGCATTGGCATAAGATTTTGCTTATAAAACTGGTAAGTATTTGATCTGTAAAGTTCAAAAGTTATTTTATAAAATGTCAAATTGTGTGTAAAAAACAGTGAGAAGTCTAAATTGACTAAAAAATGAGCTGTGAAGTTATTTTAGAAAGTTTAACCTTGTATTAAAAAGTGTAAACCTATTGAGCTGTAAACTTCCTAAAGTGATATGTAAAAAAATGTAAACAAAATAAAAGTGTAAAAAGATCTAAAGTGTCAAGTCTAACTCATTGTTTTGTGGCGGGACTATTATTTATCAACAACTAAATTTCTTGATAAGGTAAAAAGTAAGTAAAAATTATTCCATGCTAACGATAGATATTAACATTCCATTAAACTAAGCTTAATGTGTTGGACTGAACTGTACATATGACATCAATATGTACTAGTCTGCTATCTTTTCTAAAACATGTTGACATGTCAAAAGGGAGTAGACCAGACTAAACACAAAGAAAAAATGGAAGGAGTGTCTCTTTTCTTTGGATGATCAAAGTAACTAAAATTAGTGCCACTAACTTAACTACATTTTTCAGTTGCGTGACAGTTCAGCTGTGTTTTCAAAAATAATAGCTTTTCCTTAAACACGCTAGTTTTTTTAACAATTATCGTAGCATATAGCATGACAAAGTATTACGCACAACGTTATTTCACTGCTAGTAGGCTACTATTTGGAGATCACTAACGCCAAGACGGTGTTCCATTTTTACCTTTAATAAGCTTTATGTCGCTAAATATGAACATTTTGAAGAAAGCGTTTTCACAAGCTTGTCAAGCAAGCTACAGTTGCTAGCTTCTCCAAAACTACCTTGCATATGCTCACACACACACACACATCCATTTATTTTAACTTCCCTCTCAACTGTTGATGTATTTGTACGCTTCTTATTTTAACTTCCCTATCAACTGTTGATGTATTAGTATGCTTCTTTTAAGTGCAGAATGATCTGTTCTTTGGGAAATGCAGGCATTCAGCTGGAGATAAGACAAGAGGAGATGACTGAGGGACTGAGGGAGTAATTGTGAGTGAGTGAGTGAGAGTGAGACAGAGGCAGAGGCAGAATATCACAGGCCCCTCCCACAGGAAACCATAGCTCAGCTCAACATGACCTTTTATGGTAAAAATTCCCCAAACCGCTGGCTGCCTGTCTTGGGAATAGATATAACTCGATTTAAAGAAACAAGAGCACAGAAAGTGCAGCCACAAGTCTGATTTTAACAGTAGCAAAGAGAGAGATGCACAAAAACAGCCACGTAATAATTATGATCGCCTGGTAATCATAAAGTGCTTAAAACGTGTCAGGATAAACAGGAAATATAGCTTTAAAACTACAGCTACACATAACAGTCCACAAACCCATTGGTCACCAGTTTGCTTTACAAATCCACTTTACATTGAGTTTGGTATTAATTATAATTATTTGTTTTAACATTGCATTAAAGTTTAGCCTCAAACATTCCAAAAGGCTAGTTCACATCAATGAAACACTTATATTTGAAACGCTGTTTGGTAGCAGTACTTAAGTGCTTTGTCAGTCATTCTTGAGAAGTGGGACAAAACAGGGTGCAAAATTGAAGAAGAAAAAACCTTGTACTCAGACAAATGAAACTACATGTATACATCGTATTTGTACTAAGCTGCTGAGCTGTGCTTTGACGCAGCCTCCCAACTTTTCTCTTTTTGTAACAAAATTAGATTTTTACCTTGGACTGTGTAATGTAATTTCAACTTTATCTTTAACAGCATTCAAGATGTTTTTCACATTTCAAAACACATTCTCATGTTAGCAGACAGATTACACTTTCACATGTTACATTTCACATATATACACTGTGGCGAGGGGGTCCTTTAGTGTGACAGCTGCCCCTGATATTCCCTAATTTTATTACATTTTAATGAATGTCTGACAGTGTTGACAAAAAGTGGAGACACAAATTTGAAACATGCATGTGTCGCTGAAAAACAACCTTGCTTTGATATGAGATATTATTAATTGTTACTTTTGATAAAACAAGGTCTTTTCACCATTAAACTTTTTTTGTCCATGTTATAGCATGCATGATTGAACCCTTCTCTGTGGATACACGGTTTTAGATGTAGTGAGATAACAATAAGTGTCATAGACTTCACATAATAATGATCAAATTAAATTGAAGGGGATAGGTGTGTTAAATACATTCTATTATTAATCCCCATAACATTTACAATTGAAAATAGTTGTATTTTTTAAACCTGATAGCAGTTACAATTGCTGGACATGTCTTGTCCCATGTTTTAAGAATCACTGCACAAACAGATATGCAAAAATATTGACAACTGTAGCACTAGCAAAAACTAAAGTGCCTCCTTGTGGTAAATTAGGACAATGCAGGTCACTATTTTGAACACAAACTGCTTTTCCACGACTCAGATTCATATTTTCCAAGCCCAATCTCGCCATCTTGTGAACAAAGTAAGGGACTGCATGATAATGTAGGCTACTTAAAAAAAATTAAAAGTACTTCACCATGCAAATAACTGAAATCACAATACAAAAACAATTGCTACAACACAATACAACAACCGCAGGATAAATGTAATAAATGTTTATATTTATATTTCATATAGGCTATTCTTAAATCACACAAAATCATCTTTCAAACAATGAAGGACATTGACTCAGTCGATACAGATCTTATTAGACTGAATGCATATATTTGTTGAGCAAAGGTTGTATATGCTACTTGTCCTCCTACTTTAACTTTTATTATGACCAGCAGAGGGAGCAATGACTCCAAATATGTATAAAACCCTGCTGTTATTGCTGTTTTCAGAGGTGATCTCTCAGATTTGACATATTGCTTCATCCCTGCTGAATAAAACAGTAGAAACCCTCACAGAATTTGTAATGTTTTTTCTGGTTATAATGGGAATTGTATTGGTTTTACTGGAAAATATAATGGTCCCTGTGGGTCTCTAATGGTAATTTGTCACCGTTGGTTGCTTGTTAAAAGTCCTAATGGGATCCGTCTTAAAACACACCACAAGAAACCATGTTCAATGGTTAATAGTTGATGATTTGTAATGTTTGAAGTGGTATTTGTAGTGGAAACCGTTATAATTTTTGTATTGTATATATTGTTTTGTTTTGTTTTCCAGCAAGGTATACATTTGCAATTTTTTCACTGAGAAAATGAACTACTTAATTTTAAAATATTTACTGCATTTTATTTTTGTTAGTCAGTTGCACTAAAGAGAGTTTTTTTCTTTAGTGGCTCAAAATCATAACATTGATGAAAGTCTTGAGTTTAGACTATCTGTTTGTCCAACCAATGGAAGACCGGTGGAGCCACCATTGCCATTATTAAATGTAGCTGCGTTGCTATAGAAATGACATGCTTAATGAAAAACATGAATGATCCACTTGACTAAGTAACGGAACTATTAAAGTAGACTTACCAACATAAATCTCTTCCAAATCCATCAACCACATTTCAAAAGCTAACCCATACTATTCCCAACTGAGCTCTCCGCTTGCATGAAAAACATTCTTCCAGTTGCTCTGTTCTCTGAAAACAATCAGAGGCCCCTGCATTCTGCCTGAAGACACGCATTCGAACAGAAACTATAACTGATGTTCTCTCTTAAGTTTAAAACGATCAAGAAACTGGGCTCAAACCGTTCAAGCATCAGGTGACATTATGTGTGTTGTTAATGCACAGCATGATAGACTATATTTTGCAATGGCAGGCGTCCAATCTGTGGAACATCAGAGAGCAGTCTAGGACACAGCTATCCCAAGCTGTGAAAACATCCTTATTGTGTTTCTGTGGAATTCATTCTTGGATGTGAACGTAGAAAGACGTATAGCTTCAGATGAAGAACCAAAAGTATTTGTCTCCAACAGCAGAGAAAAATGGCAGCATACCAAAAACAACACAAATCATTTGGATGTGACCTCGGTATGCTTTAATCAGAGGTATTGAGAAAGGCGAGGAGGGAGAGGTTGAACAAGCGTCTTCAGGGTGATGCTCCTGGGAGTGAGGACTTGTGAAACGCAGTTTGCAGAAGTCTGTGTGAGACTCCCGCTGAGAGAAAAGACTCCCGAGTCTGCCAAGTGCATTTGAGTTCTTTGGCAGGCTTTGCCCATGAAAGCTGCTGAATAAGAAACTTCAAACATCACACGATTACTCACAAAGTGTGCACACACACACCCAAACAGACTTGTAAAGACAGGTAAATATCACAGGTGAAAGTTACCTTCAGATTTTTTTTTATGCCAAACAGTGTTATGGCTACTCTGAAACTCTTGCTAACAAAATACATTGTTTCTAGCTTGAACAAGTTAACATTAATGGTGCACAGAACATTAGAATCAAAAGCAGGACTCTACATCACTTTTAGGGCTACTAAGTTACAAGCTAAGCCTAAATTAAAGTTGTTCAATTACAGTCGAGCTATACTTTAGGAAACGTATTCTAAAATAATCCTTCAGATGAGACGTTAAACCGAGGTCCTGACTCTGTGGTCATTAAAAATCCCGGGATGTCCTTCGAAAAAGCGTAGGGTGTTACCCCGGCATCATGGCCAAATTTCCCCATTGGCCTCTGACCATCATGGCCTCCTAATCATCCCCATACACTGATTGGCTGCATCACTCTGTCTCCTCTCCACCAGTGAGCTGGTGTGTGTTGAGCGATCTGACACAATATGGCTGCCGTTGCATCATCCAGGTGGATGCTGCACATTGGTGGTGGATGAAGAGATTCCCACACTTCTATGTAAAGTGCTTTGAGTGCCTAGAAAAGCACTATATTAATGTAACAAATTATTATTATTATAAACTGTGCTCTTTTATTCAGTCTTTATTCCTGGAATGACACAGCTATAACAAAAATATGTTCTAAGAACATTCCCATTTGTGAATGTTCAAAAATGTCTCGTTTTATTTATTGGTTAGTTGGTTAGTTATGTTAAGATTAGAGAAAACATTAAGGGAATGTTCAATTGTATGATTTTGCAAACATTATGAGAACGTTGCTTTTGAAAGTTCTGAACAATCTTTTGCATTTGAACCACCTGAAAATAGAATCCAACTAAAATGTTTCAGAAACAAATGTTCTATGAACAACGTACGAATACAAAATGTTGTGCTTACATTTTACAACATCTTACAACATTAAAAATATAAGAACTTTAAACGAATTCTTAACTTTACTGAAAGAATGGTCTTAACTTTACGCATTCCTTGCCAGAACGAGCCAAAGAAGAACATTCACTGTTAGCTGAACACATGAGAATTAACAATTCCTTTAATATTGTGCCTGTACATCACACTTTTATTTACTTTGAAAATACATTTTTCTTTTAAATAAAAACTTGATTAAGAATCATATTTTGAATGCCCGTGCTTTCTTTTTTTAAATAGCCTAACATTTTTTTTATGTAGGCTATGCCAACATCTGGCAAAAGATTGGTTGGGTTATGTTTTTCAAACGGGGGCCTGACAAAAAAATGCTCCAAACAGCATTTTACAGACTTTTCCCTGAGTTGTATCCTATACAAGGAAGCTTTTCTCAAATGGTAGAGAAATGCTATACCACTGAGCATTATGGCAAAACATGCACGTGATATGAAGCCTCTCATTGCATGCTTTACATACATACAACATGTACATGTGGCATAACAGATGTGGCATATGTAACAGAGATCTCTATGCTCTGGTGGGAAACGGGGGGGGGGGTACGGCAAAAGTATCGCTGACAAAAGACATAACTCAGAGACCCCTACTGACAGCCGTGTTGTTTCATATGAAACAGCGCTACGCCGCATTCAGCGCCGCGTGACCTGATGTGTCGCATGTGTGCTGTGAATGTGATTCATGTCACAACGGGGATTAAATTCAACTGTGTGTGTATTTTATCGTCTGATTCATCTGCAACAATGCTTTCGGTATAAGCTACCAAAAAAAAATAATGGTGTACAAAGGGAATCGCATGGGTGTTCTTCATCAGGGGCCAGCTGTCTAGAAAAGATTAAACACTTGGATGCCTCCCACAGTTTTCTGCGAGCAGCGAGTCGGCCAGCTGTAGCTCACTATGACACCGAACATTTTGGACGACTTTCACTTTAAAGGACCCACAAGAGCCGCAAATGAATGTAATGCTAATCCACTGCTTTCGCTGAACTTCACCATTCACGGTTTAGCAAGCAAAACAACGAGGCTTATTATCTCACGCCGAGAGAAAGCCTTCATCAGCACGTGACTGGATTCTGCCGGAAGGCATGCAGCTTTTATTTGCTCTGTCCCCTCCGGAATAAATCTAAATACACAGATGTATCTTACAATCTTACAATATAGCAAACATGCATATTTATTTATATTGAAAAAGGGTAGCCTACAGAAAGCTAGAATTGAGCATTTTTGTACTTCGTTTTTATTTGTCTATTTATTTTCTACATACGTGTACATTTCAATTTACTTCACAGAAGTCTTACTGTCGTAAAACTTGTCCCCAGAATTCAAACTTTGCCATTATTTACATTTTTGACATTTTAAAATGTATGAACTATTCCATAATGCATCCTCATCTAAATTCTCTACTTATTAATTTATCATTTATTTTGTGTGTGTTTGTCAGAGGGCAATCTTAAAATGTCGTCCCTGTTTTGAAGGAATATCAGAACTAAATTATCTTTATGAGAAGCACCAGTTTTACAACTTCATGCACATTCAATTAAGATGCCAAAATGCAATAAACGTATTATGAATCTGATAAAATGTTTAAAATATTATATAAATAACTGAATTATTGTAAAAGATAAGTTGGCCCATATTGTGTTTTCATTGATTCCCATGAATATCAGCTAACTGACAATTAATATTTATTCTATATCTGTATTTGTCACAATCTGACATTTTGCATTGTCATCGGGCATAATTTCAACACGACTTCCAATGAGTGACGTGAATCTAAATTAAACATTCTATTAAAAAATAAGAAACCTCTCACACATTAATTTTGAGAAGTGAGACTTGTGACTATTCTTAACTCCTCACATCCTCTTACTGTAGGGCGGCGAAGAAAACAAATTCTAAAAATAATGTTTTCTTTCCTCAGAAAGTACTGAATAATAAATACATTAAAATATTATACAAAATCTTAAAATATATAAAAAAAATTCATATAATTATGTATAAAGCTTATACTTAATTTTAACTTATTACAATCATTTGACAGCACTAATAATATATGTTATTATTTTAAAGTATTTTGTATATATGTTTTTATTATTTGCAGCAATCTTTTATAGGTTTCATAGGTTTAACAAGACAAAATCAAAATCTTTCCAGTTACCCCTTTTGAGGCTTTAAGCAGACAAAGTTACAACATTGACAGCTGAGTGGGGCATTAGTTTCATGTCCATCGGGATCTGACTCTGCAATCCTAATGTTTCAACATGAATGCAGTAGATCCAGCTATCAAGAGACTCGTGCACTGGCCGCATTTATGTAATCAAAAACCTTTGCTAAACTCGAGATGGGAGTGAAGGATAAGACTAAAAACTGAAATCCTTGGAAGTTTGAGTCATGGCCTTCACCAGATGGGTTTTATTTAGTGCTCTCACAAACATTTGGAATCACCGTGAACATATTTCCCCGAACTGTGTCAGATAAAAGATATAAATCTGTGAGTGTGATGTTGTTGTATTCAGTGTTGCTATTTCATTGCACTTTATATATGCAACAAATTTGCATCTATTTAATCAGCAATTGTAGTTAAACATTAGCATGCATGTGCATACTGATATAATCACAATGCTTCAGAAATTAAATATGCATTTGAATATATAAAAACACATTTGTGGAGGCCTGCCACAGATCAAACTGTGAAAATTTTTGGTAGAAACTACATCCCATTTGTCTTTTATTAAGATAATATTACCAGAGCACAGCAAATTATCAAATTTTAACACTGATTATGTGACAAACCATAAACAGGTGCTAGGCTTTGGCTGCTTTATAATTTATGGTTTGGGTAATTTAGGATTACCTGAACTTTCCAAAAAGTTCTTCATCCAAACAAAAATACTATTTTAACATTATATTAAAGGAATAGTTCAACAAAACTGAAAAATTGCTGAACGTTTACCCATCCTCCGGCCATCCAAGATGTACTGTAGATGGGTTTGTTTCTTCATCAGAACGGATTTGGATAATTGTTTAAATTTTTTCACTTTCTCATCATCAACTATAGTGAATGGGTGCCGTTAGAATGAGAGCTGATAAAAGCATTACAGTAAACCACAAGCAATCCACACAATGCAAGTAAAGCAAAAAGCTGCATGTTTGTAAGAACCAAATCCATGATTAAGATGTTTTTAACTTCGAACCGTGGCTTCCAGCTAAAATATGAGTCTTATATCCAAAAAATAGCTTTTTTTCCAGAGAAAAGGTCATCTGGATCTTGAGGGAAATATGCACAAATCAAGCATTATTGGCAAGAGAAAATGGCCAAACATTTCTAAACAGATATGTTGGTGGTCTTTGATGTGAGAGGACAACAGGGGATGGAAGTTTTCACTGTATGAAGCATTATTATGGATTATGGACTCATATTTTGGCCAGAAGTGACAGTTAAAACGATGGATTTGTTTTTAAAAACTCACAGCTTTTCACTTCACAAGACATTAATTGATGGTCTGAAGTCAAGTGGATTACTTGTGGCAGCTGTTTGGACTCTGATTCTGATGGCACCCATTCACTGCAGAGGATCCATTGGTGAGCAACTGATGAAATGCTAAATGTCTCTAAATCTGTTCCGATAAACAAACAAAAACATTAACATCTTGGATGTCCTGAGGGTGAACTATTCCTGTGTGAATCGGTCATTGCAATGGTTTTTCAGAAAACTTCAGAAACTCAAGTAAAAAAATTTAAATGAACTGTTAATTTCTCTGTATTCATGTTCCTGGAAACAGGATGAGATATGATGTCTTCTAAATATTACATGTTGCAAAAATCAACGGTTTAAAAAAAAACGAAACGACTGTTTCAAATCAACAGCACATGTTGCATTTTTCACTATTGTATCATTAATGCTAGCGTGATCAGCTATATTCAAACATGTGGTTTGCGGAAAACGTAGTGCCAGAGCAATCGTATCCAATTTCATATATCTTTGTGATCAAATTTTCTTGTGTGCGCTCATTGATGAATGATTATACATATGTAATCAAAGAGTATAAATGTGTATATGTGCTTAGGCATGCGCACGTAGAAGTGTGTTTATGAAAGGTTATGAAATTGTGTTTTCTTGCATTTATATTTAGCATTAATTCCAAATAGTGTATTGCATCTATTTGTTTAGCATTTTCATCCAGATGAAGACAAACAAAAGAAATCCGGAGAAGTGCCAAGATATGACGTTCCAGAATTGCTCAGAAAAGTACAAGTTAGTAATTTGTTGGTAACTGTATATTTGTTCTCAAAAAGCCAGCGATTTGCGTGTTTTTGTTTTTGCTAAAACATTAAACAATGTCTTGGCTGTCAGTCAGCTCACCGGTGTCTGGCCAATGATACACAGGGTGGCTAAACACGCCCACTGACCATCTCCCTGAATGGATATCTTTCTGACCCTCTTCCACATGCTGCCAAAATGTCACACAGTATGTTTTTGGTTTTTAAGTTGGCAAATAGTCATGCAGGTGTGTTTTAGTTAGCGTAGGCGTTCTGTGCGAACATGTTGTACAATGTTTGGATTTAAAGTAATATTTTAATTGGTTGCAAAGCGCTGATCAAAGAGTGTTTTATCAGTTGGTTGTGATGACCTTGAGTAGACTGTGTTTATATTTTGTAATACCAAAATAGATTTAGAAAAACGACATCATGAATTTCACCAACAAAAAAAGTGCTTGATAAACTGATTTGCTTGTAGACTCTCAGGGGCCTCACAACTTCATAGACTTGTAATTGTGAGTGATGAGTCAGTATGGGGTTCCTGGCCTTGTATTGGTTAAGTCAGGCCTTACCCCGCCTCTTTCGACCAATAGAATTTCACTGATTTGCATACGGTCCCGCACGGGAGGATAAAGACAAGCTCGTAGCGGTACTGATTTAAACTTTTGAGAGAAACTCTGGACACAAGACATCTAAAGCAGCTGCTACCTCCCGACTGGAGTATTAACCTGCTGTAACGCTGTAAATACCCGGATCTCAACGGCTTTTGCGCTCAGTTTAATTAGTTGTTGCATCCGTGATCATTATAAAAATATTATTATGGGGAGAGTAAGCAGCGCTTGTTTTATATCTTGCATGTATTTGGTCTACATTTCCTCGGGTTTAGCAACTACGATTGAGCCAGCGATTGGATTTACCACTTTTAGTAAGTATAAGCTTATTTGTTTTATGAAATCATTGAATGAAAGTTGTTTATAAAGTTTAAAACGTGTTACATTTTCACGTTTCCTGTCGAATAATTAATATCAGTCACAGAAAACGTGACTTGTGTTGGAGGCATGACTTTATTTAAATGCTTTTTACTGAATTTTAATTTTATCCCATCATGTATTATCTTTATATAAATGTATACTTTTTTTTATAAATTGTGTCTCAGAAGATCATGTTGGATGGTGCAAAATGTATTGGTTTATTTTGTTTTTTATTTATACAATTATGTTATTTTATATACTGTATTATTATGTTATGTCCATGTTTGGTGGTGCACAAAATATTTATATAAAAAATTAAAGCACTTTTTCTTCTTATTTTTATTAATCTTTTGTATTTTTAAGTAGCATTTATTATTACACTGTACTTGTAAATGTCATTAATTCCTTGTCTTGTTATG
The DNA here is from genome assembly GCA_003573665.1 of Oxygymnocypris stewartii. Classification (NCBI taxonomy): domain Eukaryota; kingdom Metazoa; phylum Chordata; class Actinopteri; order Cypriniformes; family Cyprinidae; genus Oxygymnocypris; species Oxygymnocypris stewartii. The sequence goes on along the minus strand of QVTF01019716.1, from coordinate 7,609,963 downwards.
GTCAGTCTATTTTCATCAACTTTTACCTTAAAATATCTTCCAAGTTTGATTGTTTGTAAACCATTATCTGTAAAACTTAATAAAAGTATCTTAAAAAATGGTAACATTTGACTTTAATGTACACGACACAGTAATTATCATGTCAAATTGTTATTTGAGACTTCGTTTACATATATCCGACATGCCAGACCAGTTAGTTTTGAACACAAATTGAAGGATTTATAGAAAAAAAACTTTTTTAATGTATAATTTGTCAAGCACTGGGAAAGGATCCAAGCTTGCCATTTGGAAATAATTCCTCCTATACAAAACAAGGGGAAAGTATTAGCACATGCAAGATAAGCTTCTTTACAACTTCAATAATTAAAAAAATGTATAAGCAGCTTACAAGCAAAAAAAAAGTATATAATCTAAGCAGCACTTACCTTACTAGCTATTAAAACTCATTGTTCTGTATTTTAACAGATAACATCATGGAAAATGCCACAGAATGGATGACGGACTTTAGTGATATCGAGTCCAAATTTTCCTTCAGGACCAGTGAAGAACCCGAAGACGATCTGTGCTACATAGTTCCAGGTCAACCCGAAACCATCAAAGAATGTAATTTCAATCCAAACACCAAGACTTTCATAGTTATTCACGGATGGACGGTGAGTGTTTCTACTACACTTGTTGACACCCTTGAGTGAATGTGCAAAGCATTCCAAACCATGACGCCAATGATTTCGTCTCAGGTCACGGGTATGTTTGAAAGCTGGGTTCCAAAACTGGTAACAGCCCTGTATGATCGAGAGCCAAAAGCCAATGTGATTGTAGTAGACTGGTTGTCTCGTGCGCAACAACACTACCCTACATCAGCTGCCTACACCAAACTAGTGGGGAGGGATGTGGCCAAGTTTGTCAACTGGTTACAGGTATGTCAAAGAGGTGGTTTGTTCTACATAAAGGTGAAGAGCATCTGATGAATATATAGAGTTTGTTTTATGCAGTAAACTTAATATTTTCTGGTTTCTTCATCCAGGGTGAGATTGACTATCCTTGGGAGAGGCTGCATCTGTTGGGCTATAGTCTTGGTGCTCATGTAGCCGGAATCGCTGGTCTTCTTACCAAACATAAAGTTAACAGAATCACAGGTGTGTTGTGCTGTTGTTTCTTATGTATATGTTTTCTAATTTACCCTTAAAAATGCTTCGATCAACTATTAAAATTAACCAATCTTATTGGATCTTCAGGCATGGATCCTGCTGGCCCTAGTTTTGAGTACGCAGATGCCCAAAGTACTCTTTCCCCCGATGACGCCCTTTTCGTGGACGTTCTTCACACCAATACTCGCGGTTCTCCAGATCGCAGCATTGGAATTCAGAGGCCGGTGGGCCACATTGACATCTACCCCAACGGAGGAACCTTCCAACCCGGCTGTGGCCTCCAGAACACTGTGTTGATGGTGGCCACCACTGGTTTAAGAAGTATGTTCCCATTGTTTTCTTCAGACGTTCTTAGATTTCAAATCACATATACAAGCTTTAACTTTTTTTTCATGGTTCTCCACAGATATGGATCAGATCATCAAGTGCTCCCACGAGCGCTCCATTCACCTGTTCATCGACTCGCTGGTGAACCAGGAGCAAGAAAGCATGGCTTATCGCTGCAGCTCCAAAGACAGCTTCAACAAGGGAATGTGCCTCAGCTGTCGCAAGAACCGCTGCAACAAGGTGGGCTACGGAGTCAACAAAATTCGCTCACGCAGAAACACCAAGATGTACATGAAGACCAGAGACATGATGCCATATAAAGGTGAGGCGCACCAAAGTTTATGAAATTAATAAAACAAATAGAGAATTGTTTATATAATATTTTATTTGTAGATAGATATATATATATTATATTAAACATTTCTAAATATTTCACAGTTTTCCATTATCAAGTGAAGGTCCATTTCTTCGGCAAGACAAAATTAAGCTACACTGATCAGCCCATGAAGATCTCATTGTACGGAATCCATGGCGAGAAGGAAAATATCCCCTACATTATGTAAGTTAGCATTATTTCCTTATTGATATGTCAGGGCTTTGTTCACACAAGTTCTAAATTAACTACAAATCTACAAAATAACCACAAAACCACATCTTCGACTTTCTTTGGTACCAAAAAAACAGGCCGTGCAACTATTTTAGACCATGTTTTGCCTCAGATTGGACTCCGTCCTGTACTGAGATAACAGAGAAAGTAACAGAGATGGTTTTTGATTCCACAGGCCTGCTTTGAAGACAAACACCACCGTGTCTTTCCTGCTGACCACGGACACAGACATCGGAGAGCTGCTGATGGTAAAACTTCTCTGGGAGAAAGACACCCTCATCGGCTGGCCATGGTGGAACCCCGATGCCTTCCACATCCGCAAACTACGCATCAAATCAGGAGAAAGACAGTCTAAGTAAACAGAGCGACATCTTTTGAAATCTTAAACATTTTTTATATAATTTTAGGTATTATATATTATTCGGCAATAATGAATAAAGTGTTATCTTTATTACTATTGTTGTACATTTTTAATGCATCACAATTGTATTTTTTATTTTATACCTTTTAAAACTTGTGCAAAATTCTAAATGTGTGTATGTTTGTTTTTTAACTAGTATCATCTTCAGTGCCAAAGAAAGTGAATTTTCCTACCTTTCCCGTGGAGGTGAGGCTGCCGTCTTTGTGAAAGACAAAGAAGCCCAGTCGAGCCGCAAAAACCAGAGGTAAATTTCTATCTGCTCACACGGCTCCATAAATGTGGCCTTCCCCGCTCAGTTATTATGTTCCTGTTTTATTTGTTGTGGTGAGTTTTGTTTGACTAAACCCTTTGCACTTTACACTGGCAGATTGCACAAGTTGAAGATGCACGGAAGTTCGTTCAAACAGAGCACTGAGTAAAGACACACGTCAAAATCTGGGATTTGGCACGGAATCTGCCAGGGAAAACTGAAATGGTTGAGACAAACCTCTCCCGATTATTTGGACTAGTAACCTTCACCCCACGCAAATTCAGAAACCCATCATGCAAGAAACCACATCTTTAAAATGTTGCTGCTGTGCAGTTTTAAAACAATCACTTTGGATTGCACTCAAGACACATTAAAGGTCATCTGAGATCTGGCTAGACGATCTTTCCTGCTTCTTTAATCCATAAAAATGATCAAGTCTCTATGCAACATATTTATGCATGTAATCAGTCCCAGTCTATCTATAAATGACTTGCACTTAGTTGAAATGATTGGCTAGTTGTACACCACAGAGACTCTTCTTTTAGAGAAAGATGCCACTCGAAAGATGTTACGGTTGATTTGGTGTATCAGTGTTACTCTTAAAATTCCACTTAGTAACTAGGTTATTTAGCGGTTTGTTTGGTCGTACTGTGAATACGGTTGTACCAAAGCAGTTTTCTCTAGCTATGCTAATCCTCTTTGCTTCAGTTCCGAAAGCAAAACTTTTAGATTTGTCTGTTGCAACCCAAAAATCTGTCTGAATTGCTTTGACAAAAAAATGGGACCAAATGTTAATCAAGATAAAATTATTACTGTAAATATTTGTAATTGACATAATAATATACTTACAAACAGCTCTTCAAATGTCTACCTTTCTTTCTTTTCTTGGGTTATTGTGTCTGGCACAGGTCACTTTAAAGGCTTTGCCTCCCTTTGATTCAGTTTGTTTGGTAAAAGAGTAAAATCAACAAACGATTCTGCTGATTACATTTTGTTATGTTTTTTGTCCCTTCTTTCAATTTAGTTTTGTTTGGTAAAAGTGAAAATCAACAAACGATTCTGCCACTTTTTTTTGTTTCTCGTCACCCTCAAAACAACTCAAAGATTGTTTTGTCTGCATTTTGAGAATGTAATGAGGCAAGACACGATTTTAGTTTATGCATAAGCCAGCCAAGAAGTAAAATAAGATGCATTTTATCTAAGACATTTTGACAGTTGTCCAGGCCTGACAGGGTTGATGGCCCGCATAATAGCCACAAATACACAAAAAACTGTTCATTTTTCCTATTTATTTAAATGTATATGTTTGTATATTAAGTACATAATATATGTATTCCATGTTTCTGAAGTGCTCTTGCCTTTTCTTTTTACAATGTAGCATCTATATTTTTATAAACAAATGTTGACTGATTGAAGTCACTGGAAGGAAAAGAAATGATCAGTTGTGAAAATAGTAATATGCCGTGCACTGTATGATGTCATTTGAATAAACATTATGTTACTGTATGTGAGCGCTTTGCATTTTTTATTTAAATCTTCATATTATGTGAAAACAACATGTCTGCGTTTAATTTATATAATTTCTTAAATCCTATTTAGGAATGTTTTTGATATTTCAGGTCTTAAACAAATTGAAACTATTTTTAAATTGGCTGCAAATTTCACAGCACAAACAGAAATCTTGACGTATTTGGCAGGACCTTAATCTTTTCAGAATGTGTTATTTAAACATATACATTTTGATCTAATCTAATGAAATATCCACCTGTCATTGTTTTGTTCACATTAGCTCCATTCAAATAAGATGTTATGTGAATGGAGCTTCATCCATTCAAATAAAAATGTGTGTTGTAACAAAACAAAACATAAAAGGGTGAACTGACTCACATTGTTTAATGGTAGAGCGACTCACGTGCAGTAACCTTGAATCAAAACACAAGGAGCTTGTTTTTCAAGATACCCTCCCCTTTTTCGTGGAAGAACACATTCTTGGAATGAAAATAAAACATTCCGATACTTTCATTAGTCAGAACCTTGTGCAAGAGACTGGTGTGAAATTCAGCATTAAATATTTTGAATATATTCAGTTTATTACATTAAAGAATAAAAAAGTTAGATACAGAGATTTAAATGAAGACTTTATCACTTTCTAATTCTTAATTAGAAATCATGTCGGACAATCATCTTGTATGTCGGACAATGATTACTAGAAAGGGTTCCGTCTGCTAAAGAGCATGTGACATATTATTAGTAATGTTTTTGTTCTCTAAGCATTTTTTGGATGAAACCAGCAATTCTGATGCCTGGTCCTTTTTATAACAAATGGAAGGAAGGACCACAGTGCAGGTGTCACTGAGAGTTGCAGGGTCTGAGTGTTATGGTATGACTATGACACAATGCATGTAAAGAGCACAGAGGGTATTGGCACATAATGAGTTATATTTGTTCTCTAAAATGTCAAGTGAAGATACGTCTCTCTTCCATGCATGTTAAATTAATTAATTGCATGAATACTGACATAACCTACTGTGTCCATTTTCATGACATAACAGGTTGTTGCCATCAAAGGTCAGTTGAAGTGGTCTAAAACCTGTCTGATCCATTATTCAAACTATAAGCTTTAGATTCAAACTAGATATCTGAGCAGTTCCATGGAAATATGTGAAGTGAGATTGGAAGGATGGATGGATGGATGGACGGATGGACAGGCAGGCAGGCAGGCAGGCAGACAGACAGACAGACAGACAGACAGACAGACAGACAGACAGACAGACAGACAGACAGACAGACAGACAGACAGATAGACAGACAGATAGATAGATAGATAGATAGATAGATAGATAGATAGATAGATAGATAGATAGATAGATAGATAGATAGATAGATAGATAGATAGATAGATAGATAGATATAGAAAGAAAGAAAGTTATTCTCCAAAGGAAAGGAGCAACATTAACTATTTGAGTAAAAAGGTCAGTTCACGGTGAAAACTGCATGTTTTATTGTGGTACAGAACCTCGTGAGACAAACGTGTGACCGTATTACCCCGCCTGTGGGCTGAGACAATGGCTCTTATTTAGTAACTAAACTTAAGTCTGTTTGTCTCAGATTTCATTAGCGAGTATTCAAGCAGCACCAGGAGTTAGCGAATATTTCACTTTCTCAGTTTTTGTTGTAAGAGAGCGCGACAGGAAGGTGAGGATCACAAGCGCCCAAAGTTTACGTGGAAAAGACATGAATATTTTGTCATTCCAATGCGTTTCGTGGCTCGTATTAAGCTTCATTGGTCTGTTCGTCGCTGCTCTGGAGAAAGAAATCTTCTCGAACGAACTCTTTGGTAAGATGTTTAAATGTTTGTTGATGCGCCCTGAGAAATGCATTCGGATAACGTTAACCGGAGGAGTTATTTTATTTGGACGCGTTGCGATTCTTTAATTGGAAATGTCTGTGTTTTTAATTCCTAGCGCAAATCCTGCATTTATGATGGGAAAACTTTAATATCCGGCTTCTGTCTGAGCTTTTAAATCCACGAATTAGTCTGTAGAAGGCACCGGGTGCTCTTTTACTAAACATGTATTCGAGTCGTCTAGATGTTGATGTTTTATGGAGGATTTCCTAAAAGTACATTTCAAGTTCATACTCATCACAAGGTAGCCTAATCTTCGGTGCAATCTGATATCCCATCGATTAAAGCTGTGATAATTATGTATAGTAAGCATATTATTACTATACATATTAAATATTTATTGTCCTCTCATAACCTGTTAGCATGCCAAGTAGTCTGTCAAATTTTTAACCTTATTGTTTATTATTACATATTTTATTTTGTATTATGTATATAATGTGTTTTTATTTAAATATTATTTTTGTTTATTAAAAAATATATGTAATTGTCTTTTTACAATTTTCATTTGAAATTGCCAATTTATGCCTTCTATTCAAATGTTATTTTAATGGGATTTAATAGCTATTTAATTATAATTGAATTACAATCATTTAGAGTAATTTTATTTGAATATTAGTTTATTTGAATAGTATTATAATGCAGATTTTTTTTAAATAATATTTATAAAAATAATTAGCTTTGTTAATTGATAGACACTTTTAATTTGACTTTTTAAGATTTTATATTTAAATTTCAATGTATTCAACTTATTTTAATTACATTTTTAATAGTATTTTTATTTTTTTTATTTAGAATCAAATTTTTATTTTAATATATTTTCAGTGACTAATGTATCTATGTTGATATATTTTTGCTTGCTCAATTGTATAATTCTAATATTATAGAATTTTTAAATACTTAAAAACACTTTTTTTGTTTTTTTGTTACTTTTTTAAATTTGATATTACATTTTTACATTGACTTTTTATGCAATTTTTAAGGTTGCTAATATTGTTTTATGAGTGTCCTAAAACAGGTTTACATGCATCCAAGGTCAAAAAATACTTAATTTTTCTCATAAAATAGCTTTAGTTTTACCTAATTTCTAAATGATTCCTAAACAACTTGTGCTAAGCAGTTAGAAGAATCAGTCTCTCTAAACCCCTCCTTTCCGTGAGCCTCACTGCTGTGATTGGTCAGATGGCGAAGTCCTTTGTGATTGGTCTACCACGAATGATAGCCATGGGCGGACGTTATGCAAATGTGATACTTTGTGAAGTACAGCCATAAAATAATACGATTCTAATTCCTGATGATTCGTCCAGGCAATTGCGAACCAACTCTATTTTGATAGACAATAACTTAATTTATCGTGCACTGTCGGCTTCACAACTTTGCTGAAAGTTTATGTTCACATACTGCTACATGACACACTGCATGAAAGGTAATATTTGAAAAGGCATAATAGTAGCACTTTAATGTATTTTATTTGAAAGTACACTTTAATAATACTATATTACTTTTTCAATGGCTATCGTCTTTACATAGATCACTTTCTGGAGGATCTACGAGACCAGTCAGATGTCAACAAAGCCAACGTCAAGTTTTCTCTGAGAAATCCATCCCAACCAGATGACGACGTGTGTTACATTGTGCGTGGCAAACCAGAGTCTCTCAATAGCTGCAACTACAAAAACACTTCAAAAACCTTTTTGGTCATTCATGGGTGGACGGTAAAGCAACAGTTACACACATTCAATCAATTCAGATGATTCTTTTTCAGTTTGTTAGTGTTAAATTAGCTCTTTTCCCCTAGGTAAGTGGATTGTTTGAGAGCTGGGTTGAGAAACTGGTTACCGCACTTTATAACAGGGAGAAGGATGCTAACGTCATTGTTGTTGACTGGTTGGACATGGCGCAGAACCATTATTTGGTGGCAGCACAAAACACGAAGATGGTGGGACAAGAGATCGGACTTTTCATAGACTGGTTAGAGGTTTGTGTTAGCAAATCAAATCCAATCACATTACACATACTGCTATTCTAGGTTTTTAATTGCCATCATTGTGCCCAATTCATAAGGAGACTGCCAGTGTTCCTCTGGATAAGTTGCACCTCATTGGCTACAGTCTTGGTGCCCACGTTGCAGGTTTTGCAGGAAGTCATGCAACCAATAAAGTTGGACGAATCACAGGTAGGTTCATTGGCGTTTTTTGGAAATAAATCTTAGAACAGGTCTTAAAAACCATATGGGACAACAATTTGATTTTTTGCAGGTCTAGACCCAGCTGGACCAGACTTTGAAGGGGTCCATGCCAACAGTCGGCTGTCCCCAGATGATGCCCAATTTGTAGATGTCCTGCACACATTCACCCGAGGTTCCCTGGGTCTCAGTATCGGTATCAAGCAGCCAGTTGGCCATGTGGATATATACCCTAATGGAGGAAGCTTCCAGCCTGGCTGCAACATGAGAGGAGCGCTGGACAAAATTGCCAGTTATGGAATACTTGGTAAAGACACGTATCTGAGATATTCAATTAAATTCAATTTGTTTGTGTAAAAAAAAAAATAATAATAAATAAATAAACATACATTTAAAATAAAGTGTTCCTGTGGCTCAGTGGTAGAGCATTGCGTTAGCAGCGGAAAGGTTGTGGGTTCAATTCCCAGGGAACACACCAACTGACAATAAATGTATAACCTGAATGGTTAACCTACGTCGCTTTGGATAAATAAATACGTTTTTCTTATTTTTAATTAATAAATATGCACTTACACACACACAAAATAGCATTTAACATTTTTGAATACATTTAAACATAATACAATTCATACATGTATGCATATTTTTATTAAAATTGATTTTGAATTATTTTGCTATGAATAAAATAATGCTGACACATATTTTCTAAAAATGCCTGTTGTTTGTAACTTTCCCAAAGATGGAAAGAGATTAGTTATGTTATGTATCAGGAGTAGGTTGTGTCACATTTTTCATAATCTATAAAGCTTTCTAATCTGTTTTGGCAACCTTTCTACAATGAAATCATTCATCACGGCTAAAACCCAGATTATTTACATATATTACTTAAAATATCATATTTAAGTTGAAAATCATATAAATTATGTTTCATTAATACCCTTAGCCTTAAATAATGCCATCAGATGCGAGCATGAGCGGTCTGTCCACCTGTTCATCGACTCCATGCTGAATGAGGAAGAAGCTGGCAGAGCGTACAGCTGTGGGAGCAATGACATGTTCGACCGCGGCATGTGCCTCCAGTGTCGCAAAAACCGCTGCAACACCGTGGGCTATGACGTCAGCAAAGTTCGTAAGGCAAGAAGTGTCCAGATGTTCACCAAGACACGAGGCTCCATGCCGTTCAGAGGTCAGTGTCAAGTTTCAGAAGAGGAATTTTGAAACTGTAATTTAAACAATAAATTAGTTGCCTTTTTTCCCCGTATAGTTTTTATTAAGCTTTAGCGGGAGTTTAGAGAATATCATTTTCAACAAAAAACAGAAAACCCTTAATGCATTTCAGCCGTTTATTTACATATGGTTGCCCGTTTCCGCCACTGAATAAAACATAAAAAGGTAATTGCAACGTTTCTATCACCATTTTGACATTTTTTTCTCACAATTCTGACTCTATATCTCACAATTGTGACTTTATATCTTGCAATTCTGACTTTATATCTCGCAATTCTGACTCTATATCTCGCAATTATTACTTTATATCTTGCAATTATTACTTTATATTTTGCAATTATTACTTTATATCTTACAATTCAGACTTTATATCTCACAATTCTGACTTTATAAAATGCAATTATGACTTTATATCTCACAATTATGACTTTATATCTCACAATTATTACTCTATATCTCGCAATTCTGACTTTATATCTCACAATTCTGACTCTATATCTCGCAATTCTGACTTTATATCTCACAATTCTGACTTTATATCTCACAATTCTGACTCTATATCTCGCAATTCTGACTTTATATCTCACAATTATGACTTTATATCTCACAATTATTACTCTATATCTCGCAATTCTGACTTTATATCTCACAATTCTGACTCTATATCTCGCAATTCTGACTTTATATCTCACAATTCTGACTCTATATCTCGCAATTCTGACTCTATATCTCACAATTCTGACTCTATATCTCGCAATTCTGACTTTATATCTCGCAATTCTGACTTTATATCTCACAATTATGACTCTATATCTCGCAATTCTGACTCTATATCTCGCAATTCTGACTCTATATCTCGCAATTCTGACTTTATATCTCACAATTCTGACTCTATATCTCGCAATTCTGACTTTATATCTCACAATTCTGACTCTATATCTCGCAATTCTGACTTTATATCTCACAATTCTGACTCTATATCTCGCAATTCTGACTTTATATCTCACAATTCTGACTCTATATCTCGCAATTCTGACTTTATATCTCACAATTCTGACTTTATATCTCACAATTCTGACTTTATATCTCACAATTCTGACTTTATATCTCACAATTCTGACTTTATATCTCACAATTATGACTTTATATCTCACAATTATGACTATATCTCGCAATTCTGACTTTATATCTCGCAATTCTGACTTTATATCTCGCAATTCTGACTTTATATCTCGCAATTCTGACTTTATATCTCACAATTATGACTTTATATCTCACAATTCTGACTCTATATCTCGCAATTCTGACTTTATATCTCACAATTCTGACTCTATATCTCGCAATTCTGACTTTATATCTCGCAATTCTGACTTTATATCTCACAATTAAGACTCTATATCTCGCAATTCTGACTCTATATCTCGCAATTCTGACTCTATATCTCGCAATTCTGACTTTATATCTCGCAATTCTGACTTTATATCTCACAATTCTGACTCTATATCTCGCAATTCTGACTCTATATCTCACAATTCTGACTCTATATCTCGCAATTCTGACTTTATATCTCACAATTCTGACTTTATATCTCACAATTCTGACTTTATATCTCACAATTCTGACTTTATATCTCACAATTCTGACTTTATATCTCACAATTATGACTTTATATCTCACAATTATAACTCTATATCTCGCAATTCTGACTTTATATCTCGCAATTCTGACTTTATATCTCGCAATTCTGACTTTATATCTCGCAATTCTGACTTTATATCTCACAATTCTGACTTTATATCTCACAATTCTGACTTTATATCTCGCAATTCTGACTTTATATCTCACAATTCTGACTTTATATCTCGCAATTCTGACTTTATATCTCGCAATTCTGACTTTATATCTCGCAATTATTACTTTACATCTTGCAATTATTACTTTATATCTTGCAATTATTACTTTATATCTTACAATTCAGACTTTATATCTCACAATTTTGACTCTATATCTCACAATTCTGACTTTATAACGCGCAATTGCGAGTTTATATCTCACAATTCTGTCGAAAAAAAGTCTCAATAACCTTTTTTTTATTATTCAGTGGCGGAAACAGGCTTCCATATTTACATCAATGGCATTTTGGGGAACTTAAAAAGCACATTTTGAAATGTGTTGTAAAGCTGTTTTTGAAAATTATAAAATTTTCACCTCCATGTAAAAATTTCAATTTGTGAAAACATTAACATGTTAATTACATGTTCAGTCTATAGGCATCACCAACTACTGGCCCGGCATTCATAATACAGCATTTGAAGTCATTTTCGCTGATCCGTGTAAACAAGGACCATTTTGACAATTTTGTTGTCTATATGCAAATCTTTAAAAAATATATTTTGCAGTACTTCAACTAAACAAAAATTTGAAACGTTGCCTTGGCAGTTGAAATATTTAAAAGCTGAAATATATTTTTTTTATATTTACGTTTTTGTATTTTTATTTATGGTTTTGATTTTAGTTAAATGATAATAACCCTGGCTGTGAGATGCTAAAACATGTATTCATTTATTATTTTAGTTTTCCACTATCAGCTAAAAATCTACTTCCTTGGAAAAATAAATCAATTAGCGATGGAGCCAGCACTGACAGTCTCACTTTACGGTACCAATGGCGAAGCAGAAGATCTCAAGTTGAACATGTTAGTAATCAAAATTATATATCTTAACGATGAATATATAGTGTGTATGTGAGTCAAATTCCATTTGTTAACTATCTTCTTCATCAAGCAGACAAGAGAAGATCATCCCCAATAAAACTCACTCATTCCTCGTGGTGACCGAGAAGGACATTGGAGATCTTCTGATGCTGAAGTTTAAATTGGAGGAGTCCACATCCTCTTTACTCACTCTGCTCTCCTCGTGGTGGTATGGAGATTCTGCAAATTCTGGTGTTCTGGTCCATAAAATCAGAGTCAGAGCCGGGGAGACACAAAAGAAGTATGTTTTCTAAGATTTGTACTAGATATAGTGAACATAAAAAGCGTTTGTGCTCTTCAAATTCACGTTTTCACATAATTTTGAAAATATCTACTGTTTTAGCATTTAAAACAAATTTTCACAAAATATTTTGGTGGAAAATTTAGGTTTCTTCACAATAAAGGACACCTGATCTGATGTTTTATTTCTAATGCATTGATATTCATACAATTTGAATAAGAGCTTTCGTTCTTCATTTTTTAGGATTGTGTTGTGTTTGAAAGATCCCCAGACAGGAAGTTCAACTCAGGATGTTGTATTTGTGAAATGCAAGGAGTCTTTGTCTAAAAGGTAACAATAGCTATAGTCTAATATATTTACATTTAATCTAAATTATTTATAATAACTACAATTTTCTTTGTTCCAACACAGGCCCAAAGTGAAAAGCCAATGAAAGGATTTACAGGCAATTCTGAAAGCACTTCAACACATGTATTTTATACAGCTGTTATTTATTAAGAATGCAACTGCACTGACTGTACTGTATTGGATATAAAACGTGTTGCTATGAATGTGATTCAAGCAAATGGATTGTGGACTTTTGTACTAGGGTAAGCCATAGGCTTGAAAAGCCTTGAAATGTGATTGATTTTATTATATTTTGTGTTGGAAATTGCATTTGTAATGATGATGCATCTGGCTAACAGCTAAATTTGTTCAAGCATCGTCTTACATTATCTGTTCTGTCTTAAAAAATAATGTAATAATTTAAGTGCTTTGTACGACATTATACTCCACAAGTTTTACCTTATTGGTCCAGTCACATTTAGCCTATCAGTGTTTTGGTGAATTTCCGTGTGCAAAATCCAGTCACTTCAACAGGTTTTTCTTTGAGGGAAAACAAAATATCATCCCTACTGAAAAAAAACACAAAACAATAAAAACCGTCACAGAAATTAAAATGGGTTCCACTGCAAATGCCATTATAAACCATCAACTATTAACCAATAAACCCATTAATAATGGTTTCCTGTAATACGTTTTGGGACATATTCCTTTTGTTTTGTTTGTTTTGTTACAAGCCACCAATAAAATGTGACAAAGTAGCAATATAGACCCACAAGGACCATTATAGTTTTTTATTAAAACCAATACAACTCCCATTATAACCAGTAAAACCATTACAAATTCTGTGATGGTTTCTATAGTTTTTTTTCAGCAGGGTTTACTTAAAATGTTTTATGTTGTTTGAGCAAAAGGAACAATTTACACCAAGAAAGCACCTATTAGAGGCCAAATAAATTATGTTAACTACAGTTAAGTTAATAATCTAGTTTGTGTTAAATGTTTTATAATTGGTACAAATATCATTTGCACTTTAAATAGATAATTGACTTACCTAAGCAGGAAACTACTGCATAAAATATACTGTAACTGACATGTAATCGGTCTACTGCAGTGTACAAACTGCTACAACATTGTATACACGTATGACAAATAATGTGATGTATATCAATTGAATGAACTGTACATAACTGTAAAAAAAGTCAATAAATGATATATTTGAGCTAATCATTATGTATTTTTTAATGTCTTGATATCTGAACTTGAATGTTTTATACATTTATTTTGCTTTCCCCCCCCCCCCTACATTTTGTGCACAAATTATATACAACAACTTTACATAATTTCTTATTAAATAGATCTTGACCTTTTTTTTGCCCATTCAAGGTTAAATATCACTTTAATCACTTCAAGCTTTAATGTCACTAAGTTCTTAGTGCTTATCATGGTAACCCCTCCCAAGGACGACAGGAAGAGATAAAATCGTGAAAGCAAGTCCAGCAGCTCAAACAAATTGGTGCCGTGAAACCACTCATCACAGCCAAAAGTTTGCGAAACACTACATTTTAACCTTGATAACATCATTCTGATCCTGTGATTTCCGGAGGAAAGAAATAAGCAGAGACAATTATAAGTAAGCCATTCACAGGTTAACATATTCTATATTTTTATTGTACCTTTCTCAAAAACATGTTGACTATTTTAGATTTCCATGAATCTATAGCCATCTGTTGTCATTGACTATGTTAAGATAATCCGGCTTTCTCAAAATCGCAGTCTCATGTTCTTGGATTTCTTTGAAAGAAACGTAGGCGACATTGTGTACAAAGTTATTGAGAGCATAATGATTCATGGTTGAAAAGCTGGACAGTATTCAATTCTCAAATCAGCAATGGAGTTAAAATAACTTTGTAATGACCAATGGTGTGTGACACTTGGCTGGAAGAGGCGAAGTAAACTCAAATCATGTTTGGACAGATGCAGTCGACTCTCAGCTGTGCATCTGGACAGGCTTAAGTGATCAGTCAGATGTTTTAAACATTCAAAAGTTGCCTCAAAAGCAATGTTTTCTTGCTTGCAGGGAGTATTTTTTGCCAGTTGGAAGGCTCCAAGTGGAGAGATGTTTACCTGTCATTATCAATCTCAAGTGGCCGTCCAAAAACACAGATAATTCCTGCCATTACCGCTGAAATGGCAAGAATACCCAGAAGTATTGCCCACCAATGTGCCTGAAAATGAGAAGAGAGAAGTTTCAAAAAATAGCAAACATATATTCATTAGAATGTTTTAAACATGCAGTTATGCAGTTAGGGTTCTCTGGGTTGTTCCTATTGGTTTATTTGGTTAAGATGCCTAAAAGATGTATCCTTGGCAATTTTTACACATTTTAAAGCTGTCCAATTACTTTACACAAGATTAATGAGGCCATCTCTGCAGTAAAGACAAAAAAAGATGGTAGCATACCATATTAGAACAAATGCTAACAACAAACCTTCATCCAATCAGCCAGGTCATCAAACTCATCCAATTTTAGGAAAGAATTCTTGAGCCTTGCAATTGGGCCATCGGCGTCTAGGATTCGGCACACTTTGAAGCTGTCACAGTAGCCTCGGTTTCCAAAACACGGAGCCCCAGGAACCAAAGCCACGTTCTCCCCACTAATGTAGTGCAAAAGAACCAAAGAAGTGGTGCTTGCACAAGTATTCGGTTTATCTATGGAGGGAAAATGCCAACGAAGAAAAATATAAGTCGGATACAAGAACGTGTGCTTTATTTACAAATTTATGGAGCAGTAATGTCAGCGCAAACAGTCCATTAAAACAAATGGCATTTTATGCATCTAGTTTATTTGGAGCAGTAAACACGTTCTATTGTGGCGGAACATTGTGGTTACCTCTCTGCTGGCAGCACATGTGGCACTTTTCCGTCCGGTTCTCTCCCGGGCAGTCACATTGCACCATGTCATACAACACGCAGAGAGACAGGCCACATTCCTGTGACATCAAGACATTGGTTATAGAGGACGTCACATTGTGTGGCAGGATAATAGGCTAAATATACCTAATATGCATGATTATTATGCTCATTGAGCCTGAATGATTCCATGAGCTCATTTCCAAAACACATCCTATATTGATCATCCCACAAAAGCAATTATTTAGTTTTTTTCTTGTCTTAATTCCTTCCTCACACAAATATATATTATTTATTGCACCCCTGCATAGCATGTCTTACGTGTGATATATGTGATTTGGTTATTTATATGTGATCTGTATATGTACAATAAGCCCAAAAAAAATTCCCCTAAGGGGACAATAAATTATAGCTTATCGTATCGTATTTATGACAATATAATTACATTTTCAATTAAATCACATATTTGTATTACATAATATATGTCCTCAAGACTGTTCTGACTTTTGTAGGAATCCAATATGTTATTTTTTTCTATTTTGAACCGCAAAAAAAGATTGAAATCTGATTTTGACAAACAAATGTCAAACTACAGCCATATGTAGTTGGCTGTATCTCGTGGCCCTATCTAGGATTAACCCACGGAAGGCTGCGGGTCCTGACAATATACCTGGCCGCGTACTGAAAGACTGTGCTGAACAGCTGACAGATGTCCTAACAGATATCTTCAACATCTCGCTGAGCCAGGCAGTCATCCCCACATGTCTCAAATCCACGACAATCATACCGGTACCAAAGAAATCACCTGTGTCCTGTCTAAATGACTACCGTCCCATAGCACTGACTCCAATCATAATGAAGTGCTTTGAGAGGCTAGTCATGCACAACATCAAAACCAGCCTCCCCAACACACTCGATCCGCTCCAGTTTGCATACCGCCCAAACCGCTCTACGGATGATGCAATTTCCTCCACCCTCCACCTGGCTCTTACCCACCTAGAAAATAAAGACTCATATGTTAGAATGCTGTTCATCGACTTCAGCTCAGCATTCAACACAATAATCCCACAACAGCTCATCAATAAATTAAGCCTGCTGGGCCTCAACAACTCCCTCTGCAATTGGATCCTGGACTTTTTAACCGGAAGACCTCAGTCAGTTCGGGTCGGCCACAACACCTCGAGCACTACCACACTGAGCACAGGGGCCCCACAGGGCTGTGTGCTCAGCCCGCTGCTCTTCACGCTGCTGACCCACGACTGCACTGCCAAGTTCAGCTCCAACCACATCATCAAGTTCGCCGATGACACATCAGTGGTAGGTCTCATCAGCAACAACGATGAAACGCACTACAGAGAGGAAGTGGCACAGCTGGCTGAATGGTGTGGCGCTAACAACCTGTCCCTCAATGTGGAGAAGACAAAGGAGGTTGTGATGGACTTCAGGAGAAACTCTGTTGACCACCCCCCACTGACCATCGACACCTCGACTGTGGAGAGAGTCAGCAGCACTAAATTCCTGGGGGTGCACATCACAGAGGACCTCACCTGGACTACCAACACCAAGTCTATCTCCAAGAAGGCACAACAGCGCCTACACTTTCTCCGCCGGCTGAAAAGAGCAAGCCTCCCTCCACCCATCCTCACCACCTTCTACAGGGGTACCATTGAGAGCGTGCTGACCAGCTGCATCACTGTCTGGTACGGAAACTGCTGTGCAGCAGACCGCAAGACCCTCCAGCGGACAGTGAACACCGCTGCAAAAATCATTGGTGCCCCTCTCCCCTCCATCCTGGACATTTTCCTTACACGATGCTCCAGCAAAGCAAAAAGTATCGTGGAGGACCCCACCCACCCCTCCCACAGTCTCTTCCAGCTCCTACCCTCAGGTAGACGGTACCGGAGTATCAGAGCCCGCTCCGCCAGACTGCTCAACAGCTTTTTCCCCCAGGCTGTGAGAGCCCTGAACTCACATCACATCACACCGCCCCTCTCTGAAACCCCAAACAACACCCCCCCCCCCCCCCCACCTTACCACATCTCAGGAA
This sequence comes from Oxygymnocypris stewartii, assembly GCA_003573665.1. Taxonomy (NCBI): domain Eukaryota; kingdom Metazoa; phylum Chordata; class Actinopteri; order Cypriniformes; family Cyprinidae; genus Oxygymnocypris; species Oxygymnocypris stewartii. The sequence goes on along the minus strand of QVTF01019716.1, from coordinate 7,592,118 downwards.
AAAACTGTTAAACTTTTATCTCTGTGGAATTCAGGTGAGCGGGCCTGCACAAGCCACCTGTAGCAACACCTGTAGCAACACACACATGCACTAGACACTTTCACACACCATTGTGTGTCCATAATCCCACAAAAGACTGACTGTAATATACGACTGTAATGTATGTATGTTTACTGGCTCATGCACCACAAATCACCTTACACTGTTCCCCAGCCAGCTGCTTGAATGTCTCTCTTTTGCACATGTACAGTATTTGAAGTCATCTGCACAGTTGTACAATTTGTATTTTTTGTACAGTTTGTATTTTTTGTTTCCTGTTTTTTAGTTTATGTATAGGTAACCACTTTTATATATAGCATATGTATAGTCAAAGCTGACAGTAGGTTAGTTTGTGTATAGGTTTATACTGTTTTACTTCGTGTTGTATATCTGTATTTATGTAGCACCGTGGTCCTGTGAGGCACGACATCTCGTCCCACTATATGTCCACACATGTAGTGGAATGACAATAAAGCTCAACTTGAACTTGAACTTGATGTGGTCTAAAACTGGCATGAAATCTGAATGAGTTTAAGTCTGAATGGTCTAATTAGAAACAATGTAAATATGTAGATACACTGAATATGTATTACACTGGACCGAAACAAACAGATCAGGTTTCATCAATTGCAAAATGCACATAGCATGTTCCAAAGATTGCAATCCAATTCAGAATAGTGCAAAGTCAAAAAATAGCCAGATTGCCCCTGTTGGACATACCCCATTAAAACAGACACGTGTACCATCACTGCATGTTGTCATGTCTGGCTTGGCGGCAAGTTCTGGACATACAGCAGAAGAACCGGTGCATACACTTTGGTTGCGACACTTAGATTGGCGTTCACACATCAGCCTAGCTTCCTTGAAGACACAATGGGAGCTGCAGCATAGACCCTGGCTAGAACTGTGACAGATATATGGCAAACAGTTTACCAAAGATCATATAAATTCATATTTAAGGAGGTAGGTTTAGTGTCCCATAATCAGTTCAGGCATTATTAGGCCGCTAATACTCTTGCTGTAGACTTCATTTGCAAATTTCCATGAAGTCTACAAGACTCTATTCAACCCAGCTCCTGGAGGGCCACCTTTCTCCAGAGTTTAGGACTGGACACCTTTGCCTTATGAAAGAGGAGTCCAACCCAGTTCCTGGAGGGCCACCTTTCAAGAAAGTTTAGCTTGACCAACACCAACACCTGCCATGACATTTTGACGACCTTGATTAAGTGGTTTAGGTATGTTTAGGTATCTAGGGTTCTCCTTGGTGGTTGGAAGTAGTCCTTCTATACCAGGGGGTCCAAACCAGCTCCTGAACGGTTGTTCAAACTCACCTGCTTGGAAGCTTCAAATAATCCTGAGGACCTTGATTAGCTAGTTCAGGTGTTAAATTAAGACACTATTCAGGTTGGCACCTCCAGTAGCAGGATTAGAGGCTCCTGAAGTAAGGTATCAAGTTTGTCCCTTAAAGGGATCCCCAGGTATTAAGACTTGTATGGCTTAATATAACATAAATTATGTATCTTACTAAAATATGTAATAGAAAACCATCAAAGATTTGTGTTATTTAAAAAAATCACATTTGTTTGATTGTTTCACATACAATCGTATGTTTTATACATATTTTGGACTATGGGGGGCGCCATTACTTTGATGACGTCAAATGGTTGCACTCGGTGAGCTACTAGCGCTACCTGTTGCTATTTTTACCACAATACATCTCGGAATAGACAACTTGGAAAATAAATGTAATTTGTCCAAAAATTCTACAGGTCATTCTGACACAAAACAGATTGATGCAAACCTGCATTGTTTGTCAGACTTCAGTCGACATTCAATGCCTGCGGGTTCCTTTGAGCTGTAACAGCATGGATCACTTTCATCATGGCCCACGTCACATTCTTCCCCCTCTTCTACGATACGGTTTCCACAAATAGGATGCTCACTAACTGACAAGACAAAACAGGTACATCTTCAGCCAGTTAAGTTTACCTCATGCCCTGATCAGCCATGGAAATAAAGTTCATATGAGAGATTTAGGACTGAGACAACCTAATGTTCATTGATGTTCATTATCTCATCCCAAAATCTGTTCAGGCGTCTTACCTACAAAGCATTTGTCCTTCTTGATATTCAGAATGTGACTCATGTGCTGAAGGCTGCAGGGGGAAAACTTGCCGTTGTTCTCCTCGATCTTGTAGGAGGCTTGAGGGAACATCAAGAACCTGCCTTTGCCACTGGTGATCTCCAGGCCTCCACAGTCAGAACCCTCATCATGCTACCACAGAATATATGACATATTAAGTAAAATGTAGATCGGGAGTCTCAAACTAAAATGATCTACTACTAGTTAGGTGTTCTCCACCATTGGGGATCAATTAAACAATATATTTATTGGCCCAAGTAATGTACTTGCTTCCGTTAATTTATTTATTTATTTCAATGTCTAGGAAGTAGTACTAGGTATACAAATTATGCACACTATAGTGTTGTGTTGATTTTCATTCACAGAAACTCTGCAGCACATTAAAGCCTCCAGAAGTTAAATGAGATAAGTGGGCCAAAGGCCACTGGCCCCTTTCCCAGGCCTCCCCATAAATCAAAGATTATGTGGATCCTCCGATCTGCTCTGCATCCCATATTCAGTCTGGAAACAATGAGCCATGCTTGTCAGCCCTTTCGCTGTCAAATGTGACTTAACGTGTAAAGGGGTGGTGGACAGGCAGAGCAGAACTAATCTGCCAAAGAGCCGTAGGAAGTGTGAAGAACATGGATGCTACAGGTGGAACATTCATGCATGTGTTAGTTGTTGGTTTTAACTATACAGGTTATTCTGTGAAAGGCATCAGACTTACTGGGGCTCCAAGACTATGGCCCATCTCATGAGCGAAGGTCAGGTGCACCTGTTTGGGAGAAAGGTAGTAGCCGTAGTTCTGAAGTGTGATGAGACCCGTGTTACGGCTGGAATTGTTACCACCCTTCAAAATCACCTCAGATCAGATCCCTCCCCAGTTATCTAAGAATAAAAAATACAAGTAAAGAAAATATACAATCTTCAGGCACATTTGTTAAGGCGGAGATTAGATTGACTCTCTCTTGAGCTTTAATTTAGATCCCTTGGCTATAAGATCAGGGCAAAGGTACCATGTCTCCTGGAAATGGATGTGTCATGAAGTCATGATTTATACTGAGAAGAACCCCTAGCAGAGTTGTGTACTTTTTTTTTCACATGGGCTCCCCTTTGTTTCAGACTTATATAATGCCAACAGACAGTTTTACTGCTGATCACAAACATCTGGTCTTTTTCGCAAGCACTAACCAATTACATCATTGCAGACTAAAGTCTGCTGGTGGGTGGTAAGAGGGGTTAGACTTGTAGTTGGTCAAGATCAGCCTGTCCATCAAAGTCCAAAGTCCTGGACTGCTTTAAACCAGGCTGTAAACTCTAAATTCGGCAAAATCAAAGGTCAGGCTTATAGCTCCTCTGATGTTGTGAGATTTGTGTTCATGCCCAAAGCATCGAGAACACATTCACGTTTAATTTTATGCCTGTCTTGGAGAAATGTACAAGAACCATACACTGAGGTTGGATACACTAGCTCACATAAAACACATGTGAATAGAGTTCATAGAGGCTCTATGGTCATCATCTGTCTCTCATTTTATGCTCTCATCATCACATGAGGAATAGGTCTTCATTTTTGGAATTGCTGAGTCATTTGTCACTGTGGTTCAAACAATCATAAACATGGGAATTTTCAAATGCAAATGTCTAAAAAATCTTAATGGCAGCTAAGAAATATTTCGAAAAATTGAAGGTCTTGCAGACCATGTCCAACCGCCAATAGTTCTATTGGAAGGACAATGTTGTTGTCCTGACAAACAAATTAAAATAACTATTTGAGCTATATTCAATTAGACAATGGAATATAAATGCATTGCATGGCAGAGCTTACTCATTCCAACTGACTAGGAAGAGTGCCAAATGAAATGAAGGTGAACTATTTACTCCGGTGTACTCTAGGTCAGAGGCATCTTTACAGAAAGTTGAGCTCGTTCAACAACATGCAAGGTGACCAGGATGGTGCCTCTGGGACGTTGTTGCCTTTCACAACTGCTATATCAGGCTCTTTTTCCACTAGACTCACATGGAGCCATTTTTGTCACATGTTTTTTTTAGGGTATAGGGCTGTTGATTTGCACCACAGCACAGCCTTCGTGATTGTTTAAAACAATCAGCAAAAAGTCCAAACCAACTACAATAGTGAAGATTAAGGAAGTATTTAAGAGATGGGAAAGTAAACAGGACCTAACACCACATTAATCATTTTTGACCAAGGTTGCTGAAAGGGTTTATTGTGCCAGGCCAATAGAATGCTTAAGTAATTAATTTTTTTTAAAGCCAACCCAGAGGTTTGCATCACCTTGGTTCCCTCAACAAAAACCTAAATTATTTTTCCATTGGTTTTTAAGAAAAACATTAGGCACTGTGACCAGCAAATGTTTATGATTCTTCAAATTTAGTTTTGTTTGTAGAAATTCTGCAGGAAAGTTAACCAGGAATCCACACAATCTGCAATTTCCTAAGAGGGAAATTGTGCTAAAAACATTTCAAATTCAATTAACTGTTAACACTGGAATTTGTCATGTTAACCAATATAAAGCTGCTTGCTTTGGAAGTGGACAAAGGACCAACTTTGCCTAAGAAATGTAGCTGTTTCGCTCATGTGACCGCACCATTGCGCATTCTGTTCATCATGATTAAAATTAAAATCTTTACGAATGAACTCAACTTTTATGCATTTTAAAACCTAAATACAACTGCCAGAAGTAAAAAGCTAAGTGTAGGATATAAACAAACCACACCACAGCTGCATGGCTTTTACATTACCAATATTTGACAGTTTGTTTACAAGAGCACAACCATAAACTTAACACTGTCAAATGAACTAGTGGGTAAAATTGAGGGTTTTAGCATTATGATGTTTAATGTCAACATTAAACATCAAACAAACTCTACATTAGCCATTCAGCCACTTGTTAACAACCGCCTTTTCCAAGAACAGTAAAAGCTTTAAAAACATACAACTGATGTATGTTATGTCTTACAACAAAATATGAAAACATTATGAGATTGTGTTAATCCTTATCTCAGGCACTTAATCAAAACATAAAAAAATGAATAAAAAAAACCACTGAGTTTAGTATAAAAGAAGAAGTGCTTAAATGTTTACTCGTTTATCGGTTTTGGCCAACAAAAATATGCCAATCCTGCATATTTTTGTATGCAGGATTGGCATATTTAAAGTCGATATTTCCAAATCATAATGCATTCAAATACTACAACCACCACCCACCCACAAAAAAACTGACCTCTCTACAACCCCCCAAACTGCTAAAGCAGGGTAGTGTGTCTTTGTTGGGTAAGCACGATTGACAGGAAGCACCCACAAACCACTTCAGCCCACTTCACCATGGAATGACAACAAGCCCAGTTAAAACAAGGACAAAATACTGTTGTGGGACTTGCAGATGTCTTGATTCAACTTTCCAGGGCCAATCTGTAAGATGTTAGTGTTAGCATCCATCAGGTTTCTTGATCCATCATTTTGAGCGCTAAAGCACTAAAAAGTCACATCAAAGTCATTGCTGCTTTTATATTTGTCCAAAAAAAGGCCTGAATGAACAAGTTTACACAGAAGGCTCATCTCATATGGAGCTGCATGCAACTTGATACTGGATTTGCATGGTGGTTAAATGCTCATGTGCGTGAAGGAAGCCATGTGGCTCCTCACGTGAGGTTTTACCGGCATGGCGGCAAATTGCGGATAAAGGAATGCAGTTATCCCAGGTTTTGCGGTGGGGGTAGAGGTCTAACATGCATAGCTCTCTGGTCACAAGTCAGCACTTCTGTGGACTCACACCCTCTTTCTCAGCCAATCACAGCGGGCACTGTGGTCAAGCCCATGGCAGCATTCTGGGATCTCAACTGGTGGCCTCCACCTCCAACCCCAACAATAATAATCAAAACAATGACTGCTCAGTTTGCTGGCTGTGGGTGATCCCAGTGTTCAGATACTGTAACCCAATTGAGACCAGTGAGTGTACATTTACAAAGCACCCCCTCTATGAAAACTGACATATCTGAGAGTCATCGAGGGTTAAAATATAAGGAATGTGTTGCTAGATGAGAGAATTTCCCTGTTAAAAGACCAGCACTGGATCAGTGTTATGATGGTTTACTGGGCTGGATTGCACCTTTGCTTTGTACAACAGGTAAATAAATAAATGAATGAATAAATTAACAAGTATAAAATAATATATACAAATATAAATTAAACCTAAATAAAACTAAAATATATAAAATACTAAAACACAGTTTAATGGGCCAATTTGAGTTGGGTACCGAACTCGGTACCTTTAAGGTACTACCGATCGATTCACATTAAATCATTTGGTACCAAATTTCGGATATTATAATAATATCTTAATAATATCTTAATAACCAGAGGATATTAAGAACGCATTTGGGTGCATACGAGAGAGAGAGAGACAGAGAGAGAGAGAGTATAATGTACGTCTTTATATTTTCCATTTACTGACAAATTTAAATAAAACAATTAAATTATAAAAATAATTAGTACAACCACATAATTGTATAAAAAATACAATTATTATAGAACAATTTAAGGAATATTCACACAAATTGTATTTTGTATTAATTTTAACAGTATACCTCTGTTTGTTTGCCAGAAAAATAAAAGGGTTTCCTTTTTATTTGATTAAAAATGAATAAATGTTTCATGCCTTAATTTGATTATCAGAAAAAAATAAAACACAATAATATTTTGGAAGAAAAAGAATTGTAGGGCCCTATTGTTCACAATGTTGAAATTGAGAGTTTTGGACTTATTTTTTCCCTGAAATAAATGTTTTTGTTGTTACACAGAGAGTAAAGAACCGAAAAAAGTACCGTTGGGTACCGGTACCATTCTAGTGAATTATAGTGTCCTAAAAATATATTTTTGTTAAACATTTAATAAACTGATGTTTAATTATTTAAATTCCATGATTTCAATTAATTAGAGATATGCTTTTGCATTAATAAAATATAATTATAATATATAACCATTTAAACAGAATCTAGACAAATTAAATCTGAAAAAAAAATGGGTGGAAAAATAAAATGGAATTTAAAAAAAATGATTTCAAAAGGCCCTAAACGTCCTTGCATTACTGTATTCTGGTTTACTCACACAATTATAGAGTCATTGTATGTCTTGCAGTTTCTTATATGCAAACTTGTCCACTTGTACCTGATAAGACTCTCACAGCACATGCAATTACATAAAAAACTTCTAGGAAGATTGTTTCTCTGAATTGTACATGAGAGCACATTCTTTCCTAGAAGTACTTCCCAAAGACTAGACCCCCACCATTCACACTACAATCTTTTAATAGGGTGTCTAGGGTTTGAGTGATGTTATCAGATAGCTTTGCTTCAATTTCATGTCGCGTCAAGGATAACTGTGGGTTGAGGTCACATACCAAAGGCCTGCATTGAGTATAATAATATTCCTCCACGTGACACTTGTGAGCATCATTGAGGCGGCTTGTGTTGTGATCCATCTTGAGCGGATGGGCTGAAATTACCTGATTTTCCTTTCCAGGCCAGACCGAGAACCCCGCTTAAGTCTCCGTTGGTCAGGAGATAAGACAGGCAGTAGTCGTTCCAGTTCGTCTCAGAAAACAGACTCAAAAGCTTCTCAGGCCCAATGTGGGTCTTGCCCAAAGGACTGCTGGGATCTTCGGTGATCACCTGAAATAGTTAGTGACCTGTTTTATCTCATTCCAGGATGTGCATTTCAATCTTTGACAGAGATGAAGAATTAGGTCAGGGGACATGAGAGTAGAACACTGTATGGCAGAAATTATATCTGAAACGTGCAAAATTCGGACTTTATTGTGAGGAATTTAAGTTAAATAAATCTAAAGTTTAGAGGCAATAAATAAATACTAAACTAAACAAAAATTACCAGGAAACTATCCGAATATAAATAACTATTATGAAATGTATTCAAATAAAGAATAGTAATAAAAACAATTACAAGAAAAGACAAAAGGTCAAGAAAAAAAGTTTAGTTGCAAAAAATTAAATAAACCTTTAAAAACTGGAAAATAAATAAATATTTTGAAGTTATGTGCAGTTAAGGAATCACAAATAAATACTGGGGTAAATAAATAATTTGAAATGATTTAAAGTTAAGAAGCAATAAATACATACTAAAACATAAATAATTAATTGATTAATAAACATTAATCAATTAATTAATTTGCAATAAATATTTTTGACAATACAAACAATTAACAGGAGAATATATAAATAAATCATTTAAAATCAAAGGAATTAAGTTATATTAAATAACAAATGGATAAATAAATGTTATGCAATTATCTGAAGTTAGAAGTATCTAAAACAAACAGGACAGTTAAAAGAAAATGTCCAAATGTATAATAAAGCTGTAATTATTTTGTTTAAACCTGGATCAAAGCAAGGACCTTACGGTGAGGAATTTCACTTTGAAGTTGATCAGCTCTATGCCGTCAAAGTCGGCTTTGTCGTAAATGTCGTTTACTGCTTTCATGTAGGAAGCAACCTGCAAAACATATTGGTGCATTAAGCTTATGATTAACTGACTTTACTTTGACACCTTATTAGACAGAAATAGTGACAAACTGACAGACAGAGGGACAGTCATACAGTTTAATTTTACCACAGTAAGCTTATCATATTATTTGATCAATTGAGACACTGTTCTTGAGTTTTTCAGTTGCAACAGTGAATCCTCCAGAGAGTCTCTTGCCCCAGCCACTGTCAGTGGATTGAGGCACATTTTGCCTAAGGAATGAAAGCACTCTGGGGTAAAAGTGCCTGGTGAAGCCTCTGTTCCTTACAATGAGCACACAGCACTGGGTGAATATGGTAACGTGGAATAATACTGTGGCATGACACAGCCTGAGTACCTGTATACACTTCTGAATCTGTAATAAATAAATAAATCACAACAACATATCACAGTTACATAAGTATACATTTTTAGTTTAATTTAATATTCAAATTAATATGCATTTACATCATTAGCACCAATACAATGTATGTATTTATTTACTTATTTATATTTGCTCAGTGTATGTATATGCTGTTATTATATTTAATATTTATGTTTTTTTATTACCATAGATCAATATTGTTACATAAAGTAAAAAGGAAACAAATATTAAAACAAATGTATATTATTAAGCTTGTAAATTATATTATACAAAAAACTGTCATTTTTACTGAAAAATCTTGTTCGTTCGTTGATATTATTCGTTGATATTATTATATACACTACCAAAACATTTTTTAAAAGAAAAAAAAAATATTGAATACTTTTAATCTGCAAGAATCAGAGCCGATCCTCCCTATACGCAGAAAACGCAAGCTGTGTAGGGCCCCCGAAACACCAGGGGCCTCCCTTGGTCTCAAAGGTGTTTTCATTTCAGTTTAGTTTTTGAAGTTGGCCATTGATTATGAAAACATGAATGATCAATTTATCTCTGCGTAAAAAGTCAGTCAAATCATGTAACGTGAACGTCGTACAGTCTCTTGCATGAGACAAAAAAAAAACGAATGTAACGAGCTGCGGAAGCGGAAGTGTTTCTCGAGCGCTTTCCGAGAGTGCGAATCGAGACAGAGTGAAACACGGACAAATACGTTTCATCCATTCTTTCATCCCAATACCCCCCCCCCCACACACACACACACACACACACCCGCCGGCAACACAGTTTTGCATAGGGCCCCAGAAGTCTAGGATCGGCTCTGGCAAGAATGTATAAAAAATTTCAAATATTACTGTCAAAATATTTAACATGTTATAAAAGATTTATATTTGAAATTAAATTCTGTTGTTTTGAATGTTCTTATTCATCAAAAAATGCTGGGGGGAAATGCATCACTGTTTCCACAAAAACATTAAGCAGCAAAAACATTGATAATAATAATAAAATGTTTCTTCACCATCAAATCAATATTATAATGATTTCTGAAAGATCATGTAACACTGAAATCAGTAATGATGCTGAAAATTCAGTTTTGCATCACAGGAATAAATTACATTTTAAAATAAATTAAAATAGAAAAGAGGTTTTAAGTTTCCAGATTGCTATTTTTACTGTATTTTTGATCAAATAAATTCAGTAAGTCACTTCGTTTAAAAACGTTAAATCTTAACAATCCCAAATTATTGAAAGCCAGTTTTTCTTGTTAAAGACTTGTTAACAGTTTTCTCCAGCTCATAAACCGGCTAAATAAAAAAGCAACAACATAATAAACAGCCATTATCATTTAAAAGGGTGTTTTTCAGTTATTCATTTGGCAGAAACTTTGCTTTTCAGGAATCTCGTACATGCAGAGATTTAGTGAAACTATAAAAATCACCAGCTGTGGAGAATAAAACAAAAACATTGCGTAACCGTCAAAAATAATACGCAGACAATGGGAACTACCCCCAAAGTAAAAGCTCAGTGATCTCAGCCATAAGGCAAGCGGTCCAGCCCCCAAAATACACCAATCTGGAAAACTCGTCAGATAAAAGATAACAAATGATTACTTTAACTTGTGGAAATCCTGTCTTTTAGCGTCAGCATACAAACATTACATAACATTCAGCAGCTTGAAGTCTTTTGTTTCTCACAGCCAAAGTAAAGAACTTGGCTTTGTTCCATTGGTGACATACAATCCCACCATTTCGGAGAAGTCTCCAGTGGGATCAAGGAAGGAACATACTGTGAATCCCACTTCGTGGAGATTGGGCACCAAAGGGGGGCAAAACTTTAGAGTCAACAGGAAAAGTATTGTGTTTATCAGTCTGTAGATGTTGAATGAAAGAATCTTTTGAGTACTAGATCTTGAAAACTCACCTGAGTCTCAACAGCTTCAACGCTTCCAAAGCGTTTGTAGAAGCGATGGTCTGCATAAAGGTGCAGAAGACAGCTGTTTTTGGACTGGTCGACTTTCCGCTTTGACCTGGACAATGGTATCTGCTGTGGGTCAAAAGACGGAGAAAATGTCACAACCTTGAGAAGGTGTCAAGGGAGAATTTAGGAAAAAGCTCACATCTGCTTTTTCCATGCTGCCACCGAACAAGTGGAAGTGATGTGTTGTAATATGAGCTTAAAATATAATGCTAGCATGTTATCTGATTTAAAGACGTGGCAGCGGCAGATTGTCATTGCACCCATTTTGGGGTAAATGGGATAACCCAACCAGGAGCTTCAAACAATAGATAGATTGGACAGATAGTGCTATTTTCCATGCAGCAGACCGCCTCCTAAATACAGGACAGGGTGGTTGAGCAAAACAATTATTGAGTGACATTGCGAAGTGTTGATGTTATGTCGCCCATCTCCACGTGCGATCTTCTAAAAAGCTCTGAACATCTGATAAAAAAATTATTTCCACATTTAGTGCTCCTTTTAAAGAACAGTGCTCCTTAACTTTCCTTTTAGTGCTCCTTTTAAGGATACACTGTACAGGACAAAACGGGAAATGAGGTGAAGTTATATCTGACCTCTTGGTGGTTTTGGACAAGATGCTGCAGCCGCTCAGCACCACAGAAGCCAGCATGAGTGTGTTTCAATGGAGCGCTATCTGTGGAGAAACATATTAAAGGGTTATAACTTGGGAGTCGACTACTAAGGAGATGTAAATAAGCGATAAAATATGTGTAATTAACAGGGTTGTACTTAAAACGAAAGCTATTAAAAATCATTTAAATTTATTGTAATGAAAACAACTAAACCTAAAAGAATTAGCAACTAACTGAAATAGGTATAAGTATTCAAATTCCCAAAAGTAAAATAAAAATAAATCTAAACAGAAAGATAAAAAATCAATGACAAAGGCACATGCAATTACTAAAAAGTTATACTAAAATTACAAATAAAAAGCTAATTCAAAATGTTAATAGATACTATGATAGTACATAAATAATCTACTAAAAAACTAGTAATTAATCAGAATGTAGTTTTGATATCA